>CANXME010001779.1:2400000-3000000 GCA_948144175.1 Closterium sp. NIES-65 | reverse complement strand
TTGGCCTCTGCGTCTGGAGCTACACTCGTGCTCATTGAACGTAGGTAAGGTTCCCTCCCTTCTTGTAAGAGCTTAAAGCCCAACAAAGAGGTCACTGAATGAAATGCCCCACTCCGTGGCGTCTGCATCTGGAGCTACACTCGTGCTCATTGAACGCAGGTAAGGTTCTCTTTGCCCAGAAGAGGGCTTAAAGCCCAACTCTCATCATTCAAGTACAGGGCTGAGCGGTCACCGAATGGGGCGCACCTCTGCTTGGCGTCTGCGTCTGGAGACTGGAGACTGGAGCTACACTCGTGCTCATTGAACGCAGTTAAGGTTCCCTTTGCCCAGAAGAGAGCTTAAAGCCCAATTATCATCTCTCAAGTACAGGGCTGAGTGGTCACTGAATGGTGTTACTTTTGAGATTCTCAAAAGTAACACCAGTATAGTTTGCCCAGAAGAGAGCTTAAAGCCCAACGGGAATCTCTCAAGTACAGGGCTGAGCGGTCACCGAATGGTGCGCACCACTCCTTGGCGTCTGTGTCTGGAGACTGGAGCTACACTCGTACTCATTGAAAGCAGGTGCTTTCAACCCCTGATACTTTAAAGCCGAGGTTTAGTCCAATTTCCGTTCAAACAGGCGTTCGAGTTTCACAGACAGACCACGCCTTCCTTTGGCCGTGCACGAGCTACACTCATTATTATCTTTAATCCCGTCCAGTAAATTTACTCTCTCGGCCCGAAATCCACATGATGTGCACCTTCCATCTTCCTTCACTTTGCCAAATATCCCTTCCCTTCTCCCCTCTTCCCCTCCTCCCCTCCCCCCCCCCTCCTCCTCCACCCTTCCCTTCCTTTCCTCCCTCCTTCCTTCCTCCCCCGTCCTCGTCTTCCCCTCACTCCCCCTCTATCCCGCCCTAAACTCCCACGCCCTCCACCCACCGCCATCAGGTACTGCCCTATCTCAGGCCTCCCTACAGCCTCAGGTGTGGAGAGCGGTTTTTATAGTCGACTCAAAAGCAGACTCAAAGCCGTCCTCGTCTCTCCCCCCTCTTTTCCCCCCTAAACTCCCACGCCCTCCACGCACCACCATCAGGTACTGCCCTATCTCAGGTGTGGAGAGCGGTTTTTATAGTCGACTCATTGCAGCCTCAGGTGTGGAGAGCGGTTTTTATAGTCGACTCATTGCAGCCTCAGGTGTCCTTCCCCTCCCCCCCCCCCCACACCCCCCCACCCCGGACCCCCCACGCCCTCCACCCACAACCACCAGGTACTGCCCTATCTCAGGTCTCGCTACAGCCTCAGGTGTCCCCCAATCCCCCCCCCCCCCCCCCCCCCCACCCCCGAAACCCCCACGCCCTCCACCCACCACCACCAGGTACTGCCCTATCTCGGGCTTCGCTACAGCCTCAGGGGTGGAGAGCGGTTCAGAGGGGTTGGCGGTGGTGGTGGGACAGACGCACAAGCAACCCATCCTGCCAGTCCCTGGGGAGGTGCGTTCTGTTGCTGTCACTACAACTTGCGTCCTGTTTTCATCTTCACTTGTAACTGCCACTTGTCACTGCCACTTGTCACTGCCACTTGTCAATGCCACTTGTCACTGCCACTTGTCACTGCCACTTGTAACTGCCACTTGTAACTGCCACTTCTAGCTGCCACTTCTAACTGTCATTTGTAACTTTCACTTCACTTTTCATAAACAAGCAACCCACTCTCTGCTGTCATGGTCACATCCACCGTTCTCCAGTTCTTTGAGCGCCTGATTAACCTCAATAATAATAGACGCCTCCCTTGACTTTTGAGTCGACTCAAAAGTCACCTCTGCTGTCATGGTCACATCCACCGTTCTCCAGTTCTTTGAGCGCCTGATTTACCTCAATAATAATAGACGCCTCCCTTGTACGACCGACTGTGCTGTGCTGTTTTGTGCCGTGCGGTAATGTGTGGTGCGGTGGTGTGCGGTGCTCTATCATTCCTCCTGTTCTCCCCTTCTTCCATCATTCTGCAGGTTTTTGCTCTTCGCAAGCTGCTTCCCTCCACCATTGCCTATGACTTCAATATTCATGTAAGGGTTGCTTCGTACAGCATTTTTTGCTTGATCTTGTCTTTTGTTTTTTGCCTAATAATGCCGACGAAACCCATGTTCGTGCAATTCTTCTGTAGTTCTCCCTTTTTCTTGACGTTTCCTCTTCTTTTTTTCTTATAAGCATGAACGTTTGTGCCCATTGCGCTGAACACTCCCTCTACTCTCTACAGATCATGGATTTTGAACCTGGGGAATTCCTTAATGTGAAGGTGAGTGTAGCTGGTTTAGGTATTAAATGCCAATATACTGTGAAATATGCTCAGGGTCTTATTTTGGCCAGTCACCCCTGTTCCCCTGTATTTGCTTACATGAGCATGTTCCGTTTGAGTCTAGGTCAGAATTTGCATCAATATTCGATTCAACTCAAGAATATGCAGTTGCTTAGGATCAACTTGGATTTTGCCTATAACTTGATTTCTCTCAATTTCTCCCTCCCTCCCTCCCTCCCTCCCTCCCTCCCTCCCTCCTTCCCCAACTCAGGAGGTGCATTACAATCAGAACGGACTGCTGCTGCTGGAAGGGCGGGTGATTCATCTCCTTTCACCGACCACTACCCTTCCTTGCCTGTCTTGCATGAATCTACCCTTCCTCCACCCTTTTCCTACACCCCCCGTCAGGAGGTGCATTACAATCAGCACGGACTGCTGCTGCTGGAAGGGCGGGGAATATACCGCTTGGCTGATAGCTGGTGAGGCAATAGCTGATTACGGCAATAGCTTATTACAGCAATAATTAATTACAACAATGGCTGGTTAAGGCAATAGCTGGTTGATTCAATAGGTGATTACGACAATGGCTGGGTTAGGCAATAGCTGGTTAATTCAATAGCTGGTTAAGGCAATAGCTGGTTAATTCAATAGCTGGTGAAGGCAATAGCTGGTTACGACAATAGCTGGTGAAGGCAATAGCTGGTAAAGGCAATAGCTGGTTAAGGAATAGCCGGTAAAGGCAATAGCTGGTAAAGGCAATAGCTGGTAAGGCAATAGCTGATTAAGCATGACAGTTGGACACTTTTTGACTCTGTATCTGCAGGTATCCCGTTTTGAGGCGCCTCAAAACTACACTTGTTGACTCTGTATCTGCAGGAATCCCGTTTTGAGGCGCCTCAAAACTACACTTGTTGACTCTGTATCTGCAGGTATCCCGTCCAAGCAGGCGACGCCATTTGGATGGCCCCTTTTGTTCCCCAATGGTGAGATAACCTTACCATATTATGCACATTCAAGTTATCTCACTAACACGCATGTACCCTAGGAATCATGTGGGTGGTGACGGGCCATTCACCGTCCTTTTCTAGTGAAAAACATTCCCTGATTTCTCCTTTCCCTTCGTTTTTAATGCTCTTGCTGTATCTTAGTTGCGATGACAATTGCTCCTGATTTTGTGACCTTTGTTTTTTTCCTATTATACACACACGGGTGACGTCATCACATGCCGCCCCGCCCGCCCTGGCAAATTCGAAATTGAGGCAAAAACGAAAAACCCGCGGAATCCCTCCGGGCCCCCGAAATTGCCAGGCTGACCAGGCAAAAAAAACCCGCGGAAACCCGCGGGTTCAATGTCGTATTCTTATGCCAATATATATGTCGGCCGTACTGTTGCAATTTCGGGGACATTGGTCGAACAGTGCTCGACGGACATCGGCCAATCGCCGTCGAGCACCGTGCACCCCCGACGACACTGGTTACACCCGGTGGCAAGTCGCCAGGGAATCGCCTACACGGTGGCGCCGACGGTCGACGGTCGCGAAACGCGTTTCGCAACCGGCCGACAGTCGAGCAAATTGTCGCTGTCGGATGGGCGACTGGTCACGTCAGTCGCAGTCAAGCGGTCACGTCAACTGCTGACTGCTGTCTCAGTCTCCACGGGGAGCAACATCAGCCCAATGTCGCTGTACAGACCTGAATTCATAGTACAAGCACCACTGTTTCCTCAGCACGCCAGGATTAAGGGAGAACTGGTAGCTTTCGGTGGGCACTGATGGAGACCGATCCGTCGACGACAGCGCCTTCCCGGGAGGCGGACGTAGGACGTATACCTGTCGAATTGGAGTCCACATCGACACGACCCCCTTCGTCGTCTAGAGACAGGCCCCCTTCGACGACGCGTGCCATACCGGAGGTGGCAGCGCCCACCTCGACGTCGAGAGCCATACCAGTAGTAATACAGCCGGTCGTTACGGACCCACGTTCGACGGGTATTCCGGTCACTGTTGAAGTGGGTGGTGCACAGACCGAATTCCCTTCGACAGGTCAATCCATACCTGTTGTCGTAGAACCCATCTCGACAACAAATGCCCCCTTTACACACGAGGCTCCAGCTCACCGTGCACCATCGTCGACAGCCCACCGCTCGACGGAACCTTCGGCTGGTGCACCGACCTCGACATTTGGGCGACGTAGGAGAGCGACGGCTGTTCCGCCTGAGGTTCGCCAACCACACCCAGCCGGTACATCCGCTTCTCGAGCCGACCCCGCCGCTCGTAGGCGCACTTCGACGAGACCAAGCAGAGAGGACTTGGCCAGGAACGTCCCTGAAGCGACGGACGATGAGGATGTTCGGACGGGAGAACAGCAGGAGGCGGACGATGTCGAACCGCCGGACCCTCTGCGGCCTGCTGCGGCAAATATATCAGAGGAGGATGCCGCGCACATTCTCGGCGACCAACCGGGCGCAGACAATCCGTACTTGGCGACCGGAACACTTAAAAGCAGGATTCTCCGGTGTGAGGTTCCGCTGCTGGGAGTTGACCAGGATTCCACACGGCCGAACTATGTCTCTGGAAGCATGCACTACAAAGCTTGGGCCTGTAAAATTCTGGCACCCGAGAGAAGCAACGGAGTGCCTAAAGAGGAGCAGGTGATCTACGAGGACGAGATCGGTAGGGAGATTGGCGACGATATGGGGCCGAGATGGAGGGAGGCGCTGCGTAACGAGGAGCACCTGCATGGGCCGAAAATAACGAAATGGCGCTTGCGCGCGTACGTCGAATACATGTCGACTGAAACCGATCAACAGGCGGCATCGTTGGACACAGGCCGGTCCAGAGTCGCTGGAAGGAAGGCAAAAAAAAGCACCCCTCCGATGATGCTGGCGCGCCTCACTGCGCTGACGTGCTTCTGCAGAGTAGAGGCCATACTCTTCGACGAGCCACTAACGAAGCCTTTGGACGACATCACCGAGGCCCGGCAGCTTCTTGCGGTCAAGCTGCGGCAGCTGCACGACTTTCAGTTCGAGTAAGTAGGCTCCCATGCACCGGACTCTAAAACTCACCGCTCAAATTCTCACCCAAGTATTCGCTGTATCTGCCCACCCAATGCAGGCAGTGCGTCGATCCACACCGGGGCTCGCTCGACGATGTTTACACGGAGGAGCAGTTCCGCATTCTCGTTTCAGACATCCTGCCGTACTGGGCCAAGGAGTACTTTCGGGAGTCGATGAGTTACCCCAGTCAGTCGCTGTGGAGGGCCTTGGCCGTGAGGGTGATGATCCTGATGGCGCATCACATGCTGGGCAGGGGGATAAGCATCCGCGAGATCCGCTACTGCAATATGTTCACTCACGTCCTTCCGCCCATCACGAACAGCAAGGGGGAATCGTCGATCCACGTTCTCGTGGTCGCCTATCGCAACTCGAAGACCATCAAAGACAACAAGCTCGGCCACCTGTACCTGACTCGACACATGGACTTCCGGCAGTGCGGCTTCGGAGCAGTGTTCATGTGGATACATTTCATTTTCGACCTTGTGCCGCTCCACTACAACAACGATAAGATCGTGCCCCCCTTGGATTTCAGCAACCCGGAAAACTGGTCAAAAAAGCACCTGTTCTTCGCCCTCTTCGACAGGGATAAGACCGAGTTGCCGTACGCGACTCATGCCAAATGGGTTACCTGGGCGATGAAAAGCGCGGAGTGGATCCTGTCGAAAGTCACACATATTTTTCGACGGTCTGCGGCACAGATCCTCGCCGACAAAAACTGTGAACTCGACAACATCGCGCAGCTGGGTCAATGGGACATGAACGAGATGCGCAGGTCATACGTCACAGGCATCCCGCGAGGGGCCATCCAGCTGCAAGCGGGTTTCACGTCGGAACCCGGTGACTATTACCTTGGAAGATCGAAGACCGAAATACCCGCGAAGGTCCTGAAGGCTATCGAGGAGCACATATTTCCAAAGGCGGAGCAGTGGCTCGACGAGGTATGGATGCGTTGAGCGCTTTGCGTGATCATCGAATGCAAGTTTTTGCATTCGATCTATCTCTCAATGTCACCCTGTTTGTTCTTGTTCAGGCGATGGAATGGAACAACGAGCAGGACAAGGAGCATATGTTCTTCGCAGCGAAAAGTTTCTTGAAGGCCCTGCAAGTCGCCCGAATGCCCATCGCCGAGGATCTTGCGATGTACTACGTCCATTGTGACGACCACCCCTTCGACGGAGTGACTGTTTGCGACTGCGAGCGTCACCCTTATGTACAGATGTCCGGTTTGTGCAAGGACATGGATTTCCAAAAATGGGCGCTTGACGTGTACCTGCTCGACAAGTACGGCATCGAGATGCGGACCAACCCCACACTGTCGAGAGCCTCTGTAAGATGGCCCTTACAAATTTTAATCCGAACAGATTGCATCAGCCCACTTACCTACCGCTCGTGATCTTATGCGCAGGACGCATCCTTTCAACTCAACACCAAGCACCTCATCACGCAACTTCGGGCAGAGGTAAACTTACACAAGGAGGAGGGTGGGAAAAAAGAAATCAAGATCAAGGGCCTCGAGCAGAAGGTCGAGTCATTGGAGCGGGAGAAGGCCGCGATGCAAGCGGAGTTGGAGGTGAAGGCAGAAGCACTCGCTCTACTGCAGAAAGCGTTCGACGCACTGAAGATTACCGCCGCGACAACCGCAGCTGCGAATGTAGGGGGGAGCGAGAGTGTGCGGCAGACGGCGACCGAAGAAACCACCCCGCCACCACAGCAGCCCCCTCAATCAACACCCACTCAACAGAGCACGGGCAGCCAGCTCGACCAAACATTCTTCGACGCAGTGGTGTGGCCGTGGTGCACTTGCGAGACCGTGCGGCAGGCGTGGTCGTACTGGGACGGGCCCAGCCCGCTGAACGACGGACACAGTCTTCGACACGCTTACAGGAGGGGTTTCGCCGTCAAGTACAGCAAGTTCACTCCGACTCCTCCCACCGTTCCACCCGGTGCGGTGGACCAGCCAGCAGAAAAGCCACCGACCCCAAAAGCTGTCGAGTCGAGATTGCGGAAGATGGAGGTTGTCATGAGGGCCGTCGAGATGTTCAGGGTCGATGAAAGCAGGGCGGCTACGTCGACGATCATTGATAAGCTTGACTCAATAGTCAAGAACCACTCGATCAACATGCTGGCTGAAGGGCTCGTTCTCAAAGAGGATTCGGGGAAGCAGCTCACGAAGAAGCGCAAAATCGAGACAGCAGATGACAACCGGAAGGACAAAGATCGCCTCAGGATCACGCGAGAGCTCATTCGCGTCGAGCTTCGAACCACGAAATGGGCCGAGAACGTGTTCAAAGACAAATGGATCGAGTTCATGAAAACATTGGGCGAGAGCCCAAGTTCGACAGGCAGTCGTGACGAGGGGGGAAACTAGAGTAGGGTGTTCTTTCAGAGATTGCATGGCAGGTTCTCATTACTGACCGACCATCTCGCCTGTATGAACCTTCTGAGCATTATCGCAAACGGAAAGTCAAGATCCATGCAGAATGTACATTCTGTCGATTTCAACAAGCACAAATGTCGAGAATAGCAAACACCCCCACGCAAAGCGCCCGCCTAGACTACTCCCCTTGCCCGCCCGTTTCCGTCTCAGCTGCATCCTCGTCGCCCTGCTTCGCCTTGCTCTTTTCTTCTGGCATAGCCAGGCTGCCATAGCCCGCGTCCTCCAGCAAGCGGGTAGCAGCTCGACAGCAGCACCATTGCGTACAGACCTGCGCTGCCACGCGCAGCATCTGCAGCAGTGTGGCGTCCGTCGAGCCGAGACCTTCGACAGCCGACGAATACAGGTGATCGGGCCACTGCTTCGCCGGGAACGTCTTGCCGACGTGCAAAAGTATGGACACGAGTGCGGACATGGCAGCCACACAAGCCTTCTTTGCAGTCTCCGGGGCGTAGATCGCCGCGTTTGCGGCAGCTAGGGCATCCTTCTTAATATCCTCCCTCGACAACTTCCTGCTGGCCGCCCACAAGCTCGCCACAGTTGCTGCGATGGCCATCATGTGAGGTGTCGCCGCCATGCCCTTCGGGACCGGGTAAATCAGATTCCCGTGCTTCAGGCCAAGCGTCGCGACCTTACCAATCGCCACGCATAGCGCGATTCCCCTCTCGGTTCCAGCTTTCACTTCCTTTTTTGCCGTCGCCAACAGCGAGAAATGCGTTAGTCAAGAGGCCAGAATTCGACCGACAGCACATTCACCGCAAAACAGCAGGTGTTCGACAAATCACCAAAACAGCAGGAATTTGACAGCAGAGTCTAGCAACATGACTTCGACAGGACTTACTCGTCGAAACGACATTCCCCTTGTTCTTGCGCCACGCTCCAAACGCCGGTTGGCATTTCTGCGGCCGCATCGAGGTAGACCTTCCAGTCCTCATCCTGCGCCGTGTACCCTTCGTACTCCGTAAGGACAACGTCGGGGAAGTACACGCGCCAGCAGACGGCCGTACAGAACTTCTGGTCCTTCTCTGTTTCAAAAGTGCCAAGGAACCGCTTCCTCCCGCCGACGGTCTGCTCGGAAACCGGCTTCCCCTTCCGCAACCCAAAACCCGGTCCTTTGAAGGGACGTTTGCAGCCTCTCGTCTTGCCTTGGTCGTCCGGTCGAGGAGGTGGGGTGTGACCCGTGACCCTGGCCTTCTTCGCCTTTTCCTGTCGAGCAGCAACGACAATAGAGGTCTTCTCGACAGTCGCCTGACCAGGGACGCTGGCCAGCTCCACCACGTCAAGGCTCTCTGTCGCGTGTGCAGCGCGCTTCGACGAGTTCGTCGCAGCCGGCTTCTTCTTCGACGTTGAAGGGGAGCCCGGATCGCTAAGACTAACGTTGCCTAGGGACGGAGCAGCGGCGACAGGCGCAACTGGAGGGGTCGAGGAAGACGCCCAATTTCCCGCAAGCCCGACAGCAAGGCCAGCACCACCGCCTTGCGCAGCTGAAGCCGCTTTTGTCTTCGACAGCAACCCAGCTCTTGCTTCTCCCGCTCCTTTCCCCGCACCGCCGCCTGACGGGGTAGAGGCACCTCGCATTCCTAGAGCTCTGTTCCCGGTCGAGGCGACGTGCTCCTTCGGGGCACCACTTTTCTCCCCCGCGACCACTCCTTTCCCACCCGTTTTCCCCATGCCTTGCAGCATGTCCCGCATCGAAGCAAACGCATCAGGTGGATCGATCGGAGCCGCTACGGAGGTCTTCGGGCGGGGCGACTGGTCGAGTACGATGACTTCCTCGACGGGCTTGGCGACGGGATGACGGCCACGCGCCGGTGGGGATCCAACCGGGCTACCGACATGTCCTCCCACCGAAGAAGACGGAGGAACCGACCGCTCGTGACCACGAGGCTCAGCCCCGCTGCGAACCCCTCCCACACCCTCCTGACGCGACCTCGTCGACGGGCCCGCCGAGCGCTGAAAACCTCTCGCCATCGCTTCGGTGAGGACTTCCAACCTCCCTGCTTCGGCTTCATGGTAGCCTTCCCTCACAATGTCCTTCAGCTCCTTCATGGTCTCGGGTGGGAGGGTGGAGCAGAACATGTCCTCCATCATGGCTTTCTCGAAACCCTTCAACACCGCAGTAACCAGCCGCTCCTCGACCTGCTTGAGCTGCTTCTCGACGGCGTCTTCGCTCGCTTTTGTGATGGCGGCTGCCACCCCCTCGATGATCTTCCCGCTCATCTCGTCGATCTTCGCCCGCGCCCCTTCCAACAGGTTCCTCTCCGCTGTGACACCCTTCACAGCCTCGGCGCACTGCGACAGTGTGCTCTTCGACGACTCCGAAATCGTATTCCACGCCGTCCGAAAATCCGCAGCAAGCCTGTTGAATACTCCGGCTTGCTCAGTGTGTTTCGCAAAGACATCGGCGACGAGCTGCTTCTGCGACGCCTCGACCTTCTCGACCCTCTGCAGTAGCTCGACGACCTGGCCTCCCGGTGCAACGTTCACCGTCGACTGGCCTGCCGTCGAAGGCCACCAGGTCGAAGGGCCCGCCTGTCCGCTGCCACTGGCCGTGCGGTGACTCCTTGTTACGGCGGCCTGTCGCTCATCTCCTCGACGATACTCCTCAGCAGCCTCCCAGTCCTCCTGCTCCTGCCCTCCCGACCCACCCACCCGCGCAGCCGCAACCCTAAACGCCTGCTGCTGCACTCCTGCCCCACCCTCCTGCGCAGCCGCCACGCCCTCCTCCTGCTGCCCTCCTGCCCCGCCCTCCTGCGCAGCCGCCTCGCCCACCACCTGCCGCTGCCCTCCGACCCCACCCTCCTGAGCAGCCGCTCCGCCCTCCTGCTCCTCGACAGCCTTAGTTTCCCCTGTCGCCTGCTGCTCGATAAGCTCTACTCGCTCGTCCACCCGCTCCCCGAGCGCCACTCCGTGCTCCCCCGTACGCTCCGTTCTATGTCCGGCGCCCTCGCCGTCGTCCTCGGCCGACTCATCGCTCGAGCTCGAGCCGGAGCTCGTTCCCGAGCTCGAGTCCTCGTCCTCGTTCGCATCGCCGCCCGGGCCGCTCGCCCCGTGCTGAGCCTGCCTCGATGTATCCTCCTCGATCTCCTCCTCCTCCTCGACGCTGTACTCAATCAGGACGCGTCCCGTCTTCTCGCCTCCTCCCTCGTGGTCGGCACCCCCTCCCACACCTGCTCCCTCCGCCAGCTGGTCGATCTTTCTCGAAAACAGCTTCACCATGAACAACGGAAGCACACCCGGGCCAGGGTTCGTTCTCCCTAGATGCACGAGTTCGCCCTTTCGAGGCTGTAGGATGAAGTCGTCCCATTTCGTCAGAATACGGCGCACCCCATGCACGACACGAGCTGCCGCGCCGTTTTCAAAGGGGCTCGACAAGGCCGTCGTCGCCTGCGACGGGTACAAAACATACGTAAGCGACAAAACACATGCTCGACGAAAACGCCGGTGGTCTAAGGAGAGCTTACCAGATGGTCGAACTCCTCGATCAACTCCAGACGAAGGTCCATCACGTTCAACACTTCTTCGTCGCCCTCGGTCAGAGCCTGGTGGGTCATCGCGTACTCGGCGCGAAGCTGCTTCTTCATCCACCTGCGACGCAGCGGACAGAAGAGTAAGATTGTCGAGAACAGCAGATCGACAGCAGGGTGGCAAACCTGTCACTCACACGAAAACTTCTTGCGCCAGGGAAGATTGGTGGTTCATCTCGGGAAATTTGTCTTTCGAATCGAAGTGCATCATTCGAGTTCGACTGCCGCGGTGCCTCGGAGCCAGCAGATCGTCGGGGCGCGATACCACAAACAGGCTCGAGTGGGAGAACGGAGGCACACTCAGTCTGCATGCAGAGCCAATGCACGTGAGAACGGGTTCAGGGCTAAAGACGGAGCACGCAAGGCGACGGGAGAGTAGGCGACGGTAGAGTGTCGAACTCACGGTGTGCGCAGCAGAACGAAAACCACTTGCTTGCCGAGGAGGCCGTCGAGGTGATTGTTCGCAAAAGCGACCGGGGTGGGGCGTGCCATCTCTTCACGCGCACGCGTCGGAGTCACGATCGACACCTTGGGGAGCTGCTCGACGGACAGCAGCTCATGACAGAACAGGCTGCACGGAAAGCTAAGGCAACGTCAGCGATTGGTAAACCCAAGCATGGCAAACCGAAAATGTTCGACAGGACACGTACACGACGCTCGCGACCATCATGCTCTCGTCGAGCTCTCCTTTCGGCGCCTCTCTAATCGCATTCAGCTGGTCCTCGTACACCTCCACCTCGACCCCGCCGGCACTAAGGATGAGGCCGCGTCGAACCGTCGCCTCGTTCATGACGGGTACGGAGGCGGAGCTCGTAGCCATGTCAGGCCTAGCAGTGGAGAGGGCGGGCGTGCAGGGGAGTCGGGAACTAGCAGGGACTAGGAAGTAGGGAAGTAGAAATCGGAAACACCAACAAAATGAGACCGGACGAAGGGTATTACCTGTTTGCCATCCCTCCCACCGCGACGGACCAGGGGGGTTCAAGGGCGAGGAGGCAGGGCGCGTTCCGTTGACGCTGGAGGAGCTCTTCGCGGAGGCCGGCGGGGCCCTATTGGCGTCGACGTGAAACGTGGGGTGGGCCCCCTTGCGTGCAGCCGAAAGGCCCCTTCCAAGGTTCGGGAGGGGGCCTTCGACACGTCACCAAAATCGTGCGGGTTGAACGAAACGGGTTGAACGACATCGGTGGAGCGCGGCGCAGATGGGCGTCGATGTCGTCCGGCCTGCGAAATTTCGCCGACTGGTTCCGTCGGCGATGCGTCGCTCGGCGAGGGATGGGCGGGTTACCGGACGGAACCCGTCCACGAACCGAGCGAGGGGTTGGGCTCGGTGGGGAGGGGGACCACTGCGCGGGCTGCTGGCGTCATCGGCAGCTGGCGCCAGCAGTTTTGGGGCGGGAGGGGGGGGTCGGCTCCCGCCCCTCGCGTGCTTCGCTAGGCGACGGCGGGAAATCGAAAATCCCTCCGGGAAAAACCCGCAGGGGCGAACGGGTTTTCGCGGAGGGATTCGGGCGAGGTCTTCCCCATCGCACATGTTTCTCAATGTCCGTCTTCCACTCACTGATGTTTTCTCATTTCCGTATTGCGCCATGCAGGTATGCAGCACTGGGCAAGACTCGGTCAAGGTATCTCCTTTACAAGGACGTCAACCGCGACCCGCTGCTCCATCCGTCTTGTTGATATGCTTCTGACATGGTATAGACATCGCTTCTACATTCAGAAGGCTTCCCTCATGCGTGGTGGGTAGGTGAGGGGAGGGGGGGGGGGGGGGGGGGGAGGGGTACTTGAAAAACTGTGGTGTGAATGCTTCCATTACGGTATAGCTGCACCGAACAGAACTGTAATCCTGCTCAGTGTTTCTAACTCGTAAATATGTGTGTGCAAGGGAGAGTGCTCTTTCCCACGATTGAGGAAGGTTATGCTTGTTTGAATGCGGTGAAGCTATATGTGACCTTGTTGCTGTGATAGGTAACACCCACCTCACGCACGACCTGGCTTATCCGCACAGGCACACACGTCAGCAAACCCCCTGGCTTATCCGTGGCACAAAAACTTCTGTCACGTGTCACGTTTTCGTCAGATGCACCAGAAATTCGCCTGATCGCCCACCACGTACATGTAGCACCTTCCCCTTGGACAGTAGGGAACTTGTGTTGTGGGAATTTTGTTGAGCCTGGGTTTAGGGCTACTAGCTCTTGCACTCGCAGCACCACACCTAGCTCCGTTACTTTTGAAAACTTCGTCAACCGTTTCGCTACCAACCCAATCGCACCGCGATGAGTCGTACCAACGGTTATTTTTTCCCTCCAGCTTCCGCGATGCGATTGGTTGGCGTGGCTCCAGGGAAGAGGAAGGAGAAGCACGTACCGGAAACAACGAGATTGAGTTGGAATCAACGAGGTTGAATGGGAAACCAGCAGGTTGAGTGAGAAGCCATGGAGTTTAATGAGAAACCGGAAGGTTGAGAATCAGAGATAAGAAACTGGAACTGTAATCCGGACAATCCCAAGAGTGGGAAATACTTTGCTTCAGTTCCACTTCAGTTTCATTTCCCACCTGTAAAGACACTAGTCAATCTCCCTAGTGTCATGGCTGCCGTGCATTGCAGCTGTCTAAGAGAAGCAGGCTGGAGTCGTGTGAGGCAGGGCGCAGCAACAGGCACAATCGCTTCCACTTGCGCTTCGGAACAAACCCATTTTGCTGAACTCAACTCCTGGAAAAACTCTCTGTTGTCATTCACCGCTTGTCAATCTGTCCGCTCCAGGAACTCAGATAGTAACGCCCGCTTACCCTCCACCAGCACGAGTTTCTCCTACGCGTACTGTAGCAGGCAACACCAACTAATGTCTCACGCTTATGTTGCACTGATTGACTGCTTAGAAAATACAGCACAACAGCTGACCGAGCCTACATCCTATCCCACCGAGCTCCACCAAATGCTGACGTTTGCTCAAAGTGGCAAGCGACCAATGAGGGATTTTATGGATGCCGACGCGGCGAGAGCCGTCCGATTGGAAGCAATTGACGGGTCTGGTTCAATTCTCGACCCGGCTCAGCTGAAATCGACAATTTGGCTAGAAGGATTGTGTTGACCTGAACGTATCCCCCCCCCGCAGTCTATATTTGAGAGTCTGGTGATTTTATGACCGTCTGATTCGGGTCTGGCCCCTCAACCCGACTGAAAGAGGCAACCTGAGCCGCTCATTGCTCCAACGGATGCAGCTGTGTGACATTCCCAGTCGCACGACCCTAGTTATACGACTCGTACAGTATCATGCAGCGGCATCCATGCAGTGCATATACAGTATCATGCGACAGCAGTAGCTCATAGCTCGGCAATGAGACGATTTTCTTCCCATGTGGCGGCTGCGCGGATGGGAGAGCGGCGGCTGGGGGGCTTCGAAACCCAAAACGCCGTTCAATGGTCAGGAAGTTCACGTGCAGTGCTTCAGTGCTCTCGAGAAGTTCCCGAGACGGCTCGTGGCGACATCGACTGTCGCGTGAGCCGGTCGCGAAAATTCTCGTCCGCGACGACGATTCGTCGCAGCATAGGCGAGGTGCAAAGCCAAGCCCGACTTGCATCGATGCCCATTCCCCTCAACATGGCGACCTCGGCGGCATGGCATGGCGTACGGGAAACCAGAGGCGGTCTCCTGACTGCTCAGGTCCTTTGGCAGGAGCATCACAGAAGCAGTATTTCTGGAGTCGAAGAGGCTTCAGACTCTGAAGAAGGGAATTTGACGCGCGATAGAGAGATTACTAGAAGGAACGAGCCACTGCAGACGATTTCTGACACCTGAAAGCTTCGTCATCAAATCCTCCAACACCTCGAACACCTCCGAACGAGATTAGAAGGAACGAGTCTCTGCGTAGCATCCTCGATCACCTCCAAGGAGCCTTTAATGGCGTCGTTGGAGAGATTTCCAGGGACGAAGCATGTGACAATCTCCGCCTTACCAAGCACCCTAAACCATGTGTTGCGACTGATAGCCCTTACCCTTGTTGCTGGTAAGTGATACGCGCCTTATCTCCGCGTAGTGCAGATTTGGAGATTGTTTCCGTCATATAGTCTTCATCCCCAGAGTAATGACTCCTGTAAGATGATTGACTTGCACTCAGGACGATCCTGAGTCTTGACTCACCCTTGTGCTACGTTGTTTATGGCTGCTTAGTGAATCTCAGCGCCATCAGTATCTAGTACTCAGCCTGTTGTGTAGTGTACGCTAGTACGCTCAGGTGCCTATTTTTACCTCCTAGACTATTCTGGGTTTTCTCGAAGCGCCGCCAAAATAGACCTCCCAAGCCGATCCTGACTTAGTGAATGATATGCAAGTTGGGTCCAGGACTACAAACTTCTGAGCTTCACCTGTGTCATGCGTTCACCCCTTCTCCATTTCTCGTGTATCGCAGGGCTCCTTGATCAAGCCTCTTCCTTGCCTTCCGAGCTGGTCAGCTGGGATGGCAGCACACTTCCTACAGCCACGCTCCAGAGAGACATAAGCCGAGAGGAACTCGCAAGTGCTTTTCTGAACTATCACAAGGAGACCTACCTGGATGAAATCAAGGTGCAATGCCAAGGGGCCATCTGTCCGGATATGGGCTCCTGCGGACCACATTTCCCTAACCTTCGGACATGCCACCAGCCAGAACTCGCTGACCAGGAGATAGTTTTTCCCGGGCAGCCCGAGAACTGTCCTGGGAGAACGAAACTGACACCTAAAGAAGCCGCTGGTGTAGCTGCAGCAGCTGCTGTGGCGAGTGTTACTGTGACAGGTGGAGATGGGACAGCAGGATTACCGTGCAAGCACGGGCACAGGCAGGACTATTTCTCTCACGAGCGCTACGTTGCACAGTATTTTGAGATGAAAGGCGTGCTTATGTCTGCGTCGGGACTGGTTTTTAACGAATCCATGCACTTCAGCAGGCAGGGGTGTCATGCGGATGGACAGGTGAGAGAATGACTGAGTTGGGGAATCCGTAGCACGCCTTCCTTGCAAAATGGTTCATTTTTACCGTTATTCTGACATCAGTTTTCTGGCTTCCTGCTTCGTTATGTGCAGTTTCACTACAAGGCAAAGGACTCCAGGGTGATAGAAGTCAACGAACTCGTTTCATTTGTGTACCACCACGGAGGCAACTACTACCACTCACTCATCGACCTCCTCCCACAATTTTACATCATGAATGATTTCCTTCAAACCCATCCCAACATCCCTATTGCGTTCAAGAAAACCCAGCTTGCCTTTTATCGCCGGGTGCTCAGGCATGTGATTGGAGTCATGCCATACGAGCTCAATCTCCTCATAACCCCGGACCAAGACACCACCACCCTTTACCGAACCTCCACGCTCTACCAACCCGTGTACCAGACCTGCGGGAACCCGAGCCCGAGCCTCTGGCACACCCTGCGCTCCCGCTTTCTCCTTCCGCCAAATGGGCTTCCTATGTTCTCTGAAGCATGGGAAATCCGCAATCCCATCCAAGAGGCAGCTGGTGCTGCTGGTGCTGCTACTGCTAATGGCGCTAACAAAAGTATGCAGCTGGGTGCATGGACGAAGGAGCAAATGCGCCAGCTGCCTCGTGATTGGGTGGTGGTGCTGGGGCAACGGCCAGGAAGTGACAAAAGGAGGTTGGTCGGGTTTGAGTCCCTTCTTTCTGCAATGGAGCAGCTGTTCACACCAGCGAGAGTGGTTGTTTACGATGGTTCATTACCCATTTTGGAAACCAAGGGCTTATTCAATCGGGCGGCTGCTTATGTGGCGCCTCATGGAGCTGGGCTGGCAAATATGATCTTCATGCCGTCCGGGTCTTCCGTCCTAGAGATTCGGCCGAACCGGCTTCCAAATGCGTGCTACCATCATCTGGCTAGTGCGTGCGATTTGCATTATTTCCTGGTTGTGGGAAATGGGACGGCCGGCTCGCCACTGAGTTTTAATATGAGGGAGGTAAGATTTGCGCTGGATGGTGTAGCAAGGCATGCATTTGCTTGTGATGCTGAGCTTCTAGTGTGGTAGTTGTGGTGATCAGTTTTACAACTGCACCATTTTTGCATGTACATATGTGTAGATATAAAACACACCCTCTCCTCCCTTCATTGACCATAGCAATCATAAATCAAACTTCACAATAGGCCCTCCTTTCGTTCCCCTCCATTTAACAACAACAATAACATTCTACATGAGATTGTGTCAGTGTGTATTTCACCCGCTTCGTCCAATATCGAGTTCCAAGATCCTAGCGAACGACGCATTTCCTGCCTTCTGACAGCGTCGTTCCTCCACCAGCATTCCCCCACCCCCTTTTTCTCACTACTCTTTCCTCCCTCGTTTCTCGCTTCACAACTCACGCTTCTCCTCCTCTCTCTCGTTTCTCCTAACTCGTTTCTCCTACGACGCCTGTTCTACCGGCATCGGCGAAATGGCCTGATTCTGTCGCTTTTTTGCTGCCGCGAAGAGCACTCAAGTCAGAACCTTGAGCTACGAAGTCACTCGTGAAACCAAATACGGCTGGTGGTTAAAGCAAAAAAAATGTGGGTGAGCAGCCTTGTCAGGCTGTGTGGCTTCTACACAGGTGGATTTACGATGACAGCGCAGGAACTAAGGCTGTAGTTGTCAAAGCCGCTCCAAACCGCAGCGTTATATTTCCCGCCAGATTTAACGAATGTAATTCCACCACCAAGCAGCCTTCGACAGCCCGACACGATTCTACAGCATCGGCGTTAGCATCGTCGTCAGTCGTCAGAATCGCCATCGTCTTCGTTTACGTCCCGCACTTGCCGCCGTCAGCAGCGTTTCCATCACACTGCACCGTTTCCCACCACCTTATACCACTCATCTGCACCCGCGCCGTCAGCAGCGTTTCCATCACACTGCACCGTTTCCCACCACCTACCACTCATCACCACCAGCTTCAAAAAGTTTATGTTATTATCAATCGAGTATTTCACTCAGCCATTCTCACGCCTACATACCATCCACAAGCATGGGTCTCTGCTCCTCATCTCTGGAGGACGACACACCAGCACCACTCCATCCCTCATACCACCACTCCCAACCCACCTCAACCGCATCAAATTTCCCTCCCACCTTCTCACCCCACTTCTCCTCCTCATCTCCCCAACCTCCTCCCCATCTCCCTCCTGAATGCATCGCCCTCATTCTCTCTCACCTCCCTCCTACCACCATCTGCCGCCTAGCCTTAGTTTCCAAAGCATGGGCTGCCGCCGCTGCTTCAGACACCTGTTGGAGCCACCTCCTTCCCCACGCCTTTGCCCCGAAGCTGCTTCTAGACCGCTCGTCAATCCCAAGGCTGCCTTTCGACAATCCCAAGGTTGCTCCAGCTCCGTTTCCTGGTCCGGCTCAGGCTCCCACATCTGCCGTTCCGTCCCTGCGTTCACTCCCCAGCTCTACTGAGTCTACCACGCCTGCTGTATCTACGGGATCTCGTTCTACTGTCTTATCTGCATCGCCTGCATCGTCTGTATATTCCGCGTCCACTGCAAATCTTGCATCCTCTTTTCTCTCCGGAAGCAGCTTCTCCGATCCCCTGAAGCGCCCTTCCAGCAAGACGCTTTTCCAGGCGTTATGCCGGGGCGTGTTCTTAGACGCAGGCAGGGTCCAGGTGAAGGTAGACCCAGGCACAGGCCTGATCAGCACAGCCCTTAGCGCAACTGAAGCCATGGGAATTGCATGGAGTAGCAACTCTAGCTACTGGCAGCAGGTGCAGCGGAAAGGCTCGGGATTCCCTAGGGTTGCGCATCTGGCGGCTGTCAGTGAGTTTGATCTGATTGGCCGGTTTAGTGTGCCGCTGCCGGTGCGATCGTGTAGGTATGAGCTATGGTGGAAAGTGGCTCGGGATCCGACCCTGGGGGAATCCTGGATGCCTCGGGATGTGGTGTTTGAGTGGCCGGCTGCTCTGGTTACCAGCAATGTGAAGGTTACGGGTGCGGGTTTATCGGAATCGGTGGAGATTCAGCGGCGGGTGGTGTTTAATGATTCGACGTTGCCGGGGGCGTGGTGGACGGAGGTGGGGGTGGGGGTTGTGGTGCTAGGGCCGGGGACGAAGAAGGGAGGGAATGGGGGGGATGTTGTGGAGACGGAATGGGAGGTGAGGTTGCATGAGGTGGAGTCGGGGATGTGGAAGAGTGGCTTGTATGTGGATTGCTTCTTGTTGAGAGAAGCTCCCATGTGATGTGGTCAACAGCAGTGATACCATGCCAGTGACAAGTAGTATCAGATATTGGTTGCTTGTGTAATTTGCAGCGGCGCCTATGGATGTGTAAGTATGATGTAAGCAAATGGGTGGAATCTTTTTTTTTTTTTAATCTAGACGGTGATTCCTAGTTGTAGTGGTCAGGTCCCTTGGTTTGGTCTGCAAACGTAACGGAGATGTTACAAACAGGGGTATACGCGGCGTCAATTTTTATCACAAATTCCCGCCATTTCCCTCCCAGGGCAGACGCTAGCGGCGTGGAATTTGTGTTTCGCCACGTGCGGTTCAGTTCGGTTCACATGCGTTGAAAACCTCCTTTGCGAGCAACCATTCGAAAAGGTTCTCACCGATTAGAACCGTGATGATGTACGAATGAAAACCAAACTCTGTGATTGAAAGCATGAGCCGCACTTCCTCTCCTTCCCACAACTTCTAGAACGACGACCAACAGGTTTCGCCCACTCGTCTCAGAATCACCGCTGATCTCTCCGCAGCCATTTTCCCACCTCTTGGCTTGTGATCATTCGCTTCCGCCATTTCGGTTGCCTAAGACGGCGTTCTAGGGTTGTTTTAGTCGCTCATCCCAGTCTATGATAATTTTCTGCAGCCGTATCCCCGCCGTCCATTTCAAGCATTGCCCGAAGGTCGTCCTTGGTTGCATTGCTTCGCTCTCGGGATCTTCACAGCACGCATCCCCGTTATTAGGTTCCCGCTTTCCGCCCTTTGTCTCCGTGAATTTCACGTCATCTTTTCAAACCGTAGCGTCCGAGGACAGCGCGCGATCTATATCGCGTACGAACCATAGATCGACAAGAGCCAGGGAGATCTGCCACGTGGCAAAATCCTCGTCATTTGCCGCAAGCGTTAGGAAATCAAGGGAGTATAGGGTACATAAAGAGTTAATCGAATCACGGGGGTTCAGCAACTTCAGGGAATATAGAGAAGCTAAACAATTGCCGGAATATCGGAAGGATTTGCACCGTGACGTTGCTGAGTCATCTTCGCGCGCTATGATGCGGCGGGGCAGGGGGCCGAACAGCCAGAAGCGGGGCGGACGCGGAGGCGGAAGGGGTGGCGGAAGGGGCGGAGGGAGAGGCGGAAGGGGCGGGGGAGGAGGGGGAAGGGGTGGGGGGGGAGGCGGAGGCGGAGGGGAGCAGCGATGGTGGGATCCGGCGTGGCGCGCGGAGCGATTAGCGGCGATGGGGAAGGAGGTGAGGGGGAAGGGAGGACGTGGGGGGGAGGGAAGGGGGAGAAGGGGAGGGGAGGAGGTGAGGGGGAGGGAAGAGGTGAGGGAGAAGGGAAGGAAGAAGTATGGAGAGGGAAGGAGGGGAGAGAGAAGGGGAGGAGAGGAGGTGAGGGGGAGGCGAGGAGGTCAGGGGGAGGAGAGGAAGAAGGATGAAAGATTGAAGGATGATAGGTGCTGGAGGAGGAGGGGGGAGACAGGCCGTATTCTGATTCCCACCCAGAGCCCCATCCCCATCCCCATCCCCATCCCCATCCCCATCCCCATCCCCATCCCCATCCCCATCCCCATCCCCATCCCCATCCCCATCCCTATCCCCATACCCATACCCATACCCATCCCCATCCCCATCCCCATCCCCATCCCCATCCCCATCCCCATCCCCATCCCCATCCCCATCCCCATCCCCATCCCCATCCCCATTCCAATCCCCATCCCCATCCCCATCCCCATCCCCATCCCCATCCCCATCCCCATCCCCATCCCCATCCCCATCCCCATCCCCATCCCCATCCCCATCCCCATCCCCATCCCCATCCCCATCCCTATCCCCATACCCATACCCATACCCATCCCATCCCCATCCCCATCCCCATCCCCATCCCCATCCCCATCCCCATCCCCATCCCCATCCCCATCCCCATCCCCATCCCCATTCCAATCCCCATCCCCATCCCCATCCCCATCCCCATCCCCATCCCCATCCCCATCCCCATCCCCATCCCCATCCCCATCCCCATCCCCATCCCCATCCCCATCCCCATCCCCATCCCCATCCCCATCCCCATCCCCATCCCCATCCCCATCCCCATCCCCATCCCCATCCCCATCCCCATCCCCATCCCCATCCCCATCCCCATCCCCATCCCCATCCCCATCCCCATCCCCATCCCCATCCCCATCCCCATCCCCATCCCCATCCCCATCCCCATCCCTATCCCCATACCCATACCCATACCCATCCCCATCCCCATCCCCATCCCCATCCCCATCCCCATCCCCATCCCCATCCCCATCCCCATCCCCATCCCCATCCCCATCCCCATCCCTATCCCCATACCCATACCCATACCCATCCCCATCCCCATCCCCATCCCCATCCCCATCCCCATCCCCATCCCCATCCCCATCCCCATCCCCATCCCCATCCCCATTCCAATCCCCATCCCCATCCCCATCCCCATCCCCATCCCCATCCCCATCCCCATCCCCATCCCCATCCCCATCCCCATCCCCATCCCCATCCCCATCCCCATCCCCATCCCCATCCCTATCCCCATACCCATACCCATACCCATCCCCATCCCCATCCCCATCCCCATCCCCATCCCCATCCCCATCCCCATCCCCATCCCCATCCCCATCCCCATCCCCATCCCCATTCCAATCCCCATCCCCATCCCCATCCCCATCCCATCCCCATCCCCATCCCCATCCCCATCCCCATCCCCATCCCCATCCCCATCCCCATCCCCATCCCCATCCCCATCCCCATCCCCATCCCATCCCCATCCCCATCCCCATCCCCATCCCCATCCCCATCCCCATCCCCATCCCCATCCCCATCCCCATCCCCATCCCCATCCCCATCCCCATCCCCATCCCCATCCCCATCCCCATCCCCATCCCATCCATCCCATACCCATCCCCATACCCATCCCCATCCCATCCCCATCCCCATCCCCATCCCCATCCCCATCCCCATCCCCATCCCCATCCCCATCCCCATCCCCATCCCCATCCCCATCCCCATCCCCATCCCCATCCCCATCCCCATCCCATCCCCATCCCCATCCCCATCCCCATCCCCATCCCCATCCCCATCCCCATCCCCATCCCCATCCCCATCCCCATACCCATCCCCATCCCCATCCCCATCCCCATACCCATCCCCATCCCCATCCCCATCCCCATACCCATCCCCATCCCCATCCCCATCCCCATACCCATCCCCATCCCCATCCCCATCCCCATCCCCATCCCCATCCCCATCCCCATCCCTATCCCCATCCCCATCCCCATCCCATCCCCATACCCATCCCCATCCCCATCCCCATCCCCATCCCCATCCCCATCCCCATCCCCATCCCATACCCATCCCCATCCCCATCCCCATCCCCATACCCATCCCCATCCCCATCCCCATCCCCATACCCATCCCCATCCCATCCCCATCCCCATCCCCATCCCCATCCCCATCCCCATTCCAATCCCAATCCCCCTCCCTCGTTCCACCTAACTCTTTTCCGCCTCCTAATTTCCTTCCCCCACTGTTCCACCTCCCCCTGTTGCATCTCCCCCTGACCCACCCCCCCCTGTTCGACCTCCCCCTGTTCCTCGTCCCCCTGTTCCGCCTCCCCCTGTTCCGCCTCCTCCTGTTCCACCCCACCCCACCCCCACCCTTCCTTGTTCCGCCCCCCCCCTGTTCCGCCTTCCCCTGTTTCGCCTCCCCCTGTTCCGCCTTCCCCTGTTCCGCCTCCCCCTGTTCCGCCTCTCCCTGTTCCACCTCCCCCCAGAGAGGCCCGGCAAAGCAAGTGGACGGAGCAGCATGGGCGACACGCTTTCGGCAGCTGGCAGCAGGGGGTGGTGCGGTTGGGAGCGGTGCAGTGGCGAATGGTGCGGTGGGGAGCAGTGCAGTAAGGGGAGCAGCAGGAGTGCAGCAAGGGGGGAGCACTCCAGAGGAGATTGTGATAAGAGAGAACTATGGGAGGGAGGGCACGGAGCAATTGGCGTTACTGGCAGAGCAAGCAGGGCTGTACTTGTGAGTGAGTGGGAATGGATGTTGCGTGGAAATGGGTTTGGGGTGGTGTAGAGCGGTACTCGTGGGTTGCTGAGGAGAATGTGATTCGGGAGAACTTTGGGAGGGAGGGCACGGAGCAATTGCAATTACTGGCAGAGCAAGCAGGGCTGTACTTGTGAGTGAGTGGGAATGGATGTTGCGTGGAAATGGGTTTGGGGTGGTGTAGAGCGGTACTCGTGGGTTGCTGAGGAGAATGTGATTCGGGAGAACTTTGGGAGGGAGGGCACGGAGCAATTGCAATTACTGGCAGAGCAAGCAGGGCTGTACTTGTGAGTGAGTGGGAATGGGTGCGGCGTGGTGTAAGCTTTTAACCCAGAACCTTAAACCCGCAAACTTAAAACCCAAACCACAAACCCCGGCTTTGACATAAACCAGGGTTTTTGCGACGGATTTATGACATAAACCCTGGCTTTGACATAAACCATTGACACCCTGAGCATAAATCGGCGGGTTTTTGCCGCTCTTGTCCCTTTTCTTGCTCGTGCACTCCGACGTGTGGGAATCACTTTCAAGAGTTCTCAAAAGGGAGAATTCTCGAAAGTAAGTCGTCGGGTTTTAGCCGCTCTTGTCCCTTTTCTTGCTCGTTCACTCAGACGTGTGGAGGGGCGCTGGCACTGGACTTTTGAGTGGCTCAACTTCTGAGGCCCCTGGCGCCTCAAAATCTTGGTGGTAGTGATTTCTTAGTTGTCTCAAAAGAGATTCATGAGAAGGGCATTGGGTCTACGGTAGTGGCTTACAAGGTGCCTTTTCTGAGCTATCAACCCATTTTTACAATCTCTATCAACCCATCCTTGTTCTCTTCCGTTCTCTCCTCGCATTCTTGCAGCCAAACATACGGCAAGGGCACCGGGACCGTAGCAGTGGCCAGCAGGGTGCCTCTCCCCAGCTACCGGGCTGATCTGGACGACAAGCACGGGCGGTCGGAACGACAGGTGAGATTCTCGTTCCACTCAGATTGACTCTGCATTGGCACTGCAACTAGGGATGAGCAAGTGGCGAACACGAACGTGTTCGAGGCGAACCGAACAGGTGTTCGTTTTTTTGCTCAACCCTAACTGCATCGGCACCAGAACTGCATCAGCAGGGTGCCTCTTCCCAGCTACCGCGCTGATTTGGACGACAAGCACGGGCGATCGGAACGACAGGTGAGCTCTTTCCCTTTTCAACTGACTCTGCAACGGCTCTGGTACTTTAGCAGTGGTCAGCAGAGCCGGGTGCCACTCCCCAGCTACCGGGCTAATCTGGACAACAAGCATGGACGGTCGGAGCGACAGGTGAGCTTCGAGTTTGATTTTTTTTCCGCTCTTTTTCTCTCCCAACTCTCCATCCTCTTCTCTCATAATTCTATTGATGCTACTCCAAGCCCCCTTCCTTCTCCCCTTGCTAGACCCTTCCTTCTCCCCTTGCTAGACCCTTCCTTCTCCCCTTGCTAGACCCTTCCTTCTCCCCTTGCTAGACCCTTCCTAGTCCCGTTTCGTCCCTCCTTGACCTCTCCTCCGTCCCCTTCTCATTCTTCTCATCCTCTCATAATCCAACCTCCCGCCTTCATTTGATAGAGGTGAGCCAAGCTGTTTGACCTGACCTCCAATAGAGTGCTACAGATGTAATGTAACGCTGGTGCTGACCTATGTAATTTTGGATTGATAAAAACCATTGTGGAATGAATTTTTCTTGTACGGTACTGTACATTGTGAAAGAGGAGCCGGGGATGGGGGAAGGGGGTACTGGTGATGCATAATCATACTAATAATGGCAGCTGGGGTGATTATTAACGGCTTGGGAGGGGATGAGGTGAGGAATAGTCTGTTTCAGCTTAAACATCATACAGTACATTACAAACATGGTCCAAGGCATACGATCCTTCAAGGCTATCAAGACGGCATCTTTCCAATGACACGCCACAACCCGTTGCTGATTTCCTACTATTCAACTCGTTATTCCAGCTAATCTTACCTAGTACCGCAAACCTCCCCTACTCCGCTGTCAGTCATCCCAATCCAGCATTTGCCGTGGATGCTTAAACCCCAGTGCCGTAACAACTGTTAATTAACAAACATCTTAACTTGCCCTACTCATCTCGCTCCAGCATTTGCTACGGATGCATCAGCCCCCGTAGCAGCAGTTGGTGGTTTCTTGGGTGCAGTGTGGGAGACATAGGGCTTGAGCTGTTGGGAGGACAGCGGGTGGAAGAGGTGAGGAGAGGGAATGGAGGGGTGAGGACATTGTTGTTGGTGGTTTCTTAGGCGCAGTGTGGGAGACATAGGGCTTGAGCTGTTGGGAGGACGGCGGGTGGAAGAGGTGAGGAGAGGGAATGGAGGGGTGAGGACATTGTTGTTGGTGGTTTCTTAGGCGCAGTGTGGGAGACATAGGGCTTGAGCTGTTGGGAGGACGGCGGGTGGAAGAGGTGAGGAGAGGGAATGGAGGGGTGAGGACATTGTTGTTGGTGGTTTCTTAGGCGCAGTGTGGGAGACATAGGGCTTGAGCTGTTGGGAGGACGGCGGGTGGAAGAGGTGAGGAGAGGGAATGGAGGGGTGAGGACATTGTTGTTGGTGGTTTCTTAGGCGCAGTGTGGGAGACATAGGGCTTGAGCTGTTGGGAGGACAGCGGGTGGACGAGGTGAGGAGAGGGAATGGAGGGGTGAGGACATTGTTGTTGGTGGTTTCTTAGGCGCAGTGTGGGAGACATAGGGCTTGAGCTGTTGGGAGGAAAAGAGGTGGAACAGAGGGGAAGGGAAGATAGGGAAGAAAGGTGGTGAAATTCCCAGCACATGCTACGGATGCTGCAGCCCCCGTAGCGGATGTAGGTGGTTTCTCGGGTGCAGTGTGGGAGACATAAGGCTTGAGCTGATGGGAGGGAAAGAGGTGGAACAAGGGAAAGCATGAAGGGGGGAGAGGGGAGTGTGCAGGCAAGTAAAGTTTCACAGGCAGAGGAGAGCGGAGAGTGCGGAGAGTGCTTTTGAGGCGCCTCAAAACTCAAAAACCTTTGAGGTGCCTCAAAACTCAAAAACCTTTGAGGTGCCTCAAAACGCCTCAAAAGTTTCACAGGCAGAGGAAGGCGGAGAGTGTGGAGAGGAAGGAGAGTGTGGAGAGTGAGGAGAGTGCGGAGAGTGAGGAGAGTGCGGAAAGTGCGGAGAGTTCAACCTCAAAGAGCCTGGCAATGTGAGAGGTGGGCGCTTGGGGTGGAAGGTTGACACATCAGAGAATTCACCAAGCAGGCGCCATGGGAAGGAACCACGCAGAGGGGTGATTGGCCGTTATGAGTCAGTATTTGAGTCGACTGAAAAACAGACTCATCACAGGCGCCATGGGAAGGAAGGAAGCACGCAGAGGGGTGATTGGCCGCTATGAGTCTGTTTTTGAATCGACTCGAAAACAATGTGACTTTTGAGTCGACTTAAAAGTAACCATGCATAGGTGATTGGCCGTTATGAGTCTGTTTTTGAGTCAACTCAAAGACAGAGTCATCGCAGGCACCATGGGAAGGAACCACGCAGAGGTGATTTGACGTTACATGGCAGTTAGAGAGGTTTGGCATCAGCAGTTACGTGGAAGGCAGCAGGAAAATACCTGGAAGTTACTGAGGTCTGGAACCAGGAAGGTTGGCATCTTCTCTTCCATGAGAATGTAACCACCTGCAGGGAGAGATGAGAGAGAGTGGTTGGAAGGTATCAGATGAACGGTTGAGATTAATGGAGGGGATAAAGAGTCGGGTAAGCAGGTATGTAGGCATCCTCTCTTCCATGAGAATGTGACCACCTGCTGGAAAATGAGACGTCCCAAAACTCAACTTTTATCACGTGCCCATTCGCGACTCCCTCTAACCTTGCGTTATTTTTCCCTGTCAAAGGAGCTTCTCAGCATTTTACCCTCCCCATAACCCCCCCTCCTGCCCACTTCCTTCACAGTCCCCCTCTTCCAATTCCCTCCCAAACCCCTCCCTCCGTTTTCCCCATCACAACCCTCCCTCCCCCCTGCCCCCCAGCCCCCTGCCCAACCCCTCTCCCCTGCCCCCCTCTTTCCCAACCTCCAATCCCCCCCGTTTTCCCTCCTTCGCCCTCTTCACCCTTCAGCCACCCGCACCCACGCCTCCTCTCGCATCAACCCACCTTCCCCCGCCCCACCCCCCCCCACCCCCCCACTCCCATTCACCTTTCTTTGTGTGTCGTCCCATAGTGCGACTCCCCGTCCCCTTACAATAGTTCTTCGGGCCGCGCTTCGCTGTTAGATACTTGAATCCCTTAGCCGGCACGGATCGCCCTCGCAGCAGCCCCGTCAGCACGTTCAACATCGCGTTGTCGACAACACGTGTCTGATCGCTGACACGTTGGCACGCGACGCGTCAGTAAAACGAACACTGAAAACGTTTAGTGTTCTCTTGAGTGACGTTTCAGAATCTCAGCGTTCGATAAGCGCCGATCTGGTAAAGAACATCACCAACTGCCAGGCAGGCCCGACCTTGAATCTTCAAGCGGCTAAACGGCATATAATACGGCGCCAGCACGGAAACTACGGCGGTCGATGGGGAGGATCACGCAGGCACATGCACGCACGCTCTCGGCCGCACGGAAAGTGGGGAGATCCAGGCTGCGACAAGCGGCGCGTGGGTTACGCCAGCTTTTGCGGTGGTCTCTGGATGAAAAAGACAGAGATGACCTTGGTGCCTTTGGAGCTAGGGTGTGTATGCGAACTATAAGCACTTTGCGGTTCGTCACCAGTGGTTGGCAATCGCAAACCTTATTGCTTGAGTGGATCTAGGTTATATCGAATCATTTCGTCACACTCGAACAGACGAATCTACATTGTTATGAGTTGTAAAAGAGAGTGCGCAGGTAAACGAATAACGAAGCTGTGACTGAATCAACTGCGAATAAAATGAATGCACAGACTAATGTAGGACTACTCTAGCTAGGAGGAAACCTCGGACGAGCGAGGTTGGGTGCAGGTTTGGCGATGGGAAAGCCGAGGGCGACGTGAGGAGCCTCGGCAGCGTTGAAATCGGCCGAACGTGCGAACTCCGAAAATCGGGTTGTACGCGAAGCAGTTAACCCCGATAAGGAATTCGGGAAAATTCCTTACACCACCCCCCCCCCCCTCAAGAAAGGTAGTCAATAGCCGAAACACGCCGTCGCGCCAGATAATCACCAACAAGCGTCGAGGCGTCCAGTGAAGCGGATGGCACCCACGTGTCGTCCTCACTGGTGCGGTCGGTCCAGCGAATTAAGAAATCCATGTGGCGTCCAGTGGCGTCAAGGCGGACCCGATGAGCGAGAATCTTGGAAGGGTCAAGGGTTGGCTCAGGGACGGGGCGAGCCGTCGGGGCCGCTTGCTGACGTGCGATGTCGGTCGTGGTAGGCACGAACTTACGAAGAAGGCTGATGTGGAACGCGTCATGTATATGTCAATCGTCGTGTAGCAACAGCTTCGCGGTAACAGGTTTCATCATCTTGAGAATTTTGAACGGTCCGCAAAATCGTGGCCGAAGTTTCGCAGGGCCGGGCAGGTTCAGGTTTTTCGTGTCGAGGAGGACTAGTTGCCCAGTAGTCAAGACGAGTTCCCGGCGAAGGAGGTTGGTGTATTTGCGGGAAGTAATATTCGCTTTGCGAATTGCGTCGGCGGCTTTTTCGCGAACTTCCTGGAGTTCCGTCACGAAAGTCTGGGAACGTGGGACCGGATTGTCGAGTGTAGTTGTCGTCGGAACCGCCGGGTCCATCCCATAATTCAGGAAAAATGGGGAGTGATTAGTCATGCTGGATGGTGCGTTGTTGAAAGCGAATTCCAGCATTGCGAGCGATTCTTCCCAGCGGGCAGGATCGGGGCAGTTTGTCCTGATTAACTGCTCCATGGTCTGGTTGGTCCGCTCTGTTTGACCGTCGGTCTGTGGGTGGTAAGCCGATGAGAACTGTAGCTTCGTGCCGTATTGCGCCCATGTCTCCTTCCAGAATTTGGATGTGAATTTTGGGTCGCGGTCGCTGATGATCGCTGAAGGGATGCCGTGCAGTCGCACGGCCGTCGATATGAAAAGTCGCGCAGTTTCTTCGGCTGTGATTGTCGTTCGGCATGGTGCGAAGTGCGCCATTTTCGTGAAGCGGTCGACGACGACGAGAACAGCGTCGTTGCCTGTCGGCCCAGCTGGCATCCCCGTGACAAAATCCATCGTCACTTGTTGCCACGGTCGTTCGGGTGGCTCGAGGGGTTGCAGCAATCCAGCTGGTCGCTGACGTGTCGACTTCATTGCTTGGCACACCCTGCATGAGGACACATAGCGCTGCACGTCGTTAGAGGAATCAGGCCAGTAATAGTGACGGTGCAGTAGTTTCTGTGTCTTATCGACCCCGAAATGTCCGGAGAGGTTTGAATCGTGTATCTCCTAGATGAGAAGCTCACGCAGCAGACGGTAAGCGGGAACCCAAATCCGGTCGGTTCCGGCTTTTAGGTAATAATCCCCTTTTTGCGTCGTAGCCTGCTGATGGTTTGCCGTTGTGAAGAAGGGGTCTGTCGTGTAGCCGTGGGTGAATAGTCCGGTAAGTAGCGGGTTCGAGTGGGTGATGAGTACTGCAGCGGATTGTACTGTCGGTCGGGTCAGGGCGTCGGCGATGTTACTAGCCCCTTTTTTGTACGTGATGCGGTAGGTGAAATGGCTCTCCATGTAGTCGAGCCATCGAATCTGTCGTGGGTTGAGGTTGGGTTGGGCTCGCAGGTACTGTAGGGATTTGTGGTCCGTGCGAACAGTGACGTCGGCGCCCACCAGGTAGCATCGCCATAGTTTAAATGCGTGTATGATGGCGAGCATCTCCTTGTCGTGGATCGGGTAGTTGCGTTCGGCTGCCTGCAGCTTGCGTGATTCGTAGGCTATCGGCTGCAACCCGTTCCCGAAATCTTGGAGGAGCACAGCTCCGATGGCGAAATCTGAGGCGTCGGTTACAACTTCGAACGGCTTCGTTATTCGTTTACCTGCGCACTCTCTTTTACAAATCATAACACCTGGTATCAGAGCTACTTTCCTAGTTCACCCCGCTTTCCGAGGGTAGTTTGGTGGCATAGGGTGTGGCTGGTTTAGTGACTACACGACGGTTGGCTGCAGGGATTGTTAATTCAATCCTGCCCGACTCCGATAGTTCGTGTTTTCATTTGCCTGAAGGCCACGGAGACCCGATTGCCCACCAGATGTAGCGTTAGGCATATGGATCAGGAAGCGGTCAACAGGATGATGGCGCAAGTGGCAGAAATGCAGGAAAGAATGAAGACGTTAATGGCAGAAGTGATGACACCGCGAGAGGAAAACGCCGAACTACGCCAGACGCGAGGTGAAGCGCGTTAGGAGTCGCCTGTGGACGAAGGCGAGGGCAACAGTCAGGCGATGAGTGTCAAACATTATATATGTTATGCTTGTGTAAGCTACAGTGGGTTAGCCTATAAGGGGTACACAATTCTAGGGTTTACTACTTGTACTCATTTCACTTCTAGTTCATCCATTCCTGTTCGCTTTTTCTCACATGGTATAGAGCGGGTCCTTCTACGGACCGTTTTTTTTGGGCCCACCGAAGCGCCCCCCGAGGCGCGATTTTTTTTTTTAGCGACCCCTCGGGTCGCCATTTCCCCTGCGGCCCCGCCGCCTTCACTGACGCGGCCCCGCCGCCCTCTCTGACGGGGCCCCGCCGCCGGCCCTTACGCGGCCCCGTCGCCGGCTCTCACGAGGCCCCGCCGCCGGCTCTGTCGCGGCCCCGCCCCGGCCTTTACGCGGCCCCGCCGCCTGCACTCACGCGGCCCCGCCCCGGCTCCTTCGCGGCCCCGCCGCCTGCTCTCGCGCGGCCCCGCCCCGGCTTCTACGCGGCCCCGCCCCGGCTTTCACGCGGCCCCGCCGACGGCTTTGTCGCGGCCCCGCCCAGGCCCTTACGCGGCCCCGCCGCCTGCTCTCACGCGGCCCCGCCCCGACTCCTTCGCGGCCCCGCCGCCTGCTCTCGCGCGGCCCCGCCCCGGCTTCTACGCGGCCCCGCCCCGGCTTTCACGCGGCCCCGCCGACGGCTCTGTCGCGGCCCCGCCCAGGCCCTTACGCGGCCCCGCCGCCTGCCCCCGTCGCGGCCCCACCCAGTCGCGGCCCCGCCCCATCCCGGCCCAGCCGCCCCGTCGCGGCCCGGTCGCCTCCTGACGGCCCTGCCGTCCCTTCGTGACGGCCCTGCCGTCCCTTCCTGACGGCCCCGCCGTCCCCTCCTGACGGCTCCTGCCGTCCCCTCCTACCGGCCCCGCAACTGCACCTGCTGGCCCCGCCGCTGCACCTACCGGCCCCCACCACCCCCCCCCCCCCCCCTTTTCCCGTCGCCTGTCGAGGCGACCTGAGGGGTGGCAGGTGTGTGGCCTCCCCTGCTTCTCCTCCTCCTTCATCTCCCACTGCAGCAGCCGAGCCGCTCACCTGCAGCAGCCGAGCCGCCCCACCGCCGAGCCGCCCTGCACCCGAGCCGCCCAGCAGCCGAGCCGCCCTGCCGCCGAGCCGCCGGGTCGCTGAGCTGCTGAGCTGCAGTTGCTGCCGAGCCGCCCTGCCGCCGAGCCGCCGAGTCACCGAGCTGCTGAGCTGCAGTTGCTGCCGAGCCGCCTTGCCGCCGAGCCGCCCGAGTTGCCCGAGCCGCTGAGCCGCCGAGCTGCCGAGCCGCTGAGTCGCCGAGCCTACTCTTCCCACCACTGGTGAGCTCTTGCCCTGCTAGCACGCTGCGCGTCGCCTGCTTGCCTGCCTGCCTGCCTTTTGGCTTGCCTGGCTGCCTGCCTCCCTGCTGCTAGTCCTGCTCCTGCTTCTACTTGCGGAGTCAGATGCAGCCCCAGCGACGCCTGCGTGAGTCCCTCACGCCCCAGCAGCTTCGTGAGTGGTACGCTGGTTGGGGCTGTAGGGGTGGCGACGCTACTCCTACTACCACTCCTGCTGCTTCTACTCGTGGTGGCGGCCAGATGCAGCTCCCGCGACCCTCTCGCGTGTCTCTCACGCCTCGCCAGCTTCGTGAGTGGTACGCTCAGAGTGGAGGGTCTCTCAGTGCTGTTTGCTGCTCTTACGTGATTCGCACTGGTACTCGGACTGGTCAGCCTTGTGGGACACGTAGTCATACACCTTCCCGCTGCTTCGCCCGTCTGAGCGACGCCTGGCGTACCGTGTTTGGCGACGAGGCTGAACTTCCCGACTGGGTGGAGTTGCTTAGGCAGAGGGTAGATATATATGCTCTTGACTATGATGCTATTCTCACTGCCATGTATGCATTGCCTACTAGTGCTGACCGTGCCGGTCACCTGTGCGTCCCGCCTGACCCAGGTTTAGGACCTGCTGTTCTAGCTACTGGTGAGGCTGCTGCTCTGGGTGCTAGTGAGTCTCCTGCTCCAGGTACAGGTGCGGCTGCTGCTCTAGGTGCTAGTGAGTCTGCTTCCTCAGGTGCGGGTGAGGCTGCGCTCTCAGGTACCGCGTTGGCTTCGGCCTCCCTCACCTTTACACTTGACTCTGGGGCTTCTCGCTCCTTCTTTCGGGACCGCACCACACTCACGCCGCTTGGTCGGCCGGTTGCAGTCTCCCTGGCTGACCCCTCTGGGGGTCCTGTCCTCGCTCACTTCTCCACTGTCCTCCCGTGTCCGGCTGCCCCCTCGGGCACCCTGTCTGGCCTGTACCTCCCCTCGTTCTCGACGAACTTGGTGAGTGGTGCAGACCTACAGGATGCGGGGGTTCACCAGTTCACTCCTGCGAGTCAGCGGGTGACCCACTGCACGGACGCACGCACAGGCCGGCACCTGGCCACGTTCTCGCGTCGGCCGGGGTCGAGCCTCTACACCCTGACCACTGAGTCTCCTCCTGTCCCCGCGTCGAGTCAGGTGTTTGCTGCTGTGTCCAGGTCTGGTCCTGAGTCTGCCCCCTGCTCGTGTCGCCTCCTGTCTCACGAGACCCTTCTGTGGCACCACCGTCTAGGCCACCCCTCCTTGCCCCGTCTTCGGGGCATGGCTTCCCGTGTCCTTGTCTCTGGTCTTCCCCAGTCTCTCCCTCCCCTTCCTTCGGGACCAGGACCTTCCTGTGTCCCCTGTGTCGAGGGGCGCCTCAGGGCTGCTCCTCACTCCTCCCAGTTTCCCCCGACAGAGGCTCCTCTGCAGACGCTTCACATGGACGTGTGGGGCCCGGCCCCCGTCCGTGGGCAGGGTCACGAGCGCTACTTCCTGTTGGTGGTTGACGACTACTCGCGTTACACCTCAGTCTTCCCCTTGCGCAGCAAGGGTGCTGTCACTGAGGTGCTGATCGACTGGATCCGCGAGGCTCGTCTCCAGCTCAGGAGGAGCTTCGGCTCGGACTTTCCTGTTCTGCGTCTGCACTCTGACCGAGGTGGGGAGTTCTCCTCTCGCCTTCTACGAGACTACTGTCGTGCACAGGGGATCCGCCAGACCTTTACGCTTCCGGACTCTCCACAGCAAAATGGGATTGCTGAGCGCCGCATTGGCATGGTCATGGATGTCGCTCGTACGTCCATGATGCATGCGGCTGCCCCCCATTTTCTGTGGTCGTTTGCGGTTCGGTACGCGGCGCATCAGCTCAACATTCACCCCAGGGTCTCTCGGCCCGCGATGTCCCCAGTGTTACTGTGGACGGGGAAGGTCGGCGATGCGTCTGCGTTCCGTGTCTGGGGATCTCGGGCGTTTGTCCGCGACTTGTCTGCGGACAAACTGTCCCCCCGTGCTGCTCCCTGTGTCTTCCTTGGCTTCCCCCCTGACGCTCCAGGGTGGCAGTTCTACCACCCCTCCTCTCGTCGTGTTCTGTCCTCCCAGGACGTCACGTTCGACGAGTCAGTCCCCTTCTACCGCCTCTTCCCCTACCGTACTCCTTCCCTTCCCCCCCCACCGGACTTCCTGGTACCAGTTCCCCCCCCGGTAGACCCCCTCCCCCCTCAGGTTCCTGCCCCTTCAGGTGTGTCCCAGGTAGACACGGTCGAGCCAGTCGAGGTTGCTGCTGAGTCTGGTCCTGCTGCGGGTGCTGAGCCTGGGGGTGCTGCTGCTGGGGGTGCTGAGCCTGGGGGTGCTGAGCCTGGGGGTGCGAGGCCGGGGGGTGCTGAGTCTGGGGGTGATGAGCCGGGGGGTGCTGAGCCGGAGGGTGCTACGTCAGGAGCTGCTGAGCCTGGGGGTGCTGGGCCTGGAGGTGCGGAGCCTGCGCCTGCTGGACCTGGGGGCTCTCCGGTTCTTCCGTCTCGGCGGGAGCCGCTCTCTCCACAGGAGCTGCGCGAGTGGTTTGCTCGCCGCTGGAGGCGTGCTGCTGGAGCTGGAGCTTCTTCGCCTGCTGAGGGTGCTGCCGGTCCCAGAGCTGCTGGGCCTGCGGGTCCTACTGGAGCTGGAGCTACTGAGTCTGGGGGTGCTGAGTCTGGAGCTGCTGAGCCTGGAGGTGCTGAGTCTGGAGCGGCTGTGCCTGGGGGTGCTGAGTCTGGAGCTGCTGAGCCTGGGGTTTCTCCTGTTGCTGCGTCTCGCCGGGAGCCCCTCTCTCCACAGGAGCTGCGTGAGTGGTTTGCTCGCCGCTAGAGGAGTGCTGCTGAAGCTGGAGCTTCGTCGACCGTCGAGGGTGCTGGTGCTGCCGGTCCCGGAGCTGCTGGGCCTGCGGGTCCTACTGGAGCTGGAGTTGCTGAGGGTGTTGGTGCTGAGACTACTGTTGTCTGTCCTGGCGGTGGTTCTGCTGCTGGTGCTGCTGGAGGTCCTGCCGCTGGAGGTGTTGGTGGCGCTGGTGCTGTCGCTGAGGGTGCTGGTGCTGTCCCTGCTGAGTCTGGAGCTGCCGCGCGGCCTCGGCCGTACTTCGTTCCGCTCCTACAGCAGGTTCTTGGAATTTCTCCTTCGGTAGAGTGTCCACAGCCTGTCCAGTCGCAGTCACTGTTGGAGCCTTCCTCTCCTCTGCCTGCTCCCTCTCCTTACACTGGTCCTACTGGAGGTCTTGCTGAGCGTCGTGAGCCTGCGTCTCGTCCCGCGTCGCCTGTTCGTGCTGCTCGCGCTAGTGGTCGCGGTTCGCGTCAGCGTCCTCCTCCTGTCCCTGGCACGCACCGCATGTCTCTGCGTCCGTCCACTGCTCCTCTGCGTGCCCCTTTGCCTTCTCCTCCTGAGTCCTCTCTTCCTGCGCTTGCCGACCCTGAGTCGGACTCTCTTCGCCCTGCCAGTCCTACTGTCACGCGTCTGCTTGCTACTGTCGTCACTGACCCCTCTTTTGAGTCCACTGCTGCGTCTGCTCTAGTCGCTGAGCTCGTTGACTTTGCTGCTCGCTGTCGTCTCGACTACGCTGCTGGTCTTGTTGCTGAGTCTGCGTCTGTCTGTCCTCCGTCCGTCAGGGGTGAGTGTGCTCTTGGCACGGACGTCCTAGAGGACAGACAGGAGGAGTTACAGTGTCTAGCGGCTGCTTCACCTCATCTCGCATCTGTACTGCTTGCCCCTGAGGGAGACCCGGATGCACTAGACATCCCGACTCCGCGTTCTTACGCGGAGGCCGTAGAGGGTCCCTACTCGTCTCAGTGGCAGGCAGCTATGGATGCAGAGATGGCTTTCTGGAAGTCCACAGGCACCTACGTTGACGCGGTTCCCCCTCCTGGGGCGAACATCGTCAGTGGCATGTGGATCTTCAGGGTGAAGCGGCCGCCGGGCTCTCCACCTGTCTTCAAGGCGCGGTACGTTGCTCGTGGCTTCAGTCAGCGGCAGGGAGTTGACTACTTTCAGACCTTCTCTCCCACCCCGAAGATGACCACTCTTCGGGTGCTGCTGCACATAGCCGCTCAGCGCGACTACGAGCTTCACTCTCTCGACTTCAGCACTGCGTTCTTGCAGGGTAGCCTGCACGAGGAGATCTGGCTGCGCCGTCCACCTGGCTTCACTGGGACTTTCCCTCCTGGCACCCAGTGGAGCCTCCGACGGCCAGTCTACGGTCTCCGCCAGGCACCGCGTGAGTGGCACGACACACTGAGGACTACGCTTGCGGCTCTTGGGTTTGCTCCTTCTACTGCTGACCCGTCGCTGTTTCTGCGCACCGACACTTCACTGCCGCCGTTCTACATCCTCGTGTACGTCGACGACTTGGTCTTTGCCACAGCGGACACTGCTGGACTCGCCTACGTGAAGTCCGAACTGCTGAAGAGACACACGTGCACAGACCTGGGTGAACTGCGCAGCTACCTTGGCTTGCAGATCACTCGGGACAGAGCACACCGCACCATTACCTTGACTCAGTCACACATGGTGCAGCAGGTCCTTCAGCGCTTCGGCTTCACGTACTCCTCGCCTCAGGCCACTCCTCTGCCTACTCGCCACTCACTCTCAGCTCTGCCTTCGGATGAGTCCGTAGAGTCGAGTGGTCCGTATGCAGAGCTTGTTGGCTGCCTCATGTACCTGATGACCTGCACTCGACCTGACCTTGCATACCCTCTGAGCATTCTTGCACGCTATGTTGCTCCTGGGAGACACCGACCAGAGCACATGGCTGCAGCGAAGAGGGTATTGCGCTACCTGTGCAGTACGTCGGGCATGGGGCTAGTGCTTGGAGGGCGGAGTCCAGTGGTCCTTACAGGCCACGCGGACGCTTCTTGGGCTGACGACCAGGCTACGCAGCGGTCGTCACAGGGTTACACCTTCAGCCTTGGTTCCGGCTCTGTCTCGTGGCGGTCTACTCGCTCGTCTTCAGTTCTCGGCTCCAGTTGTGAGGCTGAGATCTACGCCGGGGCCATGGCTGCACAGGAGCTTCGCTGGCTCACCTACCTGCTGACTGACCTTGGAGAGCCGCCTCGTTCTCCTCCAGTGCTGTACGTAGACAACAAGGCCATGCTGGCCTTGTGTCGAGAGCAGCGCTTGGAGCACAGAACGAAGCACATTGCTCTCCGCTACTTCCTTGCTCGTGAGCTGCAGCAGCGTGGTCAGTTGCGACTTGCGTACGTGGCCTCTGAGGCCAACACTGCTGATGTGTTCACCAAGGCACTCGCGCCTTGTGATCATCAGCGCTTTTGCACCCAGCTGGGTCTTGTGCCTGTCTTGCCTCACTTGCTCTCCTCTTGACTTTACTTGTACTGTGACATATATATATACCTGCTCTTGCTTGTCTAGTTTTATATATATGTCTGTACTCCTGCATGTGAACTGGCCTCTGGCCCTGCTCTTGTGCTCGGACTGTGTGGTGACTTTGTGATCCACCCTGAGCTTGCTTTGCTTTGCTTGACTGGTCTTGTGACCCCTTGTTCTCCCCCACTTTGCCTATGGGGGTGTGTCAAACATTATATATGTTATGCTTGTGTAGGCTACAGTGGGTTAGCCTATAGGGGGTACACAATTCTAGGGTTTACTACTTGTACTCATTTCACTTCTAGTTCATCCATTCCTGTTCGCTTTTTCTCACAATGAGCAATCCATTGGATGCGCTCACACATGACTTCGAAGAGGAGGATAGGCAGCGAGCGGCAGCAGCTCCAGTTGCAGTGACAACGATCAAGATCAAGCCCGTCAATCCACCCCCGTTTAATCCTACGGACAAGACGGTTACGGTAAAAGGGTGGTTGTTCGGGGTCGAAGTCTTTTTTACTGCAGCCGGAGTTAATGACGACGCCACGCGTATTAATTACGCAGTTTCGCTTCTTCGAGGTGCAGCGCTTGAGTGGTGGCGCCGAACCTTGGAAACAGGGACGCCGACAGGTGTGACACATGCGGCAGACGGGACCTCTACAGTGACTAATCAAGTGGCAACGTCGATCTTCGGAGTGACCACGATACGCACGTGGAAGGAGTGGGGCGCAGCCTTACGAGGTCGCTTCGAGCACGTATCCGCCTCGGAGGAAGCTCGCATGAAGCTGCGTGCATGGTCGCAGATGGCTTATGTCCAAGACTACACGGCGTCATTTATGAGCCTCGCCGACCAAGTCGATGACATGTCGGAAGCTGAACGGCTGGATAAATACATCAGCGACCTCAAATACGAGATACAGTACGAGGTTCGCAGGGGCCGTCCGACGTCATTTCTTGCAGCAGTACAGTTGGCGGAGTCCACAGATGCGCTGATGCAGTACGCGAGAGCAGCTTCCCGGGAGGGAAACCGTTTTCGTGGCCAGACCCATCGGACCACGATCAACGCCGTCCATACACCCGACCGCCCTCCTAAGGGACCGTGTTTCTGGTGTGGGAAGACGAGTCACTACATGAAAGATTGCCACGAGAAAACGCCACTGACGGGGAACGACAGGAAGGAGCAGGGAAATGGGAAGAGTCAGTAATTAGCGGGCCCTTTACTGACTGTGCTCCGTCGCCCGAACCCCACCATCCCCACCGAGTCGTGGTTCCGATTCATGCAATCGATCGCACTCGGCCGAATAACTGGGATAATCACGTGGATCACCCTGTGCTGGTCGCTGGTAAGGTGTTAAAAAATAACCTGAAAATGTTCGTCGATGGAGGGGCCAGTCATAGCCTCTTCAATTTGGCGAGCGCAAAAAAATGCAAGCTGCAACTTGACAGGTGTCTGCCCGAAGTCGACGCTCGCCTCGTGGACGGGACGCCTCTGGCGATAACGGAAGAAACACGGACGGTCAAGATCGAATGCGGCGACGATTTCGGCTTCAGCATGAAGTTCCTCGCGACAACTTTGGACGGCTGCGACGTACTGCTGGGACGCGATTGGCTGCGACGGCACAACCCCGTCATCGACTGGACAACGGGGACGTGCAGCATCAACAAGCACGAGGGGCTAATTAAGCTCCCTGCATGGACCCCTGACTACATCCAAGCCCCGTGCGTCAAAGCCATCACTATAGCTCGCCACTTCAACAGGGGCGCGCAGCTGTTCGCCGTTTGTTTACGCGAGTTGGCAGTCGACACCGAAGGAAAAGACATCGAGAAGCTGTGTGCAGCTGTACCCCCGGATTTAGCGGAGCTGATTCGGAGGTACCCGGAAATCTTCCCCGACGATCTGCCACCTGGACTGCCACCGGAGAGACCTGAGGACCACAAAATCCAGCTAGAACCTGGAGCGCAACCAACCGTGCGGTTACCATCAAATTCAAGTCTTCGCCGACGATTGTCACAAGACTGCGTTTCGTACACGCTACGGGAGTTACGAATTCACAGTGATGCCTTTCGGCCTCACGAACGCGCCCTCAACTTTTCAACTGACCATGAGCAGGGTTTTTCGGGATCTTCTAGACCGGTGCGTTATCGTCTACTTAGACGATATCCTCATTTTTAGCAAGACAAGGGAGCAGCACCTCCGTGACCTGGACGCAGTGTTTAAGCGGCTGCAGGAAAACCGACTCATCACCAAGGGCTCTAAGTGCGAGTTTTTTAAGCAGGAGTTGGAGTTTTTGGGGCACGTCGTCTCGCGCGACGGCATTAAAATCGACCCGGCGAAAATCAAGACCATACAGGAGTGGAAGTCCCCGACGAACGTCACGGAGCTCCAGAGTTTCCTCGGATTCGTAAATTACGTCCGGAGGTTTATCCCGAATATGGCGGGGATAACCGGCCCGCCGACCGACCTGCTGCACAAGGACAAGAATTTTGTGTGGGGGGAGGAGGCAGAAGCGGCGTTCCAGGAACTCAAGAATTTTCTCGTGTCCCCTCCTGTGCTGCGCATCGCCGACCCATCAAAGCCGTTCGAAGTTGTAACCGACGCCTCAGATTTCGCCATCGGAGCTGTGCTCCTCCAAGATTTCGGGAACGGGTTGCAGCCGATAGCCTACGAATCACGCAAGTTGCAGGCAGCCGAACGCAACTACCCGATCCACGACAAGGAGATGCTCGCCATTATACACGCATTTAAACTATGGCGATGCTACCTGGTGGGCGCCGACGTCACTGTTCGCACGGACCACAAATCCGTACAGTACCTGCGAGCCCAACCCAACCTCAACCCACGACAGATTCGATGGCTCGACTACATGGAGAGCCATTTCACCTACCGCATCACGTACAAAATGAGAGAATATGAACGAGAATGTATGAACTATGAAACAGTTGGGTACAAGTACTAACCCTAATTGGGTTGTACCCCATATGGGCTACCCCACTACAGCCTACACAAAAGCATAAGCTATAATGTTCTGACACACCCCCATAGGCAAAGTGGGGGAGAACAAGCGGTCACAAGACCAGTCAAGCAAAGCAAAGCAAAGCAAGCTCAGGGTGGATCACAAAGTCACCACACATTCCGAGCACAAGTTCAAGGCCACAAGGCCAGTTCACATGCATGAGTACATATATATAGAAAGCTAGACAAGCAAGAGCAGGTGTATATATATGTAACAGTACAAGCAAGGTCAAGAGGTGAGCAAGTGAGGCAAGACAGGCACAAGACCAAGCTGAGTACAGAAGCGCTGATGATCACAAGGCGCAAGTGCCTTGGTAAAAACATCAGCAGTGTTGGCCTCAGAGGCCACGTACGCAAGTCGCAACTGACCACGCTGCTGCAACTCACGAGCAAGAAAGTAGCGGAGAGCAATGTGCTTCGTTCTGTGCTCCAGGCGCTGCTCCCGACACAAGGCTAGCATGGCCTTGTTGTCTACGTACAGCACCGGAGGAGAACGAGGCGGCTCTCCGAGGTCACTCAGCAGGTACGTAAGCCAGCGAAGCTCCTGTGCAGCCATGGCCCCGGCGTAGATCTCAGCCTCACAACTGGAGCCGAGAACAGAAGACGAGCGAGTAGCCCGCCACGAAACAGAGCCGGAACCAAGGCTGAAGGTGTAACCCTATGACGACCGCTGCGTAGCCTGGTCGTCTGCCCAAGAAGCGTCCGCGTGCCCAGTGAGGACCACTGGACTCCGCCCTCCAAGCACTAGCCCCATGCCCGACGTACTGCACAAGTAGCGCAACACCCTCTTCACTGCAGCCATGTGCTCTGGTCTATGTCTCCCAGGAGCAACATAGCGTGCAAGAATGCTAAGAGGGTATGCAAGGTCAGGTCGTGTGCAGGTCATCAGGTACATGAGGCAGCCAACAAGCTCTGGGTACGGGCCACTCGACTCTACGGACTCATCCGAAGGCAGAGCTGAGAGCGAGTGGCGAGTAGACAGAGGAGTGGCTTGAGGCGAGGAGTACGTGAAGCCGAAGCGCTGAAGAACCTGCTGCACCATGTGTGACTGAGTCAGGGTAATGGTGCGGCGTGCTCTGTCCCGAGTGATCTGCAAGCCAAGGTAGCTGCGCAGTTCACCCAGGTCAGTGCACGTGTGTCTCTTCTGCAGCTCGGACTTCACGTGGGCGAGTCCAGCAGTGTCAGCTGTGGCAAAGACCAAGTCGTCGACGTACACGAGGATGTAGAACGGCGGCAGAGAGGTGTCGGTGCGTAGAAACAGCGACGGGTCAGCAGCAGAGGGAGCAAACCCAAGAGCCGCAAGTGTAGTCCTCAGTGTGTCGTGCCACTCGCGAGGTGCCTGGCGGAGACTGTAGACTGGCCGTCGGAGGCTCCACTGGGTGCCAGGAGGGAAAGTCCCAGTGAATCCAGGTGGACGGCGCAACCAGATCTCCTCGTGCAGGCTACCCTTCAGGAAAGCAGTGCTGAAGTCAAGGGAGTGAAGCTCGTAGTCATGCTGAGCGGCTACGTGTAGTAGCACCCGAAGAGTGGTCATCTTCGGGGTGGGAGAGAAGGTCTAAAAGTAGTCAACTCCCTGCCGCTGACTGAAGCCACGAGCCACGTACCGCGCCTTGAAGACAGGTGGAGAGCCCGGCGACCGCTTCACCCTGAAGATCCACATGCCACTGACGATGTTCGCCCCACGAGGGGGAACCGCGTCAACGTAGGTGCCTGTGGACTTCCAGGAAGCCATCTCTGCATCCATAGCTGCCTGCCACTGAGAGGAGTAGGGACCCTCTACGGCCTCCGCGTAAGAGCGCGGAGTCGGGATGTCTAGTGCATCTGGGTCTCCCTCAGGGGTAAGCAGTACGGACGCGAGATGAGGTGAAGCAGCAGCCACACACTGGAACTCCTCCTGCCTGTCCTCAAGGACGTCCGTGCCAAGAGCACACTCACCCCCGACGGACGGAGGACAGACAGACGCAGACTCAGCAACAAGACTAGCAGCGTAGTCTAGACGACAGCGAGCAGCAAAGTCGACGAGCTCAGCAACAAGAGCAGATGCAGCAGTGGACTCAAAGGAGGGGTCAGTGACGACAGTAGCAAGGAGACGCGTGACAGTAGGACTGGCAGCACGAAGAGAGTCCGACTCAGGGTCGGCAAGCACACGAAGAGAGGACTCAGGAGGAGAGGGCAAAGGGGCATGCAGAGGAGCAGTGGACGGACGCAGAGACATGTGGTGCGTGCCAGGGACAGGAGGAGGACGCTGACGCGAACTGCGACCACTAGTGCGAGCAGCACGAACAGGCGACGCAGGACAAGACGCAGGCTCACGACGCTCAGCAAGACCTCCAGTAGGACCAGTGTACGGAGAAGGAGAAGGTAGTGGGGAGACCGGTGGTAACTGCGACTGCGACTGGACAGGCGGTAGACACCCTAAGGGAGGAGGAAGACCAAGAACCTGCTGAAGGAGCGGAACAAAGTATGGCCGAGGCTGCGTGGCGACTCCAGACACAGCAGGGACAGCACCTCCAGCTCCAGTACCTGCAGCAGCACCAGCAGTACCCGCAGCAGGACCGCCGCCAGAACCGACAGCAGTAGTCTCAGCGCCAACACCCTCAGCAGCTCCGACTCCAGTAGCACTCGCAGGACTAGCACCTCCGAGACCGGCGGCACCAGCACCCTCAGCAGCCGAAGAAGCACCAGCTCCAGTAGTACGCCTCCAGCGCCGGGCAAACCATTCGCGCAGCTCCTGTGGAGAGATTGGCTCCCGCCGAGACGAAGCACCTGGACAACCAGCAGGCCCAGCACCGCCAGACGCCACACGAGCAGGTCCAGCGGCCGCAGGCTCCGCACCCCCAGGCTCAGCAGCTCCAGACGCAGCACCCCCAGGCGAAGGACCCCCAGGCTCAGCACCCCCAGTCGTAGCATCCCCAGGCTCAGCACCCCAAGTCGTAGCACCCCCAGGCTCGGCACCCCCAGGCTCAGCACCCACGCGCGCAGCACCCCCAGAGTCAGCACCCCCAGGCTCAGCACCCGCAGCAGTACCAGAGTCACCAGCAACCTCGACCGGCTCAACTGCATCTACCTGGGACACACCTGAAGGGGCAGGACCCTGAGGGGGGAGGGGGTCTACCGGGGGGGGACCTGGCACAAGGAAGTGCGGTGGCGGAGGGAGGGAAGGAGTGCGGTAGGGGAAGAGGCGGTAGTAGGGTACTGACTGGTCGAACGTGACGTCCTGGGAGGACAGAACACGACGAGAGGTGGGGTGGTAGAACTGCCACCCAGGGGCGTCAGGGGGGAAGCCAAGGAAGACACAGGGAGCAGCACGAGGGGACAGCTTGTCCGCAGACAAGTCGCGGACAAACGCCCGAGATCCCCAGACACGGAACGCAGACGCATCGCCGACCTTCCCCGTCCACAGTAACACTGGGGACATCGCGGGCCGAGAGACCCTGGGGTGAAGATTGATCTGATGCGCCGCGTACCGAACCGCAAACGGCCACAGAAAATGGGGGGCAGCCGCATGCATCATGGACGTACGAGCCACGTCCATGACCATGCCAATGCGGCGCTCAGCAATCCCATTTTGCTGTGGAGAGTCCGGAAGCGTAAAGGTCTGGCGGATGCCTCGCGCACGACAGTAGGCTCGTAGAAGGCCAGAGGAGAACTCTCCGCCTCGGTCAGAGTGCAGACGCAGAACAGGAAAGTCCGAGCCGAAGCTCCTCCTGAGCTGGAGACGAGCTGCGCGGATCCAGTCGATCAACACCTCAGCGACATCACCTTTGCTGCGCAAGGGGAAGACCGTGGTGTAACGCGAGTAGTCGTCAACCACCAGCAGGAAGTAGCGCTCGTGACTCTGTCCACGGACGCGGGCCGGGCCCCACACGTCCATGTGAAGCGTCTGCACCGGGGCCTCTGTCGGGGGAAACCGAGAGGAGTGAGGGGCAGCTCGGAGCCGCCCCTCGACACAGGGGACACAGGAAGGACCAGGCCCCGGAGGAAGGGGAGGGAGGGACCGGGGAAGACCAGAGACAAGGACACGGGAAGCCATGCCTCGGAGACGAGGCAGGGAGGGGTGACCAAGACGGTGGTGCCAGAGGAGAGTCTCGTGAGACAGGAGGCGACACGAGTAGGGGGCACACTCAGGACCAGACCTGGACGCTGCAGCAAACACCTGACCCGACGCAGCTACCTGACCAGACGCAGTGACTGGAGGAGATTCAGTGGTCAGTGTGTACAGGCTCGACCCCGGCCGACGTGTAAACGTGGCCAGGTGTCGGCCTGTCCGAGCGTCCGTGCAGTGGGTCACCCGCTGACTCGCAGGAGTGAACTGGTGAACCCCCGTATCCTGCAGGTCAGCACCACTCACCAAGTTCGTAGAGAACGAGGGGAGGTAAAGACCACACAAGGTGCCAGAGGGGGCAGCCGGACACGGGAGGACAGTGGAGAAGTGAGAGAGGAAAGGACCCCCAGAGGGGTCTGCCAGGGAGACTGCAACTGGCCGACCAAGCGGCGTGAGTGTGGTGCGGTCTCGAAAGAAGGAGCGAGAAGCCCCTGAGTCAAGTGTGAAGGTGAGGGAGGCCGAAGCCGACGTGGTACCTGAGAGCGCAGACTCACCAGCACCTGAGGGCGCGGACGCACTGGCACCTAGAGCAGCAGCCTCACCAGTACCTAGAGCAGCAGTACCAATGCCCGGGTCGGGCGGGAAACACCGGTAACAGTCACCCTCATCACTAATAGTCACAGCATACATGGAAGCAAGGATAGCATCAAAGTCAAGATCAAAGATATCTACGCCCGCTCTAGACAGCTCTCCCCAGCGGGGGATCTCACTAGCCTCTGGGAACTGGTGACGCCAAGCGTCCGTCAGGCGGCCAAAGCAGCGCTAGGTGGGGTGAGCACCCCCACACTGCTCACCCGCGCGGTCGCCGGAGCGGAGGACGTAGGTGCACGGGCCAAAACCCCCACCACGCTGACGCTGCGTGTACCACTCACGGAGCTGCTGAGGAGGGGGGATGTCCCGAGAACGCTGCTGCTGCTGCTGGCGCTGACCACTCCCGGAGCCGCTCCGCTGAGAAGTACCACCCCGACCAGCTCCACCTCCTCCACCACCGCCGCCTCCACCTCCGCCGCCACCGCCGCCTCCGCTCCCACCGCTACCGCCACCGCCACCTCCGCCTCCGCCGCTGCCACCGCCACCTCCACCCCCGCCACCACTCCCACCGCCACCCCTACTCCCCCCGCCGCCCCCACCGCCACCTCCACCACCCCCGCTAGCCCCACCCGCGCCCTTGCTCCCCTTGCCCTTGCCAGAGCGGCGTCTCCCGCTAGGGGCAGACGCCGCACCGACCGACTCAAGACCAACGAGGTCGGCCGCTGCAGCAGAGGCGACAGAGGGCAACAGGGGGGAAGGGGAACACCCCTCAAAGATGGGGGTGCGAGGGTCACCACGAGAGGCTCCTACAGCGACTATGCTCTTTTCTGCTGCTAGGAGGGCCTTCTCTAGGAGGTCAACAGTGAGAGTGGTGGGACAAACTGAGAGGAAGTGGTCCCTGACTACGCGAAGGGAGTCAGGGAGGCGAGTGACTATATAATAGAGAGTGATGTACATGGGGGGGGGATTCTTGGCGTAGAACTCAGCAGGAAGTGCGGCGGGGTAGCGAGTGTCACTAGCGCGGAGGTGCGTAACGAGGTCAGTGACTGTGGGAAAGGCAGCAAGGTCAGGAAAGAGGTACGGTAGCATGAGGCGGCTCAGTGCAGCAGTGGCAGGGGAAGAGTAGCGCGCAACTACAGCGTCGTATAAGGTGTGAGCACTCTTGTACTGACTAAAGTGCGCGCGCTCAAAGGTAGGCAGGTGGCGACGCACAGCAAGACGTGCAGCAGCATCGCGAGTGGCCCACTGGGAGCGAACAGTGGCGTCGGCATCCGCAGCAGGGGCAGGGGAAGCACCAGAGGTGAGGTCAAAGAGGGAGAGACCGTCTGCCCTATCGCACTGTAAGAAGAGTTGCAGGTCATCTACCCAAACCTCAAAGTCAATGGCTCGACCCTCAGCGTCAAAAGCGAGAACACTAGGGGAAGCCATGACAGCAGTAGACTAGCGAGACCAACTGTAGGACAGGGGCAGTGCAGTGACAGAAGCGCTGGTCTCACCTGACAGGGCAAGTCGGGCAGCTCAGTAGTGCAGTAACACGGCAACACGGCTGCTCGGACGGCTCAGTAGCGACTGCGGCTCCGCGGCACCGGCGACTCGGCTGATCAGGCGGCTCGGGCGGCTCGGGCGGCTCGGGCGGCTCGGGCGGCTCAGGCGGCTCGGGCGACTCGGGCGGCTCGGGTGTCTCGGGCGGCTCGGGCGGCTCGAGCGGCTCGGGCTGTTGTGGCAGCTCGGGCGGCGCGGGCGGTGTAGGGAGGCAGGGCCGCTGGTGAACGGTGGCGGGGCCGCTAAGTAGGGCGGCGGGGCCGCAGGGGTAGGGCGGCGGGGCCGTAGGAGTAGGGCGGCGGGGCCGCAGGAGTAGGGCGGCGGGGCCGCAGGAGTAGGGCGGCGGGGCCGCAGGAGTAGGGCGGCGGGGCCGCAGGAGTAGGGCGGCGGGGCCGCAGGAGTAGGGCGGCGGGGCCGCCGGAGTAGGGCGGCGGGGCCGCAGAAGTAGGGTGGCGGGGCCGCAGGAGTAGGGCGGCGGGGCCGCAGGAGTAGGGCGGCGGGGCCGGTGCAGAAGGGCGGTGAGGCCGCTGAGCAGGGCGGCGGGGCCGCGAGGTAGGGCGACGGGGCCGCGAGGTAGGGCGGCGGGGCCGCGAGGTAGGGCGGCGGGGCCGCGAGGTAGGGCAGCGGGGCCGAGAGGTAGGGCGGCGGGGCCGCGAGGTAGGGCGGCGGGGCCGCGAGGTAGGGCGGCGGGGCCGCGAGGTAGGGCGACGGGGCCGCGAGGTAGGGCGGCGGGGCCGCGAGGTAGGGCGGCGGGGCCGCGAGGTAGGGCGGCGGGGCCGCGAGGTAGGGCGGCGGGGACTCGAGGTAGGGCGGCGGGGCCGCGACGACGGGCGGCGGGACCGAAGCGACGGGCGGCAGGGCCGAGGCGACGTGCGGCGGGGCCGCTAGGGGAAATGGCCGCTAGGGCGGCTCGATGAAGTGCGACTCGGGCGGAGTGCGCTTCGGGCAGGAAAAAAAAAGAGGTCGATGTGGTGGGCCCTAGGCACAGTTCCCACGGGAGAACCTGCTCGATACCATGAGAGAATATGAACGAGAATGTATGAACTATGAAACAGTTGGGTACAAGTACTAACCCTAATTGGGTTGTACCCCATATGGGCTACCCCACTACAGCCTACACAAAAGCATAAGCTATAATGTTCTGACACAAAAAGGGGCTAATAACATCGCCGACGCCTTGACCCGACCAACAGTACAATCCGCTGCAGTACTCATCACCCACTCGAACCCGCTGCTTACCGGACTATTCACCCACGGCTACACGACAGACCTCTTCTTCACAACGGGAAACCATCAGCAGACTACGACGCAGAAAGGGGATTATTACCTAAAAGCCGGAACCGACCGGATTTGGGTTCCCGCTTACCGTCTGCTGCGTGAGCTTCTCATCCAGGAAATACATGATTCAAACCTCTCCGGACATTTCGGGGTCGATAAGACACAGAAACTACTGCACCGTCACTATTACTGGCCTGATTCCTCTAACGACGTGCAGCGCTATGTGTCCTCATGCAGGGTGTGCCAAGCAATGAAGTCGACACGTCAGCGACCAGCTGGATTGCTGCAACCCCTCGAGCCACCCGAACGACCGTGGCAACAAGTGACGATGGATTTTGTCACGGGGATGCCAGCTGGGCCGACAGGCAACGACGCTGTTCTCGTCGTCGTCGACCGCTTCACGAAAATGGCGCACTTCGCACCATGCCGAACGACAATCACAGCCGAAGAAACTGCGCGACTTTTCATATCGACGGTCGTGCGACTGCACGGCATCCCTTCAGCGATCATCAGCGACCGCGACCCAAAATTCACATCCAAATTCTGGAAGGAGACATGGGCGCAATACGGCACGAAGCTACAGTTCTCATCGGCTTACCACCCACAGACCGACGGTCAAACAGAGCGGACCAACCAGACCATGGAGCAGTTAATCAGGACAAACTGCCCCGAACCTGCCCGCTGGGAAGACTCGCTCGCAATGCTGGAATTCGCTTACAACAACGCACCATCCAGCACGACTAATCACTCCCCATTCTTCCTGAATTATGGGATGGACCCGGCGGTTCCGACGACAACTACACTCGACAATCCGGTCCCGCGTTCCCAGACTTTTGTGACGGAACTCCAGGAAGTCCGCGAAAAAGCCGCCGACGCAATTCGCAAAGCGAATATTACTTCCCGCAAATACACCAACCTTCTTCGCCGGGAACTCGTCTTGACTACTGGGCAATTAGTCCTCCTCGACACGAAAGACCTGAACCTGCCCGGCCCTGCGAAACTTCGGCCACGATTTTGCGGACCGTTCAAAATCCTCAAGATGGTGACACCTGTCACCGAGAGGCTGTTGCTACCCGACGATTGGCGTATACATGACGCATTCCACATCAGCCTTCTTCGGAAGTTCGTGGCTACGACGACCGACATCGCACGTCAGCAAGCGGCCCCGACTGCTCGCCCCGTTCCGGAGCCAACACTTGACCCTTCCAAGATTCTCGCTCATCGAATCCGCCTTGACGCCGCTGGACGCCACGTGGATTTCTTAATTCGCTGGACTGACCGCACCAGTGAGGACGACACGTGGGTGTCATCCGCTTCAATGGACGCCGCTACACTTGTTGGTGATTATCTGGCGCGACGGCGTGTTTCGGCCATTGACTACCTTTCTTGAGGGGGGGGGGGGGGGGGGGGGGGGTGTGTAAGGAATTTTCCCGAATTCCTTATCGGGGTTGACTGCTTCGCGTACAACCCGATTTTCGGAGTTCGCACGTTCGGCCGATTTCAACGCTGCCGAGGCTACTCACGCCGCCTTCGGCTTTCCCATCGCCAAACCTGCACCCAACCTCGCTCGTCCGAGGTTTCCTCCTAGCTAGAGTAGTCCTACATTAGTCTGTGCATTCATTGTATTCGCAGTTGATTCAGTCACAGCTTCGTTATTCGTTTACCTGCGCACTCTCTTTTACAACTCATAACATCTTTTTTTGCCGAAATCTACAAGTTTCCTCGAATTCGTGTACCTGCCACGTGTAGCGTTCGTAACGACAGATGTACGCGAACCAGCGGAGTATCACATGCATCACATTGCACCACTGTTTATATGAATCAATCGTACAGAACCGTTGTTCGCCCTACTCACACTCGGACCTTTAGTGCCATTTTGGCCTAGCTGTTCCACCACCTAAAATGCTTGTGGGATTGACGTGACATCAGTTTCCTGTGTGTTTGCTTAGTTTATTTTAGGCTTGGCAAGACCGTTCCTCGTGTTGTTCATCGCGTGACGCGCTTCGCGTCATTAAAAAGGAGTCAGCAGAAAAGCAGATACAAACAAGGCTTACACGCGCCTAAGGGATTGGGCTTATGACCACGAGAAGCGCGTTCAATAGTTGAAACGCGAATTTGTAGAGCAAGAAATAACAGAGAGACGAGCAGCGTCGAAGCAGAATTTCGGAGGCACTTTAGGAATAGAATAGAGTGTCACGCCGTCGGATAAGTTAGGAGCATTCACGATGTTCCCAGGCGGACCAGGCGGACTAGCCTCATCGTCCTTTCAAGCCTCCCCATTTCGCGTGTGTACGCCGTCTTCAGGGCTAGCGTCGCAGTCAATCAGGGTGGTCAATTGCTATGGTCCTCTTCCCGCGGTTCTGCTACTACAGCACCGCGCGTTGGCCAATCAACGAGCTGCGTCCCAGCGAAGCAGAATTCGGATGCACAGGAGGGCGAATAAGTCGAGAATGTCTATTAAGGGCACTGGAGGAGAGGTCGAAGGGGGATCTGTTTTAGGAGACGAGATCGTGGAAGATTGCGGGAGGAGCAGCAGTAGCAGCAGCAGCAGAAGCAGCAACACAAGTCCTGCTGCTAGTACGGATCCCGTCAGCAGAGCAGTCACCGGCGGTGATGGCTCTAGCAGCTCTCAATCCGTTCCTCTCCCTTCAGCCGCATCCTCTCCCTCCTCCCCTCACCCGTTCGCACCATCACTATCCGCCTCCCTCACTCTTCTCCTCCGCTCCCTCCCACTCGCCCTCCCCCACCTCCTCTCCACAACCCTACCCGGCCTGCAATCCTCTCTTCACCTACTCCCCCCTTTCGGACCCTCCTCATCACACAAATCTCGTTCTCCTTTCACCACCAACGCCTTTAGCGGGGGATCATACGGTGGTGGTAACAACAGCTTCCCAAATAACATTTTTTCTGGTCCCCCTTCCACGGGTCCTATCTGGCCTTGGGCTCCTGGTGGTTCCAGGGCCCATCGCAAGGTCACCGACCTTCTCCTTGCCATCAACGCAGCCTCTTTTCTCCTCCAAATCCTCTCCAACAACCGCCTTCTCTTGCTCGGCGCTAAAGTCAACTCGCTCATCCGCCAGGGCCAGTACTACCGGCTATTCTCATCCGCGTTGCTTCATGCTGATCTTCAGCATCTTGTTGTGAATTCTCTTTCACTGAATACAATCGGCCCTGATGCTGAGTCGCTGCTTGGGGGCCGGCGCATGGCTGGCATCTACGTGGCATCAGCGCTCGCCAGCTCAGCGCTGAGCCTCGTGCTCAACCCTTCACCCTCTGTAGGTGCATCTGGAGCGATTTTTGGGCTGGTCGGGGCATTGGGGGTGTTCTTTCTGAGGCACAAGAAGCAGCTGAGCTTGAGGGGATCAGCATATTTGCGTGGCTTAGGCACTACAGTCATGTTCAACATGGTTCTGGGTGTCTTTTGGATGAACATCGATAACTCAGGACACCTGGGGGGTCTGCTTGGTGGTGCAGCAGCGGCTTGGTTGGTTGGGCCAAGGATAATCTCAGCTGGGTTTCCGCCTAAGCTGTATGATTACCCACCCATTGCGGAGGTCCTGCAACTTCCTGCCAAGCCGACTGAATCTCCCAAGGTGTAGATTCACTATGACAATACCAAGTAAACCGTTCTTTTGTCATGTTTCATCACTAGATCAAACTTCTCTTGAAAGTGGTGATGCCTCAGCAGCAGCATAAAACAGCAACATTCCTGCCATTCCGGCCATGCCTTCTGTGACTACTGCATTCATATTTCACTCAAACATGTCTGCAAATTTATTAGGGCAGGTGAGTTCGCCACAGCCGAAAGCATCTGCCTTGTTCGCGCTTGACGTTCCCTCTGCACAGTCATATGAAAGCATAGCCGACTGCAAGGAGAACGGCGACAGCCCAGGAAACTAGCATGAACAACCGGAAGCGTAGGATAATCGAATCCTGCAATGCAGTTGTTTGAGTGAACAGCTGGGAAGGAAACCTTAGACAAGAGCGTTAATTTGGTACTTACTCTCATTGTCCGTCGCGTCATGTTCGCTTCTCCATCAGCCGAGGAATGCTCTAGCCCATCCACTGCACAAGAAAATTATGAAGATCTACAGGGAGGGATGCAAAATGGCGCTAAAGCTGGAGACTTACTTCGTCGCTTGAGGTCTTGAAGCTTCATCATCATCCTCATAACACGAATGTGCTTTTCGACATCTACAGCAGTGCCTGGATTGGCCATTGCGTGCGAGAAGCTAAACAAGAGAACCTTAATCTACCACGAAAACGACGAATCTTGGAGGCGCGTGGATGTTCGACGTGAGTGTAGGATTCTAAGCTTCCCCAGCAGATGGATAAACGTGCAAGAACCCGAGATTATTGCATGCTGAAATCGCCAGCAAATAGGTGCTCGTGATCGAGCAGCAGATGCAGAGCATAGTCGATGCTTGTTATGAAAACAAACAGTTGAAAATCTCAAGTGTTAGGCCCGCTGGCCTAAATCCGCTAAAGATTAGCGGGGTTGACTAAGGGCGCATTTCTGGCCTCGGGTCTTCCGGGCGTTTGGGTCTTCCTAAATTGTGGGATCCAATCCCAAAATTCAAATCTCGAAACGCGGACTTTCCGATTGGATCCCACAATTTCGGAAGACCCGAGGCCGGGAATGCGCCCTAAGTCGAGGATAACCGCGGCGGAAGACTTTGGCGAAAGAGAGTGCTGGCGAAATAGGCGAAGAAGTAACCAAGTAATTGAAGAGTTGAATGAGAATTGATTGATATTGGTGGATACAAGCAAGGATGATATAGCATGCAAGGTCGAATGTCAGAAAGTACTTGTGGGACTAGAATGTAGAAGCAAGAAAAGTAGAGTGCCACGTGGCACAAGGAAATCAAGGAAGATAAGGATAAGGGTGCGTTGGAAAGTACTGTTCAAAGGGAACAGTAAATCCCCCCTTAATACTGTTGGACTGAAAAAGCCCTTAGGATCTTTGCAGAGGTGAATTCTGGGTAGAGTTGATGTAGTAGCGGAAGCGTCTTAATAAAGAGTTTGTGAACCACCTTGCGCTAGTATGTGAGGGCAAAGTGAATTAATTAAAGCAAAGAGTGTCAGATTATTATAGCTGATGCATGTTTGTAGGCTATAGTGGGGTAGCACATATGGGGTACAGTTTGCTAGGGTTGTATTTGTACCCAACTCTGACTTAGTCAATTCATTCCTCTGCTCATAGTTTCACATGGTATAGAGCTAGGTCCCTCCAGGACCGAATTTTTTTTTTGGGCCCACCGAAGCGCGCCCCCCGAGGCGCGCCCTTTTTGTTTTAGCGACCCTTCGGGTCGCCCTCTCCCCTTACGCGGCCCCGCGCTGGCCCCTTACGCGGCCCTGCGCCGCCGGCTCCTACGCGGCCCCGCGCCGGCCTCTTACGCGGCTCCGAGCCGGCCCCTTACGCGGCCCTGGGCCGCCGGCTCCTACTCGGCCCCTTACGCGGCCCCGCGCCGGCCTCCTTCTCGGCCCCGCCGCCGGCCTCCTACACGGCCCGCCGCAGGCCTCCTACTCGGCCCGCCACCGGCCTCCTACACGGCCCGCCGCCGGCCTCCTACTCGGCCCGCCGCCGGCTCCTACACGGCCCCGCCGCCGGCTCCTACTCGGCTCCGCCGCCGGCCTCCTACACGGCCCGCCGCCGGCCTCCTACACGGCCCGGCCCCGGCTCCTACTCGGCCCGCCGCCGGCCCCCTACTCGGCCCGCCGCCGGCCTCCTACACGGCCCTGCCGCCGGCCTCCTACTCGGCCCGTCGCCGGCCTCCTACTCGGCCCACCGCCGGCCTCCTACTCGGCCCGCCGCCGGCCTCCTACACGGCCCTGCCGCCGGCCTCCTACACGGCCCTGCCGCCGGCCTCCTACTCGGCCCGTCGCCGGCCTCCTACTCGGCCCGCCGCCGGCTCCTACCTGGCCCTACCGCCGGCCCTACCGCCGGCCTTGTCCCGGCCCCGCCACTGCACTGCAGCCGAGCCGCCCAGCAGCAGCCGAGCCGCCCAGCAGCAGCCGAGCCGCCCAGCAGCAGCCGAGCCGCCTAGCAGCAGCCGAGCCGCCCAGCAGCAGCCGAGCCGCCCAGCAGCAGCCGAGCTGCCCAGCAGCAGCCGAGCCGCCCAGCAGCAGCCGAGCCGCCCCGCAGTAGCCGAGCCGCCCCGCAGTAGCCGAGCCGCCCGGTACCTGAGCAGCCCGAGCCGCCTGAGCTGCACGAGCAGCCCGAGCCGCCTGCTGCTGACCTACCCGACTCTCCCATCCCGGTGAGACTTTCAGCTGCTGCTATGGCCACCCCCACTGTTCTCACTTTTGACGCTGAGGGGAGGGCCATTGACTTTGCCGTCTGGATCGAGGATCTGCAGCTGTACTTACTGTGTGATGCGGTAGATGAGGTCTCTCTCTTTGACTTTGTCTCTGGCGCTGTCCCTGCCCCGCCTGCTGATGCTGACTCTGCCGTTCGCTCCAAGTGGGCGACCCGCGATGCTGCTGCACGTCTTGCTGTGCGTCGCCACCTCCCTTCCTCTGAGCGTGCCCACTTTAGTCAGTGCAAGACCGCTCAGGCCTTGTACGACGCTGTAGTTGCGCGCTACTCCTCCCCTTCCTCCGCTACCCTTAGCCGCCTCATGCTACCGTTTCTCTTCCCTGACCTCGCTTCCTTTCCCACTGTCGCTGACCTCGTTACCCACCTCCGCGCTAGTGACACCCGCTACCGCGCTGCCCTTCCTGCTGAGTTCCGCGCTGCGAACCCTCCTCCCATGTACATCACTCTCTACTTTCTCGTCACCCGTCTTCCTGAGTCCCTTCGTGTCGTTAGGGACCAGTTTCTCTCTGTCTGTCCCACCACTCTCACTGTCGACCTCCTTGAGGAGTCCCTGCTAGCGGCTGAGAAGAGTATTGTCGCTGTAGGGGCCTCTCGGGGTGACCCTCGCACCCCCATCTTTGAGGGGTGTGGTCCCTCCCCCCTGCTGCCCTCTGTCGCCTCTGCCGCTGCGGCCGACCTCGTTGGTTTTGAGTCGGTCGGCGCGGCGTCTGCCCCCAGTGGCAGACGCCGCACTGGCAAGGGCAAAGGGGGCAAGGGAGCGGGTGGAGCCAGAGGGGGCGGTGGAGGAGGCGGTGGGGGTGGAGGGGGGAGTGGGGGTGGCGGGGGGGGTGGTGGCGGGAGTGGAGGTAGTAGTGGCGGCGGTGGAGGCGGAGGTGGCGGCGGAGGTGGTGGCGGAGGAGGCGGTGGGAGCGGTGGGAGCGACGGTCCTGGTGGGGGAGGTGGCGGTGGCGACGGGGGTGGCGGTGGAGGCGGGGGTGGCGGTGGAGGAGGGGGTCGGAGTGGCTCGTCCCAGCGGAGCAGCTCTGGGGGTGGTCAGCGCCAGCAGCAGCAGCAGCAGCAGCCACAGCAGCAGCCGCAGCAGCAGCAGCGCTCTCGCACCGTCCCCGGCCCTCAGCAGCTCCGTGAGTGGTACTTGCAGCGTCAGCGCGGTGGTGCGCTTGGTCCCTGCCCCTACGTTCTTCGCACTGGTGACCGTGCAGGGGAGAGGTGTGGAGGCGCCCACACAGCCCGTCGCTGCTTTGGCCGCCTGACCGACGCCTGGCGTCAGCAGTTTCCGGAGGCCGCTGAGATCCCCCGCTGGGGAGAGCTGTCTAGGGCTGGTGTAGCTATTTATGATCTTGATTTTGATGCTATTCTCTCTGCTATGTATGCTGTGACTGGTAGTGATGAGGATGACTGTTACCGGTGTTTCCCGCCCGACCCGGGCATTGGTACTGCCGCGTCAGGTACTTGTGCAGCTGCTGCTCTAGGTGCCAGTGCGTCTGTGCTTTCAGGTACTGGTGAGTCCGCCCTCTCAGGTACTGTGTCGGCTTCGGCCTCTCACACCTTCACCCTTGACTCTGGAGCGTCTCGCTCCTTCTTTAGGGACCGCACCACTCTCACGCCGCTGAGTCGGCCGGTTGCGGTGTCCCTGGCGGACCCCTCTGGGGGGCCTGTCCTGTCTCGCTTCTCCACTGTCCTCCCGTGTCCGGCGGCCCCCTCTGGCACCCTGACTGGTCTCTACCTCCCCTCGTTCTCGACGAACTTGGTGAGTGGTGCTGACCTCCAGGATGCAGGTGTCCACCAGTTCACCCCTGCTCGTCAGCGGGTGACCCACTGTACGGAGGCGGATACAGGTCGCCACCTGGCTACGTTTACACGTCGGCCGGGATCGAGCCTGTACACACTGACCACTGCTTCTCCTCCAGGTACTGCGTCTGGTAGAGCCCCTTCGTCTGGTCAGGTGTTTGCTGCAGCGTCCAGGTCTGGTCCTGAGTCTGCCCCTTGTTCGTGTCGTCGTCTGTCTCACGAGACCCTCCTCTGGCACCACCGCCTTGGCCACCCCTCTCTGCTTCGGCTCAGAGGCATGGCCTCGCGGGTCCTTGTGTCTGGTCTTCCCCGGTCCCTCCCTCCCCTTCCTCCGGGCCCTGGCCCTGCCTGTGTCCCCTGTGTCGAGGGGCGCCAGCGTGCTGCCCCTCACTCCTCCCAGTTTCCTCCGACAGAGGCCCCGTTGCAGACGCTTCACATGGACGTGTGGGGCCCAGCCCGCGTCCGTGGACAGGGTCAGGAGCGTTACTTCCTGCTAGTGGTTGACGACTACTCGCGTTACACCACAGTCTTCCCCTTGCGCAGCAAGGGTGAGGTCACTCAGGTGTTGATCGACTGGATCCGCGCAGCTCGTCTTCAGCTTCGGAGAAGCTTTGGCTCTGACTTCCCTGTCTTGCGTCTGCACTCGGACAGAGGCGGAGAGTTCTCCTCGGCCCTCCTGAGTACCTACTGTCGTGTGCGAGGCATCCGTCAGACCTTCACGCTTCCGGACTCACCACAGCAGAATGGGATCGCTGAGCGCCGCATTGGCATGGTCATGGACGTCGCTCGTACGTCCATGATGCATGCGGCTGCTCCCCATTTTCTGTGGCCGTTTGCGGTCAGGTACGCTGCGCACCAGATCAACCTCCACCCCAGGGTCTCTCGACCGGAGACCTCCCCAGCTCTGTTGTGGACGGGGAAGGTTGGCGATGCGTCGGCGTTCCGGGTCTGGGGATCTCGGGCGTTTGTTCGCGACCTGTCTGCGGACAAGCTGTCCCCTCGTGCTTCTCCCTGCGTCTTCCTCGGGTTCCCCCCCGACGCCCCTGGGTGGCAGTTTTACCACCCCACCTCTCGACGTGTTCTGTCCTCCCAGGACGTCACGTTCGACGAGTCGGTACCCTACTACCGCCTCTTCCCCTACCGCACTCCGTCCCTCCCCCCACCCCCCCTCTTCTTGGTACCAGGTCCCCCCCCAGTAGTCCCCCTCCCCCCTCAGGGTCCTGCCCCTTCAGGTGTGTCTCAGGTAGACGCGGTCGAGCCTGTCGAGGTCCCTGGTGACTCCGGTGCTGCTGCGGGAGCTGAGCCTGGGGGTGCGGAGTCTAGGGGTGCTGAGCCTGGGGGTGCGGAGTCTGGGGGTGCTGAGCCTGGGGGTGCTGAGCCTGGGGGTACTGTGCCTGGGGGTGCTGTGTCTGGAGGTACTGAGCCTGGGGGTGCTGAGCCGGGAGGTGCCGAGCCTGGAGGTGCTGTGCCTGGGGGTGCTTCGTCTCACCGGGAGCCGCTCTCTCCACTAGAGCTGCGTGAGTGGTTTGCCCGGCGCTGGAGGCGTGCCGCTGGTGCTGGTGGTTCTTCGGCTGCGGAGGGCGCTGCTGCCACGCGACCTGGCGGTGCTCGTCCTGTGGGTGCTGGAGCTGCTGGGTCTGAGTGTTCTCCTGGAGCTGGTCCTGCTGAGGACGTTGGCGCTGAGCCTGCGGTTGGTGGTCCGACTGACGGTGCTCCTGGTGGTTCTGCTGGAGGTGCTGCTGGAGTGGGTGCTCCTGCCGGGGGTGCTGGTGCTGTTCCTGCTGTTTCTGGCGTCGCCGCGCGGCCCCGACCGTACTTCGTTCCGCTCCTGCAGCAGGTTCTTGGTCTTACACCTCCTCCTCCTTCCTTAGAGGGTCCGCAGCCTGTCCGGTCACAGCCACAGCTACAGCCTGCCTCCCCTTTGCCTGCTCCTTCTCCCTACGCTGGTCCGACTGGAGGTCTTACTGAGCGTCGTGAGCCTGCGTCTCGTCCTGCGTCGCCTGTTCGTACTGAGCGCGCTAGTGGTCGCGGGTCGCGTCAGCGTCCTCCTCCTGTCCCTGGCACGCACCGGATGTCACTGCGTCCGTCCACTGCTCCTCTGCGTGCCCCTTTGCCTTCTCCTCCTGCTTCCTCTCTTCCTGCTCTTGCCGACCCGGAGTCGGACTCTCTTCGTGCTGCCAGTCCTACTGTCACGCGTCTCCTTGCTACTGCTGTCACTGACCCTTCCTTCGAGTCGTCTGCTGCGTCTGCCCTTGTCACTGAGCTTGTCGACTTTGCTGCGCGCTGTCGTCTAGACTACGCTGCTCGTCTTGTCGCTGAGTCTGAGTCCGCCTGTCCTCCGTCCGTCGGGGGTGAGTGTGCCCTTGGCACGGACGTCCTAGAGGACAGGCAGGAGGAGTTCCAGTGTCTAGCCGCTGCTTCACCTCGTCTCGCGTCTGTACTGCTAGCCCCTGAGGGAGACCCGGATGCACTAGACATCCCGACTCCGCGTTCTTACGCGGAGGCCGTAGAGGGTCCCTACTCCTCTCAGTGGCAGGCAGCTATGGATGCAGAGATGGCTTCCTGGAAGTCCACAGGCACCTACGTTGACGCGGTTCCCCCTCCTGGGGCGAACATCGTCAGTGGCATGTGGATCTTCAGGGTGAAGCGGCCGCCGGGCTCGCCGCCTGTCTTCAAGGCGCGTTACGTGGCTCGTGGCTTCAGTCAGCGGCAGGGAGTTGACTACTTTCAGACCTTCTCTCCCACCCCGAAGATGACCACTCTTCGGGTGCTGCTGCACATTGCCGCTCAGCGCGACTACGAGCTTCACTCTCTCGACTTCAGCACTGCGTTCCTGCAGGGTAGCCTGCACGAGGAGATCTGGCTGCGCCGTCCGCCTGGCTTCACTGGGACTTTCCCTCCTGGTACCCAGTGGAGCCTCCGACGGCCAGTCTACGGTCTCCGCCAGGCACCGCGTGAGTGGCACGACACACTGAGGACTACGATTGCGGCTCTTGGGTTTGCTCCTTCTACTGCTGACCCGTCGCTGTTTCTTCGCACCGACACTTCCCTGCCGCCGTTCTACATCCTCGTGTACGTCGACGACTTGGTCTTTGCCACAGCGGACACTGCTGGACTCGCCTACGTGAAGTCCGAGCTGCTGAAGAGACACACGTGCACAGACCTGGGTGAACTGCGCAGCTACCTTGGCTTGCAGATCACTCGGGACAGAGCACGCCGCACCATTACCCTGACTCAGTCACACATGGTGCAGCAGGTCCTTCAGCGCTTCGGCTTCACGTACTCCTCGCCTCAGGCCACTCCTCTGCCTACTCGCCACTCACTCTCAGCTCTGCCTTCGGATGAGTCCGTAGAGTCGAGTGGTCCGTATGCAGAGCTTGTTGGCTGCCTCATGTACCTGATGACCTGCACTCGACCTGACCTTGCATACCCTCTGAGCATCCTTGCACGCTATGTTGCTCCTGGGAGACACCGACCAGAGCACATGGCTGCAGCGAAGAGGGTATTGCGCTACCTGTGCAGTACGTCGGGCATGGGGCTAGTGCTTGGAGGGCGGAGTCCAGTGGTCCTTACTGGGCACGCAGACGCTTCTTGGGCTGACGACCAGGCTACGCAGCGGTCGTCACAGGGTTACACCTTCAGCCTTGGTTCCGGCTCTGTCTCGTGGCGGTCTACTCGCTCGTCTTCGGTTCTCGGCTCCAGTTGTGAGGCTGAGATCTACGCCGGGGCCATGGCTGCACAGGAGCTTCGCTGGCTCACCTACCTGCTGACTGACCTTGGAGAGCTGCCTCGTTCTCCTCCAGTGCTGTACGTAGACAACAAGGCCATGTTGGCCTTGTGTCGAGAGCAGCGCTTGGAGCACAGAACGAAGCACATTGCTCTCCGCTACTTCCTTGCTCGTGAGCTGCAGCAGCGTGGTCAGTTGCGACTTGCTTACGTGGCCTCTGAGGCCAACACTGCTGATGTGTTCACCAAGGCACTTGCGCCTTGCGACCATCAGCGCTTTTGTACCCAGCTGGGTCTTGTACCTGTCTTGCCTCACTTGCTCTCTTCTTGACTTTACTTGTACTTTGACATATATATACCTGCTCTTGCTTGTCTAGTTTTATATATATGTCTTTACTCCTGCATGTGAACTGGCCTCTGGCCTTGCTCTTGTGCTCGGACTGTGTGGTGACTTTGTGATCCACCCTGAGCTTGTTTTGCTTTGCTTGACTGGTCTTGTGACCCCTTGTTCTCCCCCACTTTGCCTATGGGGGTGTGTCAGATTATTATAGCTGATGCATGTTTGTAGGCTATAGTGGGGTAGCACATATGGGGTACAGTTTGCTAGGGTTGTATTTGTACCCAACTCTGACTTAGTCAATTCATTCCTCTGCTCATAGTTTCACAAAGAGATACAAGATTATAAATGAATACAGAGAATATGAAGAGACACGGTTATAACTACTTTACTGTTGCTGTTGCGGTTCGATACAGTGACGACTTGGGCAACTGCTCTGTAACGAGTCAGTTGTGTGTCCTTGCTGTCGCGCTGCATTTGTCAGGTCAAAGGCCGCTGACCTTTGACTTTCGCGTAACCTCCAGCGGTTACTTCAACCTCCAAGGGTTGACTGGCTGGTGCCTCGATATGCTCTGCTTCGTTTGTGCCTTAGTGTTTCAACACGACAGAGGCGCTTAGGAACTATTGTTTCCAACACTCCCCTTCGCTTCTGGAGTGTCGCTGACGTGGCTCTGTCCAGTCAGCAGCATGCAATATTCGAACTTCTGTTTTCCGAGCTTCTTGGTCAGGTAATCAGCTGCCATCTCGGACGTGGGGCAGTATGACAGCTCAAGCCTTCCTTTCCCGATCTCGTCCTTCATGAAGAAATATCGTAGGGCGATGTGTTTCGTTCTGTTCGCGAAGCCGTTCTTGTTGGCGATGCGAATTGCCGACTGGTTGTCGTAGAGCAGGGTGAAGTTGTGTAACTCGGCTAACTTCGCTTCTTCCATTAGCTCGCGAAGATAGAGTCCTTCCTTGGTGGCTGAGCAGTGTGCAATATATTCTGCTTCAGCTGACGAGAGAGCAATTAGTTCTTGCTTGCTCGATTGCCAGGAGATAGGCCTGATAGGCTCGAGACGTTCGATGTAGCCGGTGCGTGATCGCCTGTTGTCGGAGTCGCCTGCGTGATCTGCGTCGACGTAGCCGATTTGCTTAGGCGTTGTAGTTGCGTTCTTATGATAAGTCAGTCCGACCGTCGGGGTACTGACAAGGTAGTGAAGAGCGCGGTCGAGCTCCGCCAGATGTTCCGCTTCAGGCCTCTTGAGGTAGGTGGCGAGCTGGCTTGCAGAGTAGGATAGATCTGGGCGGCAGGTGACAGCTGCGAAGAGAAGGCAGCCCAGCTTTCTCTGGTAGTCGCGGATGCCGGCGGGCTTGAGTAGAGCGGAGCCTTCCTTGTTGCTTACTGTCGTGTAGCGGTACGGTGTGGAGATAGCTGTTGGTGTGAGTGCGAAACGCTTGGCGATGGTGTCGGCGTATTTCGTGGCGCAATGGTAGATAGCGTCTTCTTCTTCTCGGATGTTGAGGCCGAGGTACTGTGTGACGGTAGTGTTGAGATACTAACGTGACTTAGGCTTAGGAGCCATTGCTAGTGAGTGTCTTAGTAGCTTAGGTTTAGGGTTGAAGTTGAATGTCGAGAAAGTTGAAAGGAGAGAATGGGGCTTCACTATAGGTTTGCAAGAACATATAGCAAAGGAACAAAGAAGGTGCACCACCAAACAAAGTTTATAATAACTACACTAACTACAGCTACAGGCAGTTACAGATGTATTCCGACACTCCCCCATAACTCCCTGCAGCAGAAGCTAATGCAGAGACACCCCCTGAAGGGGTACACCAAGCGCAGCAGGAGGAGAGGGCAAGTGAGGAGGAGGGATTATATGAGGAGAAGCTGCTGGCAGGTGAAGCTGCTGGCTCCAAGGCGGCTGCTTCCTGGAACCTTCCTCAGTCCTCCAACTCTTCTTTCCACACTCCTCGACAACCCTAGCACCTCTCCCCCAGCTCCCCCACACCCTTACACCCACCCCCCCAGCAGCAGTTGCAGCAGTGGGAAAGAAAGGACGAGGAGGGGAAGGGGATCACACACACCCATCACCCCCATACCCGCCACCCCTATAGCCTCTGTTCCACGGCTGCACGCGCAGGAGGGAGACGAAGAAGGGGGAGGGGGAAGAGCAGGGGCAGCATAGGCACGGGCAGCACAGGCACGGGCAGCAACGGGCGGCGACGGGCAGCACAGGCACGGGCAGCACAGGCACAGGCAGCAACAGGCAGCAACGGGCAGCACAGGCACGGGCAGCAACAGGCAGCAACGGGCAGCACAGGCACAGGCAGCAACGGGCAGCAACAGGCAGCACAGGCACGGGCAGCAACGGGCGGCAACGGGCAGCACAGGCACGGGCAGCAACGGGCGGCAACGGGCAGCACACGCACGGGCAGCAACGGGCGGCAACGGGCAGCACAGGCTCGGGCAGCAACAGGCGGCAACGGGCAGCACAGGCATGGGCAGCAACGGGCGGCAACGGGCAGCACAGGCACAGGCAGCAACAGGCAGCAACGGGCAGCACAGGCACAGGCAGCAACGGGCGGCAACAGGCAGCACAGGCACGGGCAGCAACAGGCAGCACAGGCACGGGCAGCAACGGGCGGCAACAGGCAGCACAGGCACGGGCAGCAACGGGCGGCAACGGGCAGCACAGGCACGGGCAGCAACGGGCGGCAACGGGCAGCACACGCACGGGCAGCAACGGGCGGCAACGGGCAGCACAGGCACGGGCAACAACGGGCGGCAACGGGCAGCACAGGCTCGGGCAGCAACAGGCGGCAACGGGCAGCACAGGCACAGGCAGCAACGGGCGGCAACGGGCAGCACAGGCACAGGCAGCAACAGGCAGCAACGGGCAGCACAGGCACAGGCAGCAACGGGCGGCAACAGGCAGCACAGGCACGGGCAGCAACAGGCAGCACAGGCACGGGCAGCAACGGGCGGCAACAGGCAGCACAGGCACGGGCAGCAACGGGCGGCAACGGGTAGCACAGGCACGGGCAGCAACGGGCGGCAACGGGCAGCACAGGCACGGGCAGCAACGGGCGGCAACGGGCAGCACAGGCACAGGCAGCAACAGGCAGCAACGGGCAGCACAGGCACGGGTAGGAACAGGCAGCAACGGGCAGCACAGGCAGGCAGCCGTACCGAGTCCAGGAGCGGCGGCGCATACAGCTGTAAGGTCGGCGCCGTGGGCTGCTGCTGGGGCGGCTCGCGGGGTCCAGGGGCGGCTGCACCAGGGGCGGCTGCTGAGGTCCAGGGGCGGCTGCACCAGGGGCGGCTGCTCCAGTGGCCAGGGGCGGCTGCTCCAGGGGCGGCTGCTCCAGGGGCGGCTGCTCCAGGGGCGGCGCTGGTGCAAGGTAGGCCCGCGCGCGGCTGCAACGCTTGCGCGGGCGCAGGTGAGGCAGAGGCGGTGGCCAGGGGGGAGGGCGCCGCGACGAGCAGGGACGGCGCCCAAGGGGTGCCGCTACGACCAGGGGCGACGCCCCTGGGGCGCCGCGACGAGCAGGGGCGGCGTCCAGGGGGCGCCGCGACGAGGAGTGGCGACGCCCCGCGGGTCCCGCAGGGGCGTCGCGACGAGCAAGGCGACGCCGTGCGGGTCCTGCAGGGGCGTCGCGACGAGCAGGAGCGGCGACGCCCGGGTCCCGCAGGTGCGTCGCGACGAGCAGGGACGGCGCTTCGCAGGGCGCCGCGAAGTGGAGGGTACGGGCGGGCAAAACAAGCCCGCGCGTGGACGTGAGGCAGGCGCGCAGGCGGCGTGAGGGCAGGCCACGCGCGGGGCAGGAAGACGCCGCGCGCCCAGGGCGCATGGCGGACAGAAGCCCGCCGTGCGCCCCGAGCACACGGCGGGCAGAAAATCGCCGTGCGCTACGCCGCGCGCCCGAGGCGCGCGGCAGGACGATAGGCAGCGGAAGCAGGAAGGCAGCAGGAAGGTACCTGCTCTGAATACCATGTTGAGATACTAACGTGACTTAGGCTTAGGAGCCATTGCTAGTGAGTGTCTTAGTAGCTTAGGTTTAGGGTTGAAGATGAATGTCGAGAAAGTTGAAAGGAGAGAATGGGGCTTCACTATAGGTTTGCAAGAACATATAGCAAATGAACAAAGAAGGTGCACCACCAAACAAAGTTTATAATAACTACACTAACTACAGCTACAGGCAGTTACAGATATATTCTGACAGGTAGGTGAGACTGTGAGTGTGAGGTCTTGTTGTAACTCCCCTTCGAACCAGGTTGTAATACCTTCGGTTGAGCCAATGTAGAGTAGGTCGTCTACGTAGACGATTAGCAGGACGTAGTCGGTACCCTTCGAGAGCCGGTACATGCCCTGGTCGTGCGGTAGTTGCTTGAAGCCGATGCGAATGAGGCGAGCGTGTAGGTATTGTTGCCATAGTCGTGGGGCTTGCTTGATGCCGTAGAGTGACTTGAGTAGTTGACAGGCGTGTTTCGAGTCCGTGCTGGAGCCGTGTGGTAGCTCGACGAAGATCTCGGCGTCGACGCGTGCGTAGAGGAATGCATTAGCGACGTCGATTTGCCTTAGCTTCTTCTTCTTCATGGCGGCGATCGCGAGAAGGATGTGTAGCCAGGTGTGTCGGCTGTCTGGAGCGAATGTTTCGGTGAAGTCGCGGCCGTGCTCTTGGTCGAAGCCACGAACGACCCAGCGTGCTTTGAATTTGTCGATGGTGCCATCGGCCTTTGTCTTCACATGGAAGACCCATTTTCCGGTGAGTACTGTCTTGTTCCGTGCCACACCGATAGGAACCACCTTCCACGTGTTGCGTTCCTCCAGTGCCTTCAGCTCCTTGTCCATGGCTTCGCGCCATTTTTTTTTATGTTCCCCCCCCCAGAGCCTACTGAACCGTCGCAGGCTCTTTAGGAGCGACGGAGCCGTGGACTGCGGTGACGAGCCCGAGGATCTGCAGTCCACTCTGTGAGTAGCGGGGAAGATTTACATCCTCGGGATAAGCTGCTTCGTCTCCCGTTTCTGGATCAGGTATGAAATTTGGTCCTACTCGTTCTGCTTCGTTGGTGTCGACTGTCGCAGGTGTTACGTAACCGTTGTCGGCGAAGTGGTAGAAGGTTTCGGCGTTGGCACTTTCGCGAGGGTTGTCTTCGTCCATGGGAACGTCGACGGAGCAGAACGGAAGAGGTCCGGCTTCTTCTGATGCATTGTCCACATTCTGCTAGTCCCATTCTGCTTCGTCCGCTGCTGAGGCGAAGGCTCGGTCACCACGAAGGCCACCTGTGGGGTCTTCGTCTTCTTGCAAGTTGGCAAGGTACGTCTGGAGCGTGAGTCGTTCATAGAAAATTACGTCACGTGCTGCTACTGTTTCCTTGGAGTGGACGTCGAAGATTTTCCACGCGTTGTAGTTCTTTTCGATTCCCAGGTGTAGTCCCCACTGTGCTCGTTGAGAAAATCGGCCCGCTCGTGCTGCTGGGGGTCGGTACTGTACCATGCACCCGAAAACTCGTAACATTTTTGTGCTGCCCTGTTTCCCTGTCCATAGCAGATGCGGTGATGCGTTGTTCAGAAGCGATGACGACGACAGCAAATTGTGCAGCATGACAGCGTGGTCCATTGCTGCAGGCCATTGGTGGTTGGGTAGCCGCATGCCACGTAGCAGTTTGCGCATGGTGTTCTGCAGGGTCCTGTTCATTCTCTCTGCTACTCCTTGCTGCTGATGGGCGTAGGGAAGGGAGATGAGCTGCTTGATTCCCCTTTCCGCCAGGTACTGCTTGAACCGCTGAGAGGTGTATTCTCCTCCTCCGTCTGACTGGAAGCTTTTCAGTTGTACGCCCGACTCTCTCTCTGCTACTGGTAGCCAGGCAGCGAAGGCTGCGAATGCCATGTCGCGGCTGGGTAGGTTTAGGTGCCAGACGTAACCCGTGGTGGCGTCGATGAAGGTGATCGTGTTGTTGTATGTGACTTGTCCTGGTTCCCGATTGAACAGGATATCGCTATACACCTTCTCGAGTGGTGCGTACGCGGGAGCGCTTGGGTTGTGATGTGACGCGAATGGTCGATGCGGTAAGTTGCCTTCAGGGTAGGTGATGTCAAACATTATATATGTTATACTTGTGTAGGCTACAGTGGGTTAGCCTATAGGGGGTACACAATTCTAGGGTTTACTACTTGTACTCTTTTCACTTCTAGTTGATCCATTCCTGTTCGCTTATTCTCACATGGTATAGAGCGGGTCCTTCTACGGACCGTTTTTTTTTTGGGCCCACCGAAGCGCCCCCCGAGGCGCGATCATTTTTTTTTTAGCGACCCCTCGGGTCGCCATTTCCCCTGCGGCCCCGCCGCCTTCACTGACGCGGCCCCGCCGCCCTCTCTGTCGCGGCCCCGCCGCCTGCTCTCACGCTGCGCGTCGCCTGCTTGCCTGCCTGCCTGCCTTTTGGCTTGCCTGGCTGCCTGCCTCCCTGCTGCTAGTCCTGCTCCTGCTTCTACTTGCGGAGCCAAATGCAGCCCCAGCGACGCCGGCGTGAGTCCCTCACGCCGCAGCAGCTGCGTGAGTGGTACGCTGGTTGGGGCTGTAGGGGTGGCGACGCTACTCCTACTACCACTCCTGCTGCTTCTACTCGTGGTGGCGGCCAGATGCAGCTCCCGCGACCCTCTCGCGTGTCTCTCACGCCTCGCCAGCTTCGTGAGTGGTACGCTCAGAGTGGAGGGTCTCTCAGTGCTGTTCGCTGCTCTTACGTGATTCGCACTGGTACTCGGACTGGTCAGCCTTGTGGGACACGTAGTCATACACCGTCCCGCTGCTTCGCCCGTCTGAGCGACGCCTGGCGTACCGTGTTTGGCGACGAGGCTGAGCTTCCCGACTGGGTGGAGTTGCTTAGGCAGAGGGTAGATATATATGCTCTTGACTATGATGCTATTCTCACTGCCATGTATGCATTGCCTACTAGTGCTGACCGTGCCGGTCACCTGTGCGTCCCGCCTGACCCAGGTATAGGACCTGCTGCTCTAGCTACTGGTGAGGCTGCTGCTCTGGGTGCTAGTGAGTCTCCTGCTCCAGGTACAGGTGCGGCTGCTGCTCTAGGTGCTAGTGAGTCTGCTTCCTCAGGTGCGGGTGAGGCTGCGCTCTCAGGTACCGCGTTGGCTTCGGCCTCCCTCACCTTTACACTTGACTCTGGGGCTTCTCGCTCCTTCTTTCGGGACCGCACCACACTCACGCCGCTTGGTCGGCCGGTTGCAGTCTCCCTGGCTGACCCCTCTGGGGGTCCTGTCCTCGCTCACTTCTCCACTGTCCTCCCGTGTCCGGCTGCCCCCTCGGGCACCCTGTCTGGCCTGTACCTCCCCTCGTTCTCGACGAACTTGGTGAGTGGTGCAGACCTACAGGATGCGGGGGTTCACCAGTTCACTCCTGCGAGTCAGCGGGTGACCCACTGCACGGACGCACGCACAGGCCGGCACCTGGCCACGTTCTCGCGTCGGTTGGGGTCGAGCCTCTACACCCTGACCACTGAGTCTCCTCCTGTCCCCGCGTCCGGTCAGGTAGCAGCGTCGGGTCAGGTGTTTGCTGCTGCGTCCAGGTCTGGTCCTGAGTCTGCCCCCTGTACTTGTCGCCTCCTGTCTCACGAGACTCTCCTGTGGCACCACCGTCTTGGCCACCCCTCCTTGCCCCGTCTTCGGAGCATGGCTTCCCGTGTCCTTGTCTCTGGTCTTCCCCAGTCTCTCCCTCCTCTCCCCTCCGGGCCAGGACCTTCCTGTGTCCCCTGTGTCGAGGGTCGCCTCCGGGCTACTCCTCACTCCTCCCACTTCCCCCCGACAGAGGCTCCCCTACAGACGCTTCACATGGATGTGTGGGGCCCAGCCCCCGTCCGTGGGCAGGATTACGAGCGCTACTTCCTGTTGGTGGTTGACGACTACTCGCGTTACACCACAGTCCTCCCCTTGCGCAGCAAGGGTGAGGTCACTGAGGTGCTGATCGACTGGATCCGCGAGGCTCGTCTCCAGCTCAGGAAGAGCTTCGGCTCGGACTTTCCTGTTCTGCGTCTGCACTCGGACAGAGGCGGAGAGTTCTCCTCTGGCCTTCTGCGTGCCTACTGTCGTGCGCGAGGCATCCGCCAGTCCTTCACGCTTCCGGACTCACCACAGCAAAATGGGATTGCTGAGCGCCGCATTGGCATGGTCATGGATGTCGCTCGTACGTCCATGATGCATGCGGCTGCCCCCCATTTTCTGTGGCCGTTTGCGGTGAGGTACGCGGCGCATCAGCTCAACCTTCACCCCCGGGTCTCTCGGCCTGCGATGTCCCCAGCCTTGCTGTGGACAGGGAAGGTTGGCGATGCGTCTGTGTTCCGTGTCTGGGGATCTCGGGCGTTTGTCCGCGACTTGTCTGCGGACAAGCTGTCCCCTCGTGCTGCTCCCTGTGTCTTCCTTGGCTTCCCCACTGACGCCCCAGGGTGGCAGTTTTACCACCCCTCCTCTCGTCGTGTTCTGTCCTCCCAGGACGTCACGTTCGACGAGTCAGTCCCCTTCTACCGTCTCTTCCCCTACCGCACTCCTTCCCTCCCCCCTCCCCCGGACTTCCTTGTACCGGTTCCCCCCCCGGTAGACCCCCTCCCCCCTCAGGTTCCTGCCCCCTCAGGTGTGTCCCAGGTAGACGCCGTTGACCCGGTCGAGGTTACAGGTGACTCTGGTGCTGCTGCGGGTGCTGAGCCTGGGGGTGCTGACTCTGGGGGTGCTGTGCGCGGGGGTGCTGAGCCTGGGGGTGCTACTGCTGGGGGTACTGGGCCTGCGGGTGCTACTGCGGAGGGTGCGGAGCCTGGGGGTGCTGAGCCTGGGGGTGCTGCGTCTGGAGCTGCTGAGCCTGGGGTTTCTCCTGCTGCTGCGTCTCGCCGGGAGCCCCTCTCTCCACAGGAGCTGCGCGAGTGGTTCGCTCGCCGCTGGAGGCGTGCTGCTGAGTCTGGAGGTGCTGCTGGAGCTGGAGGTGGAGCTTCTTCGACCGTCGAGGGTGCGGGTGCTGCCGTTCCCGGAGCTACTGGACCTGCGGGTCCTCCTGGAGCTGGAGCTGCTGAGGGCGTTGGTGCTGAGCCTACTGCTGTTGGTCCTGCCGCTGGAGGTGTGGGTGGCGCTGGTGCTGTAGCGGAGGGTGCTGGTGCTGTCCCTGCTGCGTCTGGAGCTGCTGAGCCTGGGGTTTCTCCTGCTGCTGCGTCTCGCCGGGAGCCCCTCTCTCCACAGGAGCTGCGCGAGTGGTACGCTCGCCGCTGGAGGCGTGCTGCTGAGTCTGGAGGTGCTGCTGGAGTTGGAGCTGGAGCTTCTTCGACCGTCGAGGGTGCGGGTGCTGCCGGTCCCGGAGCTGCTGGACCTGCGGGTCCTCCTGGAGCTGGAGGTGCTGAGGGCGTTGGTGCTGAGCCTACTGCTGTTGGTCCTGCCGCTGGAGGTGTGGGTGGCGCTGGTGCTGTCGCTGAGGGTGCTGGTGCTGTCCTTGCTGAGTCTGGAGCTGCCGCGCGGCCTCGGCCGTACTTCGTTCCGCTCCTACAGCAGGTTCTTGGTCTTTCTCCTTCGGTAGAGTGTCCACAGCCTGTCCAGTCGCAGTCACTGTTGGAGCCTTCCTCTCCTCTGCCTGCTCCCTCTCCTTACACTGGTCCTACTGGAGGTCTTGCTGAGCGTCGTGAGCCTGCGTCTCGTCCCGCGTCGCCTGTTCGTGCTGCTCGCGCTAGTGGTCGCGGTTCGCGTCAGCGTCCTCCTCCTGTCCCTGGCACGCACCGGATGTCTCTGCGTCCGTCCACTGCTCCTCTGCGTGCCCCTTTGCCTTCTCCTCCTGAGTCCTCTCTTCCTGCGCTTGCCGACCCTGAGTCGGACTCTCTTCGCGCTGCCAGTCCTACTGTCACGCGTCTGCTTGCTACTGTCGTCACTGACCCCTCTTTTGAGTCCACTGCTGCGTCTGCTCTAGTCGCTGAGCTCGTTGACTTTGCTGCTCGCTGTCGTCTCGACTACGCTGCTGGTCTTGTTGCTGAGTCTGTGTCTGTCTGTCCTCCGTCCGTCGGGGGTGAGTGTGCTCTTGGCACGGACGTCCTAGAGGACAGACAGGAGGAGTTACAGTGTCTAGCGGCTGCTTCACCTCATCTCGCGTCTGTACTGCTTGCCCCTGAGGGAGACCCGGATGCACTAGACATCCCGACTCCGCGTTCTTACGCGGAGGCCGTAGAGGGTCCCTACTCCTCTCAGTGGCAGGCAGCTATGGATGCAGAGATGGCTTCCTGGAAGTCCACAGGCACCTACGTTGACGCAGTTCCCCCTCCTGGGGCGAACATCGTCAGTGGCATGTGGATCTTCCGGGTGAAGCGGCCGCCGGGCTCTCCACCTGTCTTCAAGGCGCGGTACGTTGCTCGTGGCTTCAGTCAGCGGCAGGGAGTTGACTACTTTCAGACCTTCTCTCCCACCCCGAAGATGACCACTCTTCGGGTGCTGCTGCACATAGCCGCTCAGCGCGACTACGAGCTTCACTCTCTCGACTTCAGCACTGCGTTCCTGCAGGGTAGCCTGCACGAGGAGATCTGGCTGCGCCGTCCACCTGGCTTCACTGGGACTTTCCCTCCTGGCACCCAGTGGAGCCTCCGACGGCCAGTCTACGGTCTCCGCCAGGCACCGCGTGAGTGGCACGACACACTGAGGACTACGCTTGCGGCTCTTGGGTTTGCTCCTTCTACTGCTGACCCGTCGCTGTTTCTGCGCACCGACACTTCACTGCCGCCGTTCTACATCCTCGTGTACGTCGACGACTTGGTCTTTGCCACAGCGGACACTGCTGGACTCGCCTACGTGAAGTCCGAACTGCTGAAGAGACACACGTGCACAGACCTGGGTGAACTGCGCAGCTACCTTGGCTTGCAGATCACTCGGGACAGAGCACGCCGCACCATTACCTTGACTCAGTCACACATGGTGCAGCAGGTCCTTCAGCGCTTCGGCTTCACGTACTCCTCGCCTCAGGCCACTCCTCTGCCTACTCGCCACTCACTCTCAGCTCTGCCTTCGGATGAGTCCGTAGAGTCGAGTGGTCCGTATGCAGAGCTTGTTGGCTGCCTCATGTACCTGATGACCTGCACTCGACCTGACCTTGCATACCCTCTGAGCATTCTTGCACGCTATGTTGCTCCTGGGAGACACCGACCAGAGCACATGGCTGCAGCGAAGAGGGTATTGCGCTACCTGTGCAGTACGTCGGGCATGGGGCTAGTGCTTGGAGGGCGGAGTCCAGTGGTCCTTACAGGCCACGCGGACGCTTCTTGGGCTGACGACCAGGCTACGCAGCGGTCGTCACAGGGTTACACCTTCAGCCTTGGTTCCGGCTCTGTCTCGTGGCGGTCTACTCGCTCGTCTTCGGTTCTCGGCTCCAGTTGTGAGGCTGAGATCTACGCCGGGGCCATGGCTGCACAGGAGCTTCGCTGGCTCACCTACCTGCTGACTGACCTTGGAGAGCCGCCTCGTTCTCCTCCAGTGCTGTACGTAGACAACAAGGCCATGCTGGCCTTGTGTCGAGAGCAGCGCTTGGAGCACAGAACGAAGCACATTGCTCTCCGCTACTTCCTTGCTCGTGAGCTGCAGCAGCGTGGTCAGTTGCGACTTGCGTACGTGGCCTCTGAGGCCAACACTGCTGATGTGTTCACCAAGGCACTTGCGCCTTGTGATCATCAGCGCTTTTGCACCCAGCTGGGTCTTGTGTCTATCTTGCCTCACTTGCTCTCCTCTTGACTTTACTTGTACTGTGACATATATATATACCTGCTCTTGCTTGTCTAGTTTTATATATATGTCTGTACTCCTGCATGTGAACTGGCCTCTGGCCCTGCTCTTGTGCTCGGACTGTGTGGTGACTTTGTGATCCACCCTGAGCTTGCTTTGCTTTGCTTGACTGGTCTTGTGACCCCTTGTTCTCCCCCACTTTGCCTATGGGGGTGTGTCAAACATTATATATGTTATACTTGTGTAGGCTACAGTGGGTTAGCCTATAGGGGGTACACAATTCTAGGGTTTACTACTTGTACTCTTTTCACTTCTAGTTGATCCATTCCTGTTCGCTTATTCTCACAGGTGAAGCACGTTCCTCGCGCTCGTTGAAGTTCTCGTCCGTCGGTTAGTAGGAGCGAGTCCTTGTCAAGTACTCCTGCTCTTATTGTATTGTTTAAAACTATGTTGCTTGGGTGTCCCGACCGTGCGTGCCAGGTGCTTTCGTTGGCGCGATGTCCGGGTGATCGTCGGTACATGTCGGAGTTGGAGTAAAAGCTGGCGGTGAAGTTGTTGCTGCGATAAACTTCTCGTGGTGCTGGGTGCAGTTGTTGCGCTGGTGTTGGTGGTGTGTCGTCGATGAGGAGTGGTGTCGTTGAAGGACCAGCAACTGGTGTTGACATTCCTGCTGCTGCCGTTGATGGTTCTGCTGCTGCCGATGTTGTCTCTGCTGCTGCCGATGTTGTCTCTGCTGCTGCCGATGTTGTCTCTGCTGCTGCCGATGTTGTCTCTGCTGCTGCCGATGTTGTCTCTGCTGCTGCCGATGTTGTCTCTGGGTCTTGTTGCCGTGCCCTCCTCTGTCTGTAGGCCAGAGGCAGGAGGTGGAGTAGGAGTAGTGCCCTGGGATCCGTTGGAGTTGCTCCTTCCCTTTTGTGTAGCCATGCTGATTGACACTGTTGGTATATAAGTCGAATTCCCCCTGATAGCTCTCATACCATGTTGGACTGAAAAAGCCCTTAGGATCTTTGCAGAGGTGAATTCTGGGTAGAGTTGATGTAGTAGCGGAAGCGTCTTAATGAAGAGTTTGTGAACCACCTTGCGCTAGTATGTGAGGGCAAAGTGAATTAATTAAAGCAAAGAGATACAAGATTATATATGAATACAGAGAATATGAAGAGACACGGTTATAACTACTTTACTGTTGCTGTTGCGGTTCGATACAGTGACGACTCGGGCAACTGCTCTGTAACGAGTCAGTTGTGTGTCCTTGCTGTCGCGCTGCATTTGTCAGGTCAAAGGTTCCTGACCTTTGACTTTCGCATAACCTCCAGCGGTTACTTCAACCTCCAAGGGTTGACTCGCTGGTGCCTCGATATGCTCTGCTTCGTTTGTGCCTTAGTGTTTTGACACGACAGAGGCGCTTACGAACTATTGTTTCCAACAAATACTACCCCCCTCCCAAGGAGGCGACGTCCGCGGCGCCTGCAGACTGAAGGTACGCTTGGAGGCAAGCGTTGTCGGGAGACAGCGAGGACGAAGGAACCCAGCTGTCGTCGGCTGCATCGTAACCATGCCAACGAACCAAGAAGTCGATGAAAGAGACACCCCCCTGAAGGCGGCGTCGGTGCCTGAGGATGCGCTGAATCTGGTAATCGGGCTCGTCAGTGTCAACAGCGACCGGTAGTGGAGTGCGATCACGGCCCGAGAAGGTGGCGTTGGGATCGGTGTATGGACGAAGGAGAGACACGTGGAATGATGGGTGCATGCGGAAATGAGCAGGAAGGCGGAGGCAGTATGCGACTGGACTTAGTGCGCGCTCAATGACGAATGGACCAATGAAACGAGGGCGAAGCTTGCTGTCCTGTGGCAGTCGGAGGTTGCGACTGTCGAGAAGGACACGGTCGCCAACTGAAAATGACACCTCACGACAACTGCGGCTGGTGGTGCGTGCCATGCGTGCATTTGCGAGCTCAAGGTGCTTCCTCACGTGATCATGGATGAATGTGAGATGCTGGTGGAAGTTGTCCGCACGAGGGACTGTGGGTGTGAGATCGACACGAGTGGGGACATTGGGGTGCTGACCGTAAAGTGCAAAGAACGGTGACATGACTGTGGACGAGTAGTGCGTGTTGTTGTATGCGAACTCGGCCATGCTCAGCTTCTTGTCCCATGCGGCTGCGTCGTGCATCGTGATGCTGCGAAGGATCTGCTCCAAGGTCTGGTTCACACGCTCAGCCTGTCCGTCTGTCTCTGGATGGTACGCTGACGACATGGCTAAGCGAGTCCCAAACAGTGCGAAAAGCTGCTTCCAGAACTTCGAGGTGAATCTAGGTTCGTGGTCGGAAATGATGGAATCTGGAACCCCGTGCAGCCGGACTACGTTATCTACGAATAGCGTCGCGGCTTCCTCTACTGTGACCTTGCCGTGTGTGGGGATGAAGTGCGCTGCTCGAGAAAACTTATCCACTACCACAAAGATGGCGTCGTGACCCCTAACTGTGCGCGGTAATGCCATGATGAAATCCATGGTGACAACCTGCCAAGGACGGTCGGGCGGTGGAATCGGCTGCAAGAGTCCTGCTTTGCGCTGGCGAGAAGACTTCGTACGCTGGCACGTGTCGCGCGAGCGAATGTAATCCTCTACGTCTGCTGCAAGCCCTGGCCAGTAGTACGTGCGACTAACCGTCTTAGCCGTCTTATCTGCTCCGAAGTGACCTGCACTAACTACGTCGTGCGCCTCTGAGAGAAGGAGCTGTCGAAGAGGGCGGTAGGCTGGAACCCAAATCCGTGTGGTACCCTTCCGTATGTAGACACTACCCTGCACCTCTGCTCCCGCGGGCGGCTGTGCTGTGAAGTCGGGATCTACTGTGTAACCGTGCTCGAAGAGTGCTGTGAGAAGTGGGAAACCAGCCACCCACTACTGTGGCAGACGGGCAGTGACTGTGAGACTAGCGAGCTGGCAACTAGGGCGACTGAGCGGATCTGTTGGGTTGCGCACGCCTGGCTTGTACTCTATCCTGTAGTGAAAGCCCCCCTCCATGAACTCCATCCACCTAGCCTGGCGACGACTCAGCTGCGGCTGTGACTTGAGGAAACGAAGTGAACAGTGGTCTGTGCGTATAACACTATCTGCCCCCTCTAGGTAGCACCTCCACACCTTATACGCATGGATGATCGCGAGCGCCTCCTTGTCGTGAATCGGATAATTCAACTCTGCTCCTCTCAGCTTACGTGACTCGTACGCGATCGGCTGCAACCCGCGTCCCTGGTCCTGAAGAAGCACTGCTCCTATGGCCTGATCTGAAGCGTCGGTCACTACAACGTATGGGTGAGTGGGATCAGGGTATGATAGTGTCGGTGAAGACGTGAGCGACTGCTTCATCTGCTCGAACGCCTGTTGCTGCGCTGGACCCCAAACGTACTCTACGCCCTTCCGAAGTAGGTCGGTGAGTGGACTAGCGATCGATGCGTAGCCCTGAACGAAACGACGGTAGTAGTTCGCGAAACCGAGGAAGCCCTGTAACTCCTTGACTGATGCGATCTTCTTCGGGTCGGTCCTAATGCCACTAGCGGATACGACGTGTCCTAGGAACTCGACCTCAGGAAGAAAGAACTCGCACTTTGACTGCTTCGTGTACAGTTTCTCCCTCCACAGGACCTCAAAGACCCTCTGCAAGTGTTGCACGTGCTCCTCTTTCGACTTGGAGAAGATCAAGATGTCGTCTAGGTAAACGACAACGAACGAGCCTAGGAACTCTGAAAGGACGGTGTTCATGAGCGTCTGAAACGTCGCTGGGGCGTTGGTCAAGCCGAACGGTAGAACTCTAAACTCGTACAACCCCTGCTTCGTACGAAATGCCGTCTTGTGCTGGTCCTCTGGAACTACACGAATCTAATGGTAACCCGAACGAAGGTCGATCTTTGAGAAGACTCTAGCGCCCTGCACTGCATCGAGAAGATCCTCTACTCTTGGCACCGGGAATCTATTCTTGACAGTGGCGGCGTTCAGTGCGCGGTAATCTATGCACATCCGTAACCCTCCGTCTTTCTTAGGCGCGAACAGGATCGGTGCTGCCCAAGGTGATATAGATGGCTGTATGAACCCCTGCGCGAGAAAGTGCCTAACCTGCTACATCATCTCCTCTGTCTCTGCTGGACTCAACCTCCACTGCGGCTTCGCTACTGGCCTGCTCCCCAGCTCCAACTCTATTCGATGGTCTACTGCTCTGCTGGGAGGTAACCCTGGGGGCAACTCGTCGGGGAAGACGTCTGCAAACTCTGCTAACAATGCACTCACCTCAGCAGGAAGAGTCGCCTTCTCACTAACTGCTGCACTCCCTCCTTTCCTCTCCTAAGCTTCCACCTCCTCAAGGAAAATCGCAAAGATCCGTGCCACTCGCTTCACCAGTTGCCGCACACGAACAGCATTGATGATGGCCGTGGAGGATGTGGCCCCATCACTCCACTGTGGCAGCTCCCGAAACTCCCCGTCTACCTTGACGCTACAGCTTCCCTGAGCCCAATCAAACTGTGTACTAACCGTCCGTAGCCAATCCCTACCGAAGATGAAGTCGTATCTGTCCAGCGTCGCAGAGTCGAAATCACGCCTAACTGTGATCGGTCCTAGCACTACGCGCAACTTGCGAATGACTGGTCCTATGTGAAGTGGCGTCCCATCTACCATACGCGCGTCCTTGAAGTTGACTACCGAATCTGCTTCGAGATGGAGACGACTGACTAATGAAGAAGTGAGGAACGAGTGGCTAGCTCCGCTATCTACGAGAATCTTAACAGGAACTCCGCGAAGCTTCCCTAGAAGCATGATTGGACGATCAACAGCGTCTACCGAGTTCGGCGTAGATGACTGCTCCCGAGTTGTCTCCTCTACGTCGGTGGACTTGGCGGGTACGGAAGCCTCCACACCAGCTAGCGACCCGCTATCTACTGGCGGTTTTCGTTTCCCTGCTGCCGCTCCTTCAGCTGTGGGCAATCCCGCTTCATGTGTCCCGGCTTTTTGCAGTAGTGACAGTTCCCCCTAAAACCCGTTTTCTGTGAGCCGTCACTGTTAACTGCACCAATTTCCATGGGCGATGGTCCGTCCCTCGATCGAGCGTCGTTGATCGGTCTGTTGTATCCCCTATCGCGATCGTCACGACCCCGTCGGCTTTGTACTGCATCGACGCATTCTGCTGCTGCGACTACCGACTTGAAGGTGGACAACCCGTGAATCGCTATAATTTCCGCGATGTCCGGCTTCAACCCTTCGAGGTAGCGATCGCGCATCTCTCGTTCCGTGATGTCGTCTATTTCGTTGCAGATGCTAAAAAGCCGTCGTGTGTACTCCTGGACGCTTCCTATTTGTCGAAAATGACGCAGACGCTTCCTAGCAGCTTCAGAGGCGTTCACCAAGTCGAACCTACTTTTCAGCGCCGCTTCAAATCCTTCCCATGTGGTCGGAACCGTGGTAACACCCAAAGCTAAACTCCCTAAGCTCGAAGTTGCAGCTGCATGCCCCACGCCCTGTTGATGCCCGTCTGTCTGAGCCCTTCTTACAGCAGTTTGCGTGAGTTGGCGCCACCACTCCAAGGCCGGGCCCCTCAGCAGCGTAACGGAGTACTCGATCCGCTGCTGCGCGTCCGCCTCTTGCACCCCGCTCGCGGCGAAGTAGTTGTTCAGCATGAAGAGCCACGTCCGCACGTTCGCGTCGCGTTGACTTGGGTCGAACGACTCGGGTTTCTGCGGCTCGAGTGCGCTTCGACGTTCCGGCAGCGCTTCCGCGCCAGTCGACGTGTTGGGTGCAAGAGTTGGTGCGGCATGACCATGGGGGTTAGAAGCCAATTCACGAAGCTGTTGCATTTCAGCTCGTACCTGACGATTTTCCAGCGTCAACTATTGAAGTTGGCGCATGAGTTTGGCAAGCATGTTGCCCATGTCGTGGGGGAGAGCGTGCATGGTTTCGTCCAAATTCGCTCGACAACTCCAAGTCTGCAAGTCGGCACCGCGGGACGATGACGTCGTAGTCTGTCTACAACACATTTCTAGGGTTTGTACTTGTACCCAACTTTTCCCTTAGTCATTTCATTCCTCGTGATTCTCACATGGTATGGAGCAGGTTCCCTAGTGGGAACGCTTCCTAGGGCCCACCACGATTTTTTTTTCCTGTCCGGAGCGCCCTCCGCTCCTGCCCGAGTCGCGCCCCTGGCCCCTCACGGCCCCTTCGCGTTGCCCTTAGCGGCCCCTCTCACGGCCCTTCGCGCCGCCCTTACGGCCCCTCGCGCCGCCCTTCGCGGACCCTTACGGCCCCTCGCGCCGCCCTTCGCGGCCCCTTACGGCCCCTCGCGCCGACCTTACGGCCCCTTCCGGCCCTTCGCGCCGCCCTTACGGCCCCTTGCGCCGCCCTTACGGCCCCTTTCCGGCCCCGCGCGCTGCCCTTACGGCCCCTCACGCCGCCCTTCGCGGCCCCTTACGGCCCCTCGCGCCGCCCTTCGCGGCCCGTCGCAGCCCCTTCGCGGCCCGTTGCCGCCCTTCGCGGCCCTTCGCGGCCCCTCCACGGCCCCGTCGCTGCCCTCCCCGGCCCCTTCACCGCCGAGCTGCCAAGGTGCCCAGCAGCCGAGCCGCCGAGCCGCCCAGCAACCGAGCCGCCAAACCGCCGAGCTGCCGAGCCGCCCAGCAGCTGAGCCGCCGAGCCGCCCAGCAGCCAAGCCGCCGAGCCACCGAGCCGCCCAGCAGCCGAGCCGCCGAGCCGCCCAGCAGCCGAGCCGCCGAGCAGCAGAGCCACCGAGCCACCCAGCAGCCAAGCCGCCGAGGCTTCTGTCGAGCCGCTACCACCGCTGTTTGAGCCCTGTTTCTACCGGCGCGCCCCGACCCTACCCACCCGGACTAGTGAGAGCACTCCCTGCTAGACCACTGCTATCATGGCTACCCCCAGTCTCCTTACCTTTGATGCTGAGGGTCGTGCTGTTGACTTCGAGGTCTGGATCGATGACCTGCAGCTGTTCCTGAAGTGCGATAGAGCAGACGAACTCTTCCTGTTCGATCTCACCTCTGGTGCCTCTCCTGCCCCGCCTGCTAGTGCTGACAGCACTGTTCGCTCACAGTGGGCCACACGCGATGCTGCTGCACGTCTTGCTGTGCGTCGCCACTTACCGACCGCTGAGTGTGCGCACTTTAGTCAGTACAAGAGTGCTAAGACCTTGTACGACGCTGCAGTTGCACGCTACTCTTCCCCTGCCACTGCTGCTCTTAGCCGCCTCATACTGCCGTACCTGTTCCCTGACCTTGCTGCCTTTCGCATAGTCGCTGACCTCATTACGCACCTTCGCACTAGTGACACTCGCTACCGCGCTGCGCTTCCTGCTGAGTTGGGCGCCAAGAGCCCTCCCCCAATGTACATCACCCTCTACTACATAGTCACCCGGCTCCCTGACTCCCTTCGCGTAGTCAGGGACCACTTCCTCTCAGTTTGCCCCACCACACTCACCGTTGACCTCCTCGAGGAGCGCCTCCTAGCAGCAGAGAAGAGTATAGTTGCTGTAAGAGCCTCTAGAGGTGACCCACGTGCCCCTGTCTTTGAGGGGTGCTCCCCCTCCCCCCTTTTGCCCTCTGTCGCCTCTGCTGCTGCCGTCGACTTCGTTGGCACCGAGTCGGTCGGCGCTGCGTCTGCCCCTAGCGGGCGACGCCGCACCGGCAAGGGCAAGGGGGGCAAGAGCGCTGGAGGGGCTGGCGGGGGCGGTGGAGGTGGAGGTGGAGGAGGCGGAGGTGGTGGGGGTGGTGGTAAGGGTGGTGGCGGGGGTGGGGGCTTCAGTGGCGGCAGTGGCGGCGGAGGCGGCGACGGCGGTGGCGGTGGGAGCGGAGGAGGAGGCAGTGGCGGCGGTGGCGGAGGTGGCGGCGGAGGAGGTGGAGCTAGTCGGGGTGGCTCTGCGCAGCGGAGCGGCTCAGGTGGTGGTCAGCGCCAGCAGCAGCAGCGCACTCGTGAGACCCCGTCCCCCCAGCAGCTTCGTGAGTGGTGCACTGCGCGTCAGCGAGGTGGGGGTGCTGGTCCCTGTACCTACGTCCTCCGTACCGGCGACAGAGCTGGTGAGCAGTGCGGGGGTTTGCACTCCACCCAGCGCTGCTTCGGCCGCCTGACGGACGCTTGGCGTCACCAGTTCCCTGACGCCACTGAGATGCCTCGCTGGGGAGAGCTGTCTAGGGCGGGGGTTGCTATCTTTGATCTTGACTATGATGCTATTCTTGCTGCCATGTATGCTGAGTCTACTAGTGATGAGGGTGACTGTTACCTGTGTGTTCCGCCTGATCCGGGCATTGAGGTTGCTGCTCTAGGTACTTGTGAGGCTGCTGCTCTAGGTGCTAGTGCGTCTGCTGCCCCAGGTGCTGGTGAGTCTGCTCTCTCAGGTACCACGTCGGCTCAGGCCTTACACACCTTCACCCTTGACTCGGGTGCTTCCCACTCCTTCTTTCGAGACCCCACCACGCTTACGCCGCTCAGTCGGCCCGTTGCGGTCTCCCTGGCGGACCCCTCTGGGGGTCCTGTCCTTGCTCGCTTCTCCACTGTCTTACCGTGTCCGGCAACCCCCTCTGGCACCCTGTCAGGTCTTTACCTCCCCTCATTCTCCACGAACTTGGTGAGTGGTGCTGATCTAGAGGATCGGGGGGTTGACCAGTTCACTCCTGCGGGTCAGCGGGTGACCCACTGCACGTGTGCTCGGACAGGCCGACACTTGGCCACGTTTACCCGTCGACCGGGGTCGAGCTTGTACACACTGGCCACTGAGTCTCCTCCGGTTGCTGAGTCTGGTCAGGTAGCTGCGTCGAGTCAGGTGTTTGCTGCGGCGTCCAGGTCTGGTCCTGAGTCTGCTCCCTGCTCGTGTCGTCTCCTGTCCCACCAGACTCTCCTTTGGCACCACCGCCTTGGTCACCCCTCCCTGCCTCGTCTCCGAGGCATGGCCTCCCGTGTCCTTGTCTCTGGTCTCCCCCGATCCCTCCCTCCCCTCCCTCCGGGGCCTGCCCCTACCTGCGTTCCCTGCGTCGAGGGGCGGCAGCGCGCCACCCCTCACTCCCCCGAGTTTCCTCCGACAGAGGCTCCCCTGCAGACTCTTCACATGGACGTGTGGGGCCCCGCCCGCGTCCGTGGCCAGGATCACGAGCGTTACTTCCTGTTGGTGGTTGACGACTACTCGCGTTACACCACAGTGTTCCCCTTGCGCAGTAAGGGTGACATCACTGAGGTGTTGATCGACTGGATCCGCGCAGCTCGTCTCCAGCTCAGAGAGAGTTTCGGCTCGGACTTTCCTGTTCTGCGTCTGCACTCTGACAGAGGCGGGGAGTTTTCCTCTGCCCGTCTGGGAGCCTTCTGTCGTGCCCAGGGCATCTGCCAGACCTTCACGCTTCCGGCTTCTCCACAGAAAAATGGGATTGCTAAGCGCCGCATTGGCATGGTCATGGACGTCGCTCGTACGTCCATGATCCATGCGGATGCTCCCCATTTTCTGTGGCCGTTTGCGGTTCAGTACGCAGCGCATCAGCTCAACCTTCAGCCCCGAGTCTCCTTGCCGGAGACTTCCCCCACCTTGCGGTGGACGGGGAAGGTTAGCGATGCGTCTGCGTTTCGGGTCTGGGGATCTCGGGCGTTTGTCCGCGACTTGGCCGCGGACAATCTGTCCCCCCGTGCTGTTCCCTGCGTCTTCCTTGGCTTCCCCCCTGACGCGCCTGGTTGGCAGTTTTACCACCCCACCTCGCGCCGTGTTCTGTCCTCCCAGGACGTCACCTTTGACGAGTCGGTGCCTTACTACCGTCTCTTCCCCTACCGCGCTGCTCCCCTCCCCCCGCCGCCGCTCTTCCTTGCGCCAGGTCCTCCCCCGGTAGACCCTCTCCCCCCTCAGGGTCCTGCCCCGTCAGGTGTGTCCCAGGTAGACGCAGTCGAGCCTGCCGAGGTAGCTGTTGACTCTGGTGCTGCTAGGGGTGCTGAGCCTGGGGGTGCTGAGTCTGGAGGTGCTGAGCCTGGGGGTGATGAGTCTGGGGGTGCTGAGCCTGGAGGTGTGGAGCCTGGGGGTGTTGCGCCTGGGAATGCGGAGCCTGGGGGTGCTGAGCCTGGGGGTGCAGAGTCTGGGGGTGCGGAGCCTTGGGGTGCTGGGTCTGCTCGTGTGGCCTCTGGCGGTGCTTCGTCAAGGCGGGAGCTACTCTCTCCGCAGGAGCTGCGCGAGTGGTTTGCCCGGCGCTGGAGCCGTGCTGCTGGAGCTGGAGGTACTACTGTTGCTGCTGGTCCTGGAGGTGCTCGTACTAGCGGTACTGGAGCTGCTGGGACTGGGGTTGCTGCTGGGGCTGCTGGAGTTAGTCCTGCTGGAGGTACTGCTGGAGCTGCTGGCGGTACTGGAGCTGACGGTCCTGCTGGAGTTTGTGCTAGTGGAGCTGCTGGAGCTGCTGGAGCTGGAGTTGCTGGGGGTGTTGGCGCTGGTGGTGCTGCTGGCGCTGGTGCTTCTGAGGGTGCTGGAGTTGGCGCTGCTGGAGCTGGAGGTGCTGCTGGCGCTGGTGCTGCCGCTGGGGGTACTGGTGCTGTCCCTCCTGGTTCTGGAGGCGCTGCGCGGCCGAGGCCGTACTTCGTTCCGCTCCTTGAGCAGGTTCTTGGTCTCCCGCCCTCTACTGGTCCTGCTCCTCCCTTAGAGGGTCCACACCCTGTCCAGTCGCGGTCACAGTTACAGCCCGCCTCCCCCCTATCTGCTCCTTTTCCCTACACTGGTCCTACTGGAGGTCTTGCTGAGCGTCGTGAGCCTGCGTCTCGTCCTGCATCGCCTGTTCGTGCTGCTCGCACTAGTGGTCGTGGTTCGCGTCAGCGTCCTCTTGCGGTCCTAGGCACGCACAAGATGCCACAACGTCCGTCCACTGCTCCTCTGCGTGTCCCGTTACCGTCTCCTCTAGAGTCCTCTCTTCCTGTCCTTGCTGACCCGGAGTCTGACTCTCTTCGTGCTGCCACTCCTACTGTCACGCGTCTCCTGGCTACTATTGTCACTAACCCTTCCTTTGAGTCCACTACTGCGTCTGCCTTAGTTGCTGAGCTTGTCGACTTTGCTGCTCGCTGTCGTCTAGACTACACCGCTAGTCTTGTTGCTGAGTCTTAGTCTGTCTGTCCTCCGTCCGTCGGGGGTGAGTGTGCTCTTGGCACGGACGTCCTTGAAGACAGGCAGGAGGAGTTCCAGTGTTTTGCTGCTGCTTTGCCTCATCTCGTGTCCACGCTGATTGCCCTTGAGGGAGACTCGGATGCACTAGACATCCCGACTCCTCGATCGTACGCTGAGGCGATCGAGGGTCCCTACTCCTCACAGTGGCAGTCGGCCATGGACGCAGAGATGGCTTCCTGGAAGTCCACAGGCACCTACGTCGACGAGGTTCCCCCACCTGGGGCGAACATCGTCAGTGGCATGTGGATTTTCAGGGTGAAGTGGCCGCCGGGTTCTCCGCCTGTCTTCAAGGCGCGTTACGTGGCTCGAGGCTTCAGTCAGCGGCAAGGAGTTGACTTCTTTCAGACCTTCTCTCCCACCCCGAAGATGACCACTCATCGGGTGCTGCTGCACATAGCCGCTCAGCGCGACTACGAGCTTCACTCTCTTGACTCCAGCACAGCTTTCCTGCAGGGCAGCCTGCACGAGGAGATGTGGCTGCGCCGCCCACTTGGCTTCACTGGGTCGTTTCCTCCTGGTACCCAGTGGAGCCTCCGGCGGCCAGTCTACGGTCTCCGCAAGGCGCCCCGTGAGTGGCACGACACACTGAGGACTACACCTGCGGCTCTTGGGTTTGCTCCTTCTACTGCCGACCAGTCGCTGTTTCTGCGCACCGACACCTCTTTGCCGCCGTTCTACATCCTCGTGTACGTCGACGACTTGGTCTTTGCCACTGCTGACACTGCTGGACTCGCCCACGTGAAGTCCGAGCTGCAGAAGAGACACACGTGCACAGACCTGGGTGAACTTCGCGGCTACCTTGGCTTGCAGATCACCCGGGACAGAGCACAGCGCACAATTACACTGACTCAGTCACACATGGTGCAGCAGGTCCTTCATCGCTTCGACTTCACGTACTCCTCGCCTCAGGCCACTCCTCTGTCTACTCGCCACTCGCTCTCAGCTCTGCCTTCGGATGAGTCCGTAGAGCCGAGTGGCCCTTACCCAGAGCTTGTTGGCTGCCTCATGTACCTGATGACCTGCACACGACCTGACCTCGCATACCCTCTTAGCATCTTGGCACGCTATGTTGCTCATGGGAGACACCGACCAGAGCACATGGCTGCAGCGAAGAGGGTGTTGCGATACTTGTGCAGTACGTCGGGCATGGGGCTAGTGCTTGGAGGGCGACGTCGAGTGGTCCTCGCAGGTCACGCAGACGCTTCTTGGGCTGACGACCAGGCTACGCAGCGGTCGTCACAGGGTTACAACTTTAGCCTTGGCTCCGGCTCTGTTTCGTGGCGGTCTACCCGCTCGTCTTCTGTTCTCGGCTCCAGCTGTGAGGCTGAGATCTACGCCGGGGCCATGGCTGCACAGGAGCTTCGCTGGCTCACCTACCTGCTGACTGACCTAGGAGAGCCGCCTCGTTCTCCTCCAGTTCTGTACGTAGACAACAAGGCCATGCTGGCCTTGTGTCGGGAGCACAAACTGGAGCACATTACGAAGCACATTGCTCTTCGCTACTTCCTTGCTCGTGAGCTGCAGCAGCGTGGTCAGCTGCGCCTTGCTTACGTGACCTCTGAGGCCAACACTGCTGATATCTTTACCAAGGCACTTCCGCCTTGTGATCATCAGCGCTTGTGTACGATGCTAGGTCTTGTGCCTACTTGGCCTCACTTGCTCACTTCTTGACCTTGCTTGTACTGTGATCTTTCTATACTTGCACTTGCTTGTTTACCTTTATATATGATCTTGCATGTGAACTGGCCTTGTGGCCTTGCTCTTGTGCTCGGACTGTGTGATGACGTTGTGATCCACCCTGAGCTTGCTTTGCTTTGCTTGACTAATCTTGTGACCCCTTGTTCTCCCCCACTTTGCCTATGGGGTTGTGTTATGCTTATATGACGTAGCCTATGTAGGCTATAGTGGGGTAGCACATATGGGGTACAACACATTTCTAGGGTTTGTAATTGTACCCAACTTTTCCCTTAGTCATTTGATTCCTCGTGATTCTCACATGACGGTCATTCGTTGGAAGTCGCTCCCCGCGAAGGCTCTGATACCAACTGTTAGGCCTGCTGGCCTGAATCCGCTAAAAATTAGCGGGGTTGACTAAGTCGAGGATAAACGCGGCGCGATACTTTGGCGAAGGAGAGTGTTGGCAAAATAGGCGAAGAAGTAACCAAATAATTGAAGAGTTGAATGAGAATTGATTGATATTGGTGGATACCAGCAAGGATGATATTACATGCAAGGTCGAATGTCGGAAAGTACTTCGTGGGACTAGAAAGTAGAAGCAAGAAAAGTAGAGTGCCACGTGGCACAAGGAAATCAAGGAAGATAAGGATAAGGGTGAGTTGGAAAGTACTGTTCAAAGGGAACAGTAAATCCCCCCTTAACACAAGACAACTAAAATGAGTGGTGTTCTTGCTAGTTTGAGAGCGGCAACATCGAAGGAAAGGGACGAATTTTATTCGAGGCTTTGTTCTAATAATTATTGAACACGAGTTCAAGGGATAGTTTGAATCGAAACTCTACACGACTTCGTGACACAAAGCTGGCTTCTTTATGAATACTTCTGTGAAAATGAACGAGAACGAAAAAGACTAAGGGGAAAATTGGGTACAAGTACAAACCCTAGAAAGCTGTACCCCATATGTGCTACCCCACTATAGCCTACAGCAGCTAAGTCATATAAATCTGATACACCCCCATAGGCAAAGTGGGGGAGAACAAGGGGTCACAAGACCAGTCAAGCAAAGCAAAGCAAGCTCAGGGTGGATCACAACGTCACCACACATTCCGAGCACAAGTTCAAGGCCACAAGGCCAGTTCACATGCAGGATTACATACATATATATAAGGCTAAACAAGCAAGAGCAGGTGTATATATATATGTAACAGTACAAACAAGGTCAAGGGGTGAGCAAGTGAGGCAAGGTAGGTACAAGACCCAACTGAGTACAGAAGCGCAGATGATCACAAGGCGCAAGTGCCTTGGTGAAGATATCAGCAGTGTTGGCCTCAGAGGCCACGTATGCAAGGCGCAGCTGACCACGCTGCTGTAACTCACGAGCAAGGAAGTAGCGAAGAGCAATGTGCTTCGTTCTGTGCTCCAGTCTCTGCTCCCGACACAAGGCCAGCATGGCCTTGTTGTCTACGTACAGCACTGGAGGAGAACGAGGCGGCTCTCCGAGATCAGTCAGCAGGTAGGTGAGCCAGCGAAGCTCCTGTGCAGCCATGGTCCCTGCGTAGATCTCAGCCTCACAACTGGAGCCGAGAACAGAAGACGAGCGGGTAGCCCGCCACGAAACAGAGCCGGAACCAAGGCTGAAGGTGTAACCCTGTGACGACCGCTGCGTAGCCTGGTCGTCAGCCCAAGAAGCGTCTCCGTGCCCAGTGAGGACCACTGGACTCTGCCCTCCAAGCGCTAGCCCCATGCCCGACGTACTGCACAAGTAGCGCAACACCCTCTTCGCTGCAGCCATGTGCTCTGGTCTGTGTCTTCCAGGAGCAACATAGCGTGCGAGAATGCTAAGAGGGTATGCAAGGTCAGGTCGAGTGCAGGTCATCAGGTACATGAGGCAGCCAACAAGCTCTGGGTACGGGCCACTCGACTCTACGGACTCATCCGAAGGCAGAGCTGAGAGCGAGTGGCGAGTAGGCAGAGGAGTGGCCTGAGGCGAGGAGTACGTGAAGCCGAAGCGCTGAAGGACCTGCTGCACCATGTGTGACTGAGTCAGGGTAATGGTGCGGCGTGCTCTGTCCCGGGTGATCTGCAAGCCAAGGTAGCTGCGCAGTTCACCCAGGTCTGTGCACGTGTGTCTCTTCTGCAGCTCGGACTTCACGTGGGCGAGTCCAGCAGTGTCAGCTGTGGCAAAGACCAAGTCGTCGACGTACACGAGGATGTAGAACGGCGGCAAAGAAGTATCGGTGCACAGAAACAGCGACGGGTCGGCAGTAGAGGGAGCAAACCCAAGAGCCGCAAGTGTAGTCCTCAGTGTGTCGTGCCACTCACGCGGTGCCTGGCGGAGACCATAGACTGGCCGCCGGAGGCTCCACTGGGTGCCAAGAGGAAAAGTCCCAGTGAAGCCAAGTGGGCGGCGCAGCCAGATCTCCTCGTGCAGGCTGCCCTGCAAGAAAGCAGTGCTGAAGTCAAGAGAGTGAAGCTCGTAGTCGCGCTGAGCGGCTATGTGTAGCAGCACCCGAAGAGTGGTCATCTTCGGGGTGGGAGAGAAGGTCTGAAAGTAGTCAACTCCCTGCCGCTGACTGAAGCCACGAGCCACGTAACGCGCCTTGAAGACAGGCGGAGAACCCGACGGCCGCTTCACCCTGAAAATCCACATGCCACTGACAATGTTCGCCCCAGGCGGGGGAACCTCGTCAACGTAGGTGCCTGTGGACTTCCAGGAAGCCATCTCTGCATCCATAGCTGCCTGCCACTGAGAGGAGTAGGGACCCTCTATCGCCTCCGCGTAAGAGCATGGAGTCGGGATGTCAAGTGCATCCGGGTCTCCCTCAGGGGTAAGCAGTACGGACACGAGATGAGGTGAAGCAGCAGCAAAACACTGGAACTCCGCCTGCCTGTCCTCAAGGACGTCCGTGCCAAGGGCACACTCACCCCCGACGGACGGAGGACAGACAGACTCAGACGCAGCAACAAGACTAGCAACGTAGTCTAGATGACAGCGAGCAGCAAAGTCGACGAGCTCAGCAACTAGGGCAGACGCAGCAGTGGACTCAAAGGAAGGGTCAGTGACAACAGTAGCAAGGAGACGCGTGACAGTCGGACTGGCAGCACGAAGGGAGTCCAACTCCGGGTCAGCAAGAGCAGGAAGAGAGGACTCAGGAGGAGAAGGCAAAGGGGCACGCAGAGGAGCAGTGGACGGACGGAGAGACATCCGGTGCGTGCCGGGCACAGGGGGAGGACGCTGACGCGAACCACGACCACTAGCGCGAGCAGCACGGACAGGCGACGCAACACGAGATGCAGGCTCACGATGCTCAGCAAGACCTCTAGTAGGACCAGTGTAGGGAGAAGGAGCAGGCAGTGGGGAGGCCGGCTGTAACTGTAACTGTGACGGGACATGCTGTGGACACTTTAAGGGAGGAGGAGGACCAGTAGAAGGCGGGAGACCAAGAACCTGCTCAAGGAGCGGAACGAAGTACGGCCGAGGCTGCGCAGCGACTGGTACCCCCAGTGGTAGCACCAGCGCCAGCAGCACCTCCAGCTCTAGTACCACCAGCAGCTCCAGTAGCTCTAGGACCTCCAGCAGCACCAGTAGCACCCCCAGCAGGACCGCCTCCAGTACCGCCAGCAGTACCCTCAGCGCCAACACCCTCAGCAGCTCCAGCTCCAGTCGGACCACGAGAAGACGCAGTGGCTCCAGCTCCAGTAGTACCCGCAGGCCCAGCAGCTCCAGTACTCCCAGTACGAGCACCTCCGGGACCCGTGGCACCATTATCCTCAACAGCCGAAGAACCTCTAGCTCCAGCAGCACGCCTCCAGCGCCAAGCAAACCACTCACGCACCTCCTGTGGAGAGAGTGGCTCCCATCGAGACGGAGCACCCGGAGAACCTCCAGACCCAGCACCGCCAGACGCCACACGAGCAGGCCCAGCTCCCTCAGGCTCCGCACCCCCAGGCTCAGCACCTCCAGGCGTAGCACCCCCAGGCTCAGCACCCCCAGACTCAGCACCCCAAGGCTCAGCACCCTCAGACTCAGCACCCCTAGGCTTAGCACCCCCAGTCGTAGCACCCTCAGGCGCAGCACCCCCAGGCTCAGCACCCCCAGGCATAGCACCCACACGCTCAGCACCCCCAGAGTCAGCACCCCCAGGCTCAGCACCCCCAGCAGCACCAGAGTCACCACCGACCTCCACAGGCTCGACTGCGTCTACCTGGGACACACCTGAAGGGGTAGGACCCTGAGGGGGAAGGGGGTCTACTGGGGGGGGACCTGGCACAAGGAAGAGCGGTGGCGGGGGGAGGGACGGAGTGCGGTAGGGGAAGAGACGGTAGTAGGGGACCGACTCGTCAAACGTGACGTCCTGGGAGGACAGAACACGGCGAGAGGTGGGGTGGTAGAAGTGCCACCCTGGCGCGTCAGGGGGGAACCCCAGGAAGACGCAAGGCACAGCACAAGGGGACAGCTTGTCCGTAGACAAGTCGCGGACAAACGCCCAAGATCCCCAGACACGGAACGCAGACGCATCGCCAACCTTCCCCGTCCACAGCAAAGCTGGGGAGGTCTCCGGCATGGAGACCCTGGGCTGAAGGTTGATCTGATGCGCCGCGTACCGAACCGCAAACGGCCACAGAAAATGGGGGGCAGCCGCATGCATCATGGACGTACGGGCGACGTCCATGACCATGCCAATGCGGCGCTCAGCAATCCCATTTTGCTGTGGAGAGTCCGGAAGCGTGAAGGTTTGGCGGATGTGTGAGAGTACGACGGCTTATGCCAGCTATGCTTGCTTGCCTCTACTTTATCATGCTATTTCTAGCATAGGATAATCATATGCATGCATGAATTGCTTGATTTCCTAGGCTAGGTGCTTTCCTATATTTTATTATAGTTATAGCACCGAGCTAGGTTGCGTGCACCGAATTCTGGCTTTTCGGTTGCCACCGAATTGCCTTCTACCGAATTCGGTAAGGATCTGTTCGGGACGCTTCGCGACCCGCGGAACCTTCGCGTAACACCTGGTTACGGGGCCTTGTGTCGAGCCTATATATAGCCTCGTGTTGTACCCAGGTGGACATTCAATTCAATTCGACTCAATTCTCATTCTCTTTTCTGAACTCGATCCTAGATCCTCACACTTGGTAATCAGAGCGGGTTTACACGCGAGGTCTTCAACCGCTTAGTTCCGGCCTTTAAAAACCGCGGGGCCGACGACGAAAGCGCCGATACGGGTATGTAAAACCAGTTCCGCGCTATTTTTCCAAGTCCCCCTCGATTCGGTTTTCGAACACCCCTCAGATTTACTGGTGGAAAGGTTGGAGTTTCGACCGTTCGATCGAGTTTCATCCCAACGGCCCAGAGGATTTCGCCCAAAAAAGCTGGAATTTGGAGCGTCGGATCGATTTTCTCCTCAACGGCGAAGATCGGACGCTAATTTCGCCTAAGGGAGATTTACGCAACCTACAGAATTCGCTCTCGTCGATTCTACAGTCAATTTGACTCGCAGTAAGTCGACCAGCACCTAGAATTCGATTATTTTCGTCGCGCATCTTCCTGTAAATCACCAAATGGAGGGCCAAGGCGACAACTACGCGACTACGAGCGACATCGCGAGCCTCCGCACCGACATGGAGCAGACGCAGGCGACGCTTCGTCGACTCGAGGCTTTTCTGACAAGCCAACCAGGGTTCGCCACCGCTACAGCACCGACAACTCCAGCAGCAGTGGCGACACCGACATTTCATGGACCAATGGCACCACTGTCGCCGAACCTCAAAGCAGCACGACCGAGGCTCCCGGAGGCGTTCGATCCAAGCGCGAAGGGATCTGACGTCCGGCGATTCGTGGCCACCCTCGAAATTTACTTCGAGGCCATTGGCTGTTCGACCCCGCAACACGACGCAGCAAGGATTCGGCTCGCAGCGACACTGTTACGTGGACCGGCTCTCGAATGGATTTACTACACCGACGTAGCCCGCGGGGAGAAAACGTGGCAGCAGTTTCGGGCAGATTTAATCGAGCGTTTCGAACCAATTAATACAACCTACATGGCGCGGCAGCAGATACACCGACACAAGCAATACAGTAGTGTAACACAGTACACGCAGCAGATGGAGTTACTGTTCAACCGCATCACCGACCTGACCGAAGGCGAAAAAATCCAGGCGTACACCGAAGGATTAAAAATGGAGATTCGGCGGCAGGTGATTGCGGCGAATTACAACAGCTACAGAGACATCGTGCGTGCTGCCGAGCGATACGACGCGCTGACTCGAAGTCAACCCGAAACACGACGCTTCACGCCGAACCGTACATTCGGCACGAAGCGATCGGCACCCCCCACGTTCACCGAACCGATGGATATCGACAAATACGACGCGAAGCAGCAGCCGACAAAATGCGAATTTTGCGGCGCAGCAGGACATCAGTTTTTGTCGTGCTACAAAATGAAGAAAGCACGTGCGGCACTCCGGGACGGAAACAGTGGAGCACCCCCGAAGTAAAAAAACGGGAATCGCCAGTAGTCGCGGATCGACCTGGCGATCGCGTAAAGATCCGAAAAGCAGGAAAAGGCGACGACGTGGCGACTTCGGAGCGGGTGAAAAAAGGAGAAAATGATGGCGCGAATTTAAAACGTCACGACCGGCCGGCATCAGGGGAAATCGCCGAGGCGAATGGAGGCTCCGCGAAAAAAGACTCTGCACCGACCGGGAAACTCCAGCCGAACGCCCACGAAAGTAAGAATTCGTTAAAAGTATCCTATAAAGATGCTCTAACGAAGAATATTGCTTCTCGTGGTTTACAAGCCTTCAAAAAATTCAGGGGAGGTCTAGAGGCCAAGAAAAAGCCTTTACAAATTATTCAGGTACCTGAGAAGTTGGGCAAAATACTACGGAGCGTAGAGAAGGGTCGTGCGTTCCGTGGAGTTAATATTCTCTCCCCGCAGCACAGTGTTAAGGCTTCCCGTCGCCCACAGGTGAAGCCTACACAGCTGCCAAGGCTTAGAGGAGACATCCAGGCTCAGGAAAAAATATACAAGCCTCGGAAAAATCCTCCTACCCCCCAGGTGAAGTTGGAAAGCGCTGAGTCAGGTATAGGAAAAAGGGAAGGTATTAAGTTTGATGTACCCTATGATCCTGTTAACGAGACCCTCTTTGGCTACTTAGCACAGCAGAGACCACTACTCCTCGAGGTGTTATGCAATGGGCGACGCCTCCAGGCACTGGTGGACAGCGGTGCATCTCACTCGGTGTATGACCGCGGAGCATTGGAGAAAATTGGAGAGAAGGCGGAAGAGACCCAGTTTTCAGCAACCATGGTGGACGGTACGAAGCTTCCTATCCACGGCGAAGCATCACTGCAACTGCATATAGGTGCGTTGAGGTGGAAGCCGAGGCTACCAGTCACCAACATCAAAGGATTAGATTTTATCTTGGGGCGAGATTTCCTGAAGCAGTTCAACCCCGAGATCGATTGGGTCAACAGCAAGGTGTGCATCTACAACAACGGGAAACGAGTGGAGCTGCGAAGCTGGACGGATACAGGGGACATACCTGAAACGACACTTGCACGGTTCGAACAGATGGTGAACAAGAGTAACACGGGTTACCTAGCACTGGTTATGGCAACAGCAGAGGAGGAGAAGCCGAGTTCCGAGCTACCTGCAGCAGTGAAAGAGGTCTTGGAGCAGTACAAGGATATAATGCCCGACGACCTACCTGCAGGCGTACCTCCAGCACGCACCCACGAGCACGAGATCGTGGAGGAACCAGGTGCGAAACCCGTCTCACGTGCACCATACCGACTGAGTCCGACTGAACTGACAGACATGAAAAAACAGATAGAGTATCTACTGGACAGACAACTGATCCGCCCATCCACCTCTCCCTACGGCGCACCAGTTCTCTTCACTCCAAAACCAGACCGCAGTCTACGGATGTGCATAGACTACCGCGCACTGAACAAACAGACAGTCAAAAACAAATATCCCATACCGCGCATAGACGACCTACTCGATCAACTGCGTGGAGCAACAGTATTTTCGAAGCTGGACCTACGATCGGGCTACTGGCAGATCAAGATGGCAGACAACTCCGTCCACAAGACAGCGTTCCGTACCAGATACGGCTCCTACGAATACTTGGTGATGCCGTTCGGACTCTGCAACGCACCAGCAACGTTTCAAGCGGAGATGAATCACATCTTACGACCCCTGCTGGACGAATGCGTGGTGGTGTAACTGGACGACATTCTCATCTACTCCAAGAACATGAAGGAGCACGTGGAGCATCTGCGGAAGGTGTTCGAGATCCTGCGGAAAAACAAGTTCTACGTGAAGCTGTCAAAGAGCGACTTCGCCCTGAAGAAGGTGCAGTTTCTCGGGCACATGGTGAGTGCCGAGGGCGTACACGTGGACCCACGGAAGATCGAAGCCGTCAAGAAGTGGAAAGTACCAGAGAACGTGAAGGAGTTACAACAGTTCCTAGGCTTCGCCAACTACTACAACAGGTTCGTGCCGCAGTACGCTAAGATAGCAGCGCCACTAACCGACCTACTGAAAAAGGATACGCCCTACAAATGGGATACCCTTCATCAGCAAGCCATGGAGCAGCTACAGACAGCACTGACTACAGCGCCAGTACTCATCTTGCCAGATCCAGACAAGGACTACGTGGTGGAAGCAGACGCTAGTGACCAAGCAGTCAGAGCAGTACTGATGCAGGATCACGGACGCGGTTTGCAGCCCATCACCTACCTCAGTAAGAAGCTACACGGAGCAGAACTAAACTACCCCATTCACGACAAGGAAGCCTTAGCGATAGTCATAGCCTTCAAGGCATGGAGGTGTTACCTAGAGGGAGCCAAGACTACAGTCTATACTGACCACTGCAGTCTCAAATACCTGAAGTCACAGCCGACACTCTCACGACGACAGGTGCGGTGGGTGGACTTCCTGGAAACTCACTTCCACTACGACATCGTCTACAAGCCCTGGCTACACAACAAGGCAGACGCGTTGAGCCGCCCCGGACATGTAGCAGGCATCCAGCTCGACGGGATGAACCCTCTGCTCAAGGGTCTATTCCAACATGGGTACTCCGTGGACGCAGAGATTGCTATAGCACAGACCAAGAAGCTATTACAGTGGGAGAAAGACTTAGCTGTAAGGAAGGGTTCAGGAAAGATTTGGGTACCGAATTACGCCCCGCTACGGCAGATCCTATTGGAGGAGTTTCACGACGTACCTTACGCGGGACATTTCGGGAGCAACAAGACGTTAGCAGGGATAGCGAAGTATTACTACTGGCCCGGGATGGCAGCAGACGTGCAGCAGTTCGTCACCTCTTGCGACACGTGCCAGCAGATGAAGAGCAGCAAGCAAAAAAAAGCAGGGTTACTTCAGCCTCGACCCGTACCGGAGCAGCCATGGCAGGTCGTTAGCCTCGACTTCATCACAGGACTTCCTTCGACCTCACGGGGACATGATTCCATCATCGTGGTGATCGATAAGTTCTCCAAAATGGGTCACTTCATACCGACCAACGCCACAGCTACAGCTGAAGCAACTGCTCGACTCTTCTTCGACCGCATCATCACCATCCACGGCATCCCCGCTACACTCATCTCAGACAGAGACCCCAAATTCACGAGTAAGTTCTGGAAGGAGCTCATGGGACTGTTGGGGACAAAGCTTGCAATGTCTTCAGCATACCACCCCCAGACTGACGGACAGACAGAGCGACTCAATCAAGTGGTTGAACAGTTACTGTGCACAGCTTGCAAGGACGACGTCAGCCACAGGGAGACACAGTTACCGACCCTAGAGTTCACTTACAACAACGCATCACATGCGGCCACAGGGAAAACTCCTTTCTTTATGTGTTACGGACGGGAACCACTCACACCACAGCAGCCAACTACACCGGCACACGTCCAAGGCGCACATGACTTCGTCACCACCATGCAGCAGCTATGGGAGAAGACTCAGCAACGTCTCACCACAATGCAGAACTCCTAGAAGCAGTATGCCGATCATCAGCGACGTGATCACTCAGTAGCAGTCGGAGATCAGGTGCTTCTTGACACGCGCAACTTGAACCTGTCTCACCTCCCATCCAAACTCCGGCCTCGCTTCTGTGGTCCTTTTCTCGTTGAGGCACAGGTGACACCAGATACATTCCGCTTGCGCTTACCAGATACATGGAAGCTTCACAACGCTTTCCATGTCCAGCTACTGAAGCCCTAAAAGGACCCCAACCAAAAGTTCCAGGGACGGCAACTACCGCCACCACCACCTGTTCTCATACAGGATTAACCCGAGTACGAGATCGAGCGCGTTCTCTCTCATCGGCGCCGCGGTGGCAAGACTCTCGAGTTCCTGATACGCTGGAAGGGATACGACCCCACTGAGGACAGTTGGGTTGCAGAAGCTGATATGGGCAACGAACGCCGTGCTCTCAAGGACTATCTTGTCAAGCAGGATGCATCGTGCACGACAGTAGGCTCGCAGAAGGCCAGAGGAGAACTCTCCGCCTCTGTAAGAGTGCAAACGCAGAACAGGAAAGTCCGAGCCGAAACTCTTCCTACATGCCGCCCCTCAAGACAGGGGACGCAGGTAGGGGCAGGCCCCGGAGGAAGGGGAGGGAGGGACCGGGGAAGACCAGAGACAAGGACACGGGAGGCCATGCCTCGGAGACGAGGCAGGGAGGGGTGACCAAGGCGGTGGTGCTAGAGGAGAGTCTCGTGAGATAGGAGGCGGCACGAGCAGGGGGCAGACTCAGGACCAGACCTGGACGCTGCAGCAAACACCTGACCCGACGCAGCTGCCTGACCAGACGCAGTGACTGGAGGAGACTCAGTGGTCAGTGTGTACAGGCTCGACCCCGGCCGACGTGTAAACGTGGCCAAGTGTCGGCCCGTCCGAGCGTCCGTGCGGTGGGTCACTCGTTGGCTCGCAGGAGTGAACTGGTGAACCCCCGCATCCTGTAGGTCAGCACCACTTACCAAGTTCGTAGAGAACGAGGGGAGGTAAAGACCAGACAGGGTGCCAGAGGGGGCCGCCGAACACGGGAGGACAGTGGAGAAGTGAGCAAGTACAGGACCCCCAGAGGGGTCTGCCAGAGAGACTGCAACTGGCCGACGAAGCGGCGTGAGTGTGGTGCGGTCTCGAAAGAAGGAGCGAGAAGCCCCCGATTCAAGGGTGAAGGTGTGGGAGGCCGGAGCCGGCGCGGTACCTGAGAGAGCAGACTCACCAGCACCTGAGGAAGCAGACGCACTGGCACCTAGAGCAGCAGCCTCGCTAGCACCTAGAGCAGCAGCCTCACCAGTACCTAGAGCAGCAGTCCCAATGCCCGGGTCGGGCGGAAAACACCGGTAGCAGTCACCCTCATCACTAATAGTCACAGCATACATGGCAGCAAGAATAGCATCAAAGTCAAGGTCAAAGATAGCTACTCCCGCCCTAGACAGCTCGCCCCAGCGAGGGATCTCAGTGGCCTCAGGGAACTGGTGACGCCAAGCGTCCGTCTGGCGGTCAAAGCAGCGCTGGGTGGAGTGCGCACCCCCGCACGGCTCACCCGCGCGGTCGCCGGTGCGTAGGACGTAGGTGCACGGACCAGTACCCCCACCCCGCTTGCGTGCAGCGTTCCACTCACGAAGCTGCTGGGGGTGGGGAAATCTCACGAGTGCGCTGCTGCTGCTGCTGCTGCTGGCGCTGACCACCACCGGAGCCGGCCCTCTGCGCAGCGCCACCCCGACTAGCTCCACCTCCTCCGCCGTCGCCTCCTCCACCGCCGCCACCTCCGCCACCTCCGCTCCCACCGCCACCGCCGCCGCCGCCTCCACCTCCACTGCCGCCACCGACGCCCCCACACCCGCCACCACCCCCACCGCCACCCCCACCCCCTCCGCCGCCTCCACCGCCGCCTCCACCGCCCCCGCTAGCTCCTCCAGCGCCCTTGCCCCCCTTGCCCTTGCCAGTGCGGCGTCTCCCGCTAGGGGCAGACGCCGCACCGACCGACTCAAGACCAACGAGGTCGGCCGCAGCAGCAGAGGCAACAGAGGGCAAGAGAGGAGAGGGGGAGCACCCCTCAAAGACAGGGGCACGAGGGTCACCACGAGAGGCTCCTACAGCGACTATGCTCTTCTCTGCTGCTAGGAGGCGCTCCTCGAGGAGGTCAACGGTGAGGGTGGTGGGGCAAACAGAGAGAAAGTGGTCCCTGACCGAGCGAAGGGTGTCTGGGAGCCGGGTGACTACGTAGTAGAGGGTGATGTACATAGGGGGGGGGGTTCTTGGCGCAGAACTCAGGAGAAAGGGCAGCGCGGTAGCGAGTGTCACTAGTGCGCAGGTGCGTAATGAGGTCAGCGACTGTGGGAAAAGCGGCGAGATCAAGGATGAGGTACGGCAAGATGAGGCGGCTAAGTGCAGCAGTGGCAGGGGAAGAGTAGCGTGCAACTACATCGTCGTACAAGGTCTTAGCACTCTTGTACTGACTAAAGTGTGCACGCTCAGCGGTAGGCAAGTGGCGGCGCACAGCAAGACGGGCAGCAGCATCGCGTGTGGCCCACTGTGAGCGAACAGTGGCGTTAGCATCAGCAGCAGGGGCATAAGAGGCACCAGAAGTGAGGTCAAAGAGAGAGAGACCGTCTGCCCTGTCGCACTGTAGGAGAAGCTGCAGGTCATCTACCCAGACGTCAAAGTCAATGGCCCGACCCTCAGCGTCAAAAGCGAGGACACTGGGGGTAGCCATGACAGCAGTAGACTAGCAGCTGGAGCAGTAGGGTAAGGGCAGCGCAGTGGTAGAGGTGCCGCTCTTACCGGACAGGGCGGCTGGAGCGGCTCGGCGGCTCGGCAGCAACTGCAGCTCGGCGGCTCAGCGACTCGCCGGCTCGGGCGGCTCGGGCGGCTCGGCGGCACGGCGGCTCGGCAGCAACTGGAGCTGGGCGGCTCGGCGACTCGGCGGCTCGGGCGGCTCAGGTGGCTCGGCGGCTCGGGCGGCTCGGGTGGCTCGGCAGCAGCGGCGGCTCGGTAGATCGGCGGCTCAGCGGCGCCGGCGGCTCGGTGGTGACGGCGGGGCCGCGTGGGGACGGCGGCGGGGCCGGGTGGGGCGGCGACGAGGGCGCTGAGGGCGGCGGCGGGGCCACGAAGGGTGGCGACCGGCGCCTTAAGGGTGGGGCCGCGAGGTCGCAAGGGTGGGGCGACGGGGCCAGCAGAGGCGGCAGCGGGGCCGGTTAGGGCGGCGCTGGGGCCGGGAAGGGCGGCGCCGGGGCCGGGAAGGGTGGCGCCGGGGCCGCAAGGGTAGGCGACGGGGCCGCGAGGGCGGCGTGGAGGGGTCGCGAGGGCGGCTCGAAGAGGCCGCGAGGGCGGCGCGAAAGGGCCGCGAGGGCGGCGTGACGAGGCCGCTAGGGCGGCGCGACGTGACGGGACCGCGAGGGCGGCGCGACGGGGTCGCAAGGGCGACGCGACGGGGCCGCTAGGGAGGGGAGCGCGACTCGGGCAGAGGCTGAGCGCGCTCCGGGCAGGAAAAAAAAGTTGGTGGGCCCTAGGAACAGTTCCCACAGGGGTGTTGAAATGAACGAACAGGAATGATTGAACTAACAGTGAAATCAGTACAAGTACCTAGCCCTAGAATTGTGTACCCCCTTTAGGCTAACCCACTGTAGCCTAAACAAGCACAACATATATAATGTTTGACACACCCCCATAGGCGAAGTGGGGGAGAACTAGGGGTCACAAGACCAATCAAGGCAAAACAAAGCAAAACAAGCTCAGGGTGGATCTCAAGGATACCACACAAATTCCGAGCACAAGCAAGTGGTCACAAGACCAGTTCACATGCAGGTTTATAATAGAACAAGAGGTACAAAGATCACAACCTAGCAAGAGTAAACATGCAGGTATATATATATATATGGAGATCACAGTACAAACAGACTCAAGAAGTAAGCAAGTGAGGTCCAGTAGGCACAAGGCCTAGAAGGGTGCAAAAGCGCTGATGGTCACAAGGCTGAAGCGCCTTGGTGAACACATCAGCAGTGTTGCCCTCAGAGGCCACGTAACGCAGACGAAGCTGACCACGCTGCTGCAACTCTCGAGCAAGGAAGTAGCGCAGAGCAATGTGCTTCGTTCTGTGCTCCAGTCTGTGCTGCTGACACAAGGCAATGGCTGCCTTGTTATCGACGGACGGAGGACAGACAGACTCAGACTCTGCAACTAGGCTGGCGGCGTAGTCTAGACGACAGGTGGCAGCAAAGTCGACAAGCTCAGTAACTAAGGCAGACGCAGCAGCGGACTCAAAGGAAGGGTCAGTGACAACAGTAGCCAGGAGACGCGTGACAGTAGGACTGGCAGCACGAAGGGAGTCTGACTCCGGGTCAGCAAGAGCAGGAAGAGAGGACGCAGGAGGAGACGGCAGTGGGACACGCTGTGGAGCAGTGGAAGGACGAAGCGCCATCCGGTGAGTGCCTGGGACAGCAGGAAGACGCTGACGCGGGACGAGACTCAGGCGACGCAGGACGAGACTCAGGCTCACGACGCTCAGTAAGACCTCCAGTCGGACCAGTGTAAGGAGCAGGACAAGGGAGAGAGGAGGCAGACGGTAGCTGTGACTGCAGCTGGACAGACGGAGGACACCCTAAGGAGGGAGGAGGACAGGGAGGAGGGAGCTGACCAAGAACCTGCTGAAGGAGCGGAACGAAGTACGGCCGCGACCGTACAGCGACTCCAGAACCAGCAGAGACACCAGCGCCAAGGTCCTCAGCACCAGCAGCAGCTCCAACTCCCGGGTCCTCAGCACCAGCAGCAGCTCCAACGCCCGACTCCACAGCACCAGCACCAGCACCAGCGCCAGGGTCCTCAGCACCAGCACCAGCTCCAACGCCCGGGTCCGCAGCACCAGCAGGAGCTCCAACGCCCGGGTCCTTAGCACCAGCAGCAGCTCCAACGCCCGGGTCCTCAGCACCAGTAGCAGCTCCAACGCCCGGGTCCTAAGCACCAGCAGCAGCACCAGCGCCCGGGTCCTCAGCACCAGCCGTAGCTCCAACGCCCGGGTCCGCAGCACCAGAAGCAGCTCCAATCTCTGGGGCCGCAGCACCAGCAGCACCAGTAGAGTCTCCAGCACCACCAGCACCACCAGCAGCAGCGGGGTCCGCGACACCAGGCACGCCACTCCGAAGAGTGCAACGCCGCTCGTACCACTCACGGATCCGCTCACGGGAGGGGAGCTCCCGACTAGGAGGAGAAGCACTAGCACCAGTCCCAGTAGTACGCCTGGCTCCAGAGGTACCTCTCCTGAGGCTGCAGTACTGTAAGTACCACTCACGCAGCTGCTCCAAGGAGAGGGCTCCTCCAGGTGTAGGACTCCCAGGCTTAGCACCTCGTGACTCAGAACCCCCAGACTCCGGACTCTGCAGCTCAGCACCCCCAGGCTCAGCACCCCCAGGCTCAGTACCCCCAGGCTCAGCACCCCCAAGCTCCGCACCCCCAGGCTCCGCACCCCCAGGCTCAGCACCCCCAGGCTCCGCACCCCTAGGCTCCGCACCCCTAGGCTCCACACCCGCAGCAGGACGAGAGTCGACAGCTACCTCAACAGGCTCAACCGGGTCTACCTGAGACACACCTGAGGGAGCGGCACCCTGAGGGGGGAGGGGGTCTACGACAGCAGCACCTGGCGCGAGGAAGAGAGGCGGGGGGGGGAGCGGGGCAGTGCGGTAGGGGAAGAGGCGGTAGTAGGGGACGGACTCGTCAAAAGTGACGTCCTGAGAGGGCAAGACTCGGCGCGAGGTGGCGTGGTAAAACTGCCAACCAGGCGCGTCCGGGACAAAGCCGAGGAAGACGCAGGGAACAGCACGAGAGGAGAGCATGTCCACAGACGTATCGCGGACAAAAGCTCGAGATCCCCAGACCCGGAAACGCGACGCATCGCCAACCTCCCCCGTCCAAAGCAGTGTGGGCGAGATCTCCGGCAAGGAGACACGGGGCCAGAGGTTGAGCTGATGCGCAGCGTACCAGATCGCAAACGGCCACAGAAAGTGGGGGGCAGCCGCATGGATCAAGGAGGTATGGGCGACCTCCATGACCAGGCCCATGCGGCGCTCCGCAATCTCATTCTGCTGTGGAGAGGCCGGAAGCGTGAACGACTGCTCAATGCCATGCTCAGCATAGTAGGCTGCCAAGAGGTCGGAGGAGAACTCACCACCTCTGTCAGAGTGCAAGCGCAGGACAGGAAAGTCCGAGTCGAAATGCTCGCTGAGCTGGAGACGGGCTCTGCGGAACCAAGGGATCAAGACATCAGGGACCTCACCCTTGGTGCGCAAGGGGAAGACCGTGGTGTAGCGCGAGTAGTCGTCAACAACTATCAGGAAGTACCTCTCCTGACCCTGACCACGGACGCGGGCTGGGCCCCACACGTCCATGTGGAGCGTCTGCAAGGGAGCAGTCGTCGGGGGAAACGAGGAGGAGTGAGGAGCGGCGCGCTGCCGCCCCTCAACACACGGAAGACAGGGAGGAGCAGGTGAGGGAGGGAGGGGAGGAAGGACCCTAGGAAGGCCAGAGATAAGGTATCGGGAGTGCATGGCACGAAGCCGCTGCACAGACGGGTGGCCAAGGCGGTGGTGCCAGAGGACAGTCTCGTGTGCCAGAGAGCGACACGAGCAGGGGGCCGACAAGTGACCTAACGCAGACGCAGACGCAGCGACCTGAGGGGACTCAGTAGTCAGTGTGTACAGGTCCGACCCCGGCTGCCGAGTGAAGGTAGCCAAGTAACGGCCCGTACGAGCACACGTGCAGTGTGTCACTCGCTCGTAGGCAGGGGTGAACTGGTGAACACCCCCGCACATCCTGCCACCAGGTTCGTAGAGAACGAGGGGAGGTGGAGACCTGATAGTTTGCCCGACGGGACCGCAGGACAGGGAAGGACAGTGGAGGAGGTCGCAATGACCGGACCCCCAGAGGGGTCAGCGAGGGAGACAGCAACTGGCCGAGCAAGCGGCTCAAGGGCAGTGCGGTCATGAAAGAAGTAGCGAGAAGCACCTGAGTCCAGTGTGAAGGTGTGCAGTGCTGCAGTCGACTCAGTACCAGGGGGGGCAGACGCACAAGCACCTAGAGCAGCTGCCTCACCAGCACCTAGGGTAGAGACATGCGAGTACCTGGAGCGGCAAACGCACTAGTCCTAATGCCCGGGTCGGGCGGCACACACAGGTACTCAGCACCCTCTCCACTAGTAGACATCACATACATAGCAGGGAGAATAGCATCAAAGTCTAGAGCATAGATATCAATCCCCTTCTTCAGGAGATCAACCCAGCGGGGCAGCTCAGTGGCCTGAGGGAACTGAATACGCCAAGCGTCGTTGAGACGAGCGAAGCAGCGCTGTGTGGCGTGCGGTCCCCCACACGGCTGACCAGTGCGGTCACCAGTGCGAATGACGTACGTGCAGCTAAAGCCACCCCCCCCCCCCCCCCCCCCCCCCCGCGTGCTGAGAGTACCACTCACGGACCTCCTGGGGCGACGGAGTGTGCTGCTGGCCCTGGCCACCGCCAGCGCCTCCACGACCACCACCGCCGCCGCCACCTCCTCGACCACCCCAACCTCTGCCGCCGCCGCGTCCACCGCCACCCCCACCACCGCCTCCGCCCCTGCCACCTCCCCCGCCGCTGCCGCCACCACCCCCACCACTACCACTAGCCCCTCCAGTCGCGCCACCACCCCCACCGCCGCCACCGCCCCCACCACCGCCTCCCCCGCCGTCACCGCCACCGCCCTTGCCCCCTTTGCCCTTGCCGCTGCGGCGCCCGCTCGAAGCAGACGCAGTCCCGACCTTCTCAGCACCAAGGAGGTCGACAGCAGCAACAGAGGCGACAGAGGGAAGAAGGGGGGAAGGAGAACACCCCTCAAAGAACGGGGTACGGGGGTCGCCACGAGAGGCACCTACAGCGACTATGCTAGCCTCAGCTGTAAGGAGTTCCTTCTCGAGGAGGGCAATGGTGAGCTCAGCCGGGCAGCGAGCTAGGAAGTGGTCCCTGACTGAGCGCAGAGTGTCAGGGAGGCGGGTGACTAGGTGGTAGAGAGTGAGCCAAAGCGGGGTTGGGTTCTTGGCAAGGAACTCATCAGGCATAGCGGCGCGGAAGCGAGCCTCACTAGTGCGGAGGTGCGTAATGAGGCCAGCGACTGTGTGGAAAGAGGCTAAGTCGGGGAACAGGTAGGGAAGAGAGAGACGGCCTAGTGCGGCAAAGGCCGGTGAGGAGTAGCGGGCAACGACAGCAGTGTACAGTGCCTGTGCAGTCTTGTGCTGCCCAAAGTGCTCGCGCTCATCTATCGGCAGGGAGTTGCGAATAGCAAAGCGAGTGTGGGCGTCACAAGTCTGCCACTGTGAGCGGGCAGTGCTGTCAGCAGTAGCAGCAGGGGCAGTGACATGGCCTAGGGCGTGGTCATACAGTGAGATGTCGTCCTTGGCAGTGAGCTGTAGATAGAGGTGCAGGTCATCTAGCCAGGTGTCAAACTTCACTGGGCGGCCCTCAGCATCAAAAGCTAGCATAGGTGGGCTAGCCATAGGAGCAGTAGGAGCAACAATAGGAGTAGGAGGGTGAGACAGGTAGGGCGGCTCGGACAGTACGCGCGGCGCGGTTCAGTTCAGGTAGGGCGGCGCGGCTCGGGTAGGGCGGCGCGGTTCGGTTCGGGTCGCGCGGCTCGGCTCGGACTGGGCGGCTCGGTTCGGGTCGCGCGGCTCGGCTCGGTCCTGGAGGGGCTGTGGCGGTCACGGGCCGTTCGGGGCCTCTAGGGGCGAGCGCGGGGCCGTTCGGGGCCTCTAGGGGCGAGCGCGGGGCCGTAAGGGGCCGCTAAGGGCGAGCGCGGGGCCGTTCGGGGCCTGTAGGGGCGAGCGCGCGGCCGTAAGGGGCCGCTAGGGGCGAGCGTGGGGGCCGTTCGGGGCCTCTAGGGGCGAGCGCGGGGCCGTAAAGGGCCTCTAGGGGCAATCGCGGGGCCGTTCGGGGCCTCTAGGGGCGAACGGGGGGCCGTAAGGGGCCTCTAGGGGCGAGTGCGGGGCCGACGGGGGCCTCTAGGGAGGTGAGCGCGGGGCCGACGGGGGCGTTAGGGGCGATCGCGGGGCCGACGGGGTCGCTAAGGGGCGAGCGCGGGGCCGTAAGGGGCGAGCGCGCGGGTCGCGGGGCCTTAGGGGGTCGTGAAGAACGAGGCGCCCTAGGGCGCAGTTAGGTAGGTAGGTAGGTAGTGGTGGGCCCTAAAAAAAACGGACCTAGCGAATGACATGCTCTGATACCATGTTGAAATGAACGAACAGGAATGATTGAACTAACAGTGAAATCAGTACAAGTACCTAACCCTAGAATTGTGTACCCCCTATAGGCTAACCCACTGTAGCATAAACAAGCACAACATATATAATGTTTGACAAGGGGAACCTGCTCTATACCATGTGAAAATGAACGAGAATGAAAAAGACTAAGGGGAAAGTTGGGTACAAGTACAAACCCTAGAAAGCTGTCCCCCATATGTGCTACCCCACTATAGCCTACAGCAGCTAAGTCATATAAATTTGACAACTTCTTGTACCGAAGCTGTGTCAGAATTATATTTATTATAACTGCATGTAGTTCTAGCTGTAGTGTAGTTATTAAATTTGTAGGTGGTGCACCTCTTCATGTGTTCCTTTGCTATATGTACTTCGAATCCTATAGTGAAAACACATTCTCCAATTTTCCTCTCTCAACTCACTCGACACTCTCCTAGGGAAAAACCCGCTCGATACCTAACTACGGGCCTAGGCTACTAAGCCTAGGCCCCACCTTTCAACTCTTGTTCTTAGACTCTTGACATGTTATCGGAGCTGAGTTCGTCCTGGCCTGTGTGGGCCCGCTTTACTTCCGCTGCTAAAATTTTACGGTCGCGCGCCTAGGGCGCGTGACGATTTTATTCTTTACCTTGTCCCGCCCACGGGCGTGTGACTCCTACCCTGCCCGTCGCGCGCCCCGTGGCACGCGACGGTGCCCTTTATCTGCCCATCGTGCGCCCCGAGGCACACGATGGTGCCCTGCTCGTCGTGCGCCCCGAGGCACACGATCGGGCCCTTTTATCCTACCCGTCGTGCGCCCCGTGGCACTGGCCCGCGACGGGCCTTTCCGCCCCTGCACTCCCTGCTGCCGCCCCTGACCCATCTGCACCGACGCCTCTTCGCCGCTCTGCGGCTTTCTTCCTTCCCACCCCCCCCTTTCTCTTGTCTCCCTGCAGCCGTGGGGAGGAGGGTATGGGGGTGGAGGGTGTTGGAGCGTGGGGTCAACTCTCTCCCTTCCCCTCCTCCTTCTTTCAGTCCCACCGCTGCAGCTGCCGCTGGGGGGGGAGGGTGTGAGGATGTGGGTGAGCAAGGGGAGTGGTACCGGGGGGGCGGGTGTGAGGCAACAAGCAGCCGTCCCTCCACCTCTCCTCTCTTCCCCCCTTCTCTGCTGCTTCTGCAGCAGTGTGGGGGAGGGGAAGGAGGAGGGTGAGGAGATGGAGGTGGTAACCTTTCAAAGTTAGCCCGCCTGCAGTACCTGCTGTTGCTTGTTTTATTGCTCGTTGGTGTACCTCTGCAGGTTGTGCTCGGCACTTAGCTATTCCTGCATGCAGTTACGGGGGGATGTCAGAATTATATTTATTATAACTGCATGTAGTTCTAGCTGTAGTGTAGTTATTAAATTTGTAGGTGGTGCACCTCTTCATGTGTTCCTTTGCTATATGTACTTCGAATCCTATAGTGAAAACACATTCTCCAATTTTCCTCTCTCAACTCACTCGACACTCTCCTAGGGAAAAACCCGCTCGATACCTAACTACGGGCCTAGGCTACTAAGCCTAGGCCCCACCTTTCAACTCTTGTTCTTAGACTCTCGACAAGCTGAGCATGCCACTGAGTGCAGGGGTTAGGCTGGCAAGAATGATTTGACTCATGAACCAGCCCTGACACAGTCTTTATTGTGCCAAGTCTTGGAATAGGCAACAATGGAAAATACACATTCGACACTATTTGCAGCATTTACATAGCATGAAATTTAATATCATTTTTGCGACTGACATCTTTGTGAAAGAAATGAGCAGAGGAATGAAATGACTAAGTCAGAAATGAGTACAAATAGCAAACCCTAATTGGGTTGTACCCCCTATGGGATACCCCGCTGTAGCCTACACAAACAGGTAAGCTATATGTTCTGACACACCCCCATAGGCAAAGTGGGGAGAACAAGGGGTCACAAGACCAGTCAAGCAAAGCAAAGCAAGCTCGGGGTGGATCACAAAGTCACCACACAGTCCGAGCACAAGAGCAAGGCCAAAGGCCAGTTCACATGCAAGAGTACAGACATATATATAAAGCAAGACAAGCAAGAGCAGGTATATATATGTCACAGTACAAGTAAAGTCAAGAAGAGAGCAAGTGAGGCAAGACAGGCACAAGACCCAGCTGGGTACAAAAGCGCTGATGGTCACAAGGCGCAAGTGCCTTGGTGAACACATCAGCAGTGTTGGCCTCAGAGGCCACGTACGCAAGTCGCAACTGACCACGCTGCTGCAGCTCACGAGCAAGGAAGTAGCGGAGAGCAATGTGCTTCGTTCTGTGCTCCAAGCGCTGGTCTCGACACAAGGCCAGCATGGCCTTGTTGTCTACGTACAGCACTGGAGGAGAACGAGGCGGCTCTCCAAAGTCAGTCAGCAGGTAGGTGAGCCAGCGAAGCTCCTGTGCAGCCATGGCCCCGGCGTAGATCTCAGCCTCACAACTGGAGCCGAGAACCGAAGACGAGCGAGTAGACCGCCACGAGACAGAGCCGGAACCAAGGCTGAAGGTGTAACCCTGCGACGACCGCTGCGTAGCCTGGTCGTCAGCCCAAGAAGCGTCCGCGTGGCCTGTAAGGACCACTGGACTCCGCCCTCCAAGCACTAGCCCCATGCCCGACGTACTGCACAGGTAGCGCAATACCCTCTTCGCTGCAGCCATGTGCTCTGGTCGGTGTCTACCAGGAGCAACATAGCGTGCAAGAATGCTCAGAGGGTATGCAAGGTCAGGTCGTGTGCAGGTCATCAGGTACATGAGGCAGCCAACAAGCTCTGCATACGGACCACTCGACTCTACGGACTCATCCGAAGGCAGAGCTGAGAGTGAGTGGCGAGTAGGCAGAGGAGTGGCCTGAGGCGAGGAGTACGTGAAGCCGAAGCGCTGAAGGACCTGCTGCACCATGTGTGACTGGGTCAAGGTAATGGTGCGGCGTGCTCTGTCCCGAGTGATCTGCAAGCCAAGGTAGCTGCGCAGTTCACCCAGGTCTGTGCACGTGTGTCTCTTCAGCAGCTCGGACTTCACGTAGGCGAGTCCAGCAGTGTCCGCTGTGGCAAAGACCAAGTCGTCGACGTACACGAGGATGTAGAACGGCGGCAGAGAAGTGTCGGTGCGCAGAAACAGCGACGGGTCAGCAGTAGAAGGAGCAAACCCAAGAGCCGCAAGCGTAGTCCTCAGTGTGTCGTGCCACTCACGCGGTGCCTGGCGGAGACCGTAGACTGGCCGTCGGAGGCTCCACTGGGTGCCAGGAGGGAAAGTCCCAGTGAAGCCAGGCGGACGGCGCAGCCAGATCTCCTCGTGCAGGCTACCCTGCAGGAACGCAGTGCTGAAGTCGAGAGAGTGAAGCTCGTAGTCGCGCTGAGCGGCTATGTGCAGCAGCACCCGAAGAGTAGTCATCTTCGGGGTGGGAGAGAAGGTCTGAAAGTAGTCCACTCCCTGCCGCTGACTGAAGCCACGAGCAACGTACCGCGCCTTGAAGACAGGTGGAGAGCCCGGCGGCCGCTTCACCCGGAAGATCCACATGCCACTGACGATGTTCGCCCCAGGAGGGGGAACCTCGTCAACGTAGGTGCCTGTGGACTTCCAGGAAGCCATCTCTGCATCCATAGCTGCCTGCCACTGAGAGGAGTAGGGACCCTCTACGGCCTCCGCGTAAGAACGCGGAGTCGGGATGTCTAGTGCATCCGGGTCTCCCTCAGGGGCAAGCAGTACAGACGCGAGATGAGGTGAAGCAGCCGCTAGACACTGTAACTCCTCCTGCCTGTCCTCTAGGACGTCCGTGCCAAGAGCACACTCACCCCCGACGGACGGAGGACAGACAGACGCAGACTCAGTAACAAGACTAGCAGCGTAGTCTAGACGACAGCGAGCAGCAAAGTCGACGAGCTCAGAGACAAGAGCAGACGCAGCAGTGGACTCAAAAGAGGGGTCAGTGACGACAGTAGCAAGTAGACGCGTGACAGTAGGACTGGTAGCACGAAGAGAGTCCGACTCAGGGTCGGCAAGCGCAGGAAGAGAGGACTCAGGAGGAGAAGGCAAAGGGGCACGCAGAGGAGCAGTGGACGGACGCAGAGACATCCGGTGCGTGCCAGGGACAGGAGGAGGACGCTGACGCGAACTGCGACCACTAGTGCGAGCAGCACGAACAGGCGACGCAGGACGAGACGCAGGCTCACGACGCTCAGCAAGACCTCCAGTAGGACCAGTGTAAGGAGAGGGAGCAGGCAGTGGAGAGGAAGGCCCTAGCAGGGACTGCGACTGAACAGGCTGGGGACACTCTACTGGAGGAGAAAGACCAAGAACCTGCTGCAGAAGCGGAACGAAGTACGGCCGAGGCCGCGCGGCAGCTCCAGACGCAGCAGGGACAGTACCAGCACCCTCAGCAACAGCACCAGCGTCACCCACTCCTCCAGCAGCAGGACCAACAGCAGTAGTCTCAGCACCAACACCCTCAGCAGCTCCAGCTCCAGGAGGACCCGCAGGCCCAGCAGCTCCTGGACCGGCAGCACCAGCACCCTCGGCGGGCAAAGAAGCACCAACTCCAGCTCCAGCAGTACCCCTAGACTCAGCAGCACGCCTCCAGCGGCGAGCGAACCACTCGCGCAGCTCCAGTGGAGAGAGGGGCTCCCGGCGAGGCGCAGCAGGAGAGACCCCAGGCTCAACAGCTCCAGACGCAGCACCCCCAGGCTCCAGCGCTCCAGACGCAGTACCCCCAGGCTCAGCAGCTCCCAGCTCAGCACCCCCAGACCCAGCACCTCCAGGCACAGCACCCCCCGGCTCAGCACCCCCAGGCTCCGCACTCTCCGCAGTAGCACCCCCAGGCCCAGCACCCTCAGGCTCAGCTCCCTCGCGCACAGCACCCCCAGAGTCAGCACCCCCAGGCTCAGCACCCGCAGCAGCACCAGAGTCACCAGTAACCTCGACAGGGTCAACGGCGTCTACCTGGGACACACCTGAGGGGGCAGGAACCTGAGGGGGAAGGGGGTCTACCGGGGGGGGAAGCGGCACCAGGAAGTCCGGGGGAGGGGGGGGGGAGGGAGTACGGTAGGGGAAGAGACGGTAGAAGGGGACTGACTCGTCGAACGTGACGTCCTGGGAGGACAGAACACGACGAGAGGAGGGGTGGTAAAACTGCCACCCTGGGGCGTCAGTGGGGAAGCCAAGGAAGACACAGGGAGCAGCACGAGGGGACAGCTTGTCCGCAGACAAGTCGCGGACAAACGCCCGAGATCCCCAGACACGGAACGCAGACGCATCGCCAACCTTCCCTGTCCACAGCAAGGCTGGGGACATCGCAGGCCTAGAGACCCTGGGGTGAAGGTTGAGCTGATGCGCCGCGTACCTCACCGCGAACGGCCACAGAAAATGGGGGGCAGCCGCATGCATCATGGACGTACGAGCGACATCCATGACCATGCCAATGCGGCGCTCAGCAATCCCATTTTTCTGTGGAGAGTCCGGAAGCGTGAAGGTCTGGCGGATCCCCCGTGCCCGACAGTAGTCTCGCAGAAGGCGAGAGGAGAACTCTCCGCCTCTGTCCGAGTGCAGACGCAGAACAGGAAAGTCCGAGCCGAAGCTCTGCCTGAGCTGGAGACGAGCCTCGCGGATCCAGTCGATCAGCACCTCAGTGACCGCACCCTTGCTGCGCAAGGGGAGGACTGTGGTGTAACGCGAGTAGTCGTCAACCACCAACAGGAAGTAGCGCTCGTGACCCTGCCCACGGACGGGGGCTGGGCCCCACACATCCATGTGAAGCGTCTGCAGGGGAGCCTCTGTCGGGGGGAAGTGGGAGGAGTGAGGAGTAGCCCGGAGGCGACCCTCGACACAGGGGACACAGGAAGGTCCTGGCCCGGAGGGGAGAGGAGGGAGAGACCGGGGAAGACCAGAGACAAGGACACGGGAAGCCATGCTCCGAAGACGGGGCAAGGAGGGGTGGCCAAGACGGTGGTGCCACAGGAGAGTCTCGTGAGACAGGAGACGACAAGAACAGGGGGCAGACTCAGGACCTGACCGGGACGCAGCGGCAAGCTCCTGACCTGACGCAGCTACCTGACCGGACGCAGGGACAGGAGGAGACGAAGTGGTCAGGGTGTAGAGACTCGACCCCGGCCGACGCGAGAAGGTGGCCAGGTGTCGGCCTGTGCGTGCGTCCGTGCAGTGGGTCACCCGCTGACTCGCAGGAGTGAACTGGTGAACCCCCGCATCCTGTAGGGCTGCACCACTCACCAAGTTCGTCGAGAACGAGGGAAGGTACAGACCAGACAGAGCACCCGAAGGGGCAGCCGGACACGGGAGGACAGTGGAGAAGTGAGACAGGACAGGACCCCCAGAGGGGTCAGCCAGGGAGACCGCAACCGGCCGGCCAAGCGGCGTAAGGGTAGTGCGATCTCGGAAGAAGGAGCGAGAAGCTCCGGAGTCAAGTGTGAAAGTGAGGGAGGACGAGGACGACTCAGTACCTGAAAGCGCAGCCTCACCAGTACCTGAGAGCGCAGACGCACTGGCACCTAGAGCAGCAGCCTCACAAGCACCTAGCGCAGCAGTACCAATGCCCGGGTCGGGCTGGAAACACCGGTAACCCTCATTCTCCTCACTATATGTCACAGCATACATAGCAGCAAGGATAGCATCAAAATCAAGATCAAAGATCGCTACACCAGCCCTAAGGAGCTCATCCCAACGAGGGATCTCACTAGCCCCGGGGAACTGCTGACGCCAAGCGTCCGTCAGGCGGCCAAAGCAGCGCGCGGTGGCGTGGGCACCCCCACACTGCTCACCCGCGCGGTCGCCGGAACGAAGAACGTAGGTGCAGGGACCAGTACCCCCACCCCTCTGACGCCCAGCGTACCACTCACGAAGCTGCTGGGGCGGAGGGATGTCACGTGAGCGCTGCTGCTGCTGCCGCTGTGAGCGCTGGCCACTACCACCGCCACTACGCTGCTGGGTACCACCTCGACCAGCTCCGCTCCCTCCACCACCTCCTGCTCCTCCGCCGCCGCCTCCACCGCCTCCACCGCCTCCGCCTCCACTTCCGCCGCTGCCACCCCCCACCACCGCCGCCACCACCACCACCGTCTCCGCCGCTGCTGCCACCACCACCACCACCACCACTACTCCCGCCGCCACCCCCACTCCCGCTGCCGCCACCGCCGCCACCTCCACCGCTCCCTCCAGCTCCACCCGCGCCCTTGCCCCCCTTGCCCTTGCTGGAGCGACGTCTCCCACTAGGGGCAGACGCCGCGCCGACCGACTCAAGACCAAGCAGGTCGGCAGCAGCAGCAGAGGCAACAGAGGGCAGCAAGGGGGAAGGAGAGCACCCCTCAAAGATGGGGGTGCGAGGGTCACCACGAGAAGCCCCTACAGCAACTATGCTCTTCTCAGCTGAGAGGAGGGCCTTCTCGAGGAGGTCGACAGTGAGTGTGGTGGGACAGACTGCGAGAAAGTGGTCCCTGACTACACGAAGGGAGTCAGGGAGGCGCGCGACTACGTAGTAGAGAGTGATGTACATGGGGGGGGGGGTTCTTAGCACAGAACTCAGCAGGAAGGGCGGCGCGGTAGCGAGTGTCACTAGTGCGGAGGTGCGTGATGAGGTCAGCGACAGTGGGAAAGGCAGAGAGGTCAGGAAAGAGGTAGGGAAGCATGAGACGGCTCAGTGCAGCAGTGGCAGGGGAGGAGTAGCGCGCAACTACAAGCGTCGTACAAGGTCTGAGCACTCTTGTACTGACTGAAGTGCGCGCGCTCAGAGGTAGGGAGGTGGCGACGCACAGCAAGACGTGCAGCAGCATCGCGGGTGGCCCACTGAGAGCGGACAGTGGGATCAGCATCAGCAGCAGGAGCAGGAGAGGCGCCAGAGGTGAGGTCAAAGAGGGAAAGGCCGTCAGCTCTGTCGCACTGTAAGAACAGCTGCAGGTCATCTAGCCAGACCTCAAAATCAATGGCGCGACCCTCAGCGTCAAAAGCTAGGACACTAGGAGTGGCCATGGCGACGACAGCGAAGCAGTGGAGGCAGTAGGGGAAGAGCACGCAGTGATAGTGGGACTGTGCTCACCAGGCAGGGCAGGTCGTGCAGCTCGACCGGACGGCAGCACGGCAACCGGGCGGCTCGGGTGGACAGCGGCTCGGCTCCCGGGCGGCTCGGCTGGAGGGCGGCTCGGGTGCAGGGCGGCTCGGCTCCCGGGCGGCTCGGCGACAGGGCGGCTCGGGTGCAGGGCGGCTCGGCTCCCGGGCGGCTCGGCGACAGGGCGGCTCGGGTGCAGGGCGGCTCGGCTCCCGGGCGGCTCGGCGACAGGGCGGCTCGGGTTCCGGGCTGCTCGGCTCCCGGGCGGCTCGGCTGCTGTAGGGCGGCTCGGCTGCTGCAGGGCGGCTCGGCTGCAGTCTGAAGACGGCGGCTGGGCCGCTGGAGAGCCGGCGGGGCCGCGAGGGAGCCGGCGGGGCCGCAATAGGAGCTGGTGGCGGGGCCGCAGTAGAGCCGGCGGGGCCGCTTGGGAGCCGGCGGGGCCTCAGTAGGAGCCGGTGGCGGGGCCGCAGTAGGAGACGGCGGGGCCGAAGTAGGAGCCGGCGGGGCCGCAGAAGGAGCCGGCGGCGGGGCCGCTGGAGAGCCGGCGGGGCCGCAAAGGAGCCGGCGGGGCCGTAGTAGGAGCCGGCGGCGGGGCCGCAATAGGAGCCGGCGGGGCCTCGTAGGAGCCGGCGACGGGGCCGCAGGGAGAGCCGGCGCGGGGCCACGTAGGAGCCGGCGTAAGGGGCCGCGTAAGGGGCCGGCGCAGGGCCGCGTAAGGGCCGCGGAAGGGGCCGACGCGGGGCCGCGTAAGGGCCGCGTAGGGGCCGGCGCGGGGCCGCGTAGGAGCCGGCTCGGAGGGGCCGCGAAAGGGGCCGCGTAGGAGCCGGCGTGTAGGGGCCGCGTAAGGGGCCGCGTAGAGGCCGCGTAGGAGCAGGCGCGGGGCCGCGTAGGAGCCGGCGCGTAGGGGCCGCGTAGGAGCCGCGTAGGGGCCGCGTAGGAGCCGGCGCGTAGGGGCCGCGAAGGAGCCGCGTAGGGGCCGCGTAGGAGCAGCTTAAGAGGGGGCGGCGGGGCCGCAGGAGAGAGGGCGACTCGGGGGGGGTCGCTAAAAAAAAAAAATTTCGCGCCTCGGGGGCGCGCTTCGGTGGGCCCAAGGAAAACGGTCCTAGAGGGACCTAGCTCTATACCATGTGAAAGAAATGAGCAGAGGAATGAAATGACTAAGTCAGAAATGAGTACAAATAGCAAACCCTAATTGGGTTGTACCCCCTATGGGATACCCCGCTGTAGCCTACACAAACAGGTAAGCTATATGTTCTGACAATCTTTTTGCTAAGGGCGTGTTAAATCGCCACACAATTCCGAAAATAGGGTGTGGCCGAATTTTTTACGACCAAATGGTCGTCATATTTTTTGCGAACAACGACGAGGTGGCCGAATCAGAATCGACTCTTTAACAGCAAAAATTTACAGTTTTGGCAATTTAACAACTTTGGTGGCCGGATTGCAGGCTGGTTCGGAAAAGTTGTTAAATTTGCAGTTACTATAGTAGTTTAGTATGTGCAACGGGGTCGCACTATTGACGGCGATATTACTCATTTGACGCGATCACAAATTCTGTCGTTGGGCGATACCGTGTGACGTCGAAGGCGTTTGTCGCACACTGTGTCGAATACTTGGCCGTTTAGGAGTCGACTCGGCCTCGTTTTAGAGTCGACTTTTTAAACGGCCATCAAATTCGTAAAACTTTAACGAAATTTGCGACGTTCACCACTTGACTTACGATTGTCGCAAGCTGGTTACCTTCGCAGATACGGCCCGACGGATTGTGGCCGAATTTTTGGAGTTTGCGATTTAACACGCCCTAAGGGTTGAGTAGACCATGCTTCTGCAACGCACCTGCACCGTTTATTGGCTAGATTGCAGAAGTCGTCACACAGAACTGGATTTGTCTCTAGTGGCCGCGCCAATTTACTAGCTCCAGACTATGGCGCTCAAATCTCTTCATGCCTGTCACCTTCTAGCAACACTGTCAGCTTTCGCGCTCGCAATTATCCTGCAGGGTTCCGAAGCCGTTGCCGATGGTAGGACAACACGGAGTCGCCCTTTCTCGCCCAAATGGAGCATATTTTTTCGTCTAAACTTACTAGAGCGATTTCTAGAGAAGGTCGTCTGCTTCGTCCGGATCGCTTTGCATTCCGCGCGTATATGCTGTCGTCCCGTATTGACAGGCACACGGAGTGGTAGTGGCATGTATGAGAAGAATCAAAGCTGACTTCTAAGTCTACTTTAACGTCACATTGCAAGACATTCTTGCACTTATATCCTGTCGTCCCGTATTGACAGGCACAGGGAGCGGTAATGGCATGTATGAGAAGGTTCTGGAACCCACCCTAGACATGGTCCACATGGAAGGTGCGTGCCTCTGTTTCGGATCCCTACAGGATCGCTTTTGCGCGTCTTGTATTCAAGTTCTTGCATTATTTTCGTGGTATTGGTTTTCGAACTAAAAACGATGCAATAACACTCTCACTTACGGGATGAGGTCCTTTCTGTTTCATATTGTCATCTCTGCATGCATCATAACAGATGTGTTTCCTTACTGGTTTTGTTACGCCTTTTTTCTCCTTTCCAGTCCTGCCCGGATTCACTCGCAGCGTGGTGGCGAGGGACCATGCCCTGATCACACCAGAAAGCCGAGTCTTCAGCCCGCTGCCTGGATGGTTGGTTTCGGGTAACCCAAAATGACCCCTGAGTAGATATAGTATGACTTAAGTCGACCTTGCAGCACGGTTGCGAGAAACCCTACCTCCATCACACAAGAACGTTGAATTTCCAGCGAGTAAACCGGGATATATGGGTATCCTTGAGTCTGCAAATATGTGAGTGAATTTGATGGGTGGGTGAGATCCCTTTCTGGGGAGTAAACTGTAAACCGTTGAATTTTCAAGATGCCAATCTGGATGGGTGAGAAATTGTGCATGAGAGTAGACCTTGCCAGTATGCGAATTTGTAAATTTGGGGTGGCGGTGGGAAATTTCCAGCTCTGTACATCTCGCCTCCCTCACCCTTCATCACCATCCTGCAGGGAAAACACTCTCTCAGCACATCTCGTTACCCCTGCCATCGGTGCACACTTCGCCATGTCCCTGCTTCGGCTGTCAGGTGCCAATTCCTCTATCAGCTTCGGCTCTAAGGTACCAATTCTTCTATCAGCTTCGGCTCTAAGGTTGCGATTCCCCTCCTCTTAGCCGCACACCATGTGGTCGCTCCTGCCGAGCCGCCCTACGCCGAATCAAGTTCCTTCACCCTTTTCCCCTCTTCTTTCTGTGCGTTCCACATCTGATATTCCTGCTATTGACTCTGAGTTTGATTTAGCACATGCGATTTCAATCTCTACCGCACTGTACCCTGACAGATTTCTCCCTCCCTTCTAAAAATCCCTCGCTTGTTATTCTCTCTCGGCTCGCTGTTTCAGGCAATGCCTCTTCCGCCCCTCCAGTGGCTGGAGTGGAGAGGTGAGCGAAGCAGGCAGGCATGTAGGTGATTATTGATGGAAGTGAGAAGCATGGGGGTGAGAGGCATGGGGCTGAGATGGATGGGGATGAGAGGCATGGGGGTTATGGGCATGCAGGTGAGGCGTGGGAAGAGAGACAAGGAGGTGAAACAAGGTGAGCAATCACGCAAATCGGACGCATGAAGCAGACTCTGACAGATAAGAAAAAAATATTAGCGTGTGCGACTACTCTGATGAGAGCGACATTGTAACAAATTGCACGTCTCAAGAGAGATACCCTTGAGATTGGCAGCCTGCCTCCCTTCTTAAATTCCTGCCTGCCTTCTTTTATTGCTATGTTGCTGCAGGTTTGTGTTTGTGGTATCAGGGCAAGTCAGCTTCACTCAGTACGGGACCCCAGGAGAGACCAATGAAGGGGGTGTGGCCAATCAGTGCTCGACAGTTGGTGATGCTGGGAGCACCTGTGCAAGATCCGTTGTTCTGCAGGAGGATCTTACGGTACGCACATGGGCTTAAGGGTTTCACCAAAAAGAAAAGAGAGGAAAGAAACATCACCCAGAAGCTTTTTACCGCATGCAACCCCTACCTCCCCCCTCACCCCCCTCACCCCAAGACACACACATTCGTACCAACTCGTCTTGCACCTACTTCATTTAGAGCGACTCCCATGTGGGTTTGCCACTGAATACCCCCCGATGTGTTTGCAACTCTGCTTCCAAACAAATCATCCCCTTCTCCTCCCCCATCTGCACCAAATTGCCTTGCACCTCCTGCACTCAGGACGACTCCTATGTGTATCTGCCACCTCCCACTCTTTTTTTCAGTCTGCTTCCAATCAACTCCAATCCCACTCCCCTCCTCCCCTATCTGTACCAATTTGCCTTGCACCTTCTGCACTCAGGACGACTCCTATGTGTATCTCCCACCGAATACGCCCCATTCCTTGGCTTCTGCGTCTGGAGCTACACTCGTGCTCATTGAACGCAGGTAAGGTTCCCTTTGCCGAGAAGAGAGCTTAAAGCCCAACTCTCATTTCTCAAGTACAGGGCTGAGCGGTCACTGAATGGTTGACTTTTGAGTCGACTCAAAAGACAACTCTCATCTCAAGTAAAGGGCTGAGCGGTCATTGAATGGGGCGCACCGCTCCTTGGCGTCTGCGTCTGGAGACTGCACTGGTACTCATTGAACGAAAGTACTTGCAACCGCGATACTCTAAAGCTGAGATTCAGTCCACTTTCCTTTCAAACAGGCGTTTGAGTTTCACAGACAGACCACGCCTTTCTTTGCCCGTGCACGAGCTACACTCGTTATTATCTTTAATCTTGTCCAGTAAATTTACTCTCGGCCCGAAATCCACATGATGTGCACCTTGTTAGAATATCTCTCCTCTTGTAACCTGCATACATGCTATAGGATAGGCTAGAGATAAGCACCCAAACTTAGTTTGGGTGTACAAACAGGGGTAACCCAGTTTGTAGGCTGGAACCCAACCTTGGTCCAATTATTGGACCCCAAAAGGTTGGGTTGGGTAGAATTATTGGCTCCCTCCAATAATGTTGGCCCTAGGGATGAGCAATTCGAGGCGAAGCGAACAGGATTTTTTTTTGGCCTGAATTGTTCAGGGCGAACGTGTTCGGTGTACGCCCTAACATGTTCGCCGTTCGCCCGGCTCAGCTCACCGAGGCGCGTCGAACACGAACGTGTTCGTGTTCGACACAGGCCTTCGACGAACACCAATGTGTTCGTCGACGAATAGGCCCGCGACCAATTTTTAGGTCGCGGGCCTTGGTGTTTGGGCTCAGATCTGGCCTTTCGCAGTTAGTAAAGTGCAGATCTAGCATTTCGCCGTTGCTTAAGTGCGGATCGAGCATTTCGCCGTTGTTTAAGTGCGGATCGAGCATTTCGCCATTTCTTAAATGCGGATCGAGCATTTCACTGTTGCTCAAGTGCGGATCTAGCATTTCGCCGTTGCTTAAGTGCGGATCTAGCATTTCGCCGTTGCACGCTGGCACTAGATGGATGAAGCAAGGCGGGACTGGCTTGGGAGGTGGGGGGAGGGAATGTGCAACGATTTGAATTTTACTCTATACTGAATTTCCCCCTGGGCGAACACGAACATGTTCGCCACGAACATGTTCGTGTTCACCTGTTGCAGCCATTCGTTCGCCTCCTAGGGCGAACGGCGAACACCTATTTTCACTCAAGTCGTTCGCCGAACCGAACAGTGTTCGGTTCGGCAGATGGCCATGTTCGTCAGGGGGCGAACACGAACATGTTCAAGTTCGCCCCCTGCTCATGGCCAATAATGCTAACCTAGGCTAGTATCCAACCCCCTACTATGTATACCCCCATGATTCTCAATCAAAGCATAAACTTCTATTCTAACTCTTGTTTCCCACATGGTATAGAGCTCACTATCCTAGGCCTACTCCTCTCGTTTCAAAGGCCCACTCGGCCGCCGCAACCCCCGGCCTCCTCCCTTCATTTTTTTTTTTCCCGGCTACTCCGCCGCCTTCCCCCCCTCCTTAGCGCTTTTTTCCTTGAGCAGCCTAGCTGCCGCCTCCCCGCCTGCCGTCGCCGCAGCCTCGCCAGCCGCCGCCGCCCGCGCCATTCCCTTCCGCGGCCCCGTCGCCGCCTCCGCGCCCGCGTCGCTACGGCCTCGCCAGCCGCCGCTGCCCGCGCCGCTCCCCTCCGCGGCCTCCTCGCCGCCTCCGCGCCTGCGTTCGCCGCGGCCTCGCGAGCCGCCGCCACCTCGCGCCGCTCCGCGGCCTCGTCGCCGCCTCCGCGCCTGTCGTCGCCGCGGCCTCACCAGCCACCGTTGCCCGCGCCTCCCCCCCCCCCCCCCCCCCCCCCCCCTCTGCGACCTCGTCGTCGCCTCCGCGCCCGCGTCGCCACGGCCTCGCCAGTCGCCGCCGCCCGCGCCACTCCCCTTCGTGGCCTCGTCGCCGCCTCCGCGCCCGCGTTGCCGCGGCCTCGCCAGCCGCCACCCGCCCGCGCCGCTCCCCTCCGTGGCCTCGTCGCCGCCTCCGCGCCTGCGTCCGTCGCGGCCTCGCCAGCCGTCGCCACCTCGCGCCGCTCAGCGGCCTCGTAACCGCCTCCGCGCCGACCGTCGCCGCGGCCTCACCAGCCGCCGTCGCCCGCGCCATCCCTCCTCCCCCCCCCCCCCCTCCCCCCCCCCCCTCCGCGGCCTCGTCTCCACATCCGCGCATGTGCTGTCACGGTCCTACTGACCGCCGCCGCCTGCGCCATTCCTCCACCTCCCCACCGCTTCCGCTCCTACGCCACAGCAGCCCCGCCAGCTGCCGCCGCCTGCGCGCTTCCGTGACCACTGCGGGTCCACCCGCAGCCGTCCCTCATGGCTAACCCCATGCCCTCTCCCTCCCCCCTCCCTCCTCCTATCGATACTTCCTCCATTGACAAACTGCAGCTTGCAGCTGACAAATCTGCCATTAACTGGCATATGTTTGTCGGCAGCATCCGCCGAATCCTCAACGACGCATGAGTCCCCCCCTACCACGTCCTTGACGTAATCCTCCGCCGCCCCCATGCCCTCCCCCCCACCGAACCTGACCACCCCGGCGAGACCCCTCCTCTCCCTCCCTCTCCTGGCGATCCTCCCCTTGAGCCCGAGCTCCAGGCCACCGCCGACCAAGCTACCGCAGATGAAGATTTCATTATGCGTCGCCATGCCTACCTCATCCGCAAAGCTGAATACGATGCAGCAGCTGATGCCTACGCCCAGGCGGTTGCTGGCCGCAATGCTCACCTCGTCGTCGTCGCCAAATACAACGAAGATGTGGCTTCCTTCACTCCAAAGTTCATCGCCTGGTCAGCCGCTGACGACCGAGCTTGCACCGTCATTCTTGGTGCTCTCCCTGACTCCCTCATGCGCCGCTTCCAGGCTCGGGAACTACATGCTATGTTCGAACGCCGTGACATCAACTCGGTTGGAATCCTCTTCCAAGAATATTTTTCCGTTACCCTCGCCACCTGTGACGGAGCTGTAGACTATGTCGGCCGCATGCGAGAGGTAGCCGATTGCCTCGAAGCCTGCCAAGCCGGCCTCTCCGAACCCCTCCAAATCCATCGCCTCCTCTTCAACCTCACCCGAGACTATGAATCCCGCCTTCACGCCTTTACCGAGGCCAATCCCATGGCCGATCTCGCTTCTGTTGAACAGTGGATCATCGATACCGAAGTCAAACTTCGCACCCCTATAGTCAACCTCGCCTCCTCCCAACCTTCCTCCTCCTCTTTCAACGCTACCCAGCCCCGCAAGCAGGGCAAAGGCATCGGCAAAGGGGGAGGTGGGGGCAAGGGAAGCAGCGGTCAAGGAAGCAGCAGCGCAAGCAGCCGTGGTGGCTCCACCAGGGATGAGCACGGCACCCCCAGTCAGGGCGGTCCCTCTGGGAACCGTGGGACCCGCCCTGGCACTCTCCCTCCCTGCACCTATGTCCTTCGCTACGGTCCTCGGGCAGGAACACCCTGCGGTCAAACCAACCATCCTCCTAGCACGTGCTTCAAGGCTCTCGATGATGCCTGGTACGCGCGGGGCAACGTAGGCACACCTCCCCGCTGGGGTACCATCTCCCCACGTCCCTCCCCTACTAACATCCAAACCAACCCTGCTTATCTCCCTGCCCACCTCCGCCTCCTTGCTCCCCCCACGCCGTTCTCAATCTTCAGCAGCAGCAGCAGCAGCAGCAACACCTGTTCCAGCAGCAGCCACCGCAGCAGCAGCAGCAGCAGCAGCCCCCATGGGGACCTGGGCTCCCACCCCAGTGGGGACCCAGCACTACCCCCTAGCAGTAGCAGCAGAACTTTGGCACAGCAGCCACAGCTGCTCAGACCTCCCTGTCAAACATTGTATATGTTACTGTTTTGTAGGCTACAGTGGGTTAACCTTTAGGGGGTACATTTCTCTAGGGTTTCATACTTGTACTCCCAAATGTTTCTAGTTCATCACTTCTGTATTCTGACATGGTATCAGAGCGAAAGTCTCGGGTTCGAATGCTGGTGTGTGCACTTCGGGCATCTCAGTGCGGGGGGGTGTCAGAGGTCCACTGGTGATCCCCGATTGATCCTAGGGAAGGGTTACAGGCACGTTGGCCTGGGGGGTTATGGGCGCACTGACCCGCTACTTAACAAGCCCTTTTATCCCAATGGTCTAGTGGTTGGGATTCTGACACTCCCCTGCTCCCCTGTGGGGTGCCCCACCTCCTCCCAGTGGCGTTGTCACTCCCTTCACCCAGGAAAGTTTCCTTGGCAACATTGCTATCTCCCCCTCTCTTCCTTCTATGTACCCATCCAACATTAATGAAACCACTTTCCAGTACTCGATTTCTTCCTCCTCCTCCCCACCCACTCTGGACTTCGTCCTTGATAGTAGGGCCACTGAGATTGCTCTCAAGGATGCTGGTACACTCACACCCCTCTCTCCTCCCACTCAGGTTCACGGTGCTGACAGCAGTTTCACCATCCCATGCACACACCTCTCCACTCTCCCCTGCACAATCTTCCCCTCCGACAAGGTAACTGGTCTCCACATCCCCACCCTCCGAAATAACCTCCTCTCCCATCGGGAAATCCAGAATGTGTCAGAACATTATAGCTTATACATTTGTGTAGGCTGTAGTGGGGTAGCCCATAAGGGGTACAACCCAATAAAAATTAGTACTTGTACCCAACTCTTTCATAGTTCATTCATTCTCGTTTCTTCTCATGGTATCGAGCAGGTTCCCTAGTGGGAACGCTACCTAGGGCCCACCACGATACTTTTTCCCCTGCCCGGAGCGCGCTTCACCCTAGACCGAGTCGTGCGCGCCTCGCGTGCCCTCCCTACCGTCGCGCCGCCCTTAGCGGCCTCTCTCACGGCCCCTTGAGCCGCTCTTACGGCCCCGCTGCTAGTCTACTGCTATCATGGCTACCCCTAGTGTCCTCGCTTTTGACGCTGAGGGTCGGGCCATTGACTTTGACGTCTGGGTAGATGACCTGCAGCTTTTCTTACAGTGCGATAGGGCAGACGGTCTCTCCCTCTTTGACCTCATCTCTGGTGCCTCTCCTGCCCCTGCTGCTGATGCCGACGCCACTGTTCGCTCACAGTGGGCCACACGCGATGCTGCTGCACGTCTTGCTGTGCGTCGCCACCTGTCTACCTCTGAGCGTGCGCACTTTAGTCAGTTCAAAAGTGCTCAGACCTTGTACGACGCTGTAGTTGCACGCTACTCCTCCCCTGCCACTGCTGCACTGAGCCGCCTCATGCTACCGTACCTCTTCCCTGACCTTGCTGCCTTTCCCACAGTCGCTGACCTCATTACGCACCTCCGCACTAGTGACACTCGCTACCGCGCTGCGCTTCCTGCTGAGTTATGCGCCAAGAACCCCCCCCCCATGTACATAACCCTCTACTACATAGTCACCCGGCTCCCTGACTCCCTTCGTGTAGTCAGGTACCACTTCCTTTCAGTTTGCCCCACCACTCTCACCGTTGACCTCCTCGAGAAGGCCCTCCTAGCAGCAGAGAAGAGCATAGTCGCTGTAGGAGCCTCTCGTGGTGACCCTCGCACCCCCATCTTTGAGGGGTGTTCCCCCTCCTCTCTTTTGCCCTCTGTTGCCTCTGCTGCTGTGGCCGACCTCGTTGGACTTGAGTCGGTCGGTACGGCGTCTACCCCTAGCGGTAGACGCCGCCCTCGCAAGGGCAAGGGGGGCAGGGGCGCTGGAGGAGCTAGCGGGGGCGGTGGAGGCGATGGTGGAGGCGGTGGAGGGGGTGGGGGTGGCGGTGGGGGTGGTGGCGGGGGTGGAGGTGTCGGTGGCGGCAGTGGAGGCAGAGGCGGCGGCGGCGGTAGCGATGGGAGCGGAGGTGGCGGAGGTGGCGGCGGTGGAGGAGGCGGTGGCGGAGGAGGTGGAGCTGGTCGGGGTGGCTCTGCGCAGAGGGTCGGCTCCGGTGGTGGTCAGCGCCAGCAGCAGCAGTAGCAGCGCACTCGTGACATCCCCCCCCCTCAGCAGCTCCGTGAGTGGTACGCTGCACGCCAGCGGGGTGGGGGTACTGGTCCGTGCATCTACGTCCTACGGACCGGCGACCGCGCGGGTGAGTAGTGCGGGGGTGCGCACCCCACTTAGCGCTGCTTTGGCCGCTTGACGGACGCTTGGCGTCACCAGTTCCCGGAGGCCACTGAGATCCCCCGCTGGGGCGAGCTGTCTAGGGCGGGAGTAGCTGTCTTTAACCTTGACGTTGATGCTATTCTTGCTGCCATGTATGCTGTGACTATTAGTGATGAGGGTGACTGTTACCGGTGTTTTCCGCCCGACCCGGGCATTGAGACTGCTGCTCTAGGTGTTGATGAGGCTGCTGCTCTAGGTGCTAGCGACGATGCTGCTCTAGGTGCTCGTGCGTCTGCTTCCTCAGGTGCTGGTGAGTCTGCTCTCTCAGGTACTGCGTCGGCTTCGGCCTCCCACACCTTCACCCTTGACTCGGGGGCTTCTCGCTCCTTCTTTCGAGACCGCACCACACTCACGCCGCTTGGCCGGCCAGTTGCAGTCTCTCTGGCAGACCCCTCTGGGGGTTCTGTCCTTGCTCACTTCTCCACTGTCCTCCCGTGTCCGGCGGCCCCCTCTAGCACCCTGTCTGGTCCTTACCTCCCCTCGTTCGCTACGAACTTGGTGAGTAGTGATGACCTACAGGATGCGGGGGTTCACCAGTTCACTCCTGCGAGTCAGCGGGTGATCCACTGCACGGACGCTCGGACAGGCCGACACCTGGCCACGTTTACACGTCGGCCGGGGTCGAGCCTGTACATACTGACCACTGAGTCTCCTCCAGTCACTGCATCTGGTCAGGTAGCTGCGTCCGGTCAGGTGTTTGCTGCAACGTCCAGGTCTGGTCCTGAGTCTGCCCCCTGCTCGTGTCGCCTCCTGTCTCACGAGACCCTCCTCTGGCACCACTGCCTTGGTCACCCCTCCCTACTTCGCCTCCGAGGCATGGCCTCCCGCCTCCTTGTCTCTGGTCTTCCCCGGTCCCTCCCTCCCCTTCCTCCGGGGCCTGCCCCTGCCTGCGTCCCTTGTGTCGAGAGGCGGCAGCGGGCTGCCCCTCACTCCTCCCAGTTTCCTCCGACAGAGGCCCCGCTGCAGACGCTTCACATGGACGTGTGGGGCCCGGCCCGCGTCCGTGGACAGGGTCACGAGCGCTACTTCCTGCTGGTGGTTGACGACTACTCGCGTTACACCACAGTCTTTCCCTTGCGCAGCAAGGGTTATGTCACTGAGGTGTTGATCGACTGGATCCGCGCAGCTCGTCTCCAGCGCGGGCAAAGCTTCGGCTCGGACTTTCCTGTTCTGCGTCGGCACTCTGACAGAGGCGGAGAGTTCTCCTCTGGCCTTCTGCGAGCCTACTGTCGTGCACGAGGCATCCGTCAGACCTTCACGCTTCCGGACCCTCCACAGCAAAATGGGATTGCTGAGCGCCGCATTGGCATGGTCATGGACGTCGCCCGTACGTCCATGATGCATGCGGCTGTCAGAACTTGAGCTTAGAATCGATACTATAGTAGTGAGCTCAAAGCTCTTTAAGTACATCCGGAATGAGCAAGGTAGGGATGAGGAGGGAATCAGGAGGCAATCCTAGGGAATCAAGGGTAATCCCAAGGCAATCTTTAATTGGTGGGTTGGAGATTGCTTGGAGATTACATTTGGGTTTGGTTGGGATGTGGGTGTACACCCAACCAAACACAAAGTGCAAACTACACTAAACTAGGATATAAAAGTACAAGTACAAAATGTGAGATTGGGGCCTAACACCAACACCCCCCCTGAGGCGTCAATCGAACTCATGGCGGAGAAGGAGGAGCGTAGAGCCCCATGGCGCCAAGGAGACGATGGTGGGGAACCTTCCCAAGGGGCTTGGTGAACAGGTCAGCCAGGTTGCAGTCAGATGCCACGTATTCCACCTTCAGCTGCTCTTGTTGCACAAGGTGACGAATGAAGAAGTGCCGAAGTTCAATATGCTTGGTGCGGGTGTGATACACAGGGTCTTGAGAGATGTGGATGGTACTCTGGTTGTCACACCAGAGGGTGGGGGCTGACTGAGGGAAGCCAAGCTCTTGGAGTAGGAAGGTGAACCAACGGGCCTCCTGAGCAGCCATGGTGCCTGCGTAGAGCTCCGCCTCACAGGAGGAGAGGGAGACTGCAGACGACCTGGTGGAGCGCCAACTGACAGTTCCGCTCCCGAGGGTGAAGCAGTACCCCTGAGAGGAGCGCCGGTCGGTCTGGTCATCAGCCCAGGAGGAGTCTGTGTAACCTTCCAGGCGAGGAGGGGAGAGCCCACCGAGTGTGAGAACGTGGGACTTTGTGCCCTTAAGATAGCGCAGCACCCGCTTTGCTGCCTTCCAATGAAGATTAGTGAAGCGACCCGGGGCCACGTAACGAGAGAGAACACTGACTGGGTAGGCCAAGTCCGGTCGGGTGCACATCATGGCGTACATGAGGGACCCAACAAGTTCCGGGTATGGCTCAGAGCAGGCCTCTGGTGTGGGTACAGCAGGAGCTGTAAGGAGGTGTTGCAGCGGCAGCGGGGTGGCAACAGGTGTGCACAACTCCATCTCAAACCGCTTGAGCACATTGTCGATGTAGAACTCCTGGGAGAGTGAGATGGTGCGAGCCTTGCGATCACGAGTGATCTCCATTCCCAGGTAGTGCTTGAGGTCACCAAGGTCTTTCATCTGGAGGGCCTTGCTCAGGGCTGCCTGGACAGAGGTCATTTGGGCCGAGTCCTTGGCAACGAGGATAAAATCATCCACGTAGACTAGGATGTAGAATGGCTCAGAATGACGACGGATGAAGAGAGTCGGGTCAGCAGTTGAGGGGTGGAAGTCCAGGGAGAGGAGGACTTCTTTCACCTTGTTGTGCCATTCGCGAGGGGCTTGTTTAAGGCCGTAGACGGGGCGATTCAGCTTCCAGACTGTGTTGGGAGGGAATTCTCCTGGGAAGCCTTCTGGTCTGTCCATGAACACTGTCTCCTTGAGACGTCCTTGTAGGAAAGCGGAGGAGGCATCCATGGATTTGATCTCAAAGTCTTCTCGAGCTGCAACATCCATGAGCGTTCGAATGGTGGGAGGTTTGGATGTGGGGGAGAAGATTAGGTCGAAGTCGCGGTACCGCTGCTGGGTGAAGCCCTTGGCTACGTAACGCGCTTTGAACACCGGTGCCTCGTCTGGGAGCTGTTTTACACGGAACAACCACTTGCCCCCGACGATGTTGACTCCTGGAGGTGGAGTCTCGTCATCGAAAGAGTGGTTGCGAGTGAATGCTGCAATCTCCGCGTCCATGGCAGCACGCCATTCGGCAGCATGAGGGCCTGAGAGAGCCTCTTGGACGGTGAGAGGGATAGGGATGGTCGGGTTCTCCGCGAGGTTGAGGGAGGGTGAGCCAGTGATATCGGGGAAGATGTGTGAGAGCTGAGGAATGACTGCATGGAGATCACACAGCTCCTCATGCCTGTCTTCTAGAAGGGTAGAGGGCACATCCCCCCCAGCAGGAGGAGGCGGTGTGATCATTGTGTATCGAAGAACCATTGCGAGTGGAAGAGCAGCGCGATGGGAGCGGGTGCCATGAGCCACCGGTGAGGAGGGCGGGGCAGGCGGTGTCGGAGAGGGTGACTTAGGAGGCTTGGGTGGGGGAATGGGCCGCCGGCGGTACGTGATCAGCTCGGGCGACTGTGGGAGAGCGGGTTCCTCTGTGGTGGGGGGAACTGGGGGAGGAGGTGGGGCCGGAGGGTGGGACCGCCGATGGTAGGTGATAGGTGCGCTCGGAGGGGGCGGCGCAGCGGGAAGTGAGGAAGGTGAGGGGGGGGGCGGAGCAGCCGCCGAAGACACCGGTGAGGCCGGGTCAGAGACCTCAGAGGGAGATGGTGGGATGGCAGGAGAGGGAGGAGGTGAGGGGGCAGGAGCAGGCGGGAGGTCGGGAGGCGCGTCAAAGTCTGCCCACACGAGGGAGGGTGGATCAGGGAGAGGGTCCCGTCCCGAAGGGGAGTAGAATGGGCGGGTCTCATCAAAGACAACGTCGCGGCTCCTGACCAACTGTTGAGTGGAGGGATTGAGGAAGAGGTAGTCAGGTGAGTCGGCGTTGTGCCCAAGGTAGATGCACGTTTGAGTCTTGGGACCGAGCTTGCCACCGTTCTGGCGTCGAGCCTGAGGGTTGAGGAGGACATAGGCGGTGCATCCCCAAACGCGAAGAGAGCGAGCAGTGGGCGTTTTCCCGAGCCAGAGTGTGGTTGGAGTGGTGTCGGGAAGGTGCGGATGGGGGTAAAGGTTGTAGAGGAGGGCGGCGTGGTAGAGAGCGTATCCCCAGAGAGAGTGTGGAGCGTTGGAGTGGCTGAGGAGGCACCGAGTGATCTGCACTAGAGTGTGGTTGCGGCTCTCAGCTATGCCGTTCTGTTGAGGGCTGTCAGGGAGGGTGAAGTTTTGCTGGATGCCTTCGGAGGAGCAGAAGGCTTTAAGCTTGTCGTTGCAAAATTCACCCCCCCCATCCGAGTGAAGGCGCTTGACCTTGAGGTCAAAGGTGGTCTGTGCCTGCTTGACCCACGCCATGATGACCTCTGGAGCCTCAGCCTTAGTGTGGAGGAGGTGAACAGAGACGTATCGTGAGTGGTCATCCACGATAACTAGGAAGTAGCGATATCCACCTCGTGCAAGAACAGGGGCAGGGCCCCAGACGTCCATGTGCACTAGGTCCAGTGGTGCCGCTGCGATTGTGGGTGAGGCAGTGTGGGGCTGTTGGCGCAGTTTGCTCTTGGTGCAATCAAGGCACGTGGGAGCGGGTGAGTCAGGTGGTGGAGGAAGTGTGGCTGGCAGGCCGAGAAGAAGTTTCTTGGAGGCCATGTCAGCAAGCGTGCGGAAGTTTGGGTGCCCTAACCGATGATGATAGAGGATGGTCGGGTTGGAGAGGCTGCGACATGTGCATGGTGTGATGGGAGCCTGTGCTTGGGTGGTTGAAACCTGTGGGAGAGGAACGCGTAGCGTGTAGAGGCCGCTGCTATTGAGGGTGAAGCGGGCCAAGACCTTGTTGGTGAGTGGGTCAATGATGTCGCAGTGGTCCTCATTCTCCGAGAAGATGGTGCGTAGCCCTGCTTTCTGAATTTCTGTTTGAGCCACTAGATTGTGGCGTAGTGAAGGCACGCACATGCCAGTGACGGTGCCGGAAGGGAAGGCTGGGCATGGGACTGTGGAGGTGCCCTTGGCTAGGGTGGTGAAGCTGGAGTCAGCTCCCAAGAGAGGGATAGGTGCTGGATAGGGTTTGAAGGAGAGTGTCTCCTTGAGCACAGTGTGAGTGGCCCCACTGTCGAGTGTGAACTCTATGTACTGTGGTGCCTGTGATGAGTCGATGTACTGGGAAGTGGCTTCATTAATCATGGCAGTGCCAGGAAACAACAGGTTGATACGCACATCAACAGGAGCACTGTCACTAGCACTAGCCGAAGAGGGGTCCTGGACCTCAACGAGATTGGCCTTACGAGCGCGCATCCAGTTTGGCGGCTTCTTGTCAACCCCGTGGATGGCATACCACTCGTCGTCTTTCTTCTTGAAGCACGTGGCAAGGGGGTGGTTAGTGCCACCACACACTTGTCCCTTGCGGTTGCCATACTTGACGACGTAGGTGCACGGAGGAAAGCGGTTGCGCTGGAAAGGCGCCGAGGCAAGGGCTGCTGCAACACTTGCTAGGGGCATGGGAGCACGGATGGCGTATGCCTTGGCCTGAGCAGTGGAGTCTTTCTCGGCAGAGAGGAGTGCGGTGGAGACCTTAGCAAAGGTGAGGTCTTCCGCTGAGAGCGTGAGGAGCATCTTCCTCGTCACTTCATATGCCGAGGAGAGACCAACAAGAAGGGCGGCTGCAGGGGCTTGTTCGGGGAAGACTATACCCAGCTCCTTGAGTTCACCATGAATGGTCTGCACCTTGGCGATGTAATCAGCCATTCCTGAGCAGTCCTCAAGGCGGACTTGAAACATGCTGGGGATGAGAATCGCCACTCCGACCGCCGTCTTGTTCATGAACCGATCCTGGAGATACTTCCAGATGGCGTTGGAGGTAGGGTAGTTGTGGAACGTGTTGACAAGTTCGGGAGGGGTGGAGGCAATGAAGACGCTGATGATGGCAGCATCGGCCTTCTCCCACTTCCGGTACTTCTCAACAGCTTCTTCGTACGTCATCACGTCAGCATCACTTGAAGATTCGGTCGGTTCACGGGGAAGAGTGGGCTGTTTCCCCTTGCCACGGTTGAGGAGGACGTCCTTGAGGTCAAGGCCCTGCACGTCACGGCTCAGGAGGTGCTTGTCAACTCCGTAGCTCCACGCCTTGAAGTTGGAGCTAGAGCCATCGGCTTCAAGGCGGAGCGGGGTGATGGGGTTCGCCATGGTGGAAGACGAGAAAGCCATGGTGGAGACCCCTTAACTTCTCGCGCGGAGCGCCGCTCTTAAGTCACCAATATGAACTTGAGGTTTGGGGTTTCCAAAGGAGATTTTGAAGAACTGGAGGTTTAGGGTTTACGAAGGAGAATTTGACTGAGACGCCAATTTAGTGTCAACTACCTACTAGTCCTATTCCCACACACCCCCCCACACACCACCCTCAGCTTCGCGGCTACGCTGCTGCTCGGCTGCGTTGCTGCACCTGTTCAGCTGCGGGAAAGAGGGGGGATGGGGGTAGGAGTGCAGATGCGGGGCGACGGGCGGCAGCCCGAAGATGACGCTGCGGGGCGACGGGCGGCGGCCCGACGAGAAGCTGCAGGGCGACGGGCGGCAGCCCGTCGAGGAGAAGAAGTGACGAATTGATGAAAACGAGTGTTAGGTTAGAGCGCCGACGATGCGCTTACCAGAGAAGTTTCCGTCGATGGTGACGGGAAGATTTGGCGGGAGAAATTCCGCCGATGAATGTCGCGAATCAACGGCGACGAGATTGGCGATGGCTTCCCCGAGGTTTGCGGGACAAGTATCCGCAGAGATGAGAGGATCACGATCCGCGTATGCGGTTGAGCTGCTCTGATTACCATGTCAGAACTTGAGCTTAGAATCGATACTATAGTAGTGAGCTCAAAGCTCTTTAAGTACATCCGGAATGAGCAAGGTAGGGATGAGGAGGGAATCAGGAGGCAATCCTAGGGAATCAAGGGTAATCCCAAGGCAATCTTTAATTGGTGGGTTGGAGATTGCTTGGAGATTACATTTGGGTTTGGTTGGGATGTGGGTGTACACCCAACCAAACACAAAGTGCAAACTACACTAAACTAGGATATAAAAGTACAAGTACAAAATGTGAGATTGGGGCCTAACACCAACAGCGGCTGCCCCCCATTTTCTGTGGCCGTTTGCGGATAGGTACGCGGCGTACCAGATCAACCTTCACCCCAGGGTCTCCATGCCGGAGACCTCCCCAGCTTAGCTGTGGACGGGGAAGGTTGGCGATGCGTCTGCGTTCCGTGTCTGGGGATCTTCCCCTACCGCACTCCGTCCCTCCCCCCGCCACCGCTCTTCCTTGTGCCAGGTCCCCCCCCGGTAGACCCCCTTCCCCCTCAGGGTCCTGCCCCTTCAGGTGTGTCCCAGGTAGACGCAGTCGAGCCTGTCGAGGTTACTGGTGACTCTGGTGCTGCTGAGGGTACTGAGCCTAAAGGTGCTGACTATAGGGGTGCTGAGCGTGTGGGTGCTACGCCTGGGGGTGCTGAGCCTGCGGGTGCTACTACTGGGGGTGCTGAGCCTGGGGGTGCTGAGCCTGGAGGTGGTGAGACTGAGGGTGCTGAGCCTGGGGGTGCTGAGCCTGGGGGTGCTACGCCTAGGGGTGCTGAGCCTGGGGGTGCTACGCCTGGAGGTGCTGAGCCTGGGGGTGCGGAGCCTGAGGGAGCTGGGCCTGCTCGTGTGGCGTCTGGCGGTGCTGGGCCTGGAGGTTCTCCAGGTCCTTCGTCTCGGCGCGAGCCACTCTCTCCACAGGAGCTGCGCGAGTGGTTTGCCCGGCGCTGGAAGCGTGCTGCTGGAGCTGGAGGTTCTTCGGCTGTTGAGGGTGCTGGTGCCGCGGGTCCCGGAGGTGCTCGTACTGGGAGTACTAGAGCTGCTGGGCCTGCGGGTGCGACTAGAGCTGGAGCTGCTGTGGGTGTTGGCGCTGAGGCTACTGCTGTCGGTCCTTGAGGCGGTCCTGCTGGGGGTGCTACTGGTGCTGCTGGAGTTACTGGAGCTGGAGGTACTACAGGCGCTGGTGCTGCCGCTGGGGGTGGTGGTGCTGTCCCTGCTGTGTCTGGAGTCGCTGCGCGGCCTCGGCCGTACTTCGTTCCTGCTCGCACTAGTGGTCGTGGCTCGCGTCAGCGTCCTCCTCCTGTCCCTGGCACGCACCGGATGTCTCTACGTCCGTCCACTGCTCCTCTGCGTGCCCCTTTGCCTTCTCCTCTTGAGTCCCCTCTTCCTGCTCTTTCCGACCCGGAGTCGGACTCTCTTCGTGCTGCCAGTCCTACTGTCACGCGTCTCCTTGCTACAGTCGTCACTGGCCCTTCTTTTGAGTCCACTGCTGCGTCTGCCCTAGTTGCTGAGCTCGTCGACTTTGCTGCTCGCTGTCGTCTGGACTACGCTGCTACGTTGCTGAGTCTGAGTCTGTCTGTCCTCCGTCCGTCGGGGGTGAGTGTGCCCTTAGCACGGACGTCCTTGAGGACAGGCAGGAGGAGTTCCAGTGTCTGGCTGCTGCTTCACCTCATCTCGTGTCCGTACTACTTACCCCTGAGGGAGACCCGGATGCATTTGACATCCCGACTCCGCGCTCTTACGCGGAGGCGATAGAGGGTCCCTACTCCTCTCAGTGGCAGGCAGTTATGGACGCAGAGATGGCTTCCTGGAAGTCCACAGGCACCTACGTTGACGAGGTTCCCCCGCCTGGGGCGAACATCGTCAGTGGCATGTGGATTTTCAGGGTGAAGCGGCCGCCGGGCTCTCCGCCTGTCTTCAAGGCGCGTTACGTGGCTCGTGGCTTCAGTCAGCGGCAGCGAGTTGACTACTTTCAGACCTTCTCTCCCACCCCGAAAATGACCACTCTTCGGGTACTGCTGCACATAGCTGCTCACCGCGACTACGAGCTGCACTCTCTTGACTTCAGCACTGCTTTCTTGCGGGACAGCCTGCACGAGCAGATCAGGCTGCGTCGCCCACTTGGCTTCACTGGGTCTTTTCCTCCTGGCACCCTGTGGAGCCTCCGGCAGCCAGTCTACGGTCTCCGCCAGGCACCCCGTGAGTGGCACGACACACTGAGGACTACGCTTGCGGCTCTTGTGTTTGCTCCTTCTACTGCCGACCCGTCGCTGTTTCTGCGCACCGACACCTCTTTGCCGCCGTTCTACATCCTCGTGTACGTCGATGACTTGGTCTTTGCCACTGCTGACACTGCTGGACTCGCTCACGTGAAGTCCGAGCTGCAGAAGAGACACACGTGCACAGACCTGGGTGAACTGCGCAGCTACTTTGGCTTGCAGATCACCCGAGACAGAGCACGCCGCACCATTACCCTGACTCAGTCACACATGGTGCAGCAGGTCCTTCAGCGGTTCGGTTTCACGTACTCCTCGCCTCGGGCCACTCCTCTGCCTACTCGCCACTCGCTCTCAGCTCTGCCTTCGGATGAGTCCGTAGAGTCGAGTGGCTCGTACCCAGAGCTTGTTGGCTGCCTCATGTACCTGATGACCTGCACACGACCTGACCTTGCATACCCTCTTAGCATTCTCGCACGCTATGTTGCTCCTGGGAGACACAGACCGGAGCACATGGCTGCAGCGAAGAGGGTGTTGCGCTACGTGTACAGTACGTCGGGCATGGGGCTTGTGCTTGGAGGGCAGAGTCCAGTGGTCCTCACTGGGCACGCAGACGCTTCTTGGGCTGACGACCAGGCTACGCAGCGGTCGTCACAGGGTTACACCTTTATCCTTGGTTCCGAACTTGTTTCGTGGCGGGCTACCCGCTCGTCTTCTGTTCTCGGCTCCAGTTGTGAGGCTGAGATCTACGCCGGGGCCATGGCCGCACAGGAGCTTCGCTAGCTCACCTACCTGCTGACTGACCTTGGAGAGCCGCCTCGTTCTCCTTCAGTGCTGTACGTAGACAACAAGGCCATGCTGGCCTTGTGTCGAGAGCAGAGACTGGAGCACAGAACGAAGCACATTGCTCTCCGCTACTTCCTTGCTCGTGAGCTACAGCAGCGTGGTCAGCTGCGACTTGCGTACGTGGCCTTTGAGGCCGACACTGCTGATATCTTCACCAAGGCACTTGCGCCTTGTGATCATCAGCGCTTCTGTACTCAGCTGGGTCTTGTACCTACCTTGCCTCACTTGCTCACCTCTTGACCTTGTTTGTACTGTTGCATATATATATATATACACGCGCTCTTGCTTGTCTAGCCTTATATATATATGTAATCCTGCATGTGAACTGGCATTGTAGCCTTGAACTTGTGCTCGGAATGTGTGGTGACTTTGAGATCCACCCTGAGCTTGCTTTGTTTTGCTTTGTTTTGCTTTGCTTGACTGGTCTTGTGACCCCTTGTTCTCCCCTACTTTGCCTATGGGGGTGTGTCAGAACATTATAGCGTATGCATTTGTGTAGGCTGTAGTGGGGTAGCCCATAAGGGGTACAACCTAATTAGGGTTAGTACTTGTACCCAACTCTTTCATAGTTCATTCATTTTCGTTTCTTCTCAGAATGCAGGTATCACTGTCGTCTATCCGGGTATTGCCACCTACTGTGACCTCAATCACACCGCCTCCGGTCGCTTCCTTCTACGCATTCCCCTCTGCCCCCGCACTTGCCTCTACACTCTCCGCACCCCTTGGCCATCCTTCTGCCATGTCACCACTCGTGCTGGCACCTCCACTAACCCTCCCCATCTCCCTACCTCACCTCCACCCCAGCAGCAGCAACAGCAGCAGTAGCCGCCGCAGCAGGGGCAGCAGCAGCAGCAGCAGCCGCTGCAGCAGGGGCAGCAGCAGGGGCAGCAGCAGGGGCAGCCGCAACAGCAGCAGCAGTCACCTCCCCTCCTCCCACCCTCGCTCACTCTGATCCCTTCCACCTCCGACCATCTCTCTCACCCCGCTGTACTGTTACATCACCGACTCGGCCATCCCAATTTCGCCGCTCTCCACACTGCCATCACCTCTCGACTCCTTCACAGCCTCCCTCCCACCCTTCTTCCCCTCCCTTCCTCTCCAGCACCTCCATGCCCCTCCTGCATCCACGGCAAACTCAAACAGTCTCCCCACCACAGTCATCCATCCTTTGCTCCTGCCCCAATTGACCTTGTCCATATGGACCTCTGGGGACCCTCCCCCACCCGCTCACGCCTAGGCCATCGCTACATGCTGGTCCTCGTAGACGACCACAACCGCTATTCCTCCATTTTCCTCCTCCACACGAAAGACCAGGCGCCGACTGTGATCACCCACTGGGCAGAGCAATGCTGCGCCCACTTCAAATGTCCCATCGGCCGCCTTCACTCTGACGGTGGCGGCGAATTCCTCAATCGCACCCTCTCCCACTACTGCGCCACCCATGGCATCCAACAGACTCACACCCTACCCCACTCCCCGCAGCAGAATGGTGTCGCAAAAAGCCGCATTCGCAAAATCACCAAAATCGCTCGTTGGCTCTTCGCTCACGCCTCCACCCCTCCTTCCCTCTGGAGCTATGCTCTCCTCCATGCTGCCCTCCTCCTCAACCTTCACTCCCATCCTCAACACACTGCCATCACCCCCACGGAACTCTGGTCGGGCATGAAACCTGACGCTGCCGGTCTCCGTGTCTGGGGCTGCAAGGGATACGTTCTCATTCCTCCTCCTGACCGCACCCACGGCAAGCTCGCCTCTCGCGCCCTCGAGTGTGTCTATCTCGAACACAACCGCGACTCGCCTGGCTACCTCTTCCTCCACCCTCCCTCCGGTCGCCTCATCCGTAGCATTGACATCGTCTTTGACGAAACCACCCCGTACTACTCTCCACCATCAGACCCTCCTACCCATCCCCTCGCCTGGACTGACACTGTCCTCCCTCCCCTCCTCCCTCCTGCACCTCTACTACCACCTATCCCTGCTCCACCTCCACCACCCTCATCTGCTGACATCTACGATCCTACTGCACCTGCTTCCCCTGCCCACTCCGCCGCCCCCCCTCTCCCCTTCCCCTCCTCCCCTCCCTCTCCCTCATCCCAGCAGCAGCAGCAACAGCAGTAGCAGGGGCAGCAGCCGGGGCAGCAGTAGGGGCCGCAGCCGGGGCAGCAGCATCAGGAGGAGCAGCAACCGCAGCAGTAGCAGCAGGGGCTTCTACAGCACCAGCAGCAGCAGCGGCAGAGGGCCACTGCTCGCTCCTCACCCTTCCTCCTCCCTCGCATGCACACCCGCTCCCTTGATCCCATCCTTGGCACACCGCCCTCTCCCTCCCTCAACCTGCTGAAGGACTTCCATGAGGAACTCACTATGGTCCAGCGCCACACTCCCTCTCTCACCCCGCTCTACCCTGGCTTCCTCGGCGCTCTTATCTTTGCCGCAGTCTCCGCTCCCACCATCTTCGTCCCCTCCACCTTCTAGGAGGCTATCACCTGCCCAGATGCCGACAAATGGATAGCCGCCACCTTCCTGGAATGTGAGGCCTTCATCCGCAACGACTCTTTCGTCGACGTGCCCCTCCCCCCTGATGCCAACCTTGTCGAGGGCAAGTGGATCTTTCGAGTAAAGCAGCTGCCGGGAGAAGAACCAGTCTACAAGGCCCCCTATGTTGCCAAGGGCTTCACACAGACTTGGGCTGAGGACTACTGGTTCACATTCGCCCCTACCGTTAAAGCCCCCACCCTTCGCACCCTTCTCAACATTGGTGTGCGTGACAGCATGGAGGTTGACTCCATGGACGTCTCCAACGCATTCCTGCAAGGCGACTTGCACGAGCGTATTTTCCTACGCCGGCCTCCCGGGTTTCACGCTGCTTTCCCCGACGATACCGTTTGGCAACTACGTCGACCGGTCTACGATCTGAAGCAGGCACCACGAGAATGGCATGCAAAGCTGTCTGCCACTCTCCAGTCCCTTGGTTTCTGTGCCTCCCACTCAGATGCCAGCCTCTTCATCCGCTCTTCCCCTCGTCACTTCTTTATCTCGGTCTACGTTGACGACATGATCCTGCTCGCTGATTCCAAGACCGACATGGACCGGGTGAAGTGTCCCTTCAGGAACGTCTCAAGTGCAAGGACCTTGGTCCGCTGCAGAACTACCTCGGCATGACCATCACCCGTGATCGACCCGCCCGTACCATCACCCTCTCCCAGTCCCATTACATCGGCCAGGTGCTGGAGAAGTTTGAGATGGCGCAGGCCAAACCGGTCTCCACCCCCCTCCCCTTCGGTCACCAGCTCGCGCCACCCACCCCCCCCTCCGCCTCCTGCCGCCCCTATGCCGAGCTCGTTGGGTCGCTAATGTACGCGATGATGTGCACTCGCCCCGACCTTGCCTACCCCATCAGCGTCCTAGCTGTCAACGGGAGTTGTAAGTTGGCCTCGTCCTCGCTTGGGCGGAGCTGACTTCGTGGTGGGATGTGAGGGGAGCAGCCGACCTGCAGCAGTGGGCGAGCTGGTTGACGAAGAGGTCGACCTGCACGGGGACCATTGCATGGGCGCCGACTTCAGGGTAGGGTGGCGCCGACTTCAGGAAGGTCGACTTGGGGCAGCCGACTTCGGTGGTCGGCTGACGGACTGCTGGTTGACCTAGTGGTTGGTCGACCAGGCATGCTGGTCGACCTGCTGGTGGTCGACCTGACCTGGTGGTGGACGAAGGAGGGGCCGACGTCGACCTCGACTCTAGACGCCGAGCAGTTGGGCGTCGAGTAGTAGGGCGTCAACTTGGTGACGCCGACTTCGGGTAGCCGACTTCGGAGGTCGGCTGACAACTGCGCTGGTCGAGGAGGAGCTGGTCGACCAGGACTGCTGGTCGACGTGGAGCTGGTCGACCAGAAGTGACGTCGACCTGGAGCTGGTCGATCAGGGGCGTGGTCGAGCTGGTGAGGTCGACTTGGAGGAGGCCGTTGACTTGGAGGAGGCCGTCGACTTGGGAGGTCGACGGGCACGTACGAGAGCAGCTGGTCGACGTGGTTGCCCGGTCGACCAGGTTACCTGGGTGACGAACTTCTGCGGAGGAGTGCGACAGTCGCTCAGGCGAAGTTGGCGAGTTCGACCTCGGTGGTGGTATCCCGAGGTCGACGTGGCTGATCAGATGCAGTCGTCAGCGCCAGGTTGACTTGGTGTGTGCGCTGTGCAGGTGACAAGGCTCAGCACACCAATCATCTGCGAGCACCTGCGAAGCTGGTGCGATGCTGTACTGCGGGAGCTACGCTGGCACGCCGTCAACCTGCAGCGTTGGCACGCCGTCGATTTGGCACTGCTGCAGCGCGGTCGACCAAGTCGTGCTGGAACGCGACCGACCATGCTGTGCTGGTAGTCGACCGACCTGAATGCTAGCTCTGATGTAGTCTTGCCATGCCAACTTCATTAAGACCATTGTTGTCAACTTTCCCTAGTGTGAAACTCTTGTCAATTTGCCCCGTGAACTAGCAAGCAGTGTGTGCAGTAGGCAAACGACTAAGGATCAACGAACGCAGAGATCACACGAGCACCCATGCCTAGCCCGTAGTCTAACTCCCGTTGTAGTAGTTATCTCCGCACTAGCTCGATTCGTCGGCTCCGGCCGCCACACTGAGGAACACTGGACTGCCGCGAAGCGAGTTCTCCGCTACCTTCGGGGCACCAAGGATCACGCCCTCACATTGGGTGGTTCCTCCCCTCCCCTTCTCTCTGGCTTCGGCGACTCCTCCTGGGCGGACTCCCAGCCGGACCGCCGCTCCTCGCAAGGCTATGGCTTCACGCTTGGCAGCGGGCTTATCAATTGGCGGTCTACTCGCTCATCTGCCGTTGCCCTCTCCTCCTGCGAAGCCGAACTCTATGCTGGCACCATGGCTGCACAGGAGTCCCGTTGGCTCTGCTTTCTTCTTGCCGAGCTTGGTGCCCCTCAGCGATGTCCCACACTCTGGTGTGACAACGCCAGCACCATCCATCTCACCCAGGACCCCGTCTTTCACGGCCACTCCAAGCACATCGAGCTCCGCTACTTCTTCATCCGTGACCTCGTCCAGCAAAGCCTCATTGCTGTCCGCAAGATCGTTGCTGAAGCCAACTTGGCTGATATCTTGACTAAAGCCCTTCTTCGCCCTGCGCACTCTGCTCTTCTCCGTCTCATCGACCTCGCCCCTCCCGGCGCGCCTTGATTCAGGGGTTGCTACTCTCAAGCCTTTCCGCATCTCTGCAGGTTAAGGGGTTGTGTTAGAATATCTCTCCTCTTGTAACCTGCATACATGCTATAGGATAGGCTAGAGATAAGCACCCAAACTTAGTTTGGGTGTACAAACAGGGTAACCCAGTTTGTAGGTTGGAACCCAACCTTGGTCCAATTATTGGACCCCAAAAGGTTGGGTTGGGTAGAATTATTGGCTCCCTCCAATAAAGTTGGCCCAACCCCAACTTGGCCAACATTATTGGACCCCACCAATAATTACCCAACCCAACTTCTTGGTTGGGGTCCAATAATGCCAACCTAGGCTAGTATCCAACCCCCTACTATGTATACCCCCATGATTCTCAATCAAAGCATTAACTTCTATTCTAACTCTTGTTTCCCACACACCTTCCATCTTCCTTCCCTTTGCCAAATATCTCTTCCCTTCTCCCCTCTTCCCCTCCTCCCCTCCCCCTCCCCCTCCCCCTCCCCCTCCCGCCTTCCCTTTCCTTTCCTCCCTCCTTCCTTCCTCCCCCGTCCTCGTCTTCCCCCCACTCCCCCTCTTTCCCCCGACCCGAACCCCCCACGCCCTCCACCCACCACCATAAGGTACTGCCCTATCGCGGGCCTCTTGACAACCTCAGGGGTGGAGAGCAAGGGGTTTTGAGTCGACTCAAAAGCCGTCCTCGTCTTCGTCGCACTCCCTTCTTCCCCCCCCCCTAAACCCCCACGCCCTCCACCCACCGCCATCAGGTACTGCCCTATCTCAGGCCTCGCTGCAGCCTCAGGTGTCCCCTCCCCCTTCCCTCCCGCCACCCCCCCCTCCCCACCCCAAACCCCCACGCCCTCCACCCACAACCACCAGGTACTGCCCTAACTCGGGCCTCGCAACAGCCTCTGGGGTGGAAAGCGGTTCAGAGGGGCTGGCGGTGGCGGTGGGGCAGACGCACAAGCAGCCCATTCGGCCAGTCCCTGGAGAGGTGCTTTGTGCTGCTGTCACTATCGCTTGTGCCTTGTTTTCATTCTGCTTGTTTTTCGCTTTCACTTTCACTTGTGTTTCTCACTTTTGATTGTGTTTTTCCCTTTTGCTTTTCGCTACTAGCTGAGCTGCCACCTGTACTTGTTACTGTAGTTGTCAGTTTTTATTGCGCAAGCAACCCACTCTGTTCTCACTGTCAGCTCCATCGTTCTCCGGACTTAGCGCTTCTCAAACTACTCATTACTCACCTCCCTTCTGCGACTGAATGTGCGGTGCGGTGCTGTGCGGTGTTCTGCGGTGTCATTGCTTTTGCTTTTTCAAATGCATCATTCTACAGGTCTTTGCGCTTCGCAAGCTGCTTCCAACCACGATTGCCTATGACTTCAACATTCATGTAAGGGGTTGTTTCAAACAGCAATCTTTTGCTTGATTTGTTCTGCATTTTTTTTCTCTTTTGGAAACAAGCACGAGAGTTACTGCCCTTTACGTTCAACACTTCGTCTGCTCTTTTGCAGATCATGGACTTTGAGCCGGGGGAGTTCCTAAATGTCGACTCAAAATTCATCCCTTTGCGTTGAACACCCCCCGTGCTCTCTGCAGATCATGGACTTTGAGCCAGGGGAGTTCCTAAATGTGAAGGTTAGTTTGGCTTCGTTTTGAGTCGACTCAAAACTTCCTAAATGTGAAGGTGAATGTGGCTTCTCAAGGTGATAATGCAAGTATATTGTGACACATGCTCAAGGTAATAGCTGGCAGTAGTCAACGTAGTAGTGTAATTGGACGTCCCTGTTCCTATGTAGTTGCTTACACATGCATGCTCCTTTTGAGGCGCCTCAAAAGTCGTCTCAAGGTACTAGCTGGCAGTAGTCAACATGTGTCAACATGTTAGTGTAATAGGACGTCCCTGTTCCTATCTGGCTGCTTATGCATGGATGTTCCTTTTCAGTCGAGCTGAAAACTGAGTACGCATCCTTGCTCGTTTTGAATAAATTCAGGGTTGGCCGTCAAGGTGGCTTTCCGTCTGTCCCTCCCGTCCTCGTACCCTTCTCCCCAGCCACCCTTTCTCTCTCCCTTCCTCCCTCAGTCCCTCCCTCCCTCCTTCCCTCCATCCCTCACTCCCTCCCTCCCTCCCTCCCTCCCTCCCACCCTCCCTCCCTCCCTCCCTCCCTCCCTCCCTCCCTCCCTCCCTCCCTCCCTCCCTCCCTCCCTCCCTCCCTCCCTCCCTCCCTCCCTCCCTCCCGCCCTCCCTCCCTCCCTCCCTCTCTCCCTCCCTTCTCTCCCTTCCCTATCTTCTTCCCTCCTTTTTTCTCTCCCTGCAAAACAGGAAGTGCATTACAATCAGCACGGGCTGCTGCTGCTGGAAGGACGGGGCATCTACCGTTTGGCTGATAGCTGGTGAGGAAAAAGCGTTTGAGGCAACAGCTGGTGAGGCAATAGCTGGTGAGGCAATAGCTGGTGAGGCAATAGCTGGTGAGGCAAAAGCGTTTGAGGCAACAGCCGTTGACGGTGAAATGCAGTGCACGCGTCTTATGCTTTGATACAGGGCTTTGCAGTGAGGAAATTATGCGGCTAAGAAAAATCTTAACAACGCACTTGAACCAAGCATGTGAAGCTGCAGTTTCTAAGCATTCATCCAAATACTGCAATTCTGTTTCACTCTGTATGTATTTGCAGGTATCCGGTCCAAGCAGGCGACACAATCTGGATGGCCCCGTTTGTTCCCCAGTGGTGAGCAACCTTACCTTATGATACATATTCAAATTATATCAATAACACGCATGTGTCATGGAACTCTTGGTTGATTACCATGAATCTTTACTCCCTAGCGGTAAGTTTTTCTCTAATGAACTGTTTGTTTCTACTTTATCTCAGCTGTAATGATAATCGCTCATGTTTCTTAAACACAAGTGTTTTCTCGCCTCCGCTCTTTCTCATCACACCTGCTTCTCAACTCTTGTGTTTTCCTCCTCACTGGTGTTTCCTCGTCTCTCGTGTTGTTGAGCCATGCAGGTATGCAGCCCTCTGCAAGACTCGATCTCCTTTATAAGGACGTCAACGGCGACCCGCTGCTCCATCCATCCATTCTAAGCACCCATGTTTTCTCATCTCCCCTGTTTGAGCCATGCAGGTATGCAGCACTGGGCAAGACTCGGTCAAGATATCTCCTTTATAAGGACGTCAACCGCGACCCGCTGCTCCATCCGTCTTGTTGATATGCTTCTGACATATAGCCATCCCTTCTACATACAAAATGCTTCCCTCATGCGTGGGGGAGAAGGGGAGGTGGGGGGGCGGAGGGGAGGGGGTGCGAGGGAGGGCGAGAGAGGGGGAAGTATTTGAAAAACTCTGGTACAGAGCCTTCCACAGTACAGCATAGCTGTGCTGAACAGTATTGCTTCTCAGCAATGCAGACTTACAGAGAAGTTAGAAAAACACTTCTGGTCCTAATTGCTACAAGTAGCCCTTATGCTCACTCAACTGTTCACGTTTAAAATTTTCACGGATCTCGATAGGAGCAGTTGGCGACGTTCTCGGGCAACAGCCCAAATATTACAAGCCCTTGTCAAAAGCATGGTTTTATGGCCGCGAACAAGTTAGCAGGTTTTTAGAAACAAAACGAACTGGACCACCTGGAATTACGGAACTGCAGTTTAGGTGGTGACCTCATTACTACGAACAAGCCAATTTGCAAATGATTGTCTTGTGTGTGAAATAGGAGCACAATGCAATAGGTATGTGGAACAGGAGTGGAATGAGAAAAGGAGCATTTAGAAAGCTTGCTTTCTTGCATGTAGCAATTGGCATCGTCTCATTTCAAATGGGTTTAGTACAATTGAAATCCATAGTGATATTACAAAGATATGCCTCTATGTTCCTACGGCTATCCTGTTTCCGAGGGGGGGGGGGGGGGGGGGGGGGGGGGGGGGGCGGGAAAATCGGCTAAACCGTTTGAAAATGAGAGACGTGGGTGGAGGGAAATGACCTCCAGCCCACGTTTTGTACTCCAAAACGGGCCTTTAGCGCGGCTCGACGCTGCCAAATCCTACATTACAAGCAGCTTCGCTTTCAAAATACATAATTTTGAAAAGCGCTACAGTTTTTAAAAATATACATATTTAGAAAGCTTGCTTTCTTGCATGTAGCAATTGGCATCGTCTCATTTCAAATGGGTCTTCTGAGACATGTGTCGTGCTGGTTGGCGATGTCGTGTCAGCGCCGCGGAGTGTTGCGTCGGTGACGAGGCTCTCGCCGGATCTTGGACATGTCGAGATGCTCCAACCAACTGTTCTATCGCCGGAGTGATGTACATCTCCTTGGCCGTATCGCTGCGCCACCTCCCCATCTGTTTCAAAATGCGATCAGGTACTCCTGCGTTGGCGGCGACGGTTGCTGCGCCTTTGCGGAATGAGTGGGTTACGAGGTGCTCGAGTCCTAGGCCAATCTTGTGAAATGCCTCCTTGCACCAGTTGCGGATTGTTGTATAGGAGGGTGGTGTTGTCGTACTAACGCGACCCGTAGTGTCTGAACCAAAGACTCGTATCAACGGGTCGTATTGTGCGCGGCCATAGCCTGCCAACTGGATGAAGCGTTTGGTGCATTGTACGGGGCAGAAAGGGCCCGGACTGGCGGCTACTGGGACCCATGCGCCTTCTCCTGCCTGGTCTGTTTTAGAGTGGGGGATCAGGAGCCACATAGCTTCTTTCTCGAACTCAATCTCGTGCCAATTGAGTGCGACGATGTCTGAGTATCGCAAGAAGCCGGCGTACATGAGTAGTGGGATGAGCCCCTTCTGAAACTCGCCCGGGTTGTTCGATTTCAGGAATTCCGCCGCCATTGCATTTACTTGATGTAGCGAGACGGGATCCTTGAGTCGTTGAGGTCGCGGACAATGTCGCTTGGCGAAGTCTCGCACATTGGATGTGAACGGCTCGGTCGACGGGCACGTGGCCCCAATCATCCCATGCGCGAAGCTGACTGCCGAGCATGTCAGTTGTATTGCTGATATGGTGGCCTTCTGTTGAATCGCGTGGACCAGGTATAATGCGAGTGTCATGTCTGTGCATGGCAGGAACTGCAGTTTCACGTCTATGCAGAATGCTCGGAACTTGGCCCAGTATGGTTCGTAGGTGCGAATGGTGGAGTCAGCCCTTGTATGCGTCATTATCCGAAGCAACTCTTGCTTGAGCCGCTCGAGCAATCCTGCACCAGATGTGTGAATGGTCAGGTGGCGAAGGACACTTGTAATGCAAGAATCGGGCTATGAGGCAATCCTTCCCTAGAAAATGCGTGAGTGTGGGTGCCTGCTGTCAGGCACTTGCTCCCATGGGTGAGGCAGATATGAGCGAGAATGCAGGCGGCCCATTGGGGCGGGGCGGGTTGTAGTAACGGCCACCAGCTTGCCCCTGGCCAATGAGGCACGACGAGCGTGAGCGATGCTCGCGTCCTTTGGACGTGATGCAACACCGCTGGGATGGATGGGGTGGCGGAAACGCATATGCATGCTCGGGGGCCCATGATATGGAGAAGGCGTCCGTTGCCTCTGCGTCAGGGTGAGGAGTTTTGGAGCAGAAGCGAGCCAGCTGGGTGTTGTTCGCATTGGCAAATAATGTTGAACAAGAATGAATGAACTAAGCGTGAAATGAGTACAAGTATGAAAACCTAAGAATGTGTACACCCTATAGGCTAACCCACTGTAGCCTAAACAACTACAACAACAGATATAATGTTTGACACACCCCCATAGGCGAAGTGGGGGAGAACTAGGGGTCACAAGACCAGTCAAGTAAAGCAAAACAAAGCAAGCTCAGGGTGGATCACAACGTCACCACACAATCCGAGCACAAGTGTAAGGCCACAAGGCCAGTTCACATGAAGGAGTACAGATATATATATAAGACTAAACAAGCAAGAGCAGTGATATATATATGTAACAGTACAAAGAGGGTCAAGAGGAGAGCAAGTGAGGCAAGACAGACACAAGACCCAGCTGGGTACAGCAGCGCTGATGATCACAAGGCGGAAGTGCCTTGGTGAAGACATCAGCAGTGTTGGCCTCAGAGGCCACGTACGCAAGTCGCAACTGACCACGCTGCTGTAGCTCACGAGCAAGGAAGTAGCGGAGAGCAATGTGCTTTGTTCTGTGCTCCAGTCTCTGCTCGCGACACAAGGCCAGCATGGCCTTGTTGTCGACGTACAGGACTGGAGGAGAACGAGGCGGCTCTCCAAGATCGGTCAGCAGGTAGGTGAGCCAGCGAAGCTCCTGAGCAGCCATGGCCCCTGCGTAGATCTCAGCCTCACAACTGGAGCCAAGAACAGAAGACGAGCGAGTAGCCCGCCACGAAACAAAGCCGGAACCAAGGCTGAAGGTGTAACCCTGTGACGACCGCTGCGTAGCCTGGTCGTCAGCCCAAGAAGCGTCTGCGTGTCCAGTGAGGACCACTGGACTCCGCCCTCCAAGCACTAGCCCCATGCCCGACGTACTGCACAAGTAGCGCAACACCCTCTTCGCTGCAGCCATGTGCTCTGGTCGGTGTCTCCCAGGAGCAACATAGCGTGCAAGAATGCTAAGAGGGTATGCAAGGTCAGGTCGTGTGCAGGTCATCAGGTACATGAGACAGCCAACAAGCTCTGGGTACGGGCCACTCGACTCTACGGACTCATCCGAAGGCAGAGCTGAGAGCGAGTGGCGAGTAGACAGAGGAGTGGCCTGAGGCGAGGAGTACGTGAAGCCGAAGCGCTGAAGGACCTGCTGCACCATGTGTGACTGAGTCAGGGTAATGGTGCGGCGTGCTCTGTCCCGGGTGATCTGCAAGCCAAGGTAGCTACGCAGTTCACCCAGGTCAGTGCACGTGTGTCTCTTCTGCAGCTCGGACTTCACGTAGGCGAGTCCAGTAGTGTCAGCTGTGGCAAAGACCAAGTCGTCGACGTACACGAGGATGTAGAACGGCGGCAGAGAGGTGTCAGTGCGCAGAAACAGCGACGGGTCGGCAGTAGACGGAGCGAACCCAAGAGCCGCAAGCGTAGTCCTCAGTGTGTCGTGCCACTCACGTGGCGCTTGGCGGAGACCGTAGACTGGACGCCGGAGACTCCACTGGGTACCAGGAGGGAAAGACCCAGTGAAGCCAGGTGGGCGGCGCAGCCAGATCTCCTCATGCAGGCTGCCCTGCAGAAAAGCTGTGCTGAAGTCGAGAGAGTGCAGCTCGTAGTCCCGGTGAGCAGCAACGTGCAGCAGTACCCGAAGAGTGGTCATCTTCGGGGTGGGGGAGAAGGTCTGAAAGTAGTCAACTCCCTGTCGCTGACTGAAGCCACGAGCCACGTAACGCGCCTTGAAGACAGGCGGAGAACCCGGCGGCCGCTTCACCCTGAAGATCCACATGCCACTGACGATGTTCGCCCCAGGAGGGGGGACAACGTCAACGTAGGTGCCTGTGGACTTCCAGGAAGCCATCTCTGCATCCATAGCTGCCTGCCACTGAGAGGAGTAGGGACCCTCTATCGCCTCCGCGTAAGAGCGCGGAGTCGGGATGTCAAGTGCATCCGGGTCTCCCTCAAGGGTAAGCAGTACGGACACGAGATGAGGTGAAGCAGCTGCCAGACACTGGAACTCCTCCTGCTTGTCCTCAAGGACGTCCGTGCCAAGGGCACACTCACCCCCGACGGACGAAGGACAGACAGACTCAGACTCAGCGACAAGACTAGCAGCGTAGTCTAAGCGACAGCGAGCAGCAAAGTCGACGAGCTCAGTAACGAGAGCAGACGCAGTAGTAGACTCGAAAGAAGGGTCAGTGACAACAGTAGCAAGGAGACGCGTGACAGTAGGACTGGCAGCACGAAGAGAGTCCGACTCAGGGTCGGCGAGAGTAGGTTGAGAGGACGCAGGAGGAGAAGGCAAAGGGGCACGCAGAGGAGCAGTAGACGGACGTAGAGACATCCGGTGCGTGCCAGGGGCAGGAGGAGGACGCTGGCGCGAACTACGAGCACTAGCGCTAGCAGGACGGACAGGCGACGCCGGACGAGACGCAGACTCACGACGCTCAGTAAGACCGCCAGTAGGACCAGTGTAAGGAGAAGGAGCAGGTAGTGGGGAGGCCGGCTGCGACTGTAACTGTGACGGGACAGGCTGTGAACACGCTAAGGGAGGAGGACCAGGAGGAGGCGAGAGACCAAGAACCTGCTGAAGGAGCGGAACGAAGTACGGCTGAGGGCGCGCGGCGACTCCAGACACAGCAGGGACAGCACCTGTACCCCCAGCGGCAGTACCAGAACCAGCAGCAGCTCCAACGCCCAGGTCCTCAGTACCAGCCTCAGCACCAACGCCTGAGTCCTCAGCACCAGCAGTGGCTCCAACACCAGGGTCCACAGCACCTGCCGCAGCTCCAACGCCCGGGTCCTCAGCACCAGCAGGGACTCCGACACCAGGGTCCACAGCACCAGCCGCAGCTCCAACACCAGGGTCCGCAGTACCAGCCGCAGCCCCAACGCCCGGGTCCTCAGCACCAGCAGCAGCTCCAACGCCAGGGTCCGCAGCACCAGCAGCAGCTCCAACGCCAGGGTCCGCAGCACCAGCAGCAGCTCCAACGCCCGGGTCTGTAGCACCAGGGGCAGCCGGCTCCGTGAGACGAGGCGCACCACTCTGAAGTGTGCAACGGCGCTCGTACCACTCACGGATCCGCTCACGAGAGGGGAGCTCCCGACTAGGAGGAGAAGTACCAGCCCCAGTCCCTGTAGTGCGCCTGGTCCCAGAGGTAACACTCCGGAGGCTGCAGTACTGTAAGTACCACTCACGCAACTGCTCCGAGGAGAGGTCGCGTCCAGGTGTAGCACCCTCAGGCCCAGCACCGCAAGGCTCAGCACCCCCAGTCACCGCACCCCCAGGCTCAGCACCCCCAGGCTCAGTACCCCCACTGTCCGCACCCCCAGGCTCAGCACCCCCAGAGTCCGCACCCCGAGGCTCAGCACCCCCAGAGTCAGCACCCCCAGGCTCAGCACCCCCAGTCTCCGCACCCCCGGGCTCAGCACCCCCAGCAGGACGAGAGTCGACAGCAACCTCAACAGGCTCGACCGGGTCTACCTGAGACACACCTGAGGGAGCGGCACCCTGAGGGGGAAGGGGGTCTACGACAGCAGCACTTGGCGCGAGGAAGAGAGGCGGGGGTGGGAGCGGGGCAGTGCGGTAGGGAAAGAGGCGGTAGTAGGGGACAGACTCGTCAAAAGTGACGTCCTGAGAGGGCAAGACCCGGCGCGAAGTGGCGTGGTAAAACTGCCAACCAGGCGCGTCCGGAACAAAGCCGAGGAAGACGCAGGGAACAGCACGAGAGGAGAGCTTGTCCGCAGACGAATCGCGGACAAAAGCTCGAGATCCCCAGACCCGGAAACGCGACGCATCGCCAACCTCCCCCGTCCACAGCAGTGTGGGCGAGGTCTCCGGAAGAGAGACACGAGGCCAGAGGTTGAGCTGATGCGCAGCGTACCGGACCGCAAACGGCCACAGAAAGTGGGGGGCAGCCGCATGGATCAAGGAGGTACGAGCGACCTCCATGACCAGGCCAATGCGGCGCTCCGCAACTCCATTCTGCTGTGGAGAGGCCGGAAGCGTGAATGACTGCTCAATGCCGTGCTCAGCACAGTAGGCTGCCAAGAGGTCGGAGGAGAACTCACCACCTCTGTCAAAGTGCAAGCGCAGGACAGAAAAGTCCGAGCGGAAACGCTCGCTGAGCTGGAGACGAGCTCTGCGGATCCAAGGGATCAAAACATCAGGGACCTCACCCTTGGCTCGCAAGGGGAAGACCGTGGTGTAGCGAGAGTAGTCGTCAACAACGATCAGGAAGTACCTCTCCTGACCCTGACCACGGACGCGGGCTGGGCCCCACACGTCCATGTGGAGCGTCTGCAAAGGAGCAGTCGTCGGGGGAAACGAGGAGGAGTGAGGAGCGACGCGCTGCCGCCCCTCGACACAGGGAAGACAGGGAGGAGCAGGCGAGGGTGGGAGGGGAGGGAGGACCCTGGGAAGACCAGAGACAAGGTACCGGGAGTGCATGGCACGAAGGCGCTGCACAGACGGGTGGCCCAGTCGGTGGTGCCAGAGGACAGTCTCATGCGCTAGAGAGCGACACGAGCAGGGGGCGGACAGCTGACCTGACACGGACGCAGACGCAGACGCAGCGACCTGAGGGGACTCAGTGGTCAGTGTGTACAGGTCCGACCCCGGCTGCCGGGTGAAGGTAGCCAAGTGGCGGCCTGTACGGGCACACGTGCAGTATGTGACACGCTCGTAGGCAGGGGTGAACTGGTGAACACCCGCGTCCTGTAGTGCACAACCTGCCACCAAGTTCGTAGAGAACAAGGGGAGGTGGAGACCTGACAGTGTGCCCGACGGGACCGCAGGACAGGGAAGGACAGTGGAGGAGGTCGCAAGGACCGGACCCCCAGAGGGGTCTGCGAGGGAGACAGCAACTGGCCGAGCAAGGGGCTCAAGGGCAGTGCGGTCACGAAAGAAACAGCGAGAGGCACCTGAATCCAGTGTGAAGGTGTGCAGTGCTGCAGTCGACACAGCACTAGGGGGGGCAGACGTAAACGCACCTAGAGCAGCAGCCTCACCAGCACCTGGGGTAGCGGACACGCAAGTACCTGGAGCGGCAGACGCACTAGTCCTAATACCCGGGTCGGGCGGGACACTCAGGTACTCAGCACCCTCTCCACTAGTAGACATCACATACATGGCAGTGAGAATAGCATCAAAGTCTAGAGCATAAATATCAATCCCCTTCTTCATGAGATCAACCCAGCGGGGCAGCTCAGTGGCCTGAGGGAACTGAACACGCCAAGCGTCGTTCAGACGAGCGAAGCAACGCTGTGTGGCGTGCGGTCCCCCACATAGCTGGCCAGTGCGGTCACCAGTGCGAATGACGTACGTGCAGCTAAGGCCACCCCCCCCCCCGTGCTGAGAGTACCACTCACGGACCTCCTGGGGCGACGGAGTGTGCTGCTGGCCCTGGCCACCGCCAGTGCCTCCACGACCACCACCGCCGCTACCACCTCCTCGACCACCCCAACCCCGGCCGCTACCTCGTCCACCGCCACCCCCACCACCTCCTCCGCCCCGGCCACCTCCCTTGCCGCTGCCGCCACCCCCCCCCACTGCTGCCACCTCCCCCACCCGCGCCACCCCCCCCGCCACCACCACCTCCCCCACCACCGCCACCCCCGCTTTCACCACCACCGCCCTTGCCCCCCTTGCCCTTGCCGCTGCGGCGCCCACTCGAAGCAGACGCAGTCCCGACCTTCTCAGCACCAAGGAGGTCGACAGCAGCAGCAGAGGCGACAGAGGGAAGAAGGGGGGAGGGAGAACACCCCTCAAAGAACGGGGTACGGGGGTCACCGCAAGAGGCACCTACAGCGACTATGCTAGCTTCAGCTGCAAGCAGTTCCTTCTCGAGGAGGGCAATGGTGAGCTCGTTGGGGCAGCGAGCTAGGAAGTGGTCCCTGACTGAGCGCAGAGTGTCAGGGAGGCGCGTGACTAGGTGGTAGAGAGTGAGCCAGAGCGGGGGTGGGTTCTTGGCAAGGAACTTATAAGGCATAGCGGCGCGGAAGCGAGCCTCACTAGTGCGGAGGTGGGTAATGAGATCAGCGACAGTGTGGAAGGAAGCTAGGTCGGGGAACAGGTAGGGAAGAGAGAGACGGCCTAGAGCGGCAGAGGCCGGCGAGGAGTAGCGGGCAACGACAGCAGTGTACAGTGCCTGTGCAGTCTTGTGCTGCCCAAAGTGCTCGCGCTCATCTATCGGCAGAGAGTTGCGAATAGCGAAGCGAGTATGGGTGTCACGAGTCTGCCACTGTGAGCGGGCAGTGCTGTCAGCAGTAGCAGCAGGAGCAGTAGCGTGGCCTAAGGCATGATCGTACAGCGAGATGTCTTCCTTGGCAGTGAGCTGTAGGAAGAGGTGTAGGTCATCAAGCCAGGTGTCGAACTTCATTGGGCGGCCCTCAGTATCGAAGGCTAGGACAGGAGGGCTAGCCATGGTAGCAGCAGTAGGAAAAGCAGTAGGAGCAGTAGGGTAGGTAGGGCGGCGCGGCTCGATGCATAGCTGTTGTTCCGCGGGGGCGGGTGTGGCCACACCACTCTCGAGAAGCTCGCTTATTGCCTGCTTGGTGAACGTGGAATGGATTAGCGCTCCCGCGTGGTTGTCTTGCTGGAACAGCGTGGGTGGTCCATGCTTCCATGGCATCCAGTAGCCATTGGCGATCACCGAGAGTATGAAACTGCTCTCGCACCACGAGCTCCACCATGGAAATGCCGTGCGCAGGCGCCCACGCATGGTCGTGACGAGCTAGTCAGTGACCGCGAACTCATAGGGGCCACCCCCCTCGATCGTTCCACCCCCCGGCATATCTGTAGCCAGTGGACCATGGGTGTGGGGGCAACATGGGGCGTGCTTCGTTAAAACTCAAGACTCGAATTACACAAGGAAGTCAACGGAAAATTGTAGGTTCGGAAAAACCCCAGCGGCGGTTCGGTTAGGGAATCGGAAGCCAGTCCTGTCGAAACCCACGTGAAACTCTGGACCAATCGCGTGAGAGTGGTGACGCTCTACCATCCGACTCGGTAATTCGGGACGGGCTTCTTTTAAGCAGGGGCGTTTGGCTAGTAGGTTGTGCGTACGATTAACTAGATCCAATGCCCGCAAATGTTCCTGCCGACGGCCCTTCCCCTTCCCTCTCTCTCTCTCTTTTTTTTTTTTTTTTTTTTTTTTTTTTTTTTGTGGTTCGTGAGACCTTTGCGTGCCTACACCTGCACTCTGGTGTTCTGAGATGTGCCCAACCGGAGGTGCTCCACCGGAGCAGCCCCTTCGTTCGGCCGCTTTGGCCCTTGCCCTTTTTTTTTTTTTTTTTTTTCACGTGCCGCATGCTCTTCGGATGGCCATTTGCTGCCTTCCATGTTTGGTAGGCCACCCTTTGTCTTGCATTATGGCGTGTGCTCTTGGCATCATGGGACCCCAAGTCCCACACCCACTCTTTCCTCTTTTTTTTTTTTGTTTTTTTTCCCTTCACCCGTGATTCCTTTGCATTTCAGGGCTTGCATAGCCCGCACATCTTGCCACTTCCTTTTTTTTTTTTTTTTTTGCTCTCTATCTCTTTCTCTCTTGTTCGCATGTACCCTAGGCTTCCATGCCGTATAGGTGTTCCCCGCTTCAGGTTCTTCCACACCTCAAGAGCGAATGCTCCTCTTTTTTTTTTTTTTTTTTTTCAAGCAAGTCCAACAACTTTGCCCATTAGGCCTTCCCATTCATTCAAAAGAGCATACAAGCATTACTTGCAATCACATGTTCACCTAGGACTCCTAGTCCTACACCCCTTGCCTTGGGGTAGGCCCGCGGCCTTTCTAACATCCCCTATGGGATAGGCCAGCGGCCTTTGCACTCCCTAGTGCCATCATCTCCATTCAAGCCTCTCGGCACTGTCAGAACATTATAGCTTATGCTTTTGTGTAGGCTGTAGTGGGGTATCCCATAGGGGGTACAACCCAATTAGGGTTAGTACTTGTACCCACTTCATTCATAGTTCATTCATTCTCGTTTCAGTTTTCTCAGGCACCGCCCCCTAGGGCGTTCACACCACCGGTGCCGGCCCTTGGGCTCCTCCCCCATTTTCCGGGCAAGCATTGGCCATGTGGCCTGGCTGCCCACAACGGAAGCATGAGCCACGAAAGCTCCTTCCATTACTGTCAAATGGGGGGCCGCGCTTGTTGCCAAATGCCATGGGCGCGCGCCCTCCGCCACGTGGGGTACGGTTGAAATTGCCTTGTGCGCGCTCCATCGCCGCCACGTCCGCGACGGCTTGCTTGAACGTGCGTGAGGTGAAGACGCTCTTATCTTCGTAGAGCTTGAAGCGATTTGCCGTGCGGAAGTTGGTGTAGTCGGCGACATGGAGTAGCTTGAAGCGGTTGGTGATAAGTGTGAAAGCTTCGCCAAGGTATTTGAGGGCGCTTTCCGGCTCGTTGTGTCGCACCTTGTGCTTTGCATGCTTCAGGTATGCCCGCAGGTGTTCCAGGACCTCGGCTTGCTCGCGCACGGCGGCGTTCTTGAACGAGGCGGCGGTTAGAGTGGGATTGGGAGACGGGAGTGGGGGGAGTTGCTCAACGGGTGCAAAAGCGGCATTTAAGGCATGTGCCTCACCATTGTCGTCGTCTTCATTGTCGCTGTCGATGGGGTTGTTCATGACTGGAGCGGCAGCGGCGCGTGTGTCTTCGCCCCTTCCGGTTTTTGTCGTGCGAGCGTGCTTCACAAGACTCCGTTTTCGCCTTTTCGCTTTTAGCAGAAACGGAAGTCGTGTTCGGTGTAGCGATTTCTTCCGTAACAGCAGGGGCCTGCTGCTGTAACAGGGACAAAAGTGTCGAAATGAGGAATGATGATGCCATTGATGTTGGTTGGGGTACATATAACAAACCCTAACTTCTGTACCCCCTAAGACAAACCTCACTACAGGCTACAACATTTGACACACCCCCATAGCCTAAGTGAGGGGTGTCAAGCAAAATAAAAAAAAAGAGTACGGTCACAAGACCAGTCCAAAAGAAAACAAAGCTCAGGGTGGATCACAACGTCACCACACTCTCTGAGCACAAGCAACAGTGGCCACAAGGCCAGTCCAAGAGATCACAAGTATATATAGCAAGAGTACAGACGAAGCAGGCAATAAACTCAAGCCTACACATGACTAGAACCTGTGTCAACAAGGCCTAACTGCACACAACACCTCTGGTGGTCACGAGGCGGAAGCGCCTTGGTGAAGATGTCTGCAGTGTTGGCCTCGGACTCCACAAACTCGAAGCAAGCCTGTCCACGTCTCTGCAACTCTCGCAGAAGAAAGTACCTGACGTGAATGTGCTTCACTCTGCTCTCCAGTCGCGGCTCACGACAGAGGAGGATCGACGCCTTGTTGTCAGTGAACAAGGTCGGTGCAGAGCTCGGCCGCTCACCAAGGTCGGCGAGCAAGAAGGTCAACCAACGCAACTCCTGTGCCGCCATGGCACCAGCGTAAATCTCAGCCTCAACTGTAGAGGTCGAGACAGAAGAGGAGCGCGTGGAACGCCAGGAAACAGCTCCAGAACCCAGACTGAAACAGTACCCCTGAGTAGACCTGTGAGTCTCAGCGTCGTCAGCGTAAGAGGAGTCACAGTGACCAGTGAGTACGACAGACTGCTGCCCTCCAAGAACTAGCCCCACGCCTGATGTAGTCGCTAGGTACTTCGCCACCCTCACAGCTGCCGTCCAGTGAACAGGACGGTGTCTCCCTGGCGCAACAAAGCGCGCAAGGATGCTGAGAGGGAAGGCGAGGTCCGGGCGAGTACAAGTCATCAGGTACATGAGGCAACCCACAAGCTCTGCGTAGGGACCACTAGGCTCAAACGGCTCGTCAGGAAAGGGACCAGTGAGTCTGTGGTCAACAGCGAGAGGTGTGCGCTGTACGGTGGAGTGCTGAAGCCCGAACCGCTGAAGGACCTGCTGCACCATGTGTGACTGTGAGAGTGTAATGGTGCGAGCGGCTCTGTCCCTGGTGATCTGCAGGCCAAGGTAGTGGCGCAGCTCACCAAGATCAGTGCACGTGTGTCTCTTCTGCAGTTCGGACTTCACGTCTGCCAAAGCAACCCTGTCCGGAGTGGCGAAAACGAGGTCGTCGACGTAAACCAGAACAAAGAACGGTGTGGAGCCACGACGAACGAACAGCGACGGGTCGGCAGAAGACGGCTGGAACCCAAGGTCAGAGAGGGTAGAACGCAGAGTGTCGTGCCACTCACGAGGGGCCTGGCGAAGACCGTAAACAGGTCGCCTCAGCCTCCACTGGGTCCCAGGAGGGAAGGTGCCAGTGAAGGCCGAGGGACGACGCAACCAGACCTCCTCGTGTAGGCTGCCCTGAAGGAAAGCAGTGGAGAAGTCGAGAGAGTGTAACTCGTAGTCTCTCTGTGCTGCTACGTGTAGTAACACCCGAAGAGTGGTCATCTTCGGGGTAGGTGCGAAGGTCTGAAAGAAGTCAACTCCCTCGCGCTGACTGAAACCTCTAGCCACGTAGCGCGCCTTGAAGACCGGGGGAGATCCCGGTGGCCGCTTCACTCTGTAGATCCACATGCCGTTGACTACGTTCGCCCCAGGGGGGGGAACCTCATCGACGTAGGTGCCTGTGGATCTGTAGGAGGCCATCTCTGCGTCCATGGCAGCTCTCCACTGAGAGGCCCAAGGCCCTGACACTGCCTCAGCGTAAGTGCGAGGAGTCGGAATGTCAAGGGCGTCGGGGTCACCCTCAGGGGCGAGGAGCATGGCACAGAGATGAGGGGAAGCGGCCGCCAGGAACTCTAGCTCAAACTGCCTGTCCTCTAGGGCGTCACAGCCAAGGGCAGACACACCCCCGACGGCCAGAGGACTGGTAGGAGGAGCAGCCACAAGCGTGGTGGCGTAGTCAAGGCGGCGGGTAGAGGCAAAGTCAGTAACTGCGGCAGTAAGAGCGGACACAGAGGACACAGAGGCACGAGGGTGAGTAACAAGAGAGGCGAGAACACGAGAGAGAACAGGACGGTACGTGCGGTAGTAGTCAGTGACAGGAGTAGGGAGCGACACAGTGAGGGCCGACTCAGGAGGAGACGGAAGCACAGACTGAGACGGACGAGGTGGACTAGAAAGAAGGAAGGCAGTACGAAGGTCAGTGAAGGGAACAGGAGACGAGGGACGAGCACGAGGGGAGCGACGAGTAGCCCAAGAACGAGACGGAGGAGGAGAGGACAAAGGCGGAGAACTGGGGAAAACAGCGGGGGAGGAGTCAGGAGGAGGAAACGTGGGACCGTAGACAGGAGGAGAGGCGGAGGAGGGAGGAGAAGGGGAGGGGAGACCAAGGGTCCGAAGACCCGAGACAGGAGGAGGAAGTGGCTGCTGCTGCTGCTGCTGCGACTGCTGCTGCTGCGGAAGCGGCTGCTGCTGGGACTGCTGCTCCTGCGGGTCCAGCTGCTGCTGCTGCTGCTGCTGCTCCTGCGGCTCCAGCTGCTGCTGCTGCTCCTCCAGCCGCTGTAACTCCCTCTCCTCTCTCTCCAACGCCAGCTGCTCGTCACGGGCACGGCGAACACGAGCCTGGTGCCTAGTCGGGTAGGGGTGGGGGGGCGGAGTAGTGTCCGAAGCAGCGGCAGCTCCAGAGTCAACCCCCGAAGAACCAGGCGCACCACCCCCAGAGGCAGCACTAACACCAGCTCCAGACCCAGGCTCACCAGAACCCGAAGGAGGCGCACCCTCACCCCCAGAGGGAGCACCCCCAGTGTCCGTGCGGCCAACACCAACTCCCGGTCGACAAGAGTCCTCTGCACCCACCGGGTCAGCTCCAACTCCAGAACCAGAAACTCCAGCTCCAACTCCAGCACCCCCAGAACCAGAAACTCCAGTGCCTACTCCAGCTCCACCTCCAGCTCCAACACCAGCTCCAACTCCAGCACCCCCAGAACCAGAAACCGGTACAGGAACAGGCACAGCACCAACCTCTCGAGAGCTAGCACCAGCGGCACGCTGCGAGGAGGACTGTGGGGAGGGAGGCTGTACCGGAGGGGCTACCGAAGGAGGAGGGGTAGCCTGGGACACACCTGACAGGGCTGGGCCAGGGGGGGGAGGCTGTACCGGGGGAGCAGGAGGGGGAGCGGCAGTCAGGAAGAGGGGGGGAGGAGGAACCGGGAGACCTTGACTGGGGTACCTGACATAGTACGGAGTGGACTCCTCGAAACGGACGTCACGGGAGTCAAAGAACCGGTGAGAGGGAGGGTGGTAAAAGGTGAAGTCAGAGGAGTCCTCAGGGAAACCAAGGAAGACACAGGGGACGGCAAGAGGCGAGAGCTTGTCCGCGGAGGTGTCGCGGACAAGAGCCAAGCACCCCCAGACACGAAACCGCGACGCAACACCAGGGGACCCTGTCCAAAGACTGGTCGGTGAAACCTCTGGTCGAGAGACACGTGGCCAGAGGTTCAGCTGGTGCGCGGCGTACCTGACCGCGTAGGGCCACAGAAAATGGGGGGCACAGGCGTGAGTCAGGGAGGTGCGGGCGATCTCCATGACCAGGCCTATGCGGCGCTCAGCAACCCCATTCTGCTGTGGGGACTCTGGAAGCGTCCAGGACTGACGAATGCCCTGCTCGCGACAGAATCCAGCGAGAATGCCGGAGCGTAACTCACCCCCACGGTCGGAGTGGAGACAGCTGACACGACGACCACGAGTGTCCTCGGTGGTGAGCAACCACTTGATCAGCGTAGAAGTCACCTCAGACTTCTTCGCCACAGGGAACACTGTGGTGTAGCGGGAGAAGTCGTCAACGACCACCAGAAAGTAACGCTCACGCTCAGGGCCGAGACGAGGGGCGGGGCCCTAGACGTCCAAGTGAAGCGTCTCAAAAGGCTCGGTGGCCGGACGAAGGGAGGAGGAGTGAGGGGTGGCGCGCAGCCTACCCTCGACGCAGGGACGACACGGCGGCACAAGCGAAGGCGGCAGCGACGGCAAGACACGTGGGAGGCCTAGGACAAGACGCTGACTAGACATAGCGCGCAGACGAGGAAGGGACGGGTGCCCCATCCGGTGGTGCCACAGAACGGTGGGGTGGGCAAGCGACCGGCAGGAGCACGACGCAACGACTGGAGCAGACGTAGGAACCTGACACGACACAGACACCTGGGGGGACGAAGCAACCTGGTGAGACGCGGAGACCCGAACGGGGGGGGGAACCGGGGGTAGTGGCAGTAGGGGGGGCTGCTGGTGTGGCCGCTGGTGCTGCTGCTGCTGCTGCTGCTGCTGCTGCTGCTGCGGCTGCGGCTGCTGCTGCTGCTGCGGCTGCTGCTGCGGCGCACGCGGGCCAGTGTGAAGAGTGTAGAGACCCGAGCCCGGCTCAGCAGTAAAGGTAGCAAGAGGCTGGTAAGAGTCTCCGTCAACACACACCGCAGTCTCTCCAGAAGGCTCAAACCACACACCCACGTGCTGACTCACGAGGGGTCGCACGCCCACCAAGTTCCGGGAGAACGAGGGGACGTGAAACCCAGTGAGAGACCCGGAGGGAGCAGCAGGACACGGTAAAGTGGTAGTGTGACGTGCAGTGACTGGTCCCGTAGTGGGATCAGCCAACGCTACAGAAACAGGCGCAGGAAGTGGTGTAAGTGTCGTGCTGTCCCGGAAGAAGCAGTGGGAGGCTCCAGAGTCCAGTGTGAACGACAGCGAAGCGTCCTCTGAGGTAGTCGCTGGTCTAGAGTCTACACAAGTACCTACACTAGCAACAGGCAACTGAGCAAGACTAGCACCTAAGCTAACAACACCAGAGTAAACAGAGTCAGAAACACTAGAGTCAACAACAGCATACATAGCATGGGGAGCACTAATCAGATCAACTAACTGCTCAGCAGACATGCCCCACAGAGCGGAGCCGTAGCGCTGAACCAGAGGAAGCCAGTCAGGAGCAGGACCGCCAACCCCGTAGGTCAACCGGACCGTGTCAGTGAGCTGAGCAAAGCACTGACCAGAGGGGTGAAAGCGGCCACAAGGGTGGCCCCGACAAGGACCTGTCTGAACCTGGTAGGGGCAGGGAGGGTAACCCGCACCGCGCTGGGGCTGACGCAGCCCCGACCCCGGAGCCAGCTGCTGACGCTGCTGCTGCTGAGGCTGCTGGGAGGAAAGGGGCTGCTGCTGCTGCTGAAGGTGCTGCTGACGCTGAGCCTGGTACCACGCCGCTGCTCCACCTAGCGGGGCCGGCAGTACAGGAGGCGACTGACGAGCTCGGGGGTCGCCGCCACCAGCAGGCGCAGTGGAGTCACCAGCCGCTGCACGAGGGGTCTCTCCAGACGCTGCACTCCCACCACCGCCAGTCGCAACAGCACCCCCACTACCTCCGCTACCTCCACCTCCACCTCCACCAGAACTACCTTTCTTGCCCCCCTTGCCGCGGGACCGCGACGCAGTCGTAACAGCAGCCGCAGTCGCGTCAGTAGCGGCAGTGGCGAGAGAGGCAGTGAAGGTGGGTAACTGCGGGACTGTGCACCCGTGGAAGAGTGGGGGGGACACAGTACCAGAGGTGGCAGCTACCGAGCGAAGGTTGCTCTCGACGTCCTTGAGTGCAGACTCAAGGACCTCGATAGTCAGCTCACTAGGGTGCTTCAGCAGAAGCGCGTCACGAACGGAGGCTAGGCGGTCAGGGAGGCTAGTGGCGATGAAATAGACAGTAATCGCCATGGGGGGAGGAAGCAGTGCAAGCTGTGCCTTAGTGCAAGCAGCGCGGTAACTAGCGTCGAGCGAGCGGAGGTGAGCGATCAAGTCAGCAGAGCGCTCAAACGAGGCGAGATCAGGAAACAGGAACGGGAGGAAAAGACGGCCAAGAGAGACAGTAGCGGGAGTAGAGTAGCGGGCCTTAATCGCAGTGAGGTACGCAGCAGCGGTGCAAACCTGAGTAAAGTGGACCTCCTCTGACTCAGGGAGGAGGCTGCTGAGTGCGATGCAGGCCGCAGCGTCACGCGACGTCCAAGCCGTCCGGTCAGCGCGCTGACGGGCAAAGCGAGCCGTAGCAGCGTCGTCAGGGGCAGAGCCTAAAGCTGTAGGCTCGGGGGGCTCGGGGAGGTAACCAGTAGCGTGCGACCAGAGGGTCTCGCCCCCCCTGGACCTGACTCTCTAACAGACGGCGAGCGCGAAGAAGCCAGACGGAAAAGTCAAGTGGTCTACCGTCAGCGTCGAAACGAAGAACTCGCGGAGTCGCCATAGTGAGAACTAACGCGAACGAACAGGCGAGTAACAACCGGGGAGAAGAGGCAAATTAGGGTTCAGGTGGGAAGGGGACTCAGTCGCAGCGGAAGAGTGGGCTAGGGCGACGGGCCAGGGCGTAGGGTAGGGCGACGGGCCAGGGCGTAGGGTAGGGCGACGGGCCAGGGCGTAGGGTAGGGCGACGGGCCAGGGCGTAGGGTAGGGCGACGGGCCAGGGCGTAGGGTAGGGCGACGGGCCAGGGCGTAGGGTAGGGCGACGGGCCAGGGCGTAGGGTAGGGCGACGGGCCAGGGCGTAGGGTAGGGCGACGGGCCAGGGCGTAGGGACGGGACAGGGCGACGCGACGGGGCAGGGCGGCGCGATGGGGCAGGGTGACGGGACGGGGCAGGGCGACGCGATGGGGCAGGGTGACGCGACGGGGCAGGGTGACGGGACGGGGCAGGGCGACGCGACGGGGCAGGGCGACGGGACGGGGCAGGGCGACGCGACGGGACAGGGCGACGGGACGGGGGGGAATGGGCGGGCACGACGTGACGGGGGGAACGGGCGCGACGCGACGGGGGGAAAGAGCGCTAGGCGACGGGGGGAAAGGGCGCGACGCGACGGGGGGGGGGGGAAAGGGCGCTAGGCGACGGGGAGAAAGGGCGCTAAGCGACGGGGGAGAGGGCGCTAGGCTCGGTACTAGGCGCGGTAACAACGGAACCGGTACGAACGAGAGGTAGGATCAGGCTCGGGAGGGACGAACGGAGAACGGAGGAACGGGATCCCACAGGATCCTAACCTAGCTGATACCATGTCGAAATGAGGAATGATGATGCCATTGATGTTTGTTGGGGTACATATAACAAACCCTAACTTCTGTACCCCCTAAGACAAACCTCACTACAGGCTACAACATTTGACAAAAAGCTGCTGCAGTTGGGCTGCAGTGAAGCTTGGCGCCACTTGCGCGTCAGGCCCCACAGGCGCGTTAGGGCCCACAGGCGCGTCAGGGCCCACGGGCCTGCGACGCTGACGCGGACGCGGGGTGCCAGCCGCGCTGGTTGGCGCCGACTTGGCGCCTTCTGTCGCGGCCAGCGCCTGAGGGGCCACAGGGGCTCGAGGCACACCGGGGGCGTGTGCCTCGACTCCAGGGGCGTGTGCCTCGACTCCAGGGGCGTGAGCCTCGGTCGCGCCCAGCAGTACGTCGACGCCAGTCGGGGAAATTTCCCCGTCGTCTGCCCGACGCTTGTTAGGACGATCGCCGGCAATTTCGCGTGCGTTTCTTCCGGACTCGGGTCGAACAGAGGCGGTAGCGGTATTACCCTCGCCGCCGTTAAGTGCCATGGTTGCTGCGTTGTGAGCGAAAATGTCAGAGAGTAAAGTCGACGGGGATTGAAATCGGGGAAGAGACTTCAACTTCGCCAGCTTGAGAGTGGAAGACGAGAGTTGAGAAGGAAAATCGGCTAAACCGTTTGAAAATGAGAGACGTGGGTGGAGGGAAATGACCTCCAGCCCACATTTTGTACTCCAAAACAGGCGTTTAGCGCGGCTCGACGCTGCCGAATCCTACATTACAAGCAGCTTCGCTTTCAAAATACATAATTTTGTAGAGCGTTACAGCTTTTAAAAATATACATATCAGGTGCACATGGGAGATTCGACATGCCATGTAAGGCGGTCGTTATCCTGTACATCTTGACGTTACAGTATACTGTATCATCTCGACTTGACGTGCAACTAAAACTGGTTGAGTGCTAGGCACTGACTGACGGTTGGCGGGTGTGCGATGCTCAGCGACGAGAATCCCTGCATCCGTCTCCGTCCAGAGGCCAACTGGTGAAATACTGGCACACGAGAAAAAAATTGGCACCAACAAAACAGAAAAGGATGATGTTGGAAAACACAAAACAGTTTCGCAATACATTACTTCAATTTCCGTGATTCTGGCTTTATGCCTACAGCGTGTTTTTAAGGGGCAGAGTGAATTAATCGTGCCGTCAGTCTCCTGACGGGTCAGGTGATCGCAAAATCCCATTTCAAGGCATGGATGCGAACAGCAGAATACCGACATTCAGCGGCGGTGTTCGCCAGCACTTTTGAAAACGAAAACGACGGGATCAGGAAGGTCAGTCACGCCTTCCTGATCCCGTCAGTTAGGGTTCGTTAAGCTCCGTCAGCCTGGTCAGCCCGTAAAATTCGTGCCGAAGCTAGGATGTCGTCCGAGCCTAAAGCAATCTGCGGCGCCTGGCGATCGCTCTCATTTTTCTCAATTTTCGGAAGGAAACATGGCATTCGGAAATGGGGACGCGACTTCCTCCCCAGGCAAACGTCCCGTCTCATGCCATCCCGTGGCAATCCACCATTTCACGTGGACCGCCGTGGATAGGCGATGTAATTGGCTGTCGGAGGAAGGTGGGGCGTGGGGTTCCATATGCGGTTGTGAAGTTTCTCATGTCGGGGCTGGAAAGTTCGCGGGTGGCATTTCGCCCAAACCTTTTTGGAGGGTTCCGACCCCGCTTCCTGATGCCGTTGCCAGTCCAATGCCTTCCATTTTCTTCCAATCTCAAAGGTGCTGGCGAACACCGCCAGTGAGATCCAGCGTTTGTTCGATACCGTGATTAGGCACCTTCGAACAAAGTTTGTGTGTAGCCCCGAATGCCATCTGAGTAGATAACTGCTCAGCTCGCTGAAGTTAGCCACAAACCCCTCCCATCCCATATCTCTCAGCTCACTTGTTCCTCCCCGCTATCGTTCAGTCCCTAGGTCGAGTCAGCAAAGCAGCCATGTCTGACACGACGATCCCGCAAGAGGCGGGTACTATTCGCAAGGGAGGACTCGTTTTTATCAAGGGACGGCCTTGCAAGGTACGAGATGAGGGATTCCAAAGTTATCACGCGCCTGGTCGCTTCAAAGCAGAAGTTCTGCTTGCCTCTTTTCCGCAAAAGTGCTCAGATAGTTGGCTTACGTGTTTGTCGTTATTTATGTTGGAACATTCCACAGGTGGTGGAGATTTCTACCAAGGTTGGTGCGAAGTACGGTCGCACGATGTGCCATTTTGTGGGAACTGATCTTCTCACCGATGAGAAGGTGGAAGATACCGTGCCGTCTACTCACATTTGTGACGTAAGTTTGCTTGCATAGCAGTGTTATTGGTCGTGCCGCCTGTTTCTCATCCAAATAATTCTGGGTTTTCAGGTTCCAGTGGTCCGTACCGACTTTCAACTCGTAACTGTCGAGAATGGCTACGTAAGTGTCCAAGGGTTTGTGTGATGGCATTTCCTAGCTTTTGGTTTCTGCGTCCTAATATCTGGCTACGGACGTGTTGCCTCAGGTAACTGTTACGACGCCCGATGGTGATACGAGGAGCGATTTTCACCTTCCGACCAATGAGGCTCTCGCCTCACAGGTATGGTAACTTTGGAAGTGCAATTTTCTCTTTTGTAGCGTGTGAATCATGGCGTTCCTAAGTCCGCCTCTCGATCGTCTTGCAGATCACGAACGGAGTTGCAGAAGGCAAGGTACTTGTGCTGAGTGTAACGAGCTATCTTGGTCAGGAGGTAATTTGCGCTGTTAAAGATATGTCAAAAATGTATGGGGTGTAGTAAATGGGATGGTCCATTGGACTACTTGATGGTTTCCTACCGTTAAAAGTTGCTGTAATTGAAAATTTCTCTATAATGGATGTTCTATGTTTCACAACCTTCATTTCAATTGTTTTAACTCTCTGTCAACTTATAAAGTTGCATGTTAGGCTACAGTGAGGTACACCTTAGAGAGTCCAACCATTTAGAGTTGCTTATCCCATCCTCCCTAGCGATCATCATTCTGCTTGCACACTTCTGAGATGGTCTCATAAAGTTATCTCGCAGCCTAGTCTAGCCCGCCTAGCCGGTCCTTAGCTAGCCAGCCATCCAGATCTAGCCAGCCAGCCAGATGTAAAGGCCGCCTCTCCCGTGGTACAGCTTGAATTCCTATGTCGTGCTATCTGCTTCGAGGTGAATCCCCTTCGCCATCAACTGGCTCACACTCAGTAAGTTTTAATCGAATCCTTCTGCAATTAGGACTTTCGACATCTGCAGTATCACATTTGTTTCCCTTGGGTGAAGTTGTACCACCCCTTGTCTCCGTGTGCGCAGGTTTTGATTGTTGGCGACGGTGATGACGACCTCCCGTTGAAGTTGGTATTCTCGTTGAACGAAGCGACCAGAGGAGCACAAATGTTGCCCGCATCAACTGTCCAAGAAACAAGTGTCTTTCCCGGACGGCTCGCTTTGAGCGATGGCTGTGTACGTCGGGTTCGGTTGAAGTGACTCGCGACGAGGAATGCTGTTGTCGAGTTGCTCTTCCGGTGAGTACCGTATACTCCCGGACAAAACACCCCCCCATAATTGTACACCCCCGGGTAGCTTGTGCGGGGTGGGTGTTATGATAGACCTCGTTTCCACTATACCCCCCTTTTTGCCTGATTTTCTATAACACCCCCCTTTTCTTACGGATTCATTAGTATAGTCGTTAACGAGTAGCTGCAATACGGAAGAATGTCGTGTGAATTTCTCCCTCAATGAAATTTCGCGGTACATTCAAAGGCAATCTGCCGAGATTTGCCCTCTCCCACTATTTCTCTGTTGCCACGTGCAGGTGAATCTTCCGTTGCAAGTGGCAAGACAGATGTCACATGGCATTTTCGTGAGGGCGATGAAGTTCGAGGCCGAAACTGACATTCGCGCCTCAGGCAGTGATGCTAAAACGACCAGCAAAACACCCACATTGACTAATTAAAAAAACACTAACACTAAAATATGCCATATGTAAAGACCCGGGTATTATGTATTTTTTTCCTATGAGGAGACCCCCCCCATTTTTTCCCTGTATTTTTAGCTATACCCTAGGGTGTTATGTCCGGGAGAATACGGTAATGTGGTGGTGACTCAGTGACGCAAGAATCAGTTAACTTTGCCATACAGCTGACGATGTTTCTTCCTCCTTGTGCAGGTTGTGTTGACGATGTCGTTGAAGGCTGCAGTTGACTCGTGGGGTGCGATTGTGTGAACACCACTTGATTGCTTGAAGGACGGAGTTGGCGTTGCGGCGACGTTAACTGCTGTCGGTTCGAGTAGTGCGTACGAGGGTGTCCTGAAGTCTTGCAGAGGTGACAAAACGGAGGTACGATTTTCGGTTGATGTCGATTGTTGCTGTTGTTGTAGCGACGTTGAGTATGAAACGCGAATTCGGATACTGATGTCTTCTTCATGTGTCATTCTTCTTGCATGTCCATGTCTTGCTGTTCGGCGCGAATTTCGGCACAAAGTGCTGCTTCGGAAATCTTTCCGTGAGCTTGGAGTATGGCGCGAGTGGAGCGCCAGTGAGGACCAAGGCCGTCGATGACGACTGTGACGAATGCGTCTGCTGATATCGACCCTCTGCATCGAAGAAGCTTGCCGCGCAACTCGCGGCAGCGACTGATATACGCCATTCTTTTTTCGCCCGGTTTCATTTCGACTGTTGTCAACCGCGCCATTAACCGACTTTGCTTGACACTGTCTGTTGCTTGATACAAGTTTTTAAGGCGATTGTACGCGAGCTCGGCGGAGTTGCCGTATCCCCGGTAAGACCGAATATTCTGTCAGAACATTATAGCTTACTTATTTGTGTAGGCTATAGTGGGGTATCCCATAGGGGGTACAACCCAATTAGGGTTTCCTATTTGTACTCACCTCGTTCAGAGTTCACTCATTCTCTCGTTTACTTCTTCTCATGGTATCGAGCAGGTTCCCCTGTGGGGACTTTGCTTAGGGCCCACCACTTCGAATTTTTTTTTTTCCTGCCCTAGCGCCCTAGCGCCCTAGCGACCACCCTAGCGCCCGCCCTAGCGCCCTAGCGCCCGCCCTAGCGCCCGCCCTAGCGCCCGCCCTAGCGCCAGCCCTAGCGCCCTAGCGCCCGGCGCCCGCCCTAGCGCTCGTGAGCCGCCCGCGGCCTGCCTGTGAGCCGCCGCCCGTGAGCCGCCGCCCGTGAGCTACCGCCCGTGAGCACCGCCCGTGAGCGCCGCCCGTCAGCCGCCGCCCGTGCGCTACTCGTCAGCCGCCGCCCGTGAGCGCCGCCCGTGAGCCGCCGCCCGTCAGCAGCCGCCCGTTAGACGCCGCCCGTGCGCCGCCGCCGTCTGCGAAGCCGCCGCCCGTAAGCCGCCCGCCCGTGCGCCACCAGCCCGCCCGTGAGCCGCTGGCGCCGCCCGTGCGTCGCCCGTCCGTGAGCCGCCCGCCCGTGCGCCGCCCGCCCGTGCGCAACCCGTCCGCGAGCCACCCGCCCGCCCGTGAGCCGCCCGCGCCGCCCGTGCACAGCCCGCGAGCCGCCCGCGAGCAGCCCGCGAGCCGCCCCAGCCGCCCGTGAGCCGCCCGCGCGTCACCAGTGCGCCGCCAGCGAGACGCCCGCGCCGCCCGAGCCGCCCGAGCTGCCCGAGCCGCCCGAGCCGCCCGAGCCGCCCGAGCCGCCCGAGCCGCCCGAGTCGCCCGAGCCGCCCGAGCCGCCCGAGTCGCCCGAACCGCCCGAGCCGCCCGAGCCGCCCGAGCAACCTGAGGTGCCGAGCTCCTGCTCCTATGGGGCTGCTGCTGCTCCTGGACCGGCGCAGCCGCTGTACTGCCGTGTTACTGTACTACTGAGCTACCCGACTCTTCCTGCCCGGTGAGACTGTCAGCTGCTATAATGGCCACCCCCAGTGTCCTGGCTTTTGATGCTGAGGGTCGCGCCATTGACTTTGCAGTCTGGGTCGAGGACCTTCAGCTGTACTTACTGTGCGATGCGATAGATGAGGTTTCTCTCTTTGACTTGATCTCTGGCGCTGTCCCTGCCCCTCCTGCTGATGCTGACCCCACTGTTCGCTCCAAGTTGGCCACACGCGATGCTGCTGCACGTCTTGCTGTGCGTCGACACCTCCCTTCCTCCGAGCGTGCGCACTTTAGTCAGTGCAAGACCGCTCAGGCCTTGTACGACGCTGTAGTTGCGCGCTACTCCTCCCCTTCCTCCGCTACGCTGAGCCGCCTCATGCTACCGTACCTCTTCCATGACCTCGCTGCCTTTCCCACAGTCGCTGACCTCTTTACCCACCTCCGCGTTAGTGACACTCGCTACCGCGCTGCGCTTCCTGCTGACTTCCGCGTCGCAAACCCTCCTCCCATGTACATCACTCTCTACTTTCTAGTCACCCGTCTCCCTGAGTCCCTACGTGCCGTTAGGGACCAGTTTCTCTCTGTCTGTCCCACCACCCTCACTGTCGACCTCCTTGAGAAGTCCCTGCTAGCGGCTGAGAAGAGTATAGTCGCTGTAGGGGCCTCTCGTGGTGACCCTCGCACCCCCATCTTTGAGGGGTGTTCTCCCTCCCCCCTGTTACCCTCTGTCGCCTCTGCTGCTGCGGCCGACCTCGTTGGTTTGGAGTCGGTCGGTGCGGCGTCTGCCCCCAGCGGTAGGCGCCGCTCTGGCAGGGGCAAGGGGGGCAAGGGAGCGGGTGGAGCTAGCGGGGGCGGTGGCGGAGGAGGTGGGGGCGGCGGGGGGAGTGGGGGTGGCGGTGGAGGTGGTGGCGGGAGTGGAGGTACTAGTGGCGGCAGTGGAGGCGGTGGTGGTGGCAGAGGTGGCGGTGGGAGCGGCGGGGGTGAGGGTGGCGGTGGCGGCGGTGGCGGCGGAGGCGGGGGTGGCGGTGGTGGAGGTGGTCGGAGTGGCACGTCGCAGCGGAGCAGCACTGCGGGTGGTCAGCGCCAGCAGCAGCAGCAGCAGCAGCAGCAGCGCTCTCGCGACATCCCCGCCCCTCATCAGCTCCGTGAGTGGTACTCGCAGCGTCAGCGTGGTGGGGCGTTCGGCCCCTGCACCTACGTCCTTCGCACCGGCGACCGCGCGGGTGAGCAGTGTGGGGGCACCCACACCGCCCGCCGCTGCTTTGCCTGCTTGACCGACGCTTGGCGCCAGCAGTTTCCGGAGGCCTCTGAGATCCCCCGCTGGAGAGAGCTGTCTAGGGCTGGTGTAGCTATCTTTGATCTTGACTATGATGCTATCCTTGCTGCCATGTATGCTGTGACTGTTAGTGATGAGGGTGACTGTTACCGATGTTTCCCCCCGACCCGGGCATTGGTATTGCTGTGTCAGGTGCCAGTGAGGCTGTTGCTCTAGGTGCCAGTGCGTCTGTGCTCGCAGGTACTAGTGAGTCTGCACTCTCAGGTACTGTGTCGGCTTCGGCCTCTCACACCTTCACCCTTGACTCTCGAGCGTCTCGCTCCTTCTTTCGGGACCGCACCACTCTCACGCCGCTTAGTCGGCCGGTTGCGGTGTCCCTGGCTGACCCCTCTGAGGGTCCTGTCCTGTCTCGTTTCTCCACAGTCCTCCCGTGTCCGGCGGCTCCCTCTGGCACCCTGACTGGTCTCTACCTCCCCTCGTTCTCTACGAACCTGGTGAGTGGTGCTGACCTACAGGATGCGGGTGTCCACTAGTTCACTCCTGCTCGTCAGCGGGTGACACAATGCACAGAGGCTAGCACAGGTCGCCACCTGGCTATGTTTACACGTCAGCCAGGGTCGAGCCTGTACACACTGACCACTGCTTCTCCTCCAGGTGCTGAGTCTGGTAGGGTCTCTTCGTCTGGTCAGGTGTTTGCTGCAGCGTCCAGGTCTGGTCCTGAGTCTGCCCCCTGTTCATGTCGCCGTCTGTCCCACGAGACCCTCCTCTGGCACCACCGCCTTGGCCACCCCTCTCTGCTTCGGCTCAGAGGCATGGCCTCCCGTCTTCTGGTGTCTGGTCTCCCCAGGTCCCTCCCTCCCCTTCCTCAGGGCCCTGGCCCTGCCTGTGTCCCCTGTGTCGAGGGGCGCCAGCGGGCTGCCCCTCACTCCTCCCAGTTTCCTCCGACAGAGGCTCCGTTGCAGACGCTTCACATGGACGTGTGGGGCCCTGCCCGCGTCCGTGGACTCGGTCACGAGCGCTACTTCCTGTTGGTGGTTGACGACTACTCGCGTTACACCACAGTCTTCCCCTTGCGCAGCAAGGGTGATGTCACTGAGGTGCTGATCGACTGGATCCGCGCAGCTCGTCTCCAGCTCAGGCAGAGCTTTAGGTCGGACTTTCCTGTGTTGCGTCTGCACTCGGACAGAGGCGGAGAGTTCTCCTCTGGCCTTCTGCGTGCCTACTGTAGTGCGCGAGGCATCCGCCAGACCTTCACGCTTCCGGACTCACCGCGGCAAAATGGGATTGCAGAGCGCCGCATTGGCATGATCATGGACGTCGCTCGTACGTCTATGATGCATGCGGCTGCCCCCCATTTTCTGTGGCCGTTTGCTGTCAGGTACGCGGCGCATCAGATCAACCTCCACCCCAGGGTCTCCAGGCCGGAGACCTCCCCAGCCCTGCTGTGGACGGGGAAGGTTGGCGATGCGTCGGCGTTCCGGGTCTGGGGATCTCGGGCGTTTGTCCGCGACTTGTCTGCGGACAAGCTGTCCCCTCGCGCTGCTCCCTGCGTCTTCCTTGGGTTCCCCCCCGACGCCCCTGGGTGGCAGTTCTACCACCCCACCTCTCGCCGTGTTCTGTCCTCCCAGGACGTCACGTTCGACGAGTCGGTACCCTACTACCGCCTCTTCCCCTACCGCACTCCGTCCCTCCCCCCACCCCCGCTCTTCTTGGTACCAGGTCCCCCCCCGGTAGACCCCCTTCCCCCTCAGGGTCCTGCCCCTTCAGGTGTGTCCCAGGTAGACGCGGTCGAGCCTGTCGAGGTCACTGGTGACTCTGGTGCTGCTGAGGGTGCTGAGCCTGGGGGTGCTGAGCCTGGGGGTGCTACGCCTGGAGGTGCTTTGCCTGGGGGTGCTGAACCTGGAGGTTCTTCGCCTGGAGGTTCTCCGGGTGCTTCGTCTCACCGAGAGCCACTCTCCTCACAGGAGCTGCGTGAGTGGTTTGCTCGGCGCTGGAGGCGTGCTGCTGGTGCTGGAGGTTCTTCTGCTGCTGAGGGTGCTGCTGCCGCGGGTCCCAGAGGTGCTCGTACTGGGAGTACTAGAGCTGCTTGGCCTGCGGGTTTGCCTGGAGCTGGTGTTGCTGAAGGTGTTGGCGCTGAGACTACCACTGGTGGTTCGACTGGAGGTGTTCCTGGTGCTGCTGGAGGTTCTGGGGCTACTGGAGGAGCTGCTGGGGGTTCTGGAGCTACTCGAGGTGCTGCTGGAGGTGCTGCTGGAGCGGGTACTCCTGCTTGGGGTACTGGTGCTGTCCCTGCTGTTTCTGGCGTCGCCACGCGGCCCCGACCGTACTTCGTACCGCTCCTGCAGCAGGTTCTTGGTCTTCCACCTTCTCATGGTCCTCCTCCTCCTCCCTTAGAGGGTCCACAGCCTGTCCAGTCACAGCTACAGCCTGCCTCCCCTTTGCCTGCTCCTTCTCCCTACGCTGGTCCGACTGGAGGTCTTACTGAGCGTCGTGAGCCTGCGTCTCGTCCTGCGCCGCCTGTTCGTACTACGCGCACTAGTGGTCGCGGTTCGCGTCAGCGTCCGCCTCCTATCCCTAGCACGCACCGGATGTCTCTGCGTCCGTCCACTGCTCCTCTACGTGCCCCTTTGCCTTCTCCTCCTCCTTCCTCTCTTCCTGCTCTTGCCGACCCGGAGTCGAACTCTCTTCGTGCTGCCAGTCCTACTGTTACGCGTCTCCTTGCTACTGCTGTCACTGACCCTTCTTTCGAGCCTTCTGCTGCGTCTGCCCTTGTCACTGAGCTCGTCGACTTTGCTCCGCGCTGTCGTCTAGACTACGCTGCTGGTCTTGTCGCTGAGTCTGAGTCTACCTGTCCTCCGTCCGTCGGGGGTGAGTGTGCCCTTGGCACGGACGTCCTTGAGGACAGGCAGGAGGAGTTCCAGTGTCTGGCAGCCGCTTCACCTCATCTCGCGTCTGTACTGCTAGCCCCTGAGGGAGACCCGGATGCACTAGACATCCCGACTCCGCGCTCTTACGCGGAGGCGATAGAGGGTCCCTACTCCTCTCAGTGGCAGGCAGCTATGGATGCAGAGATGGCTTCCTGGAAGTCCACAGGCACCTACGTTGACGCTGTTCCCCCTCCTGGGGCGAACATAGTCAGTGGCATGTGGATCTTCAGGGTGAAGCGGCCGCCGGGTTCTCCGCCTGTCTTCAAGGCGCGGTACGTGGCTCGTGGTTTCAGTCAGCGGCAGGGAGTTGACTACTTTCAGACCTTCTCCCCCACCCCGAAGATGACCACTCTTCGGGTACTGCTGCACGTTGCTGCTCACCGTGACTACGAGCTGCACTCTCTCGACTTCAGCACAGCTTTTCTGCAGGGCAACCTGCACGAGGAGATCTGGCTGCGTCGCCCACCTGGCTTCACTGGGTCTTTCCCTCCTGGTACCCAGTGGAGTCTCCGGCGTCCAGTCTACGGTCTCCGCCAGGCGCCGCGTGAGTGGCACGACACACTGAGGACTACGCTGGCGGCACTTGGGTTTGCTCCCTCCACTGCAGACCCGTCGCTGTTTCTGCGCACCGACACCTCTCTGCCGCCGTTCTACATCCTCGTGTACGTCGACGACTTGGTCTTTGCCACAGCTGACACTGCTGGACTCGCCTACGTGAAGTCCGAGCTGCAGAAGAGACACACGTGCACTGACCTGGGTGAACTGCGCAGCTACCTTGGCTTGCAGATCACCCGGGACAGAGCACGCCGCACCATTACCCTGACTCAGTCACACATGGTGCAGCAGGTCCTTCAGCGCTTCGGCTTCACGTACTCCTCGCCTCAGGCCACTCCTCTGCCTACTCGCCACTCGCTCTCAGCTCTGCCTTCGGATGAGTCCGTAGAGTCGAGTGGCCCGTATGCAGAGCTTGTTGGCTGCCTCATGTACCTGATGACCTGCACACGACCTGACCTTGCATACCCTCTGAGCATTCTTGCACGCTATGTTGCTCCTGGGAGACACCGACCAGAGCACATGGCTGCAGCGAAGAGGGTGTTGCGCTATTTGTGCAGTACGTCAGGCATGGGGCTAGTGCTTGGAGGGCGCAGTCCAGTGGTCCTCACTGGGCACGCAGACGCTTCTTGGGCTGACGACCAGGCTACGCAGCGGTCGTCACAGGGTTACACTTTCAGTCTTGGTTCCGGCTCTGTTTCGTGGCGGGCTACCCGCTCGTCTTCTGTTCTCGGCTCCAGTTGTGAGGCTGAGATCTACGCCGGGGCCATGGCTGCACAGGAGTTACGCTGGCTCACCTACCTGCTGCACAGGAGCCGCCTCGTTCTCCTCCAGTCCTGTACGTAGACAACAAGGCCATGCTGGCCTTGTGTCAAGAGCAGCGACTGGAGCACAGGACAAAGCACATTGCTCTCCGCTACTTTCTTGCTCGTGAGCTACAGCAGCGTGGACAGCTGCGACTTGCGTACGTGGCCTCTGAGGCCAACACTGCTGATGTCTTCACCAAGGCACTTGCGCCTTGTGATCATCAGCGCTGCTGCACGCAGCTGGGCCTTGTGCCTGCCTTGCCTCACTTGCTCACTTCTTGACCTTGCTTGTACTTTTACCTATATATACTCTTGCTCTTGCTTGCTTGCCTCTTGTATATCTCTATATATGATCTTGCATGTGAACTGGCCTTCTGGCCTTTGAACTTGTGCTCGGAATGTGTGGTGACTTTGTGATCCACCCTGAGCTTTGCTTTGCTTTGCTTGACTGGTCTTGTGACCCCTTGTTCTCCCCCACTTTGCCTATGGGGGTGTGTCAGAACATTATAGCTTACTTATTTCTGTAGGCTATAGTGGGGTATCCCATAGGGGGTACAACCCAATTAGGGTTTCCTATTTGTACTCACCTTATTCATAGTTCACTCATTCTCTCGTTTACTTCTTCTCATATTCTGCTGCTGGTTTGGTGTGATATTCCTCAGTAGGATTGTATACGCCATCATTGACTGATACGTATACTGCTGCTTGTCGTACTGTGTCCCATGTGTTGGATATGGCAGGGACGCGTGGAAGAAGCCAAGGATCTGCGCGCCTTCCATCATCAGCTCGAACTCGAACGACCAGGTAAAGAAGTCTTTTCCATCAAACGGTCTTTACGTCTGCAATTTCAGAACGTGCGCGAATTGCGACTGTACTTGAAGTGCGTCCAGTGTCTTCTCTTGTTCAGGTGCAGGCTGCTGGCGCGTCATGAAGCTGACGGAACCACGTTGCGGTTCATACGGGGCAAAGGTAGGCTGTTGTTGCTGATTTCCTCGCGCGTAAGATGAACCGTCGAGGCTCATTGGTGTAACGTTGTTGTTGTTGTTGCTGTTGTTTGACTGCGCAGGTGCCTCTTGCTGGTGTTGTTCGTAGAAGGACATGAAGGAGAAAACTTTCTCCATCATGGATCGAAGCCCACGACTTGGTTTGCGGGAGTTTCGGTAGACCGCCCTGCCGGTCTCGTTGTTGTGCCCTCCTCTGTCTGTAGGCCAGAGGCAGGAGGTGGAGTAGGAGTAGTACCAGGGGAGCCGTTGGAGGAGCTCCTCTCCTTTCGAGTAGCCATGTCTTCTGATGTTGTAGGTATTTAATAGTTGAATCTTATCTTGACTGCTCTCATACCATGTTGGGCTGAAAAAGGCCCTTAAGGATCTTTGCAGGACTAGATTGAATGGTAGGAATGATGTAACAGCGGAAGCTTTCAATGATGACTTTGTGAATCACTTTGCGCTGGTATGTGAGGGCAAAGTGGATTGATTAAAACAGAGAAGTACAAGGTTTTATATAAGAGTACAAGGAATACGAAGGGATACGGTTAGTAACCGTTTTACTGCTGCTGTTGCAGTTCGATACAGTGACGACTCGGGCAACTGCTCAATAACGAGTCAGTTGTGTGTCCTTGCTGTTGCGTTGTATTTGTCAGGTCAAAGGTCGCTGACCTTTGACTTTCACGTAACCTCCAGCTGTTCTTCAACTTCCGAGGATTGATTCGCCGATGCTTCGCTGCACCTTGCTTCGTTTGCAGCTTAGTGTTTCGACACGAAGAAGGCGCTAAATTACTTGTTCCCAACACCAGCAACAACGCACATGCCCCGCCAGCAACAGCGCGTGCGTTGTCAAGATAGCAAGCTGGAATGACTGCATTGAATGAGTTGTGGGTGCAAGTACTAACCCTTATATTGGGTTGTACCCCATATGGGCTACCCCAATATAGCCTATATAGAACTAGCACAGATATAGTTTGACTGTCAAACTATATGTGTTATTTTTGTGTAGGCTATAGTGGGGTAGCCCATATGGGGTACAACCCGAAGTTAGGGTTAGTACTTGTACCCACATTTCATTCAATGCAATCATTCCTGCTTGCTATCTTGACACGGTTTCAGAGTAGTAGGTCCGTAGGACCGTTTTTTTTTTTTTTTTTTTTTTTTTTTTTTTTCCGGGCCCACCATACTTAGCTTTCGACTGCGGTTACCGCGTTACCCCACTATCCTGCGTTGCGCTGCCCCGCGCACGCCCTTCCTTGCCCCGCGTCGCGCTGCCTCGCACACGGCCTGCCCTGCCCTACCTCGCGTCACCCTGCGCCAGCGCCCTGCCCTGCGCCGGCGCCCTGCCCTGAGCCAGCGCCCTGCCTTGTGCCAGCGCCCTGCCCTGCGCGAGAGCCCTACCCTGCGCAAGCGCCCTGCCCTGCGCCAGCGCCTTGCCCTGCGCCAACACCCTGCCCTGCGCCAGCGCCCTGCCCTGCGCCAGCGCCCTGCTAAACCCTAAAAAAAAAAAAGAATAATAATTAAAAAAGGGCCCTAGGTGCTTTTGCCCCACAAGCTACTACCTGCTGCTGCCTGATACTGCCCTGCTGTGGCCGCACGCCGCCCTGCTCTGGCCGCGCGCCGCCCTGCTGCTCTAACTGCTGCTGCTGCTACTCGTGCTACTGCCTTCACTCCGTACTGCCCAAGAGGTCGCGCTCCTCCTAGCTTGCCCGCCATGACTTCCCTTTGTCGTACCGGTGGGAGTGGTGACGGCAGTGGTGGCAGCAGTGGGAGTGGTGGCGGCCGTAGTTGCAGTCACTGTGGCACTGTTTGGTGCGGAGTGTCTGGCGGTGGCCAGATGCAGCTACGGAGGCATCCGACCCTTATGCTCCGGCAGCTTCGTGAGTGGCTTTACCAGTGTGGGCCGTCTCCGAGTCCGGGTCACTGCCCGTACGTCATTCGCACATGTCGTCGAGCTGGTGAGACCTGTGGGACACCTGGTCACGCACAGTCCCGCTTCTTCGCCTATTTGACTGACGCCTGGCGCACAGAGTTTGGAGACGAGGCTGAGATCCCCCCCTCGCTTGAGCTGCTTAGGTCGGGCGTTTCTGGCTTTGCTGTAGACTATGATGCCATCCTTACTGCCATGTCTGCTTTGCCTGGTGGTGCTGAGAGTGACTGTCACCTGTGTGTGCAGTATGACCACGGTATAGAGGTTGCTGCTCTAGGTGCTAGTGAGGCTGCTGCCTTAGGTGCTAGCGAGTCTGCTTCCTCAGGTACTGCGCCTGCTGAGGCCTTGCACACCTTCACGCTTGACTCAGGTGCTTCCCGCTGCTTCTTCCGTGACAGTACTGCACTCACACCACTCCCTGCACCTGTCGTAGTCTCTCTGGCTGACCCCTCAGGGGGCCCAGTTCTTGCACGGTCCACCACTGCGCTTCCGTGCCCGGCGGTTCCGTCTGGCTCACTGACAGGCTTCCACCTCCCCTCGTTCTCTACGAACTTGGTGAGCAACGCAGTTCTCCAGGACCAGTGGGTTGACACCTTTACCCCTGGAGGACAGCGTGTGGCGATCTGTACGTGCTCCCGGACCGGCTGCCACCTAGCCATGTTTACCCGTCGGCCAGGGTCGAGTCTTTACACACTGACGACTGCGCCTCCTCAGGTAGCCGCTACTGGCCAGGTAGCCTCCCCTTGTAAGTGTCGCTCCCTGTTGCACCAGACTCTTCTCTGGCACCACCGCCTGGGCCACCCCTCACTGCCACGTCTACGTGGCATGCACCGTCGCCTCCTTGTGTCTAGTCTTCCCAGGTCTCTCCCTTCCCTCCTTGCCTCGCCTGCGCCGCCTTGCCTTCCTTGCGTTGAGGGGCGGCAGCGCGCTGCTCCTCACTCCTCCTCGTTTCCCCCGACAGAGGCTCCTCTGCAGACCCTCCACCTGGACGTGTTGGGCCCAGCCGGCGTTCGTGGACAGGGCGGTGAGCGGTACTTACTGCTGGTTGTCGACGACTACTCGCGGTACACCACACTCTTACCCTTGCGCACCAAGGGTGAGGTCCCTGCTGTCCTGATCCCTTGGATCCGAGCAGTTCGTCTCCGGCTCCGCCGCAGGTTCCGCCAGGACCTTCCTGTCTTGCGTCTGCACTCTGACAGAGGTGGTGAGTTCACCTCCGACCTCTTGCGGGCCTTTTGTCAGGGGGAGGGAATCGAGCAGTCGTTCACGCTTCCGGGCTCACCACAACAGAATGGGGTTGCTGAGAGCCGCATTGGCTTGGTCATGGAGGTCGCTCGTACCTCCTTGATTCATGCAGCGGCTCCCCATCTTCTGTGGCCGTTTGCGGTCCGGTATGCCGCGCAGCAGCTCAATCTCTGGCCCCGTGTCTCCTTGCCAGAGACCTCACCCACACTGCGTTGGACGGGGGAGGTTGGCGATGCGTCGCATTTCCGGGTCTGGGGTGCTCGTGCCCTTGTCCGTGATACGTCCGCGGACAAGCTCTCCTCCCGCACCATTCCCTGTGTATTCCTTGGCTTTGTCCTTGACGCGCCTGGCTGGCAGTTTTACCACCCCACCTCGCGCCGTGTCTTCCCCTCTCAAGACGTCACCTTTGACGAGTTGGTTTCTTTCTACCGTCTCTTCCCCTACCGCACCACCCCTCTCCCTCCCCCGCTGCTTTTCCTCGCTCCAGGTCCCCCTCCGGTAGACCCCCTCCCCCCTCAGTGTCCTGCTCCTTCAGGTGTGTCTCAAATAGACCCGCCCCCTTTGGCTGAGTCTGTAGAGGTCACTAGCGACTCAGGTGCTGCTGGGGGAGGTGCTGCTGGGGGTGCTGCTTCTAAGGGTGCTGAGCCTGCGCGTGAGGTGCTAGGGAGTGCGGAGCCTGGGGGTGCTGAGCCTGCGGCTACGGAGTCTGGGGGTGATGAGCCCGTCCGTGAGGTGCCGAGGGGTGCTGAGTCTGCTGGCGTTCCTCTGGGTCTCGTTTCATGACACGGGCCTGTCTCACCATTGCAGGCACGAGAGTGGCTTGCATCGCGTACCCGCCTGAGGAGTTGTGCTGCTGGAGCTGCTTGTCGTGGAGGCGCCGGGAGTGCTGGTGTCTCTGGTCCTTGAGGTGCTCGTACTGGAGGTATTAGAGCTGCTGGGAGTGGTACTGCTCCTGGAGCTGGAGGTGTCGGCTTTGGGGGTGCTGTTGCTGGAGGTACTGGGGCTGGAGGCCCTGGAGCTGGTGCTGTCGACCCTGGCGTTGGAGACCGTGGAGCTGGAGGTGCCGGTTCTGGGGGTGCTGCTGGTGGAGGCCCTAGCGCTGGTCCTGTCGATCCTGGAGTTGGGGACTGTGAGGCTGGAGGTGCCGTTTCTGGGGGTGCTGCTACTGGTGGCGCTAGAGCTAGAGGTTCAGGAGCTGCTGGAGGCGCTGGAGCTGGAGGTACTGCTGCTGGAGTCCCTGGAGCTAGAGGTGCTACTGATGGAGGCGCTAGAGCTGGAGGTGTCAGATTTATATGACATAGCTACTGTAGGCTATAGTGGGGTAGCACATATGGGGTACAACTTTCTAGGGTTTGTACTTGTACCCAACTTTCCCTTAGTCATTTCATTCTCGTTCATTTTCTCATGGTATCGAGCAGGTTCCCCTGTGGGAACTGTTCCTAGGGCCCACCACCTTTTTTTCCTTCCCGTAGCGCGCTCTACACTGCCCGAGTCGCGCTCCCCTCCTACGGCCCCGTCGCACCGCCCTTTCGACCCTGTCGCGCCGCCTTAGCGGCCCCGTCGCGTCGCGCTTGCGGCCCCGTCGCGTCGCCCTCGCGGCCCCTTCACGTCGCGCTGCCCTACCGGCCGCGTCGCGCCGCCCTCGCGGCCCCGATCCGCCGCCCTCGCGGCTCCGTCGCGTCGCGCCGCCCTTGCTGCTGATGCCGACGCAACTGTTCGCTCACAGTGGGCCACACGCGATGCTGCTGCACGTCTTGCTGTGCGGCGCCACCTACCTTCCTCTGAGCGTGCGCACTTTAGCCAGTACAAGACTGCTCAGACCTTGTACGACGCTGTAGTTGCACGCTACTCCTCCCCTGCCACTGCTGCACTGAGCCGCCTCATGCTACCGTACCTCTTCCCTGACCTTGCTGCCTTTCCCACAGTCGCTGACCTCATTACGCACCTCCGCACTAGTGACACTCGCTACCGCGCTGCGCTTCCTGCTGAGTTCTGCGCGAAGAACCCCCCCCCCCCATGTACATCACCCTCTACTACAAAGTCACCCAGCTCCCTGACTCCCTTCGCGTAGTCAGGGACCACTTCCTCTCAGTTTGCCCCACCACTCTCACCGTTGACCTCCTCGAGAAGGCCCTCCTAGCAGCAAAGAAGAGCATAGTCGCTATAGGAGCCTCTCTTGGTGACCCTCGCACCCCCGTCTTTGAAGGGTGTTCCCCCTCCCCCCTTTTGCCCTGTGTTGCCTCTACTGCTACGGCCGACCTCATTGGTTTTGAGTCGGTCGGCGCTGCGTCTGCCCCGAGCGGGAGACGCCGCACCGGCAAAGGCAAGGGGGGCAAGGGCGCTGGAGGGTGCTGGAGGGGCTGGCGGGGGTGGCGGAGGTGGCGGTGGAGGCAGTGGAGGGGGTGGGGGTGGGGGTGGTGGTGGGAGTGGTGGCGGGGGTGGAGGTGTCGGTGGCGGCAGTGGAGGCGGAGGCGGCGGCGGCGGTGGCGGTGGGAGCGGAGGTGGCGGAGGTGGCGGCAGTGGAGGAGGCGGCGGCGGAGGAGGTGGAGCTGGTCGGGGTGGCGCTGCACAGAGGGTCGGCTCCGGTGGTGGTCAGCGCCAGCAGCAGCAGCAGCAGCAGCGCACTCGTGACATCCCCCCCCCTCAGCAGCTCCGTGAGTGGTATGCTGCATGCCAGCGGGGTGGGGGTACTGGTCTGTGCACCTACGTCCTACGCACCGGCGACCGCGCGGGTGAGCAGTGCGGGGGTGCGCACTCCACCCAGCGCTGCTTTTGCCGCCTGACGGACGCTTGGCGCCACCAGTTCCCTGAGGCCACTGAGATCCCTCGCTGGGGCGAGCTGTCTAGGGCGGGAGTTGCTATCTTTGACCTTCACTTTGATGCTATTCTTGCTGCCATGTATGCTGTGACTATTAGTGATGAGGGTGACTGTTACCGGCGTTTTCCGCCCGAACCGGGCATTGAGACTTCTGCTCTAGGTACTGGTGAGGCTGCTGTTCTAGGTGCTAGCGAGGCTGTTGCTCTAGGTGCCAGTGCGTCTGCTTCGTCAGGTGCTGGTGAGTCTGCTCTCTCAGGTACCACGTCGGCTTCGGCCTCCCAAACCTTCACCCTTGACTCGGGGGCTTCTCGCTCCCTCTTTCGAGACCGCACCACACTCACGCTGCTTGGTCGGCCAGTTGCAGTCTCTCTGGCAGACCTCTCTGGGGGTCCTGTACTTGCTCACTTCTCCACTGTCCTCCCGTGTCCGGCGGCCCCCTCTAGCACCCTGTCTGGTCTTTACCTCCCCTCGCTCTCTACGAACTTGGTGAGTGGTGCTGACCTACAGGATGCGGGGGTTCACCAGTTCACTCCTGCGAGTCAGCGGGTGACCCACTGCACGGACGCTCGGACAGGCCGACACCTGGCCACGTTTACACGTCGGCTGGGGTCGAGCCTGTACACACTGACCACTGAGTCTCCTCCAGTCACTGCGTCTAGTCAGGTAGCTGCGTCGGGTTAGGTGTTTGCTGCAGCGTCCAGGTCTGGTCCTGAGTCTGCCCCCTGCTCGTGTCGCCTCCTGTCTCACGAGACTCTCCTCTGGCACCACCGCCTTGGTCACCCCTCCCTACTTTGTCTCCGAGGCATGGCCTCCCGTCTCCTTGTCTCTGGTCTTCCTGTCAGAGTTTATATCTGTAACTGCCTGTAGGTGTAGTTAGTGTAGTTATTACAAACTGTGTTAGGTGGTGCACCTTTGTTCACTTGCATATATGTGATTGCAAATCTATAGTGAACAAAACATTCTTCCCGAAATTCTCTCGACACCCTTGGCACAACCAACTCGATCCTCCTTGGCCTAGGCTACTAAGCCTAGGCCGAACTATTCTCCTAACTACCTATTGTGTTAGTTTTACGACATGCTATCAGAGCAAGTTCCGTCCTGGCCTGTGGGCCCGCCGTATGCTTCCGCTGCTGTTCTTTGCCGGTCGCGCGCCTAGGTCGCGTGGCGATTTCTCATTAATGTCCCGCCCTAGGATGGCGAGTGACATCTACCCTGCCCGTCGTGCGCCCCGTGGCATGCGACGGGGAACTAAACTACCTACCTACCTGAACTGCCCGTCGCGTGCCCCGTGGCACACGACGGTGCCCTGCCCGTCGTACACCCCATGGCACGCGACGGTGCCCTGCCCGTCGTGCGCCCCGTGGCGTGCGACGGTGCACTACCTACCTGAGCCGCCGTGTACCCGCCCCTGGCGCACTCGGCGGTGTCTCACTCGCGCCTGCACTTGCTGCAGCCGCCCCTGCATCACCCGGCGCCTGCCCTTGGAGCAGTCGCCCTCGCTCCTGCACTCGGTGCAGCCGCCACAACCTCACCCCGCACCTACACTCCCTGAAGCCGCCCCTGACCTACCCGCGCCAACCATCAGTAGCCGCTGTGCGGCTTTCTCCCCGCCCACCCCCTCCTCCTTCGTTTCCCTGCAGCCGTGGGGGGGAGGGTATGGGGGTGGCGGGTGTTGGGGTGATTGGTGGTATGCTTCCCTTCCCCTCCTCCTCCTTTCTTTCCCACTGCTGCAGCTGCCGCTGGGGAGAGGGTGTGAGGGTGTGGGGGAGCTGGGGGAGTCGCATTGGGATGGCGGGTGTGAGACCAACTTCCCTTCCCCTCCTCCTCCTCCTTTCTTTCCCGCTGCTGCAGATGCCGCTGGGGGGAGGGTGTGAGGGTGTGGGGGAGCTGGGGGAGTGGCACTTGGGTGGCGGGTGTGAGACCATCCAGCAGCCGTCCCTCCACCTCTCCTCTCTTCCCCCCTCTGCTGCTTCTGCACCAGTGTGGGGGGGAGGGGGAGGGGGAGGGTGAGGAGATAGCAGGAATTCTTGCTGTACCTTTGCTGCTGTACTACCTACCTACCTACCTACTGCTGCTGCTATTTGTGTACCCCTGCAGGTTGTGTTCTGCACAAACTCCTGCTACAGGCAGTTATGGGGGAGTGTCAGAATTTATATCTGTAACTGCCTGTAGCTGTAGTTAGTGTAGTTATTACAAACTGTGTTAGGTGGTGCACCTTTGTTCACTTGCATATATGTGATTGCAAATCTATAGTGAACAAAACATTCTTCCCGAAATTCTCTCGACACCCTTGGCACAACCAACTCGATCCTCCTTGGCCTAGGCTACTAAGCCTAGGCCGAACTATTCTCCTAACTACCTATTGTGTTAGTTTTACGACACTTCCCCGGTCCCTCCCTCCCCTTCCTCCGGGGCCTGCCTCTGCCTGCGTCCCTTGTGTCGAGGGGCGGCAGCGGGCTGCCCCTCACTCCTCCCACTTTCCTCCGACAAAGGCCCCGCTGCAGATGCTTCACATGGACGTGTGGGGCCCGGCCCGCGTCCGTGGACAGGGTCACGAGCGCTACTTCCTGCTGGTGGTTGACGACTACTCGCGTTACACCACAGCCTTCCCCTTGCGCAGCAAGGGTGATGTCACTGAGGTGTTGATCGACTGGATCCGCGCAGCTCGTCTCCAGCGCAGGCAGAGCTTCGGCTCGGACTTTCTTGTTCTGCGTCTGCACTCTGACGGAGGCGGAGAGTTCTCCCTGGCCTTCTGCGAGCCTACTGTCGTGCACGAGGCATCCGCCAGACGTTCACGCTTCCGGACTCTCCACAGCAAAATGGGATTGCTGAGCGCCGCATTGGCATGGTCATGGACGTCGCCCGTACGTCCATGATGCATGCGGCTGCCCCCCATTTTCTGTGGCCGTTTGCGGTTAGGTACGCGGCGCATCAGATCAACCTTCACCCCAGGGTCTCCATGCCGGAGACCTCCCCAGCTTTGCTGTGGACGGGGAAGGTTGGCGATGCGTCTGCGTTCCGTGTCTGGGGATCTCGGGCGTTTGTCCGCGACTTGTCTGCGGACAAGCTGTCCCCTCGTGCTGCTCCCTGCGTCTTCCTTGGCTTCCCCCCTGACACGCCAGGGTGGCAGTTCTACCACCCCGCCTCTCGCCGTGTTCTGTCCTCCCAGGACGTCACGTTTGACGAGTCGGTCCCCTACTACCGCCTCTTCCCCTACCGCACTCTGTCCCTCCCCCCGCCACCGCTCTTCCTTGTGCCAGGTCCCCCCCCGGTAGACCCCCTCCCCCCTCAGGGTCCTGCCCCTTCAGGTGTGTCCCAGGTAGACGCAGTCGAGCCTGTCGAGGTTACTGGTGACTCTGGTGTTGCTGGGGGTGCTGAGCCTAGGGGTGCTGACTCTGGGGGTGCTGAGCTTGAGGGTGCTACTACTGGGAGTGCTGAGCCTGGGGGTGCTGAGCCTGGGGGTGCTACGCCTGGGGGTATTGCGCCTGGGGGTGCGTCGACTGGGGGTGCTGAGCCTGGGGGTGCTGAGCCTGGGGGTGCTACGACTGGGGGTGCTGAGCCTGGGGGTGCTACGCCTGGAGGTGCTGAGCCTGGGGGTGCGGAGCCTGAGGGAGTTGGGCCTGCTCGTGTCGCGTCTGGCGGTACTGTGCGTGGAGGTTCTCTGGGTGCTTCGTCTCGGCGGGAGCCACTCTCTCCACAGGAGCTGCACGAGTGGTTTGCCCAGCGCTTGAGGCGTGCTGCTGAGGGTGCTGGTGTCGCGGGTCCCGGAGGTGCTCGTACTGGGAGTAGTGGAGCTGCTGGACCTGCAGGTACGACTGGAGTTGGAGCTGCTGAGGGTGTTGGCGCTGAGGCCACTGCTGTCGGTCCTGGAGGCGGTCCTGCTGGGGGTGCTACTGGTGCTGCTGGAGGTACCGGAGCTGGAGGTGCTGCTAACGCTGGTGCTACCACTGCGGGTACCTGTGCTGTCTCTGCTGTGTCTAGAGTCGCCGCGCGGTCTGGCCGTACCTCGTTACGCTCCTTGAGCAGGTTCTCGGTCTCCCGCCTTCTACTGGTCCTCCTCCTCCCTTAGAGTGTCCACAGCCTGTCCCGTCACAGTTACAGTTACAGCCGGCCTCCCCACTGCCTGCTCCTTCTCCCTACACTGGTCCTACTAGAGGTCTTGCTGAGAGTCGTGAGCCTGCGTCTCGCCCTGCGTCGCCTGTCCGTGCTGCTCGCACTAGTGGTCGTGGTTCGCGTCACCGTCCTCCTCTTGTCCTTGGCACGCACCGGATGTCTCTACGTCCGTCCACTGCTCCTCTGCGTGCCCCTTTGCCTTCTCCTCCTAAGTCCTCTCTTCCTACTCTTCCCGATCCGGAGTCGGACTCTCTTCGTGCTGCCAGTCCTACTGTCACGCGTCTCCTTGCTACTGTCGTCACTGACCCTTCCTTTGAGTCCACTGCTGCGTCTGCCCTAGTTGCTGAGCTCGTCGACTTTGCTGCTCGCTGTTGTCTAGACTACGCTGCTAGTCTTATTGCTGAGTCTGAGTCTGTCTGTCCTCTGTCCGTCGGGGGTGAGTGTGCCCTTAGCACGTACGTCCTTGAGGATAGGCAGGAGGAGTTCCGGTGTTTGGCTGCTGCTTCACCTCATCTCGTGTCCGTACAACTTACCCCTGAGGGAGACCCGGATGCACTTGACATCCCGACTCCGCGCTCTTACGCAAAGGCAATAGAGGGTCCCTACTCCTCTCAGTGGCAGGCAGCTATGGACACAGAGATGGCTTCCTGGAAGTCCATAGGCACCTACGTTGACGAGATTCCCCGCCTGAGGCGAACATCGTCAGTGGCATGTGGATTTTCAGGGTGAAGCGGCCGCCGGGTTCTCCGCCTGTCTTCAAGGCGCGTTACGTGGCTCGTGGCTTCAGTCAGCGGCAGGGAGTTGACTACTTTCAGACCTTCTCTCCCACCCCGAAGATGACCACTCTTCGGGTACTGCTGCTCATAGCTGCTCACCGCGACTACGAGCTGCACTCTCTTGACTTCAGCACTGCTTTCTTGCAGGGCAGCCTGCATGAGGAGATCTGGCTGCGTCGCCCACCTAGCTTCACTGGGTCTTTTCCTCCTGGCACCCAGTGGAGCCTCCGGCGGCCACTCTACGGCCTCCGCCAGGCACCACGTGAGTGGCACGACACACTGAGGACTACACTTGCGGCTCTTGGGTTTGCTCCCTCTACTGCCGACCCGTCGCTGTTTCTGCGCACCGATACTTCTTTGCCGCCGTTCTACATCCTCGTGTACGTCGACGACTTGGTCTTTGCCACAACTGGCACTGCTGGACTCGCCCACGTGAAGTCCGAGCTGCAGAAGAGACACACGTGCACAGACCTGGGTGAACTGCGCAGCTACCTTGGCTTGCAGATCACCCGGGACAGAGCACGCCGCACCATTACCCTGACTGAGTCACACATGGTGCAGCAGGTCCTTGAGCGCTTCGGCTTCACGTACTCCTCGCCTCAGGCCACTCCTCTGCCTACTCGCCACTCGCTCTCAGCTCTGCCTTCGGATGAGTCCGTAGAGTCGAGTGGCCCGTACCCAGAGCTTGTTGGCTGCCTCATGTACCTGATGACCTGCACACGACCTGACCTTGCATACCCTCTTAGCATTCTCGCACGCTATGTTGCTCCTGGGAGACACAGACCGGAACACATGGCTGCAGCGAAGAGGGTGTTGCGCTACGTGTGCAGTACGTCGGGCATGGGGCTTGTGCTTGGAGGGCAGAGTCCAGTGGTCCTCACTGGGCACGCAGACGCTTCTTGGATTGACGACCAGGCTACGCAGCGGTCGTCACAGGGTTACACCTTCAGCCTTGGTTCCGGCTCTGTTTCGTGGCGGGCTACCCGCTCGTATTCTGTTCTCGGCTCCAGTTGTGAGGCTGAGATCTACGCCGGGGCCATGGCCGCACAGGAGCTTCGCTGGCTCACCTACCTGTTGACTGACCTTGGAGAGCCGCCTCGTTCTCCTCCAGTGCTGTACGTAGACAACAAGGCCATGCTGGCCTTGTGTCGAGAGCAGAGACTAGAGCACAGAATGAAGCACATTGCTCTCCGCTACTTCCTTGCTCGTGAGCTACAGCAGCGTGGTCAGCTGCGGCTTGCGTACGTGGCCTCTGAGGCCAACGCTGCTGATATCTTCACGAAGGCACTTGCGCCTGGTGATCATCAGCGCTTCTGTACCCAGCTGGGTCTTGTGCTTACCATGCCTCACTTGCTCACCCCTTGACCTTGTTTGTACTGTTGTATATATATATATACACCTGCTCTTGCTTGTCTAGCCTTATATATATATGTAATCGTGCATGTGAACTGGCCTTGTGGCCTTGAACTTGTGCTCGGAATGTGTGGTGACTTTGTGATCCACCCTGAGCTTGCTTTGCTTTGCTTGACTGGTCTTGTGACCCCTTGTTCTCCCCCACTTTGCCTATGGGGGTGTGTCAGATTTATATGACATAGCAACTGTAGGCTATAGTGGGGTAGCACATATGAGGTACAACTTTCTAGGGTTTGTACTTGTACCCAACTTTCCCTTAGTCATTTCATTCTCGTTCATTTTCTCAGGAGGTGCTGCTGCTGGAGTCGCTGGAGATGGAGGTTCCGGAGCTACTGGAGGCGCTGGAGCTGCTGGAGGCACTGGAGTTGGAGATGCTACTACTGGAGTCACTGGAGCTGAAGGTGCTGCTGCTAGAGGCGCTGGAGCTGGAGGTTCTGGAGGCGCTGGAGCTACTGGTACTGGTGGCACTGCACCATCGCAACTTTTTTTCGCTCCGCCGTCACCGTCGTCTCTGCCACCGCCTGACTCCGTGCTTCGCCAGGTTCTTAGCCTCCCGTCTTCTACTGGCCTCCCGTTACAGCCCGGCGCACCACCGCTTGCTCCTTCTCCTTAAGGTGAGCAGACAGACTCGCTTACAGGGAGTTGTGAGCCTGCGTCTCATCCTGCCTCGCTTGTTCGCGCTGGTCGCACTGGTCGTCGTGTTCCTCGTGAGACTACGAATGCTATGGCACGCACGCTATGGCACTTCGTCCTTCCTCTGTTCCACAGCATGTTCCCCTACCGTCTCCTCCTGCGTCTTCTCTGCCTGACCCTGAGTGTGACCTGGTTCGTGCTGCTCACCCTACTGTCACGCGTCTGCTCGCCACTGTTGTCACTGACTCGTCGTTTGAGTCTGCTGCTGCGTCTACCTTAGTCTCTGAGCGTGTTGACTTTGCTGCTGCCTGTCGTCTAGACTACGCTTCTAGTCTTGTTGCTGAGACTGAGTCTGTCTGTCCTTCGTCCGTTGGGGGTGAGTGTGCTCTTGGCACGGACGTCCTTGAAGACAGGCAGGAGGACTTTGAGTGTCTTGCAGCCGCTGCGCCTCATCTCGTGGCCATGCTGCTTGCCCTAGAGGGAGACCCGGATGCACCAGACATCCCGTCTCCGCGTTCTTACGCTGAGGCGATCGCGGGTGAGTACTCCTCTGAGTGGCAGATAGCCATGGACGCACAAGTGGCATCCTGGAATTCCACAGGCACTTACATCGACGAGGTTCCCCCTCATGGGGCGAACATCGTCGATGGCATGTGGATTTTCAAGGTGAAGCGGCCGCCGGGTTCTCTGCCTGTCTTCAAGGCTCGTTACATTGCACGAGGCTTCAGTCAGCGACAGGGAGTTGATTTCTTCCAGACCTTCTCCCCCACCCCAAAGATGATCACTCTTCGGGTGCTGCTGCACGTTGCCGCTCAGCGTGACTACGAGCTTCACTCTCTGGACTTCAGCACAGCGTTCTTACAGGGCAGTCTGCACGAGGAGATCCGGCTGCGCCGCCCACCTGGCTTCACTTGGTCGCTCCCTCCTAGTGCCTACTGGAGCCTCCGTCGGCCAGTCTACGGTCTCTCTCAGGCGCCTCGTGAGTGGCACGACACACTGAGTTGGACACTTGCGGCTCTTGGGTTTGCCCCTTCCACTGATGACCCGCCGTTGTTTCTACGCACCGACACTTCACTGCCGCCGTTCTACATCCTCGTGTACGTCGACGACTTGGTCTTTGCCACTGCTGACACTGAGGCTCTCGCTCTTGTGAAGTCGGAGCTGCAGAAGAGACACACGTGCACAGACCTGGGTGAGCTGCGCAGTTACCTTGGCTTGCAGATCACCCGAGACAGAGCACGGTGCACCATCACCCTGACTCAGTCACACATGGTGCAGCAGGTCCTTCAGCGCTTCGGCTTCACTTGGTCCTTGCCACAGGCCACTCTTCTGGCTACAAGTCACTCGCTCTCAGCTCCACCTTCGGACGAGTCCGTAGAGCCGAGTGGCCCGTACCCAGAGCTAGTGGGCTACCTCATGTACCTGATGACCTGCACTTGTCCTGACCTTGCGTACCCTCTTGGCCTTCTTGCATGCTACGTGGCTCCTAGTAGGCACCGAAAGGTGCACATGGATGCTGCAAAGAGGGTACTACGCTACTTGTGCAGTACATCGGGCATGGGGCTCGTGCTTGGAGGGCGGAGCTCAGTTGTCCTCACTGGACATTTAGACGCTTCTTGGGTTGACAATTTGGCTACGCAGCGGTTGTCACAGGGTTACACGTTCAGCCTTGGTTCTGGCTCTGTTTCTTGGCGGTCTACTCGCTCGTCTTCTGTTCTCAGCTCTAGTTGTGAGGCTGAGATCTATGCCACAGCCATGGCTGCACAGGAGCTATGCTGGCTTACCTACCTGCTGACCAACTTGGGAGAGAGGCCTTGTTCTCCTCTAGTTCTATACGTCGACAACAAGGGTGCCATTGCCTTGTGTCAAGACCACAGAGTGGAACACAGAACGAAGCACATCGCTCTGCGTTACTTCCTTGCTCGAGAGTTGCAGCAGCGTGGTCAGCTTCGTGTCGCTCACGTTCCCACCTGTGCCAACACTGCTGATGTGTTCACCAAGGTCCTTCCAGCTGGTGATCATCAGCGCTTCTGTACTGCTCTAGGCCTGGTGCCTACGTTTCCTCACTTGCTGTAGACTCTGGTTGTACTGTGATCTATGTATATTTACCTGCATGTTTACTCTTGCTGGGTAGTGATCAGTGTAATTTTGTTGTTGCATATATACCTCTGCATGTGAACTAGCCTTGTGGCCCCTTGGCTTGTGCTCAGTGAGTGTGGTGACGTTGTGATCCACCCTGAGCTTGCTTTGCTTCTCTTGACTGGTCTTGTGACCCCTTGCTCTCCCCCACTTTGCCTATGGGGGTGGGTCAAACTATATATGTGTTAGTTCAGTGTAGGCTATAGTGGGTAGCCCATATGGGGTACAACCCGAAGTTAGGGTTAGTACTTGTACCCACATTTCATTCAATGCAATCATTCATGCTTACTATCTTGGCATTGACATGCGCGCCTCACTCTCAAGAGAAATGCATAGCGGAATGGGATGACTAGGAAGATGGGAGATACAAAAAGGTGAACCTAGAAAGTGTTGTACTCCCTTCTCACTATTACCCAGCAACACAATGTATAATATTTGACACATCCCCATAGGCTCAGAACAAAACAAGCAAAGGAAACAAAGGGTCACAAGAGAAACAACAAGGCAACGCTCAGGGTGGATCTCAAGATCACCACATATTCCCAGAACAAGCAACGGCCACAAGGCCGGTTCAATATTTCACAAATATATATAGATGCAAGGACAAACAAAGCAAGCAGCAAGAAAGAATGCTGCAGCAACCTAGCACCAGTATCAACAAGACCTAGCAGCAGACAGAATCCGTGGTGGTCACGAAGCGCTAGGGCATTGGTGAAGATGTCTGCAGTGTTGGCCTCTTAGGCCACGAAGTCCAAGCGTGCCTGGCTGAGCCGTTGCAACTCCAGCAGGAGCAGGAGAAAGTACCTCATGTCAATGTGCTCTGCTCTCCAGTCAAGGCTCTCGACACAGAAGGATCATGGCCTTGTTGTCAGCAAACAAATTCAGTGCAGAGCGAGGCCGCTCACCAAGGTCGGCGAGCAAGAAAGTCAACCAACGAAGCTCTTGCGCAGCCATGACACCAACGTAGATCTCTGCCTCTTCACTGGACCAAGCCACAGACGACGACCGAGTAGATCTCCACGACACAGCTCCAGCGCCCAAGCTGAAGAAGTGCCCCTAAGTGGACCTCTATGTCTCTACGTCGTCGGCGTAAAAAGGGTCGCAGTGACCACTCACTGTCTCCCTCCAAGCACAAGCCCCATGCCTGATGTATTCGTCAGGTACTTCGCCACCCCCACAGCAGCTCTCTAGTGAACTAGATGGTGTCTCCCAGTTGCGACAAAGCGAGAGAGAACGCTGAGAGGAAAGGCAAGGTCCGGACGAGTACAAAGCATGCGGTACATGAGGCAGCCCACAAGCTTTGCGTAGGGACAACTACACTCAAAGGGCTCGTCAGGAAAAGGGCCGGTGACTCTGTGGTCAATGGCAAGAGGAGTTGGCTGTGCGGTGAAGTGCTCAGGCCTTAACCACTGAAGGACCAGCTGCACCATGTGTGACTGTGAGAGTGTAATGGTGTGAGCGGCTCTGTCCATGGTGATCTGCAAGCCAAGGTAGCGGCGCAGCTCACCAAGGTTAGTGAACGCATGTCTCTTCTGCAGTTCGGACTTCACCTTAGCCAGATCGGCCCTGTCTGCTGTAGCAAAGACCAAGTCGACAACGTAGACGAGGACGAAGAAATGTGTGGGCCCATAACGAACGAACAGCGACGGCTCGGCAGACAAAGGATGAAACCCAAGGGCAGCAAGAGTGGTGCGCAGCGTGTCGTGCCAGAGCACCTGGCGGAGACCGTAGACTGGTCGTCTCAGGCTCCACTTGGTCCCAGGCGGGAAAGTGCCAGTGAAGCCAGGAGGACGATGCAACCAAATCTCCTCGTGCAAGCTGCCCTGGAGGAAGGCGGGGAAGAAGTCGAGGGAGTGCAATTCGTAGTCTCACTGTGTTGCAACGTGAAGTAACACCCGAAGAGTCGTCATCTTCGGGGTCGGGGCGAAGGTCTGGAAGAACTCAACTTCCTCACACTGACTGAAACCTCTAGCCACGTAGCGTGCCTTGAAACCGAGCGGCGATCTACACTGCCTCTTCACCTTGAAGATCTACATGCCGTCGACTTGGGAAACTGCGTCGACGTAGGTGCCTGTGGATCTCCAAGACGCCTTCTCTGAGTCCATGGCCTCTTTCCAATGAGAGGCCCACTGCCCCGAAACTGCCTCACGGTATGTGCGAGGAGTCACAATATCAAGGGCGTTGGAGTCCCTCTCAGGGGAAAGCAGCATGGCACAGAGAGAGGGAGAAGCGGCTGCCAAGAACTACTCAAACTTCCTGTCCTCTAGGACGTCACATCCAAGGGCAAACTCACCCCCGGCGGACACAAGACGGGCAGGTGGAGCAGCCACCACACGCGTGGCGAAGTCACGGCGGCGAGTGGCAGCAAAGTCAGCGACATCGACATTAAGAGCTGAAACAGTCGACAGAGATGTCAAATGTGTTTGTATATCTGTAGGCTATATTGGGGTAGCCTCTACTAAGTATAACACTTTAGGGCTATACCTAGTACTTGTACTCATCTCATGGTTCTAGTCATTCATTCCTACACATTATTTCTAACATGGTATCAGAGCGGTCTCCGATTTGAATCCCGGTGTATGTAGATGCAGGCGGTAGCCGTTGTGCTCACTCCTGGGCCTCTCAGTGCTGGAGGGTGTTAGTAGATCTATACTATGAGATCCCCAATTGATCCTTGGGAGGGTTACAGGCAGGTACGCATGGGGGGTTATGGGCGCACGGACCCGCTACACAAAAAATCCCTTTTATCCCAGTGGTCTAGTGATTGGGCTCTTGCATGGTATCACGGCATGTCAATGGGGCGAACATAGTTGATGGCATGTGGATTTTCAGAGTGAAACGGCCGCCGGGCTCTCCTCCTGCCTTCAAGGCGCTTTACGTTGCTCGAGGCTTCCGTCAGCGACAGAAGGTCGACTTCTTATAGACTTTCTCCCCCACCCCGAAGATGACCACTCTTTGGGTGTTACTGCACGTTGCAGCATATTGTGATTACGAGCTGCACTTCCTCGAATTCTCTACGGCTTTCTTACAGGGCAGCCTTCACGAGGAGATCTGGCTGCGCTGGCCACCTGGCTTGACTGGGTCGTTTCCTTAGGGTACCCAGTAGAGCCTCCGGCGGCCAGTCTACGGTCTCCGCTAGGCGCCTCACGAGTAGCACGACACACTGAGGACCACACTTGCGGCTCTTGGGTTTGCTCCTTCGTCTGCTGACCCGTCGCTGTTTCTGCGCACCGACCCCTCTCTGCCGCCGTTCTATATCCTCGTGTACGTCGGCGACTTGAATTTTGCTATTGCCGACACTGAGGCGCTGGCCTTGTGAAGGCGGAGCTGCAGAAGACACACACTTACACTGACCGGGGTGAGTTGCGTAGCTATCTTGGCTTGCAGATCACCCGGTACAGAGCATGGCGTACCATCACTTTGACTCAGTCACACATGATGCAGCAGGTCCTTCTGCGGCTTTCAGTTCTCCTCGCCACAGCCTACTCCTCTGCCTACATGCCACCCGCCCTCAACTCCACCTTCAGACGAGTTCGTAGAGCCGAGTGGCCCGTATCCTGAGCTTGTGGGTTGCCGCATGTACCTGATGACGTGCACATGGCCTGACCGCGCGTACCCTCTCAGCATCCTTGCTCGCTTTGTTGCGCCTGGGAGACACAGGAAGGAGCACTAGATAGCTGCGCAGAGGGTAGTGCGTTACTTGTGCAGTACATCGGGCATGGGGCTCGTGCTTGGAGAACGTGTCAAATTATATTTATGCTATATATGTCTAGGCTGTAGTGGGGTAGCCAATATGGGGTATAGCCCCTTTAGGGTTTCATACTTGTACCCAACTTCATTCTAGTTCATTCATTCCTGCTCGTTGATTCTGACATGGTATCAGAGCAATAGGTCCGCAGGACCGTTTTTTTTTTTTCGGGCCCACCATTACCTAGTGACCGACTGCAGTTACTGCGTCACCCCACTTCTCCACCAGGCCACGTTCACACGTGCGCCTGGGTCCGGTCTGTACACCCTCACCACCGCGTCGCGCTACACCCCTTTGTCTCCTTAGCTGTACGTGTTCGCTCAGGTAGCTACCTAGTGTGAGTGGCGCCGCCTGTCGCACCAGACTCTCCTTTGGCACCACCGCCTTGGTCACCCCTCCCTGCCTCTCCTTCGTGGCATGCACTCTCGCTACCTGGTCTCTGGTCTTCCCAGGTCTCTGCCCTCCCTCCCTCCCTCGCCTGCGCCGCCCTGCATTCCTTGCGTCGAGGGGCGGCAGCGTGCCGCTCCTCACTCCTTGTTTCCTCCCACAGAGGCCCCACTGCAGACTCTACACCTGGACGTGTGGGGCCCAGCCCGCGTCCAGGGGCAGGGCCGCGAGCGGTACTTCCTGCTGGTAGTCGACGACTACATGCGTTACACCACGGTCTTCCCCTTGCAGCGCAAGGGGGACGTCCCTGCTGTTTTGATCCCCTAGATCCGCGCTGTTCGTCTCTAGCTCCGCAAGCGGTTCGAGTCGGACTTTCCTGTCCTGCGTCTGCACTCTGACAGAGGTGGTGAGTTCTCCTCCGACGCGTCGCGATTCCGGGTCTCGGGTGCTCGTCCCTTTGTCAGCGATACCACTACGGACAAGCTCTCCCTTCGCGCCATTCCCTGCGTCTTCCTTGGCTTTCACCCTGACGCGCCTGGCTGGCAGTTTTACGACCCTGCCTCGCGCCATGTCTTTGCATCTTAGGACGTCACCTTTGACGAGTCGGTCCCCTTTTACCGTCTCTTTCCCTACCGCACTGCCCCTCTCCCTCCCTCGTGAGTGGCACGACACACTGAGGACGACGCTTGCGAATCTTGGGTTCGCCCCTTCCACTGCTGACCCGTCGCTGTTTCTACGCACCGACACTTCGCTGTCGCCGTTCTACATCCTCGTGTACGTTGACGACTTGGTTTTTGCCACTGCTGACACTGAGGCACTAACTCTAGTGAAGTCGGAGCTGCAGAAGAGACACACGTGCACAGACCTTGGTGAGCTGCGTAGCTATCTTGGCTTGCAGATCACCCGGGACAGAGCACGCCGCACCATTACCCTGACTCAGTCACACATGGTGCAGCAGGTCCTTCAACACTTCGACTTCCAGCACTCCTCACCACAGTCCACTCCTCTGCCTACCGGTCACTCGCTCTCAGCTCTGCCTTCGGATGAGTCCATAGAGCTGAGTGGCACGTATCCAGAGCTTGTGGGCTGTCTCATGTACCTGATGACCTGCACTCGTTCTGACCTCGCTTACCCTCTTAGCATCCTGGCATGCTACATTGCGCCCGGGAGACACCGACCAGAGCACTGGAAGGCCGCTAAGAGGGTGATGCGCTACTTGTGCAGTACGTCGGGCATGGGGCTCGTGCTTGGACGACGGGGTCCAGTTGTCCTCACTTGTCACTCGGACGCTTCTTGGGTTGACGACCTGGCTACGCAGCGGTCGTCACAGGGTTACACCTTCAGACTTGGCTCTGGCTCTATTTCTTGGCGGTCTACACGCTCGTCTTCTGTTCTCAGCTCCAGTTGTGAGGCTGAGATCTACGTCACATCCATGGCTGCACCGGAGTCACTCTGGCTCACCTACCTGCTGACCGACCTAGGAGAGCGGCCTTGTTCTCCTCCAGTTCTGTACATAGACAACAAGGCCGCCACTGCATTGTGTCAGGAGCACAGACTGGAGCACAAAACAAAGCACATCGCTCTGCGTTACTTCCTTGCTCGAGAGTTGCAGCAGCGTGGTCAGCTTCGTCTTGCTCACGTGACCACTCAGGTAAACACTGCTGATATATTCGCCAAGGCACTTCCGTCTAGTGATCATCAGCGTTTTTGTACTTTGTTAGGCCTTGTGCCTATGTTTCCCCACTTGCTTTAGACTTTCTTGTACTGTGATATATATATATATATATGTATATATAACTACATGCTTACTCTTGCTAGGCAATGATCACTGTGCTGTTGTTGTTGCATATATACCTCTACATGTGAACTGGCCTTGTGGCCCTTTGCTTGTGCTCAGTGAGTGTGGTGACGTTGTGATCCACCCTGAGCTTGCTTTGCTTCTCTTGACTGGTCTTGTGACCCCTTGCTCTCCCCCACTTTGCCTATGGGGGCGTGTCAAATTATATATGCTGTAAATGTCTAGGCTGTAGTGGGGTAGCCAATATGGGGTATAGCCCCTTTAGGGTTTCATACTTGTAGCCAACTTCATTCTAGTTCATTCATTCCTGCTCGTTGATTCTGACAGAACGGGGTCTAGTGGTACTTCTAGGACACCCCGACGCTTCTTGGGCTGACGACTAGGCAATTCAGCGGTCGTCAGAGGGTTACTCTTTCAGTCTCGACTCTGGTCTGGTCTCGTGGAGGTCTACTTGTTCGCCTTTTGTGCTTGATTCTAGCTGTGAGGCCGAGATCTAGGCTCGGGCTATGGCTGCACAGGAATTACGCTGACTGACCTACCTGCTAACCGACTTGGGTGAGCGGCCTCATTCTCCTCCACTTCTGTACGTGGACAACCAGGACATGATGGCCTTGTGCCGAGAGCAGAGACTTGAGCACAGAACAAAGCACATTGCTTTTCGTTAGTTTCTTGCTCGAGAGTTGCAGCGGCGTGGTCAGCTGCGCCTTGCTTGCGTTGCCTCTCGGGCTAACACTGCTGATGTCTTCATCCAAGGCCCTTGGGTCCCGTAATCATCAGCGTTTCTGCACTGCTCTAGGCCTTGTGCCTACTCTGCCTCGCATGTTGGTTACTTGACCCTGTCTTGGACTGTGATATGTATATACATGCATGCTTGCTCTTGCCAGGTTGTGATCACTGTATTCCTTGTGATTTTATAACTCTGCATGTGAGCTGGCCTTGTGGCCACTTGCTTGTGCTAAGACTGCATGGTGATTTTGAGATCCACCCTGAGCTTTGCTTCGCTTAGTTCTCTTGCTTGACTGGTCTTGTGACTGTTGGTTGTTCTTGCTATCCCCCGCTTTGCCTATCGGGGTGTGTCAAATGCGTTTCTATATCTGTAGGTTGTAGTGGGGTAGCCACTACTGAGTACAACACTTTAGGACTAGACCTATACTTGTACTTTTCTCATGTACACGTTATTTTTTACAGGAGAGGCAGGGTTGGCAAAGACAATCTTCATGTCATCTTGGTCGTCAGTTTTATAAATCCGGTTTTGTGTACTCCATCACCTAGCTAATTCGTGTAATGCTCATAATTTCTTATTAGTGGGAAATGGGGCAGTCGGCTCGCCGTTGAATTGTAACTTGCGGGAGGGAGGTAAGATTTGCCTTAGGATGGTGTAGCAAGGCACGCATCTGCTCGTGATAGTGAGCTTCAACAGAGGTGACGAAACAGCAGGCGAAAACGAGAAACAGAAAAGAGGGGTTTTCACTAGCAGCAGTTGAGATACATTTAGGAAACCCTAATTGGTTTGTACTCGCTATAGAGTACCCCACTGCAGGCTAGACAAACATCACATTCTGACAAGAGGTAGTGGTTGTGACTAGCGCTATTGACAGCTTTTCCATGTAATTAACTCCCCACCATCCCCCACAAAACCACTCGACAGCGAAGGAAGCAATCAAACTTGAGGAAAAATATTCCTTTCCCTCCTCTCCGTCCATCAACAATCATACTTAGAAAGCTTGCTTTCTTGTGTTTGCAATGGCAACGAGCTTCGTTTCAAATGGGCATTACAACATTCTCGTCCTACTTAGATATGGTACCTACATTACAAGTTCCAACATGCAATTTTTGCTAGGGTGGGTGGGTGGGAAATAAGACATTTGAAATTTCAAACGAAGACGTGGGTGGAGGCCAAATGGCCTCCAACCCCTGCTATATAGTTGGCGAAGAGCGTAGAGCACTTCGCCGTTGCCATTGCTGCATTACAAGCAGCGTCGCTTTCGAAATATACATTTTTAGAAAGTGTTACACACTTTCAAAAAACTTCATAACATTGCACTACGCTCAATATCGAGTTCCAAGATCTTACCAAAAACATTTTCCCGCCTTCTGACAGCATAGCTACCCCACCAGCATTCCTTCTGCACTACCTGGCTCCTGTTCGTTTCTCCTTTCTCCTCGTTTCTCGCTTCTCTTTTCTCCCTTCACTTTTCTCTCGTCTCGCTCCCTGGCATCTTTCCTCCCGACTCGTTTCTCCTGGAGTCCCTCGTAATTTACCGGCAACGGCACGCTAGCCGACAGCTGCCCAATCTGCCAGCGAATCTCGCAGCTATGACAGGCCGCACCTTTAGCGGGAGTTCCTGACGCCGTAAAGAGCTAAGAGACCGAGCGGAAGCCAGTTACGAAGAGCACTCGAAAGCATTGAATCACGGAGACCTTGGTAGCCTTTACGGCAGTTGAGACCACCAGCAAGGTGCTAGTAACGAACTTTAGTAAAGTTGCGAGATTCGTAGGACTCAAGTAGCGCCAGGTTGTCAGGCTACTAGGCAGGTGGTTTCTTTTCTACGGCTTCAAGTCTCAGCGCTGCCACCTCAGCCGGGCACGAATCTACAGCGCCGTCGTTCCTCGAGATCCCCGTCAGTCTTGACTGGCATTTTGAGAAATTCTCAAAAGCGACTCACCCGGACACGACTCGAGTATCGCCTCCATTCGTCAAGATCGCCCGTCGGTCTTGGTTGGCACCTCACACTCGCCCTCGTCAGCAGCGTTTCCTTCATACGTCTTCTTCCCTCGTGCTTCAAGAAGTTAAATGTCATTATTGCTTGAAGTATTTCACTAATCTATTCTCGTGAGCCCATCCTCAAGCATGGGTCTCTGCTCCTCATCTCTGGAAGACGATACACCCGCACCACTCCATCCCACCTACCACCCCTCCCAACCCACCTCAACCGCATCAAACTTCGCTCTCGCCTCCTCACCCCACTTCACTTCTCCCCGACCGCCTCCCCATCTCCCGCCCGAATGCATCGCCCTCATTCTCTCTCACCTCCCTCCAACCGCCATCTGCCGTCTCGCCTCGGTCTCCAAAGCATGGGCTGCCGCCGCTGCCTCGGACACCTGCTGGGCCCGCCTCCTCCCCCACGCCTTCGCGCCGAAGCTGCTTCTAGACCGCTCGTCAATCCCAAGGCTGCCGTTCGACAATCCCAAGGTTGCGCCGGCTCCGTTTCCGGCTCCTCCCGCATCCGCCGTTCCGTCCCTGCTTTCATTCCCCAGCTCTACTGACTCTACCGCATCTGCTGCGTCTACTGCTTCTCATTCTTCTACTGTGTTTAATTCATCGCCTGCCTATTCTGCATCAACTGCGTTACCTGCTGCTACTGCCTCTCTTTCATCCTCTTTTCTCTCCGGAAGCAGCTTATCTGATCCGCTGAAGCGCCCTTCCAGCAAGGTGCTTTTCCAGGCGTTATGCCGTGGCGTGTTCCTAGACGCAGGCAGGGTCCAGATGAAGGTAGACCCAGGCACAGGCCTGATCAGCACAGCCCTTAGCGCAACTGAAGCCATGGGGATTACATGGAGCAGCAACTCGAGCTACTGGCAGCAGGTGCAGCGGAAAGGCTCGGTATTCCCTAGGGTTGCGCATCTGGCGGCTGTCAGTGAGTTTGATTTGATTGGCCGGTTTAGTTTGCCACTGCCGGTGCGGTCATGTAGGTATGAGCTGTGGTGGAAAGTGGCTCGGGATCCGACCCTGGGGGAATCCTGGATGCCTCGGGATGTGGTGTTTGAGTGGCCAGCTGCTCCGGTTACCAGCAATGTAAAGGTTACGGGAGCGGGTTTATCGGAATCGGTGGAGATTCTGCGGCGGGTGGTGTTCAATGATTCGACTTTGCCGGGAGCTGGGTGGACAGAGGTGGGGGTGGGGGTGGTTTTGCTAGGGCCGGGGAAGAAAAGGGGAGAGTTTGGAGGGGAGTTGGTGGAGACGGAATGGGAGGTGAGGTTGCATGAGGTGGAGTCGGGGATGTGGAAGAGTGGCTTGTATGTGGACTGCTTCTTGTTGAGAGAAGCTCCCATGTGATGTGGTTTGCGGTGCTTTATAGTGCAAGTTGACAAAATACTAGCGTGAGTTTGGCTTAGAAGCCATAGTTTAGGTGCCTTAGTAGCTTAGGTTTTAGGGTGTAAGGTGAATGTCGAGAAAGTTGAGAATGAGAAATGTGATTCACTAGCAAGAGTTGGGATACAAGTACAACACCCTAAATTGGGTTGTACTCATTACAGAGTACCCCACTGCAGGCTAGACAACAAATACATTCTGACACACCCCCATAGCCAAAGTGGGGTGTAATCAGCACAATGAGCAAGCATAGAGCAAGAGTTCACAATAGGTAAGTAAGGCTAGAGCTAATCACAGAGGGCAAGTGAGGAGGAGGAGAGACTGTGGGGGAGAGAAGATGGGAGGCGACTGCTGACGCTGCAGACACACAGACGAGCTGCTGGCTCAGTGGCTACCGGAACAGCGCTCCGGACTACTGGGGTAACTGGCCCCGCGGCTAAAAGTAGCGGCAGACGAGCAACGGACCCACGGGCGACTGGCGACTACCAGAGATTGTAGCCTCCGGACTGCTGCTGCTGCTGACGACAAGACTGCTGCCTCCACTCAACCTCCCCAGCTGCCTAACGCCCTTCTCACACACCCCCTGCTCAAACCCTAGCCCTACACCCACAACACCCCCTTAAACCCTAAACCCCAGACTCCCACACATCCACCCCCCTCTGCGAGAGCTTCATCAGTGGGAGACGAAGGAGGAGGAGGAGGAGGAGGAGGGAACGGCACGCACAACCGACACCCCCACAACCATCACCCCCACACCCACCCCCAAACGGCTGCACCGGGTCCAGGAGCGGCTGCTGCAGGGGCCAAGAGCGGCTCCTGCAGCGGCGGTTGCTCCAGGGGCTGCTGCTGCTGGGGCGGCTGCTCCAGGGGCTGCTGCTGCTGGGGCGGCTGCTCCAGGGGCTGCTGCTGCTGAGGCGACTGCTTCAGGGGCTGCTGCTGCTGGGGCGGCTGCTCCAGGGGCTGCTGCTGCTGGGGCGGCTGCTCCAGGGGCTCCAGCTGCTGGGGCGGCTGCTCCAGGGGCTGCTGCTGCTGGGGCGGCTGCTGCAGTAGCGGCGGCTCCAGGGGCTGCTGCTGCTGGGGCGGCTGCTCCAGGGGCTGCTGCTGCTGGGGCGGCTGCTCCAAGGGCTGCTGCTGCTGGGGCGGCTGCTCCAGGGGCTGCTGCTGCTGGGGCGGCTGCTCCAGGGGCTGCTGCTGCTGAGGCGACTGCTTCAGGGGCTGCTGCTGCTGGGGCGGCTGCTCCAGGGGCTGCTGCTGCTGGGGCGGCTGCTCCAGGGGCTGCTGCTGCTGGGGCGGCTGCTTCAGGGGCTGCTGCCATTGTGCCCTGACGGGCGATGTGCTAGGGAGCCGCGCAGGTCCCCAAAAGTGCCTCGACTGGCAACGAGAGGGGACCGCGCGCAGGCCCCTAAGGCGCCGCGATGAGGCAACGGGAGGGGCCGGCTCGCGGGCCCCGAAAGTGCCGCGACGAGGCGACGGGAGGGACCTGCGTGCGGGCCCCCAAAACGCCTCGACGAGGCGACGGTCGGGGCCAGTGCGCGGGCCCCTAAGACGCCGCGACGAGGTAGGAACCCGCCGCGCGCCTCGGGGCGCACGGCGGGCAGAAAACCGCCACGCGCTCGGAGCGCGTGGCGGGAAGAAAAATGGGATGTCGCGCGCCACGGGGCGCGCGACACACAGTAGGGCAGCGGAATCGAGTGGGCCCACAGGCCATGAACGTTAAGATCTGATAACATGACAAAATACTAGCGTGAGTTTGGCTTAGAAGCCATAGTTTAGGTGCCTTAGTAGCTTAGATTTTAGGGTGTAAGGTGAATGTCGAGAAAGTTGAGAATGAGAAATGTGATTCACTAGCAAGAGTTGGGATACAAGTACAACACCCTAAATTGGGTTGTACTCATTACAGAGTACCCCACTGCAGGCTAGACAGCAAATACATTCTGACACAAGTACCAGCACATTTTCTCAGCTTATAGTGGTGTAAATATTTGCGGCAGAGATTGTTGTGGAAGAGCTTGAATGGGATATTTACGTCTACTGTTCCCAGGTCATTTTGGTTCTCTATGGGTAGGCTTATACAAAGTGTTTTGGGTAATGGCCCGTTGTTGTAGAGAGGTTAGGTTTGAGTCTGCGAACGAGACGGATTTGTTATAAATGACCGTTTTACTGTTGCTGTTGCGGTTCGATACAGTGACGACTCGGGCAATTGCTCAATAACGAGTCAGTTGTGTGTCCTTGCTGTCGCGCTGTATTTGTCAGGTCAAAGGTCGCTGACCTTTGACTTTCGCGTAACCTCCAGCTGTTCTTCAACTTCCGTGGGTTGATTCGCCGATGCTTCGCTGCACCTTGATTCGTTTGCAGCTTAGTGTTTCGACACGACAGAGGCGCTAAATTACTTGTTCCCAACAAAGGCCCTTAGGGATCTTTAATTACTTGTTGGGCTGAGAAAGGCCCTTAAGGATCTTTGCACGACTAGATTCAATGGTAGAAATAATGTAATAGCGGAAGCGTTCAATGATGACTTTGTGAACCACCTTGCGCTGGTATGTGAGGGCAAAGTGGATTGATTAGAAACATGTGTTTCTGACATGGTGTTTCTCTCTCTGCTACTGGTAGCCAGGCAACGAAGGCTTCGAAGGCCATGTCGCGGCTTGGAAGATTAAGGTGCCAGACGTAGCGGGTGGCGGCGTCGATGAAGGTGATGGTAAAGTTATCTGCTCCTTGTCCCGGTTCCCGGTTGTACAGGATGTCGCTGTACACCTTCTCAAGTGGTGCGTAAGCAGGTGCGCTCGGGTTGTGGTGAGAAGCGAACGGCCGATGTGGTAAGTCAGCTTCTGGGCAGGTAAGGCACGTTCCTCTTGCTCGTTTAAGTTCTCTGCCATCGAGTAGGAGTAACGAGTCTTTGTCGAGTACGCTGCTCTGATTGTGTTGTTTAATACCGTGTTGCTTGGGTGTCCCGTTCGTGCGTGCCAGATGTCTTCGGAGGCGCGATGTCCGGGTGAACGGCGATATGTGTCGGAGTTGGAGAAGAAGGCGGCGGTGAAGTTGGCGCTTCTATGAACTTCTCGTGGAGTCGGATTCAACTGCTGCGCGGGTGTTTGTGGTGAATCGTCGACGAGGACTGGTGCCGTTGAAGGACCAGCGATCGGTATTGATGTTGCTGTTGCTACTACTGTTGTCTCTGCTGCTGCCGATGTTGTCTCTGCTGCTGTCATTGTCTCTCCTGCTGCCGTTGTTGTCTCTGCTGCTGTCGAATGTTGAATTGTTACTTATGCTCGTATTCGTTCTGCTTCAGGGATGGTGTGTGAGTACCAGAAACCTTCGGGGCTGAAGTTAGGGTCGAGATCCGGCGGGTGTGTCTAGGAGGTGAAGGTGACAATCTCGTCGCTGTCGGCGGTTCCGAGATCTGGGACGAAGTCGAGGACGAAGACGCTGTTCTTCAGCATGGCTTTACCGATGTAAAGGCCGCCTCTCCCGTGGTACAGCTTGAATTCCTGTGTCGTGCTATCTGCTTCGAGGTGAATCCCCTACGCCATCAACTGGCTCACACTCAGTAAGTTATAACCGAGTCCTTCTGCAATTAGGACTTTCGACATCTGCAGTATCACATTTGTTTCCCTTAACTGAAGTTGTACCACCCCTTGTCTCCGTGTGCGCAGGTTTTGATTGTTGGCGACGGTGATGACGACCTCCCGTTGAAGTTGGTATTCTCGTTGAACGAAGCGACCAGAGGAGCACAAATGTTGCTCGCAGCAACTGTCCAAGAACCAAGTGTCTTTCCCGGACGGCTCGCTTTGAGCGATGGCTGCGTACGTCGGGTTCGGTTGAAGTGACTCGCGACGAGGAATACTGTTGTCGAGTTGCTCTTCCGGTGAGTAATGTGGTGGTGACTCAGTGACGCAAGAATCTGTTAACTTTGCCATACAGCTGACGATGTTTCTTCCTCCTTGTGCAGGTTGTGTTGACGATGTCGTTGAAGGCTGCAGTTGACTCGTGGGGTGCGATTGTGTGAACACCACTTGACTGCTTGAAGGACGGAGTTGGCGTTGCGGCGACGTTGACTGCTGTCGGTTCGGGTAGTGCGTACGAGGGTGTCCTGAAGTCTTGCAGAGGTGACAAAACGGAGGTACGATTTTCAATTGATGTCGATTGTTGGTGTTGTTGTAGCGACGTTGAGTATGAAACGCGAATTCGGATACTGATGTCTGTCAAACATTATATGTGTTGTTATTGTGTAGGCTGTAGTGGGTTAGCCTTTAGGGGGTACACAAAGTTAGGGTTTGCTATTTGTACTCCAACTCTCATAGTGCAACCATTCCTCTTTCATTCTGATATGGTATTACGAGCCTAGGCTAGGAACCTAGGACCGTTCCTAAGGGCCCACCATTTCCGCTCGGAGCGCCCTCGTGCGCCGTCCTCTCTAGCGCCCTCGTGCGCCTTACTCCTAATGTGCCCTCGTGCGCCGCCCCTTAGAGGCCCCATTGGCCCGTCGACCTCACTTAGAGGCCCCTTCGGCCCCTCGTGCCGTCCCTTAGCGGGCCCCGTCGACCCGTGCGCCCGCCTCCTTAGCGGCCCCTCTAGCCCCGTCGACCCCATGCGCCCGCCTCCTTAGCGGCCCCGCTGGCCCCGTCGACCCGTGCGCCCGCCCCTTAGCGGCCCCGCTGGCCCCGTCGACCCCGTACGCCTGCCTCCTTAGCGGCCCTGCTGGCCCCGTCGACCCGTGAGCCCGCCTCCTTAGCGGCCCTGCTGGCCCCGTCGACCCCGTACGCCCGCCCCTTAGCGGCCTCAGCTGGCCCCGTCGACCACGAGCGCCCGCCCCTTAGCGGCCCCACTGGCCCCGTCGACCCGTGCGCCCGCCCCCCCACCTTTAGCACCTCGTCGCGACGCCATCGGCCCCACCAGAACGAGCAGTCCACCTGAACCGAGCCGAGCCGCCCTACCTCAACCGAGCCGCGCCGCCCGTGTGAGAGAAACTAGAACGAGAATGAATGAACTATGAATGAAGTGAGTACATATAGGAAACTCTGATTGGGTTGTACCCCCTATGGGATACCCCACTATAGGCTACACAGATATATAAGCTATAATGTTCTGACACACCCCCATAGGCAAAGTGGGGGAGAACAAGGGGTCACAAGACCAGTCAAGCAAAGCAAAGCAAAGCTCAGGGTGGATCACAAAGTCACCACACATTCCGAGCACAAATTCAAAGGCCAGAAGGCCAGTTCACATGCAAGATCACATATATATATATATATACAAGAGGCTAAGCAAGCAAGAGCAAGATTATATATATGTGACAGTACAAGCAAGGTCAAGAAGTGAGCAAGTGAGGCAAGACAGGCACAAGACCCAGCTGAGTGCAGAAGCGCTGATGATCACAAGGCGCAAGTGCCTTGGTGAAGACATCAGCAGTGTTGGCCTCAGAGGCCACGTACGCAAGCCGCAACTGTCCACGCTGCTGTAGCTCACGAGCAAGAAAGTAGCGGAGAGCAATGTGCTTTGTTCTGTGCTCAAGTCGCTGCTCTCGACACAAGGCCAGCATGACCTTATTGTCTACGTACAGGACTGGAGGAGAACGAGGCGGCTCTCCAAGGTCAGTCAGCAGGTAGGTGAGCCAGCGAAGCTCGTGGGCAGCCATAGCCCCGGCGTAGATCTCAGCCTCACAAGTGGAGCCGAGAACAGAAGACGAGCGGGTAGCCCGCCATGAAACAGAGCCGGAACCAAGACTGAAAGTGTAACCCTGTGACGACCGCTGCGTAGCCTGGTCGTCAGCCCAAGAGGCGTCCGCGTGCCCAGTGAGGACCACTGGACTCCGCCCTCCAAGCACTAGCCCCATGCCCGACGTACTGCACAAGTAGCGCAACACCCTCTTCGCTGCAGCCATGTGCTCTGGTCGGTGTCTCCCAGGAGCAACATAGCGTGCGAGAATGCTAAGAGGGTATGCAAGGTCAGGTCGTGTGCAGGTCATCAGGTACATGAGGCAGCCAACAAGCTCTGGATACGGGCCACTCGACTCTACGGACTCATCCGAAGGCAGAGCTGAGAGCGAGTGGCGAGTAGGCAGAGGAGTGGCCTGAGGCGAGGAGTACGTGAAGCCGAAGCGCTCAAGGACCTGCTGCACCATGTGTGACTGAGTCAGGGTAATGGTGCGGCGTGCTCTGTCCCGGGTGATCTGCAAGCCAAGGTAGCTACGCAGTTCACCCAGGTCAGTGCACGTGTGTCTCTTCTGCAGCTCGGACTTCACGTAGGCGAGTCCAGCAGTGTCAGCTGTGGCAAAGACCAAGTCGTCGACGTACACGAGGATGTAGAACGGCGGCAGAGAGGTGTCGGTGCGCAGAAACAGCGACGGGTCGGCAGTAGAAGGAGCAAACCCAAGTGCCGCCAGTGTAGTCCTCAGTGTGTCGTGCCACTCACGTGGCGCCTGGCGGAGACCGTAGACTGGACGCCGGAGACTCCACTGGGTACCAGGAGGGAACGACCCAGTGAAGCCAGGTGGGCAGCGCAGCCAGATCTCCTCGTGCAGGCTGCCCTGCAAGAAAGCAGTGCTGAAGTCGAGAGAGTGCAGCTCGTAGTCACAGTGAGCAGCAACGTGCAGCAGTACCCGAAGAGTGGTCATCTTCGGGGTAGGGGAGAAGGTCTGAAAGTAGTCAACTCCCTGCCGCTGACTGAAGCCACGAGCCACGTAACGCGCCTTGAAGACAGGCGGAGAACCCGGCGGCCGCTTCACCCTGAAGATCCACATGCCACTGACGATGTTCGCTCCAGGAGGGGGGACAGCGTCAACGTAGGTGCCTGTGGACTTCCAGGAAGCCATCTCTGCATCCATAGCTGCCTGCCACTGAGAGGAGTAGGGACCCTCTATCGCCTCCGCGTAAGAGCGCGGAGTCGGGATGTCAAGTGCATCCGGGTCTCCCTCAGGGGTAAGCAGTACGGACACGAGATGAGGTGAAGCAGCGGCCAGACACTGGAACTCCTCCTGCCTGTCCTCAAGGACGTCCGTGCCAAGGGCACACTCACCCCCGACGGACGGAGGACAGACAGACTCAGACTCAGCGACGAGACTAGCAGCGTAGTCTAGGCGACAGCGAGCAGCAAAGTCGACGAGCTCAGTAACAAGGGCAGACGCAGCAGTAGACTCGAAAGAAGGGTCAGTGACGGCAGTAGCAAGGAGACGCGTGACAGTAGGACTGGCAGCACGAAGAGAGTCCGACTCCGGGTCGGCAAGAGCAGGAAGAGAGGACGCAGGAGGAGAAGGCAAAGGGGCACGCAGAGGAGCAGTGGACGGACGTAGAGACATCCGGTGCGTTCCAGGGACAGGAGGAGGACGCTGACGCGAACCGCGACCACTAGCGCGCGTAGCACGAACAGGCGACGCAGGACGAGACGCAGGCTCACGACGCTCAGTAAGACCTCGAGTAGGACCAGCGTAGGGAGAAGGAGCAGGCAAAGGGGAGGCAGGCTGTAGCTGTGACTGTGACTCGGCAGGCTGTGGACCCTTTAAAGGAGGAGGAGGAGGACCAGTAGAAGGTATAAGACCAAGAACCTGCTGCAGGAGTGGAACGAAGTACGGTCGAGGCCGCGTGGCGACGCCAGAAACAGCAGGGACAGCACCAGGACCCACAGCAGGAGTACCCGCTCCAGCAGCACCTCCAGCAGCTCCAGCACCTCCAGCAGCACCTCCAGCAGGACCGCCAGTGGTAGTCTCAGCGCCAACACTCTCAGCAGTACCAGCTCCAGTCGAACCTGCAGGCCCAGCAGCTCCAGTACTCCCAGGACGAGCACCTCCGGGACCCGCGACAGCAGCACCCTCAGTAGCCGACGAACCTCCAGCACCAGCAGCACGGCTCCAGCGGCGGGCAAACCACTCGCGCAGCTCCTGTGGAGAGAGTGGCTCCCGGCGACACGAAGCACCCGGAGAACCTCCAGGCGCAGCACCCCCAGGTCCAGCACCCCCAGGCAAAGCACCTCCAGGCTCAGCACCCCCAGAGCCAGCACCCTCAGGCCCAGCACCCCCAGGCGTAGCACCCCCAGGCTCAGCACCCCCAGGCTCAGCACCCCCAGTAGCCGAAGAACCTCCAGCACCAGCAGCACGGCTCCAGCGCCGAGCAAACCACTCGCGCAGCTCCTGTGGAGAGAGTGGCTCCCTGCGAGACGAAGCACCCGGAGAACCTCCAGGCGGAGCACCTCCAGGCTCAGCACCCCCAGGCCCGGCACCCCCAGGCAAAGCACCCCCAGGCGTAGCACCCCCAGGCTCAGCACCCCCAGGCCCAGTACCCCCAGGCTCAGCACCCTCAGCAGCACCAGAGTCACCAGTGACCTCGACAGGCTCGACTGCGTCTACCTGGGACACACCTGAAGGGGCAGGACCCTGAGGGGGGAGGGGGTCTACCTGGGGGGGACCTAGTACAAGGAAGAGCGGGGGCGCGGGGAGGGACGGAGTGCGGTAGGGGAAGAGGCGGTAGTAGGGGACCGACTCGTCAAACGTGACGTCCTGGGAGGACAGAACACGGCGAGAGGTGGGGTGGTAGAACTGCCACCTAGGCGCATCAGGGGGGAACCCCAGGAAGACGCAAGGAGCAGCACGAGGGGACAGTTTGTCCGCAGACAAGTCGCGGACAAACGCCCGAGATCCCCAGACCCGGAACGCCGACGCATCGCCAACCTTCCCCGTCCACAGCAAGGCTGGGGAGGTCTCCGGCCTGGAGACCCTGGGGTGAAGGTTGATCTGATGCGCCGCGTACCTGACCGCAAACGGCCACAGAAAATGAGGGGCAGCCGCATGCATCATAGACGTACGAGCGACGTCCATGACCATGCCAATGCGGCGCTCAGCAATCCCATTTTGCTGCGGAGAGTCCGGAAGCGTGAAGGTCTGTCGGATGCCCCGTGCGCGACAGTAGGCTCTCAGAAGGCCAGAGGAAAACTCTCCGCCTCTGTCCGAGTGCAGACGCAAAACAGGAAAGTCCGAGCCAAAGCTCTGCCTGAGCTGGAGACGAGCTGCGCGGATCCAGTCGATCAGCACCTCAGTGACATCACCCTTGCTGCGCAAGGGGAAGACTGCGGTGTAACGCGAGTAGTCGTCAACAACTAGCAGAAAGTAGCGCTCGTGACCCTGTCCACGGACGCGGGCTGGGCCCCACACGTCCATGTGAATCGTTTGCAACGGGGCCTCTGTTGGAGGAAACTGGGAGGAGTGAGGGGCAGCACGCTGGCGCCCCTCGACACAGGGGACACAGGTAGGGCCAGGGCCCTGAGGAAGGGGAGGGAGGGACCGGGGGAGACCAGAAACAAGAAGACGAGAGGCCATGCCTCTGAGCCGAAGCAGAGAGGGGTGACCAAGGCGGTGGTGCCAGAGGAGAGTCTCGTGAGACAGGAGACGACACGAACAGGGGGCAGACTCAGGACCAGACCTGGACGCTGCAGCAAACACCTGACCCGACGTAGCTACCCTACCAGACTCAGTAACTGGAGGAGACGCAGTGGTCAGTGTGTACAGGCTCGAACCTGGCCGACGAGTAAACGTGGCCAGGTGTCGGCCTGTCCGAGCGTCTGTGCAGTGGGTCACCCGCTGACTCGCAGGAGTGAACTGGTGAACCCCCGCATCCTGCAGGTCAGCACCACTCACCAAGTTCGTAGAGAACGAGGGGAGGTAAAGACCAGACAGGGTGCCAGAGGGGGCCGCCGGACACGGGAGGACAGTGGAGAAGTGAGCAAGGACAGGGCCCCCAGAGGGGTCTGCCAGAGAGACTGCAACTGGCCGACCATGCGGCGTGAGGGTGGTGCGGTCTCGAAAGAAGGAGCGGGAAGCCCCCGAGTCAAGGGTGAAGGTGTGAGAGGCCGGAGCCGACGCGGTACCTGAGAGAGCAGACTCACCCGCACCTGAGGAAGTGGACTCACTAGCACCTAGAGCAGGAGCCGCACCTGTACCTGGAGCAGGAGACACACTAGCACCAAGAGCAGCAGCCGCACCAGCAGCTAGAGCAGCAGGCTCTATACCCGGGTCAGGCGGTACGCACAGGTGACCGTCACGGTCAGCACTAGTAGGCAATGCATACATGGCAGTGAGAATAGCATCATAGTCAAGAGCAAATATATCTACCCTCCGCCTAAGCAACTCCACCCAGTCGGGGAGCTCAGCCGCGTCGCCAAACTCGGTACGCCAGGCGTCGTTCAGACGGGCGAAGCATCGGGACGGTGTATGACTAGGCATCCCACAAGGCTGACCAGTCCGAGCACCAGTGCGAATCACTTAAGAGCAGCGAACAGAACTGAGAGACCCTCTACTCTGAGCGTACCACTCACGAAGCTGCTGGGGCGTGAGAGACGCGCGAGGGCGTCGCTGGAGCTGCATCTGGCCGCCGCCAGTAGAAGCAGGAGCAGGAGTAGCAGCAGTAAGGCAGGCAGCCAAGCAAGCTGCAGGCAGCGCGCTAGTAAGGCAGGGGCTCACCAGTGGTGGGAAGAGCAGGCTCGACGACTCGGCGACTCGGCGGCACGGCGGCACTGCAGCAGCTGCGGCTCGGCGGCTCGGGCGACCCGGGCGGCTCGGCTGCTCGGGCGACTCGGGCGGCTCGGCGGCTTGGCTGCTCGGGCGGCTCGGGCGGCTCGGCTGCTCTGCGGCTCGGCTGCTGGGCTGCTCAGCGGCTCGGCTACGGCTCGGCTGCTGGGCTGCTCGGCGGCTCGATGGGGGGGGCGGCTCGGCAATGCAGCAGGCGACAGGCCGCGGCAGCTGCGCGGGGCTTGGACGGGCGGTGCACGGGCGGCGTGGGGCCGGGACGGCGGCGCGGTGCCGGAACGGGCGGCGCACGGGCGGCGTGGGGCCGGAACGGGCGGCGCACGGGCGGACTGGGGGCCGGGACGACGGCGCGGGGCCGGGACGGGCGGCGCACGGGCGGCGTGGGGCCGGGACAGGCGGCTCACGGGCGTCGACGGGCCGGAGCAGCGGCGCGCGGTCGGGAAGGGCGGCGCGCGGGCGGCTAAGGGCCGGGACGGGCGGTGCGCGGGCGGCTAGGGGCCAGGACGGGCGGCGCGCGGGCGTCTAAGGGCCGGGACGGGCGGCTAAGGGCCGGGACGGGCGGCGCGCGGGCGTCTAAGGGCCGGGACGGGCGGCGCGCGGACGTCTAAGGGCGGGGACGGGCGGCGCACGTACGGTTAGGGGCCGGGACGGGCGGCACGCGGGCGGCTAGGGGCCGGGACGGGCGGCGCGCTAGAAAAGAAAGAGGCCGCGCGCCCCGAGGCGCGCGCCCCGTAGGCGCGCGGCGAGATTGAAAATGCGTCGCACGCCACGGGGCGTGCGACAGAGCATGTAGCAGCGGAAGCAGTAGTACCCACAGGCCGAGAGCGTAACCGCTCTGAAACCATGTGAGAGAAACTAGAATGAGAATTAATGAACTATGAATGAAGTGAGTACATATAGGAAACTCTGATTGGGTTGTACCCCCTATGGGATACCCCACTATAGGCTACACAAATATATAAGCTATAATGTTCTGACAGCCCGTCCTGGACCGAGCCGCCCTACCTGACTCACTGCCTACTGTTTTCAGGGTGCTACTACTGCTACTACTGCTATTACTGCTACTACTACTCCTACTACTGCTATAACTAGCCCTCCTGTGCTAGCTTTCGATGCTGAGGGCCGCCTAGTGAAGTTCGATACCTGGCTAGATGACCTACACCTCTTCCTACAGCTCACTGCCAAGGAGGACATTTCACTGTACGATCACGCCCTAGGCCATGCTACTGCTCCTACTGCTACTGCTGACAGCACTGCCCGCTCACAGTGGCAGAGTCGTGACGCCCACGCCCGCTTCGCTATTCGCAACTCCCTGCCGATAGACAAGCGCGAGCACTTTGGATAGCACAAGACTGCACAGGCACTGTACACTGCTGTCGTTGCCCGCTACTCCTCACCTGCCTCTGCTGCGCTAGGCCGTCTCTCACTCCCCTACTTGTTTCCCGACCTAGCCTCGTTCCACACAGTCGCTGACCTCATCACGCACCTCCGTACTAGTGAGGCCCGCTTTCGTGCCGCCATGCCCGACGAGTTTCTTGCCACCAACCCACCCCCGCTCTGGCTCACTCTCTACCACCTAGTCACCCGCCTCCCTGACACTCTGCGTGCTGTCAGGGACCACTTCCTAGCTCGCTGCCCCACTGTGCTCACCATTGCCCTCCTCGAGAAGGACCTGCTTGCAGCTGAGGCTAGCATCGTCGCTGTAGGTGCCTCTCGTGGCGACCCCCGCACCCCTTTCTTTGAGGGGTGTTCCCCTTCCCCTCTTCTTCCCTCTGTCGCCTCTGCTTCCGCTGTCGACCTCCTTGGTGCTGAGAAGGTCGGGGCTGCGTCTGCTTCGAGCGGGCGCCGCAGCGGCAAGGGAAAAGGGGACAAGGGCAGCGGAGGTGACGGCGGGGGAGGCGGTGGTGGGGGTGGTGGTGGGGGTGGTGGCGGGGCTGGGAGTGCTAGTGGCAGTGGTTGGGGTGGTGGTGGCAACGGCGGGGGCGGTGGCAGGGGCGGGAGCGGTGGGGGGGACGGCGGTGGACGAGGCGGCGGCAGGGGAGGAGGTGGTCGAGGCGGTGGTGGCGGCGGTGGTGGTCGTGGAGGCACTGGTGGTGGCCAGAGCCTACAGCACTCTCCGTCGCCCCAGGAACTCCGTGAGTGGTACACTCGGCAGGGGGGGGGTGGTGGCCTTAGCAGCACGTACGTCATCCGCACTGGTGACCGCACTGGTCAGACGTGTGGGAGGGCGCACCCCACGCAGCGCTGCTTCTCCCGCCTTGACGACGCTTGGCGTACTCAGTTCCCTGATGCCACTGAGCTGCCCCGCTGGGCTGATCTGATGAAACAAAACATTGATATCTTTGCGCTAGACTTTGATGCTATTCTCTCTGCCATGTATGTGATGTCTATTAGTGGAGAGGGTGCCCAGTACCTGAGTGTTCCGCCCGATCCGGGCATTCGACCCGGTGATGCTACCGCTCTAGGTGCTAGAGTGTCCGCTACCCCAGGTGCTGGTGAGGCTGCTGCTCTAGGTGCTGGTGCGTCTGCGTCCACTGTTACTGAGTCGACTGAGGCACTGCACACCTTTACACTAGACTCAGGTGCTTCCCGCTGTTTCTTTCGTGACCGCACGGCTCTTGAGCAGCTTGCTCGGCCCGTTGTAGTCTCTCTCGCTGACCCCTCTGAGGGTCCAGTCCTTGCGACCTCCTCCACTGTTCTCCCTTGTCCGGCCGTCCCGTCGGGCACACTGTCCGGTCTCTACCTCCCCTCATTCTCTACGAACTTGGTGGCGGGTAGTGCGCTCCAGGACAGGGGTGTCCATCAGTTCACCCCTGCCTACGAGCGCGTGACACAATGCACGTGTGCTCGGACGGGCCGTCACCTGGCTACCTTTACACGGCAGCCGGGGTCAGACCTGTACACACTGACTACTGAGTCCCCTCAGGTAGCTGCGTCTGCGTCTGCGTCAGGTCAGCTGTCTGCCCCCTGCTCGTGCCGCTCTCTGGCGCACGAGACGGTCCTCTGGCACCACCGCCTTGGTCACCCGTCTGTGCAACGCCTTCGCGCAATGCACAAGTGGTACCTTGTCTCTGGTCTTCCCAGGGTTCTCCCTCTCCTCCCACCCTCTCTTGCTCCTCCCTGTCTTCCCTGTGTCGAGGGGCGCCAGCGCGCCGCTCCTCACTCCTCCTCGTTTCCCCAGACGACTGCTCCCTTACAGACGCTCCACATGGATGTGTGGGGCCCTGCCCGCGTTCGTGGTCAGGGTCAGGAGAGGTACTTCCTGATACTTGTTGACGACTACTCGCGCTACACCACGGTCTTCCCCTTGCACACCAAGGGTGAGGTCCCTGATGTTTTGATCCCTTGGATCCGTGCTTCTCGTCTCCCGCTCAGCGAGCGTTTCCACTCGGACTTCCCTGTCCTGCGCTTGCACTCTGACAGAGGTGGTGAGTTCTCCGACCTCTTGGCAGCCTACTGTGCGGAGCACGGCATCCGCCAGTCGTTCACGCTTCCGGCCTCTCCACAGCAGAATGGGGTTGCTAAGCGCCGCATTGGCTTGGTCATGGAGGTCGCTCGTACCTCCTTGATCCATGCGGCTGCCCCCCACTTTCTGTGACCGTTTGCAGTCCGATACGATGCGCATCAGCTCAACCTCAGGCCCCGGGTCTCCTTGCCGGAGACTTCCCCGACACTGTGTTGGATGGGAGAGGTTGGCGATGCGTCGCGTTTTCGGGTCTGGGGATCTCGGGCTTTTGTCCGCGATACGTCAGCGGACAAGCTCTCCTCCCGTGCTGTTCCCTGTGTCTTCCTCGGCTTTGTCCCGGACGCGTCTGGTTGGTAGTTTTACCACGCAGCCTCGCGCCGTGTCCTCGCCTCTCAGGACGTCACCTTTGACGAGTCGGTACCGTTCTACCGACTCTTCCCCTACCACACTGCCCCGCTCCCTCCCCCGCCTCTCTTCCTCGCGCCAGGTGCTGCTGTAGTAGACCCCCTCCCCCCTCAGGGTGCCGCTCCCTCAGGTGTGTCCCAGGTAGACCCGGTAGAGCCTGTCAAGGTAGCTGTTGACTCTCGTCCTGCTCGGGGTGCTGAGCCTGAGCGTGCGGAGCCCGGGGTTGCTGAGACTGGTGGTGCAGAGTCTGGGGGTCCTGAGCCTGGGGGTCTTGAGCCTGGGGGTGTTGAGCCTGGGAGTTTGGAGCCTGCTAGTGCTGAGTCTGGGGGTGCTGAGTCAGGGGGTGCTGAGCCTGGGAGTGCTACGCGTGGAGGAGCTCTCTCCTCACAGCAGCTGCGTGAGTGGTACTTACAATACTGCAGCCTCAGGAGAGGTGATTCTGGAGCTAGGGGTACTACTGGAGCTGGTGCTCGTGCTTCCTCGCCTAGGCGCGAGCTGCCCTCTCCCCAGCGTCTTTGAGAGTGGTACGCACGTCGCTGCAGTCTCAGGAGTGGCGCTCCTAGTGGCGTTGGAGCTGCTGCTGGTGCTGCAGACCCGGGCGTTGGAGGTGCTGCTGGTGCTGCGGACCCGGGCTTTGGAGCTGCTGCTGGTGCTGCAGACCCGAGCGTTGGAGCTGCTGCTGGTGCTGCGGACCCGGGCGTTGGAGCTGCTGCTGGTGCTGCGGACCCGGGCGTTTGAGCTGCTGCTGGTGCTGCAGACCTGGGTGTTGGAGCTGCTACTGGTGCTGCGGACCCGGGCGTTGGAGGTGCTGCTGGTGCTGCAGACCCGGGCGTTGGAGGTGCTGAGGGTGCTGCTGGAGCTGCGGGAGTTTCTGGTGCTGTCTCTGCTGCTGCAGGGGGCACCTCACGGCCGCGGCCGTACTTTGTTCCACTCCTTCAGCAGGTTCTTGGTCAGTCACCTCCGCCTTGTCTCCCTCCCTCTGTAGAGTGTCCACCGCCGGTCCAGTCGCAGTCACAGCTACCGCCTGCCTCGCCACTTCCTAGTCCTTCTCCTTACACTGGTCCTACAGCCGGCCTCACAGAGCGTCGGCAGCCTGAGTCTCGCCCTGTGTTGCCTGTGTCCACTCCTGAGTCGCCTGTTTGTACTACTTCCACCAGTCGCCGTACTCAGCGTGAGCGTCCGCCACTAGTCCCTGGCACACACCGGATGTCTCTGTGTCCCTCCACTGCTCCACAGCGTGTCCCTCTGCCATCTCCTCCTGAGTCCTCTCTTCGTGCTCTTGCTGACCCTGTGTCTGACTCTCTTCGTGCTGCCAGTCCTACTGTTACGCGTCTCCTTGCCACTGCTGTCACTGACTCTTCGTTTGAGTCTGCTGCTACGTCTGCTCTACTTGCTGAGATTGTCGACTTTGCTGCTCGCTGTCGTCTAGACTACACTGCCAGTCTGGTCGCTGAGTCTGAGTCTGTCTGTCCTCCGTCTGTCGGGGGTGAGTGTGCTCTGAGCACGGACGTCCTTGAGGAAAGGCAGGAGGACCTTGAGTGTCTTGCAGTCGCCGCGCCCCATCTCGTGTCCATGCTAGTTGCCCCTGAGGGAGACCCGGATGCACCAGACATCCCGACTCCTCGATCGTACGCTGAGGCGATCGAGGGTCCCTACTCCTCTCAGTGGCAGTCAGCCATGGACACAGAGATGGCTTCCGGAAGTCCACAGGCACCTACGTCGACGACGTTCCCCCACCTGGGGCGAACATCGTCAGTGGCATGTGGATTTTCAGGGTGAAGCGGCCGCCGGGTTCTCCGCCTGTTTTCAAGGCACGCTATGTTGCTCGAGGCTTCAGTCAGCGAGAGGGAGTTGACTTCTTTCAGACCTTCTCCCCGACCCCGAAGATGACCACTCTTCGGGTTCTACTACACGTCGCTGCTCAGCGTGACTACGAGCTTCACTCTCTTGACTTCAGCACAGCTTTCTTGCAGGGCAGTCTGCACGAGGAGATCTGGCTACGCCGTCCTCCTGGCTTCACTGGGTCGTTCCCTCCTGGTACCCAGTGGAGCCTCCACCGGCCAGTCTACGGTCTCCGCCAGGCGCCACGTGAGTGGCACGACACACTGAGGACTACTCTTGCGGCACTTGGGTTCTCTCCTTCTACTGCTGACCCGTCGCTGTTTCTACGGACCGACACTTCGCTGCCGCCGTTCTACATCCTCGTGTACGTTGACAACTTGGTCTTTGCCATAGCTGACACTGAGTCTCTCGCCCACGTGAAGTCGGAGCTGCAGAAGAGACACACGTGCACAGACCTGGGTGAACTGCGCAGCTACCTTGGCTTGCAGATCACCCGGGATAGAGCACGCCGCACCATTACCCTGACTCAGTCACACATGGTGCAGCAGGTCCTTCAGCGCTTCGGCTTCACTTGGTCCTCAGCACAGGCCACTCCTCTGGCTATAGGTCACTCGCTCTCAGCTCTGCCTTCGGATGAGTCTGTAGAGTCGAGTGGTCCTTACCCAGAGTTAGTTGGTTGCCTCATGTACCTGATGACTTGCACTCATCCTGACCTAGCATACCCTCTTAGCCTTCTGGCTCGCTACGTGGCTCTTGGTCGTCACCGAAAGGTGCACTGGGATGCTGCAAAGAGGGTATTGTGTTACTTGTGCAGTACATCAAGCATGGGGCTCGTGCTTGGAGGAGGGAGTTCAGTTGTTCTCACTGGGCACTCAGACGCTTCTTGGGCTGACGACCAGGCTACTCAGCGGTCGTCACAGGGTTACACCTTCAGCCTTGGCTCTGGTTCAGTTTCTTGGCGCTCTACTCGTTCTTCTTCTATTCTCAGCTCCAGTTGTGAGGTTGAGATCTACGCCACAGCCATGGCTGCACAGGAGTTACGCTGGCTCACCTACCTGCTGACTGACCTTGGAGAATGGCCTAGTTCTCCTCCAGTGCTGTACGTCGACAACAAGGCTGCCATTGCCTTGTGTCAGGAGCACAGACTGGAGCACAGAACGAAGCACATCGCTCTCCATTACTTCCTTGCTCGTGAGCTTCAGCAGCGTGGTCAACTTCGTCTGCGCTATGTGGCCTCTCAGGCCAACACCGCTGATGTTTTCACCAAGGCACTTCAGCCTTGTGATCATCAGTGCTTCTGTACTTTGTTGGGGCTAGTGCCCACTTTGTCTCACTTGTTGTAGGCTTTGCCTGTACTGTGATCTCTATATATACTCCTGCCTGTTTGCTCTGCTAGGTTGAGATCACCCTTGCTGTCTGTACTACTTATATATATACCTCTGCATGTGAACTGGACTTGTGGCCCTTTGCTTGTGCTCGGATTGTGTGGTGACGTTGTGATCCACCCTAAGCTTGATTGCCTTTCTTGACTGGTCTTGTGACCCCTTGTTCTCCCCCACTTTGCCTATGGGGGTGTGTCAAACATTATATGTGTTGTTATTGTGTAGGCTATAGTGGGTTAGCCTTTAGGGGGTACACAAAGTTAGGGTTTGCTATTTGTACTCCAACTCTCATAGTGCAACCATTCCTCTTTCATTCTGATAATGTCTTCTTCCTGTGTCATTCTTCTTGCATGTCCATGTCTTGCTGTTCGGCGTGAATTTCGGCGCAGAGTGCTGCTTCGGAAATCTTTCCGTGAGCTTGGAGTATGGCGCGAGTGGAGCGCTAGTGAGGACCAAGGCCGCCAATGACGACTGTGATGAATGCGTCTTCTGATATCGACCCTCCGCATCAAAGAAGCTTGCCGCGCAACTCGCGGCAGCGACTGATATACGCCATTCCTTTTTCGCCCGGTTTCATTTTGACTGTTGTCAACCGCGCCATTAATCGACTTTGGTTGACACTGTCTGTTGCTTGATACAAGTTTTTTAGGCGATTGTACGCGAGCTCGGCGGAGTTGCCGTATCCCCGGTAAGACCGAATATTCTTCTGCTGGTTTGGTGTGATATTCCTCAGTAGGATTGTATATGCCATCATTGACTGATACGTATACTGCTGCTTGTCGTACTGTGTCCCATGTGTTGGATATGGCAGGGACCCGTGGAAGAAGCCAAGGATCTGCGCGCCTTCCATCATCAGCTCGAACTCGAACGACCAGGTAAAGAAGTCTTTTCCATCAAACGGTCTTGACGTCTGCAATTTCAGAACGTGCGCGAATTGCGACTGTACTTGAAGTGCGTCCAGTGTCTTCTCTTGTTCAGGTGCAGGCTGCTGGCGCGGCATGAAGCTGACGGAACCACGTTGCGGTTCATACGGGGCAAAGGTAGGCTGTTGTTGCTGATTTCCTCGCGCGTAAGATGAACCGTCGAGGCTCATTGGTGTAACGTTCTTGTTGTTGTTGCTGTTGTTTGACTGCGCAGGTGCCCCTTGCTGGTGTTGCTCGTAGAAGGACATGAAGGAGAAAACTTTCTCCATCATGGATCGAAGCCCACGACTTGGTTTGCGGGAGTTTCGGTAGACCCAGCTGCCGGTCTCGTTGTTGTGCCCTCCTCTGTCTGTAGGCCAGAGGCAGGAGGTGGAGTAGGAGTAGTACCAGGGGAGCCGTTGGAGGAGCTCCTCTCCTTCCGAGTAGCCATGTCTTCTGATGTTGTAGGTATTTAATAGTTGAATCTTATCCTGACTGCTCTCATACCATGTTGGGCTGAGAAAGGCCCTTAAGGATCTTTGCAGGACTAGATTCAATGGTAGGAATGATGTAACAGCGGAAGCGTTCAATGATGACTTTGTGAACCACCTTGCGCTGGTATGTGAGGGCAAAGTGGATTGATTAAAACAGAGAAGTGCAAGGTTTTATATAAGAGTACAAGGAATACGAAGGGATACGGTTAATAACCGTTTTACTGCTGCTGTTGCAGTTCGATACAATGACGACTCAGGCAACTGCTCAATAACGAGTCAGTTGTGTGTCCTTGCTGTCGCGCTGTATTTGTCAGGTCAAAGGTCGCTGACCTTTGACTTTCACGTAACCTCCAGCTGTTCTTCAACTTCCGAGGATTGATTCGCCGATGCTTCGCTGCACCTTGCTTCGTTTGCAGCTTAGTGTTTCGACACGACAGAGGCGCTAAATTACTTGTTCCCAACACCAGCAACAACGCACATGCCCCGCCAGCAACAGCGCGTGCGTTGTCAAGATAGCAAGCTGGAATGACTGCATTGAATGAGTTGTGGGTACAAGTACTAACCCTTATATTGGGTTGTACCCCACATGGGCTACCCAAATATAGCCTATATAGAACTAGCACAGATATAGTTTGAGTGTCAAACTATATGTGTTCTTTCTGTGTAGGCTATAGTGGGGTAGCCCATATGGGGTACAACCCGAAGTTAGGGTTAGTACTTGTACCCACATTTCATTCAATGCAATCATTCCTGCTTGCTATCTTGACACGGTTTCAGAGTATTAGGTCTGTAGGACCGTTTTTTTTTTTTTTTTTTTTCCGGGCCCACCATACTTAGCTTTCGACTGCGGTTACCGCGTTACCCCACTATCCTGCGTTGCGCTGCCCCGCGCACGCCCTTCCTTGCCCCGCGTCGCGCTGCCTCGCGCACGGCCTGCCCTGCCCTACCTCGCGTCACCCTGCGCCAGCGCCCTGCCCTGCGCCGGCGCCCTGCCCTGAGCCAGCGCCCTACCTTGTGCCAGCGCCCTGCCCTGCGCGAGAGCCCTACCCTGCGCAAGCGCCCTGCCCTGCGCCTGCGCCCTGCCCTGCGCCAACACCCTGCCTGCGCCAGCGCCCTGCCCTGCGCCAGCGCCCTGCTAAACCCTAAATAAAATTAGAATAATAATCAAAAAAAGGGCCCTAGGTGCTTTTGCCCCACAAGCTACTACCTGCTGCTGCCATCTACTGCCCTGCTGTGGCCGCACGCCGCCCTGCTCTGGCCGCGCGCCGCCCTGCTGCTCTTACTGCTGTTGCTGCTACTCGTGCTACTGCCTTCACTCCGTACTGCCCTGTCAAACATTATATATGTTGTGCTTGTTTAGGCTACAGTGGGTTAGCCTATAGGGGGCACACAATTCTAGGGTTAGGTACTTGTACTGATTTCACTGTTAGTTCCATCATTCCTGTTCGTTCATTTCAACATGGTATAGAGCAGGTCCTTCGCTAGGACCGTTTTTTTTAGGGCCCACCATTACCTACCTACCTACCTACCTAACTGCGCCCTAGGGCGCCTCGTTCTTCACGGCCCCCTAAGGCCCCGCGACCCGCGACCCGCCCCTTAGCGACCTGCGCGCCGCCCCTTAAGGCCCCATCGGCCCACGCGCTCGCCCCTTAGCGACCCTGTCGGCCCCGCGATCGCCCCTAACGGCCCCGTCGGCCCCGCACTCGCCCCTAGAGGCCCCTTACGGCCCCGCGCTCGCCCCTAGAGGCCCCGAACGGCCCCCACGCTCGCCCCTAGCGGCCCCTTACGGCCCCGCGCTTGCACCTACAGGCCCCGAACGGCCCCGCGCTCGCTCTTAGCGGCCCCTTACGGCCCCGCGCTCGCCCCTAGAGGCCCCGAACGGCCCCGCGCTCGCCCCTAGAGGCCCCGAACAGCCCGTGACCGCCACAGCCCCTCCAGGACCGAGCCGAGCCGCGCGACCCGAACCGAGCCGCCCAGTCCGAGCCGAGCCGCGCGACCCGAACCGAACCGCGCCGCCCTACCCGAGCCGCGCCGCCCTACCTGAACTGAACCGCGCCGCGCGTACTGTCCGAGCCGCCCTACCTGTCTCACCCTCCTACTCCTACTGCTGCTCCTACTACTCCTATGGCTAGCCCACCTGTGCTAGCTTTTGATGCTGATGGCCGCCCAGTGAAGTTTGACACCTCTACCATATGACCTGCACCTCTATCTACAGCTCACTGCCAAGGACGACATCTCACTGTACGACCACGCCCTAGGCCATGTCACTGCCCCTGCTGCTACTGCTGACAGCACTGCCCGCTCACAGTGGCAGACTCGTGACGCCCACGCTCGCTTTGCTATTCGCAACTCCCTGCCGATAGATGAGCGCGAGCACTTTGGGCAGCACAAGACTGCACAGGCACTGTACACTGCTGTCGTTGCCCGCTACTCCTCACCGGCCTCTACTGCACTAGGCCGTCTCTCTCTTCCCTACCTGTTCCCGACTTAGCCTCTTTCCACACAGTCGCTGACCTCATTACGCACCTCCGCACTAGTGAGGCTCGCTTCCGCGCCGCTATGCCTGATGAGTTCCTTGCCAAGAACCCACCCCCGCTCTGGCTCACTCTCTACCACCTAGTCACCCGCCTCCCTGACACTCTGCGCTCAGTCAGGGACCACTTCCTAGCTCGCTGCCCCACTGAGCTCACCATTGCCCTCCTTGAGAAGGAACTCCTTGAAGCTGAGGCTAGCATAGTCGTTGTAGGTGCCTCTCGTGGCGACCCCCGTACCCCGTTCTTTGAGGGGTGTTCTCCTTCCCCCCTTCTTCCCTCTGTCGCCTCTGCTGCTGCTGTCAACCTCCTTGGTGCTGAGAAGGTCGGGACTGCGTCTGCTTCGAGCGGGCGCCGCAGCGGCAAGGGCAAAGGGGGAAAGGGCGGTGGCGGTGACGGCGGGGGAGGCGGTGGTGGGGGCGGTAGCGGCGGTTGGGGTGGTGGCGCGACTGGAGGGGCTAGTGGCAGCAGTGGGGGTGGTGGCGGCAGCGGCGGGGGAGGTGGCAGGGGCGGAGGCGGTGGTGGGGGTGGCGGTGGACGCGGCGGCGGCAGGGGTTGGGGTGGTCGAGGAGGTGGCGGCGGCGGTGGTGGTCGTGGAGGCGCTGGCGGTGGCCAGGGCCAGCAGCACACTCCGTCGCCCCTGGAGGTCCGTGAGTGGTACTCTCAGCACGGGGGGGGGGGGGGGGGGGGGTGGCTTTAGCTGCACGTACGTCATTCGCACTGGTGACCGCACTGGTCAGCAGTGTGGGGGACCGCACGCCACACAGCGCTGCTTCGCCCGTCTCAACAACGCTTGGCGTGTTCAGTTCCCTCAGGCCACTGAGCTGCCCAGCTGGGTTGATCTCCTCAAATAGGGGATTAATATCTATGCTCTAGACTTTGATGCTATTCTCACTGCTATGTATGTGATGTCTACTAGTGGAGAGGGTGCTAAGTACCTGTGTGTGCCCCTCGACCCGGGCATTAGGACTAGTGCGTCTGCCGCTCCAGGTACTCGCGTGTCTGCTACCCCAGGTGCTGGTGAAGCAGCTGCTCTAGGTGCTTGTGTGTCTGCCCCCCCTGGTACTGAGTCGACTGCAGCACTGCACACCTTCACACTGGACTCAGGTGCTTCTCGCTGCTTCTTTCGTGACCGCACTGCCCTTGAGCCGCTTGCTCGGCCAGTTGCTGTCTCCCTTGCTGACCCCTCTGGGGGTCCGGTCATTGCGACCTCCTCCACTATCCTTCCCTGTCCTGCTGTCCCATCGGGCACACTGTCAGGTCTCCACCTCCCCTCGTTCTCTACGAACCTGGTGGCAGGATGTGCGCTCCAGGACGGGGGTGTTCACCAGTTCACCCCTGCCTACGAGCGAGTGACACACTGCACGTGTGCTCGTACGGGCCGTCAATTGGCTACCTTCACTCGGCAGCCGGGGTCGGACCTGTACACACTGACCACTGAGTCCCCTCAGGTCGCTGCGTCTGCGTCTGCGTCCGCGTCAGGTTAGCTGTCGGCCCCCTGCTCGTGTCGCTCTCTGGCACACGAGACTGTCCTCTGGCACCACCGCCTTGGCCACCCGTCTGTGCAGCGGCTTCGTGCCATGCACTCCCGATACCTTGACTCTGGCCTTCCTAGGGTCCTTCCTCCCCTCCCTCCCTCACCTGCTCCTCCATGTCTTCCCTGTGTTGAGGGGCGGCAACGCGCCGCTCCTCACTCCTCCTCGTTTCCCCCGACGATTGCTCCCTTGCAGACGCTCCACATGGACGTGTGGGGCCCAGCCCGCGTCCGTGGTCAGGGTCAGGAGAGGTACTTCCTGATAGTTGTTGACGACTACTCGCGCTACACCACGGTCTTCCCCTTGCGCACCAAGGGTGAGGTCCCTGATGTCTTGATCCCTTGGATCCGCAGAGCCCGTCTCCAGCTCAGCGAGCGTTTCCACTCGGACTTTCCTGTCCTGCGCTTGCACTCTGACAGAGGTGGTGAGTTCTCCTCCGACCTCTTGGCAGCCTACTGTGCTGAGCACGGCATTGAGCAGTCGTTCACGCTTCCGGCCTCTCCACAGCGGAAGGGGATTGCGGAGCGCCGCATTGGCCTGGTCATGGAGGTCGCCCGTACCTCCTTGATCAATGCGGCTGCCCCCCACTTTCTGTGGCCGTTTGCGGTCCGGTACGCTGCGCATCAGCTCAACCTCTGGCCCCGTGTCTCCTTGCCGGAGACCTCGCCCACACTGCTGTGGACGGGGGAGGTTGGCGATGCGTCGCGTTTCCGGGTCTGGGGATCTCGAGCTTTTGTCCGCGGTACGTCTGCGGACAAGCTCTCCTCCCGTGCTGTTCCCTGCGTCTTCCTTGGCTTTGTCCCGGACGCGCCTGGTTGGCAGTTTTACCACGCCACCTCGCGCCGAGTCTTGCCCTCTCAGGACGTCAATTTTGACGAGTCCGTCCCCTACTACCGCCTCTTCCCCTACCGCACTGCCCCGCTCCCCCCCCCGCCTCTCTTCCTCGCGCCAGGTGCTGCTGTCGTAGACCCCCTCCCCCCTCAGGGTGCCGCTCCCTCAGGTGTGTCTCAGGTAGACCCGGTTGAGCCTGTTGAGGTAGCTGTCGACTCTCGTCCTGCTGCGGGTGCGGAGCCTAGGGGTGCGGAGCCTGGGGGTGCGGAGCCTGGGGGTGCTGACTCTGGGGGTGCGGAGCCTGGGGGTGCGGAGCCTGGGGGTGCTGAGCCTGGGGGTACTGAGCCTGGGGGTGCTGAGCCTGGGGGTGCTGAGCCGCAGAGTCCGGAGTCTGGGGGTTCTGAGTCTGGAGGTGCTGAGCCTGGGAGTCCTACACCTGGAGGAGCCCTCTCCTCGGAGCAGCTGCGTGAGTGGTACTTACAGTACTGCAGCCTCAGGAGAGGTACCTCTGGAGCCAGGCGTACTACTGGGACTGGTGCTAGTGCTTCTCCTCCTAGTCGGGAGCTCCCCTCCCGTGAGCGGATCCGTGAGTGGTACGAGCGGCGCTGCACTCTTCGGAGTGGCGTGCCTGGTGTCGCGGACCCCGCTGCTGCTGGTGGTGCTGCTGGTGCTGGAGACTCTACTGGTGCTGCTGGTGCTGCGGCCCCAGAGATTGGAGCTGCTTCTGGTGCTGCGGACCCGGGCGTTGGAGCTACGGCTGGTGTTGAGGACCCGGGCGCTGGTGCTGCTGCTGGTGCTGAGGACCCGGGCGTTGGAGCTGCTGCTGGTGCTGAGGACCCGGGCGTTGGAGCTCCTGCTGGTGCTACGGACCCGGGCGTTGGAGCTGCTGCTGGTGCTGAGGACCCTGGCGCTGGTGCTGCTGCTGGTGCTGTGGAGTCGGGCGTTGGAGCTGCTGCTGGTGCTGAGGACCCGGGAGTTGGAGCTACTGCTGGTGCTGAGGACCCTGGCGTTGGTGTCTCTGCTGGTTCTGGAGTCGCTGCACGGCCGCGGCCGTACTTCGTTCCACTCCTTCAGCAGGTTCTTGGTCAGCTCCCTCCTCCTTGTCCTCCTCCCTCCTTAGGGTGTCCTCCGTCTGTCCAGCTGCAGTCGCAGCTACCGTCTGCCTCCTCTCTCCCTGGTCCTGCTCCTTACACTAGTCCGACTGGAGGTCTTACTGAGCGTCGTGAGCCTGAGTCTCGTCCTGCGTCGCCTCAGTCTCGTCGTGCGTCGCCTGTCCGTGCTGCTCTCACTGGTAGTCGTGTCCCGCGTCAGCGTCTTCCTTCTGTCTTAGGCACTCACCGGATGGCACTTCGTCCTTCCACTGCTCCACAGCGTGTCCCACTGCCGTCTCCTCCTGCGTCCTCTCTTCCTGCTCTTGCTGACCCGCAATCAGACTCCCTTCGTGCTGCCAGTCCTACTGTCACGCGTCTCATGGCTACTGTTGTCACTGACCCTTCCTTTGAGTCCGCTGCTACGTCTGCCTTAGTTGCTGATCTTGTTGACTTTGCTGCCACCTGTCGTCTAGACTACGCCGCTAGCCTAGTTGCTGAGTCTAAGTCTATCTGTCCTCCGTCCGTCGGGGGTGAGTGTGCTCTTGGCACTGACGTCCTTGAGGACAGGCAAGAGGAGTTTGAGTGCTTTGCTAGCGCTTTGCCCCATCTCGTGTCCATGCTTGTTGTCCCTGAGGGAGACCCAGATGCACCAGACATCCCGACCCCACGCTCTTACGCAGAGGCGATGGCCGGTCCCTACTCCTCTCAGTGGCAGACAGCCATGGACACAGAGATGGCTTCCTGGAAGTCCACAGGCACCTACGTCGACGAGGTTCCCCCGCCTGGGGCGAACATCGTCAGTGGCATGTGGATTTTCAGGGTGAAGCGGCCGCCGGGCTCTCCGCCTGTCTTCAAGGCGCGTTACGTTGCACGAGGCTTCAGTCAGCGAGAGGGAGTTGACTTCTTCCAGACCTTCTCCCCCACCCCGAAGATGACCACTCTTCGGGTTCTGCTGCACGTTGCCGCTCAGCGTGACTACGAGCTCCACTCTCTTGACTTCAGCACTGCTTTCCTACAGGGCAGCCTGCACGAGGAGATCTGGCTGCGTCGCCCACCTGGCTTCACTGGGTCGTTCCCTTCTGGTACCCAGTGGAGCCTCCGACGGCCAGTCTACGGTCTCCGCCAGGCGCCACGTGAGTGGCACGACACACTGAGGACTACACTTGCGGCTCTTGGGTTCGCGCCTTCTACTGCTGACCCGTCGCTGTTTCTACGCACCGACACCTCACTGCCGCCGTTCTACATCCTCGTGTACGTCGACGACTTGGTCTTTGCCACTGCTGACACTGCGGCACTCGCCCACGTGAAGTCGGAGCTGCAGAAGAGACACACGTGCACAGACCTGGGTGAACTGACAAGCTATCTTGGCTTGCGGATCACCCTGGAAAGAGCACGCCGCACCATCACCTTGACTCAGTCACACATGGTGCAGCAGGTCCTTCAGCGCTTCCGCTTCACGTACTCCTCGCCTCAGCCCACTCCCTTCCTACCGGTCACTCGCTCTCATCTCTGCCTTCGGATGAGTCCGTAGAGCCGAGTGGCCCGTATCCAGAGCTTGTGGGTTGCCTCATGTACCTGATGACCTGCACTCGACCTGACCTTGCATACCCTCTTAGCATTCTTGCACGCTATGTCGCTCCCGGCCGTCACTGGAAGGAGCACATGGATGCAGCTAAGAGGGTGTTGCGCTACTTGTGCAGTACGTCGGGCATGGGGCTAGTGCTTGGAGGGCGAGACCCAGTTGTTCTCACTGGGCACTCAGACGCTTCTTGGGCAGACGACCAGGATTCTCAGCGGTCGTCTTAGGGTTACACCTTTAGTCTTGGCTTTGGTTCAGTTTCTTGGCGTTCTACTCGCTCTTCTTCTGTTCTCAGCTCCAGTTGTGAGGCTGAGATCTACGCCACAGCCATGGCGGCCCAGGAGCTACGCTGGCTCACCTACTTGCTGATCGACCTTGGAGAGCGGCCTCGTTCTCCTCCAGTGCTGTACGTCGACAACAAGGCAGCCATTGCCTTGTGTGAGGAGCACAGACTGGAGCACAGAACGAAGCACATTGCTCTGCGCTACTTCCTTGCTCGAGAGCTGCAGCAGCGTGGTCAGCTTCGTCTACGTTACGTGGCCTCTGAGGGCAACACTGCTGATGTGTTCACCAAGGCGCTTCAGCCTTGTGACCATCAGCGCTTTTGCACTCTTCTAGGCCTTGTGCCTACTGGACCTCACTTGCTTACTTCTTGAGTCTGTTTATACTGTGATCTCTATATATATATATACCTGCATGTTTACTCTTGCTAGGTTGTGATCTTTGTACCTCTTGTTCTATTATAAACCTGCGTGTGAACTGGTCTTGTGACCACTTGCTTGTGCTCGAAATTTGTGTGGTATCCTTGAGATCCACCCTGAGCTAGTTTTGCCTTGCTTTGCCTTGACTGGTCTTGTGACCCTTAGTTCTCCCCCACTTCGCCTATGGGGGTGTGTCTAACATTATGTATGTTGTGCTTGTTTAGGCTACAGTGGGTTAACCTATAGTTGGTACACAATTCTAGGGTTAGGTACTTGTACTGATTTCACTGTTAGTTCCATCATTCTTGTTGGTTCATTTCAACATGGTATAGAGCAGGTCCTCCTCCTCCTCCTAGCTTGCCCGCCATGACTTCCCTTTGTCGTACCGGTGGGATTGGTGACGGCTGTGGTGGCAGCAGTGGGAGTGGTGGCGGCCATAGTAGCAGTCACTGTGGCACTGTTTGGTACGGAGTGTCTGGCGGTGGCCAGATGCAGCTACGGAGGCATCCGACCCTTATGCCCCGGCAGCTTCGTGAGTGGCTTTACCAGCGTGGGCCGTCTCCGAGTCCGGGTCACTGCCCGTACGTCATTCGCACATGTCGTCGAGCTGGTGAGACCTGTGGGACACCTGGTCACGCACAGTCCCGCTACTTCGCCTATTTGACTGACGCCTGGCGCACAGAGTTTGGAGACGAGGCTGAGATCCCCCCCTCGCTTGAGCTGCTTAGGTCGGGCGTTTCTCGCTTTGCTTTAGAATATGATGCCATCCTTACTGCCATGCCTGCTTTGCCTGGTGGTGCTGAGAGTGACTGTCACCTGTGTGTGCAGTACGACCCCGGTATAGAGGTTGCTGCTCTAGGTGCTAGTGAGGCTGCTGCCTTAGGTGCTAGCGAGTCTGCTTCCTCAGGTACTGCGCCTGCTGAGGCCTTGCACACCTTCACGCTTGACTTAGGTGCTTCCCGCTGCTTTTTCCGTGACAGTACTGCACTCACACCACTCCCTGCACCTGTCGTAGTCTCTCTGGCTGACCCCTCAGGGGGCCCAGTTCTTGCACGGTCCACCACTGCGCTTCCGTGCCCGGCGGTTCCGTCTAGCTCACCGACAGGCTTCCACCTCCCCTAGTTCTCTACGAACTTGGTGAGCAACACTGTTCTCCAGGACCAGTGGGTTGACACCTTTACCCCTGGAGGACAGCGTGTGGCGATCTGTACGTGCTCCCGGACCGGCTGCCACCTAGCCACGTTTACCCGTCGGCCAGGGTCGAGTCTTTACACACTGACGACTGCGCCTCCTCAGGTAACCGCTACTGGTCAGGTTTCTGCGTCAGGTCAGGTAGCCTCCCCTTGTGAGTGTCGCTCCCTGTCGCACCAGACTCTTCTCTGGCACCACCGCCTGGGCCACCCCTCACTGCTACTTCTACGTGGCATGCACCGTCGCCTCCTTGCGTCTAGTCTTCCCAGGTCTCTCCCTTCCCTCCCTGCCTCGCTTGCGCCGCCTTGCCTTCCTTGCGTTGAGGGGCGGCAGCGCGCTGCTCCTCACTCCTCCTCGTTTCCCCCGACAGAGGCTCCTCTGCAGACCCTCCACCTGGACGTGTGGGGCCCAGCCGGCGTTTGTGGACAGGGCGGTGAGCGGTACTTACTGCTGGTTGTCGACGACTACTCGCGGTACACCACACTCTTACCCTTGCGCACCAAGGGTGAGGTCCCTGCTGTCCTGATCCCTTGGATCCGAGCAGTTCGTCTCCGGCTCCGCCACAGGTTCCGCCAGGACCTTCCTGTCTTGCGTCTACACTCTGACAGAGGTGGTGAGTTCACCTCCGACCTCTTGCGGGCCTTTTGTCAGGGGGAGGGAATCGAGCAGTCGTTCACGCTTCCGGGCTCACCACAACAGAATGGGGTTGCTGAGAGCCGCATTGGCTTGGTCATGGAGGTCGCTCGTACCTCCTTGATTCATGCAGCGGCTCCCCATCTTCTGTGGCCGTTTGCGGTCCGGTATGCCGCGCAGCAGCTCAATCTCTGGCCCCGTGTCTCCTTGCCGGAGACCTCGCCCACACTGCGTTGGACGGGGGAGGTTGGCGATGCGTCGCGTTTCCGGGTCTGGGGTGCTCGTGCCCTTGTCCGTGATACGTCCGCGGACAAGCTCTCCTCCCGCACCATTCCCTGTGTATTCCTTGGCTTTGTCCTTGACGCGCCTGGCTGGCAGTTTTACCACCCCACCTCACGCCGTGTCTTCCCCTCTCAGGACGTCACCTTTGACGAGTTGGTTTCTTTCTACCGTCTCTTCCCCTACCGCACCACCCCTCTCCCTCCCCCGCTGCTTTTCCTCGCTCCAGGTCCCCCTCCGGTAGACCCCCTCCCCCCTCAGTGTCCTGCTCCTTCAGGTGTGTCTCAAATAGACCCGCCCCCTTTGGCTGAGCCTGTAGAGGTCACTAGCGACTCAGGTGCTGCTGGGGGAGGTGCTGCTGGGGGTGCTGCTTCTAAGGGTGCTGAGCCTGCGCGTGAGGTGCTAGGGAGTGCGGAGCCTGGGGGCGCTGAGCCTGCGGCTACGGAGTCTGGGGGTGATGAGCCCGTCCGTGAGGTGCCGAGGGGTGCTGAGTCTGCTAGCGTTCCTCTGGGTCTCGTTTCACGACGCGGGCCTGTCTCACCACAGCAAGCACGAGAGTGGCTTGCGTCGCGTACCCACCTGAGGAGTTGTGCTGCTGGAGCTGCTTGTCGTGGAGGCGCCGGGAGTGCTGGTGTCTCTGGTCCTTGAGGTGCTCGTACTGGAGGTACTAGAGCTGCCGGGACTGGAACTGCTCCTGGAGCTGGAGGTGTCGGCTCTGGGGGTGCTGTTGCTGGAGGTACTGGGGCTGGAGGCCCTGGAGCTGGTGCTTTCGACCCTGGCGTTGGAGACCCTGCCGTTCTGGGGGTGCTGCTGCTGGAGGCCCTAGCGCTGGTCCTGTCGACCCTGGAGTTGGGGACTGTGAGGCTTGAGGTGCCGTTTCTGGGGGTGCTGCTACTGGTGGCGCTAGAGCTGGAGGTTCTCGAGCTGCTCGAGGCGCACGAGCTGGAGGTACTGCTGCTGGAGTCCCTGGAGCTAGAGGTGCTACTGATGGAGGCGCTAGAGCTGGAGGTGCTGCTGCTGGAGTCGCTGGAGATGGAGGTTCTGGAGCTACTAGAGGCGCTGGAGCTGCTGGAGGCACTGGAGTTGGAGGTGCTACTACTGGAGTCACTGGAGCTGAAGGTGCTGCTGCTAGAGGCGCTGGAGCTGGAGGTTCTGGAGGTGCTGGAGCTACTGGTACTCGTGGCACTGCACCGTCGCAACTATTTTTCGCTCCGCCGTCACCGTCGTCTCTGCCACCGCCTGACTCCGTGCTTCGCCAGGTTCTTAGCCTCCCGTCTTCTACTGGCCTCCCGTTACAGCCCGGCGCACCACTACCTGCTCCTTCTCCTTATGCTGAGCAGACAAACTCGCTTACAGAGCCTCGTGAGCCTACGTCTCATCCTGCCTCGCTTGTTCGCGCTGGTCGCACTAGTCGCACTGGTCGCACTGGTCGTCGTGTTCCTCGTGAGCGCCCACCTCCTGTCCCTGGCACGCACACTATGGCACTTCGTCCTTCCTCTGTTCCACAGCATGTTCCCCTACCGTCTCCTCCTGCGTCTTCTCTGCCTGACGTTCAGGACCCTGAGTGTGACCTGGTTCGTGCTGCTCACCCTACTGTCACGCGTCTGCTCGCCACTGTTGTCACTGAATCGTCGTTTGAGTCTGCTGCTGCGTCTGCCTTAGTCTCTGAGCTTGTTGACTTTGCTACTACATGTCGTCTAGACTACGCTTCTAGTCTTGTTGCTGAGTCTAAGTCTATCTGTCCTCCGTCCGTCGGGGGTGAGTGTGCTCTTGGCACGGACGTCCTTCAGGACAAGCAGAAAGACTTTGAGTGTCTTGCAGCTGCTGCGCCTCATCTCGTGGCCATGCTGCTTTCCCTAGAGGGAGACCCGGATGCACCAGACATCTCCACTCCGCGTTCTTACGCTGAGGCGATCGCGGGTGAGTACTCCTCTGAGTGGCAGACAGCCATGGACGCAGAGATGGCATCCTGGAAGTCCACAGGCACTAACATCGACAAGGTTCCCCCTCATGGAGCGAACATCGTCGATGGCATGTGGATTTCCAGGGTGAAGCGGCCGCTGGGTTCTTTGCCTGTCTTCAAGGCTCGTTACATTGCACGAGGCTTCAGTCAGCGACAGGGAGTTGATTTCTTCCAGACCTTCTCCCCCACCCCGAAGATGATCACTCTTCGGGTGTTGCTGCACGTTGCCGCTCAGCGTGACTACGAGCTTCACTCTCTCGACTTCAGCACTGCGTTCTTACAGGGCAGTCTGCACGAGGAGATCTGGCTGCGCCGCCCACCTGGCTTCACTGGGTCGTTCCCTCCTAGTACCTAGTGGAGCCTCCGTCGGCCAGTCTACGGTCTCTGTCAGGCGCCTCGTGAGTGGAATGACACAGTGAGGAGGACACTTGCGGCTCTTGGGTTTGCCCCTTCCACTGCTGACTCGCCGTTGTTTCTACGCACCGGCACTTCACTGCCGCCATTCTACATCCTCGTGTACGTTGACGACTTGGTCTTTGCCACTGCTGATACTGAGGCTCTCGCTCTTGTGAAGTCGGAGCTGTAGAAGAGACACACGTGCACATACCTGGGTGAGCTGCGCAGTTACCTTGGCTTGCAGATCACCCGAGACAGAGCACGGTGCACCATCACCCTGACTCAGTCACACATGGTGCAGTAGGTCCTTCAGCGCTTCAGCTTCACTTGGTCCTCGCCACAGTCCACTCCTCTGGCTACAGGTCACTCGCTCTCAGCTCCACCTTCGGACGAGTCCATAGAGCTGAGTGGCCCGTACCCAGAGCTAGTGGGCTGCCTCGTGTACCTGATGACCTGCACTTGTCCTGACCTTGCGTACCCTCTTGGCCTTCTGGCACGCTACGTGGCTCCTAGTAGGCACCGAAAGGTGCACATGGATGCTGCAAAGAGGGTACTGCGCTACTTGTGCAGTACATCGGGCATGGGGCTCGTGCTTGGAGAGCGGAGCTCAGTTGTGCTCACTAAACACTCAAACGCTTCTTGGGTTGACAATCTGGCTACGCAGCGGTTGTCACAGGGTTACACGTTCAGCCTTGTGTAATTCAAGTGTTGGCGTTGTGGCGATGTTGATTGCTGTCGGTTCGGGCAGTACCTGGCAGAAAGTGGCTCATCTCCCTTCCCTACGCCCACCAACAACAAGGCGTAGCAGAAAGAATGAACAGGACCCTGCAAAACACCATGCGCAAGCTATTACGTGGCATGCGGCTACCCAACCACCAGTGGCCCGAAGCAATGTACCACGCCGTCATGCTGCATAACTTGCTCTCGTCATCATCGCTCCCGAACAACGCATCACCGCATCTGCTGTGGACAGGGAAACAGGGCAGCACAAAAATGTTACGAGTTTTCGGATGCATGGTACAGTACCGACCCCCAGTAGCATGAGCGGGCCAATTCTCCCAACGCGCACAGTGGGGATTACACATGGGCATTGAAAAGAATTACAATGCGTGGAAAATCTTCGACATCCACTCCAAGGAAACAGTAGCAGCACGTAATGTGATTTTCTACGAACGACTCACGCTCCAGACATACCTTGCCAACCTGCAAGAAGACCGGGATCCCACAGGTGGTTTTTGTCGAAATATATTTGTCATCTTTTATAACTGCTTGTAGTTGTAGTATAGTTATTGTGCTTTGTAGGTGGTGCACCAACTTTGTTTCCTATGCTATATGTTTCTTGAAACCTATAGTGAAATCATTCTCCCAACTTCTCTTCAACTCACTCGATACTCACCCTAGGAGAAACCCGCTCGACACTCAATCCTAGTTGGGCCTAGGCTACTAAGCCTAGGCCCTAGTTAATCTTAACTCTCTCATTCGTTCAACTCTGACATGTTATCAGAGCGACGTTCGTTCTGGCCTCACGTTTCCGCTGCTACGATTTTCCGGTCGCGCGCCTAGGGCGCGTGACGAATTTTTCCTTGTCCCGCCCCCGGTTGGCGTGTGACGCCTTTTCTGCCCGTCGCGCGCCCCGTGGCACGCGACGGTGCCCTTAACCTGCCCATCGTGCGCCCGTGGCACACGATGGTGCCCTGCTCGTCGTGCGCCCCGAGGCACACGATCGGGCCCTTTCTCTTATCTTACCCGTCGTGCGCCCCGTGGCACTGGCACGCGACGGGCCTTTCCGCCCCTGCTCTCCCTGAAGCCGCCCCTGATCCATCTGCGCCGACACCGTTTAGCCGCTCTGCGGCTTTCTTCCCGCCCACCCCCCTCCTCCTTTGTCTCCCTGCAGCCGTGGGGAGGAGGGTATGGGGGTGGCGGGTGTTGGAGTGTTGGGTCAACTCTCTCCCTTCCCTTCCTCCTTCTTTCAGTCCCACCGCTGCAGCTGCCGCTGGGGGGGGAGGGTGTGAGGATGTGGGGGAGCAGGGGAGTGGTACCGGGGTGGCGGGTGTGAGGCAACATGCAGCCGTCCCTCCACCTCTCCTCTCTTCCCCCCTTCTCTGCTGCTCCTGCAGCAGTGTGGGGGAGGGGAAGGAGGAGGGTGAGGAGATGGAGGGGGTAACTATTCAATGTTAGCCCGCCTGCAGTACCTGCTGTTGCTTGTTATTCTTTTGCATGGCGTAACTACATTTCTACCTACAAGCATTATGGGGGTGTGTCGAAATATATTTGTCATCTTTTATAACTGCTTGTAGTTGTAGTATAGTTATTGTGCTTTGTAGGTGGTGCACCAACTTTGTTTCCTATGCTATATGTTTCTTGAAACCTATAGTGAAATCATTCTCCCAACTTCTCTTCAACTCACTCGATACTCACCCTAGGAGAAACCCGCTCGACACTCAATCCTAGTTGGGCCTAGGCTACTAAGCCTAGGCCCTAGTTAATCTTAACTCTCTCATTCGTTCAACGCTGACAGTTTTCGTGGTGACCGAACCTTAACCTCAGTAGCAGACGAAGCTGAGTGGGACGAGCAGAATGTGGACAACGCCTCGGAAGAAGCCGGACCTCTTCCTTACTGCTCCGTCTACGTTCCCATGGATGACGACAATCCTCGCGAAAGTGTCAACGCCAAAACTTACTATTATTTCGTCGACAACGGTTACGTAACACCTGCGACAGTCAACACCAACGAAGCAGAACACGTAGGGCCGAACTTCATACCTGACCCAGAAGCGGGAGACGAAACAGCTTATCCCGAGGACGCAAATCTCCCCCGCTACACACAGAGTGGACTTCAAATCCTTGGTCTTGTCACCGGAGTCCACGGCACAGCCATTCCTACGGAGCCTGCGACGGTTCAGCAGGCTCCGGGGGGGGGAACATAGGGAGAAATGGCGTGAAGCCATGGACAGGGAGTTGAAGGCGCTGGAGGAACGGAACACCTGGAAGGTCGTTCCCATCAGCGTGGCACGGAACAAGACCATCCTCATCGGAAAATGGGTCTTCTGTGTGAAAACGAAAGCAAACGGTACAATTGAAAATTTCAAAGCACGCTGGGTTGTGCGTGGATTCGATCAGAAGCACGGACGGGACTTCACCGAGACATTCGCTCCGGTCAGCCGACATACCTCACTTCGAATTCTCCTCGCGATCGCCGCCATGAAGAAGAAGAAACTGCGGCAAATCGATGTCGCTAACGCATTCCTCTACGCACCTGTCGATGCAGAATTCTTCGTCGAACTCCCACACGGCTCCAACGGAGAACCTAACCAGGTATGTGAGTTACTGAAGTCCCTGTACGGCATCAAGCAGGCACCAAGACTATGGCAGCAATACCTACATGCCAGGCTCGTCCGCATCGGTTTTCGCCAACTACCGCACGACCAAGGCATGTATCGACTATTGAAAGGTGACGATTACATCCTGCTCATCGTCTACGTGGATGACCTACTCTACATTGGCTCGACCGACAACATCACCACCTGGTTCAAAGGAGAGTTAAAACAAGACCTCACCCTCACGGTTTCGACTACCGTCACGCAGTATCTCGGCCTCAACATTCAGGAGGAAGAGAACGCGATCTATCTCAGCGCTTCGAAGTACACCGACACCATCACCAAACGCTTCGGATTTACTCCGACCGCCATCCCCACGCCATACCGTTACACTACCGGGAATCACAAGGAAAGCTTTGTCCTACTCAAACTCGCCGGCATACGCGACTACCAGCGAAAACTGGGATGTCTACTCTTCGCAGCCGTCACCTGCCGACCGGATCTCTCTTACTCCGCAAGCCAACTCGCCACCTACCTTAAGAGACCTGAAGCAGAGCACATGGCGGAACTCGACCGCGCACTGCACTATCTCGTCAGTACCCCGAAGATCGGATTAACCTACCATACGACAGGAACTGCGGCGCCCAAGCTAATCGGCTACGTCGACGCTGATCACGCTGCTGATCCTGAGAACAGGCGCTCACGCACCGGCTATATCTATTGACTCGAACCTATCGGGCCCATCTCCTGGCAGTCGAGCAAGCATGAACTAATCGCCCTCTCCTGAGCTGAAGCAGAATATATTGCACTCTGCTCAACCACCAAGGAAGGACTCTACCTTCGCGAACTTCTGGAAGAGGCAAAATTGGCCCAGTTACCCAAATTCTCTCTGTTCAGCGACAACCAATCTGCAATTCGCATCGCCAACAAAATCGGATTCGCGAACAGGACGAAGCATATCGCTCTGCGATACTTCTTCGTGAAAGACGAGATCGAGAAGGGGAGACTCGAGCTGTCCTACTGTCCCACGTCTAAGATGGCAGCTGATTACTAGACCAGGAAACTCGGAAAGCAGAAATTTGAGTACTGCATGCTGCTGACAGGACAAGGCCACGTCACCAGCAACGACACTCCAGAAGCGAAGGTGAGTGTTGGGAATAAGTAATTTAGCACCTCTGTCGTGTCGAAACACTAAGCTGCGAACGAAGCAAGGTGCAGCGAAGCATCGGCGAATCAACCCTCGGAAGTTGAACAACAATTCGAAGTTACACGAAAGTCAAAGGTCAGCGACCTTTGACCTGACAAATACAGCGCTATAGCAAGGACACACAACTGACTCGTTATTGAGCAGTTGCCCGAGTCGTCACTGTATCGAACCGCAACAGCAGCAGTAAAACGGTTATTAACCGTATCTCTTCGTATTCCTTGTACTCTTATATAAAACCTTGTACTTCTCTGATTTAAACAATCCACTTTGCCCTCACATACCAGCGCAAGGTGGTTCACAAAGTCATCAGTGAACGCTTCCGCCATTACATCATTCCTACAATTGAATCTAGTCCTGCAAAGATCCTTAAGGGCCTTTCTCAGCCCAACAGTGTAAATATTTGCGGCAGAGATTTTTGTAGAAGATCTTGAATGGGATATTTACGTCTACTGTTCCTAGGTCATTTTGGTTCTCTATGGGTAGGCTTATACAAAGTATTTTGGGTAATGGCCCGTTGTTGTAGAGAGGTTAGGTTTGAGTCTGCGAACGAGATGGATTTGTTATTAACGAGGATATCTCTGCCGCCATGTGATTACAAATTCCCGCCTAAGTTGGGTTGCCCTGCCAGGGCAGCGCGTTGCCTTCGTCACATGCGGTTCAGTTCGGTTCGTCTTGTTTCAAAGCCTTACTGGCCCATTACCACTTTGAAACGTAATAAACCACGCGGAACACCCTCACTCCCCACAGATTATAGAATCTGTCACTGCAAGCTCACTCGCCAGTTTTCCTTGCTCCTTTCAAATCACCCTTGATCTATTTCCACACACAACTGAGCTAGTGATCATTCTCTACCACCGTTTCCTCCGTTTACGGTTGCCTAAGACGGCGTTCTAGCTTCGTTTTAGTCGCTCTCTCTCTAGCCTATGATCATTTTCTGCAGCCGTATCCCTGTCGTTCTTTTCAAGCATAGCTCGAAGTTCGTTTCTCATCATTGCGTTGCTTCGCTCTCGCGATTCACACCACACGCATCCCCGTTACAGATTTCCAGTTTTCATCGCTTCGATTCCGTCAATTTCGCACGTGCGTGGACAGTGTGCGGGCACGTGGCCGAATTCCCGTCACTCGTCGTAAGCGTTAGATATTTTAGAGAGTTCAGGAAACATAAAGGGCTAGGAGCATCACGGGATTCTAGGGAATTCAAGGGATCTAAACAACCAAATAACAATTTACCGGATTTTTGGGAAAGTCGGCTCGTTGCTGGGTCATCTTCGCGCGCTATGATGCGGCGGGGCAGGGGGCCGAACAGCCAGAAGCGGGGTGGGCGCGGAGGCGGAAGGGGTGGCGGAAGGGGCGGAGGGAGAGGCGGAAGGGGCGGGGGAGGAGGGGGAAGGGGTGGAGGGGGAGGCGGAGGCGGAGGGGAGCAGCGATGGTGGGATCCGGCGTGGCGCGCGGAGCGATTAGCGGCGATGGGGAAGGAGGTGAGGGGGAAGGGAGGAGGTGAGGGGGAGGGAAGTTCTTAGTTGTGTTTTGAGTTGACTCAAAACACAGCAGCGATGGTGGGATCTGGCGTGGCGCGCGGAGCGATTAGCTGCGACGGGGAAGGAGGTGAGAATGAAGGGAGGAGGTGAGGAGGGGAAAGGGGTTGAGGGGGAGGGAAGGGCATGAAGGGGAGGGGAGGTGGTGAATGAGACGGAGGAGCAGAGGGAGAGGGGAGGTGCGGGAGAGGGGAAGAGAGGATGGGAAGAGGGAAGGGGGTGGGGAAGAGGGAAGGGGTACAAGGAAGATAGAAGTGGGAGGGTAGACAAGAGAAGGAACGCGAGAGTGTCATTTCCATTTCCATCCCCATCCCAAATTCATTCCCACCCCCCGCTGTTCCGTCTCCCCCTGTTCCTCTCCCCCCTGTTCCACCTCCCCCTGTTCCCCCCGCCCCCTGTTCCGCCTCCCCCTGTTCCCCCCGCCCCCTGTTCCGCCTCCCCCTGTTCCCCCCGCTCCCTGTTCCGCCTCCCCCTGTTCCCCTTTCCTCTCTGTTCCGCCTCCCCCTGTTCCCAACCCCCCTCTCCCCTGTTTCACCCCCCCCCCCCAGAGAGGCCCAGCAAAGCAAGTGGACGGCGCAGCATGGGCAACACGTTTTCGGCAGCTGGCAGCAGGGGGTGGTGCTGTGGGGAACGGTGCAACGGGGAATGGTGCGGTGGGGAGCGGTGCAGTGGGAGGAACAGCAGGCGCGCAGCAGGGGGGGAGTTCACCAGAGGAGATTGTGATAAGAGAGAACTATGGGAGGGAGGGCACGGAGCAACTGGCGTTACTGGCAGAGCAAGCAGGGCTGTACTTGTGAGTGATTGGGATTGGTGTGGGTGTGGCGTGGTCTAAACCTTCAACCCAAAACTTTAAACCCCAACCCGAAATCCACCTTTTTTTTAGAATTCTCAATAAACCCCAAACCCGAGATCCACTTTTTTAAAAGAATTCTCAATAAACCCCAATCCGAAATCCACTCTTTTTTTAGAATTCTCAATAAACCCCAAACCCGAGATCCACACATTCGACATGAACCTTGCTACCCATAGATTGCCAGAAATCTGCAAATTTTTGTCCCTTATTTAGCACTTGCAGCAAAAAAAATTCAATGGCACTGGGACTGTGGCAGTGGCCAGCAGGGTGGCTCTTCCATTTCGGGCTGGGAAAGAAACATTCTACCCGCCCTTTGCATCTCCTGCTCCTCATTGATCTTCATGCAGTCAGATGTAGGGGAACGGCACTGGGACTGCTGTTGAGTCGACTCAAAAGCGGGAACGGCACTGGGACGGTGGCAGTGGCCAGCAGGCTGGCTCTTCCAGGCTATTCAAGAGAAGAGAAGGAGACCCTTCTTACTGCTGTTGTCCCCTCCCCGTTCTCTGCTTGCGTTCTTGCAGTCAAACGTACGGGAAGGGCACTGGAACGGTAGCAGTGGCCAGCAGGGTGCCTCTTCCCAGCTACCGGGCTGATCTGGATGACAAGCACGGGCGGTCCGAGCGACAGGTGAGCTTCAGATTGACTCCATTCTTGATCGACTCTGCTTTCTTGCAGCAAGAGCTCTGCGACCAGCGAGTCCATTCAGTCAATTCACAATTCACAAGGCAAGGGCGTTGGGATTTTGGGATCGTAGCAGTGGCAAGCAGAGCAGCACGGTGACTCTTCCCAGCTACCGGGCTGGACGACAAGCATGGGCGGTCGGAGCGACAGATGAGCCGCTCGTTCCACTCAGATTGACTCACTCACTTTCAGATAGACTCCTCTTCGGATTGGCTCTGGGAGTTTGGGATCGTAGCAGTGGCAAGCAGAGCAGCACGGTGACTCTTCCCAGCTACCGGGCTGATCTGGAAGACAAGCATGGGCGGTCGGAGCGACAGATGAGCCGCTCGTTCCACTCAGATTGACTCACTCACTTTCAGATAGACTCCTCTTCGGATTGGCTCTGGGAGTTTGGGATCGTAGCAGTGGCAAGCAGAGCAGCACGGTGACTCTTCCCAGCTACTGGGCTGATCTGGACGACAAGCATGGGCGGTCGGAGCGACAGATGAGCCGCTCGTTCCACTCAGATTGACTCACTCACTTTCAGATAGACTCCTCTTCGGATTGGCTCTGGGAGTTTGGGATCGTAGCAGTGGCAAGCAGAGCAGCACGGTGACTCTTCCCAGCTACCGGGCTGATCTGGACGACAAGCATGGGCGGTCGGAGCGACCGATGAGCCGCTCGTTCCACTCAGATTGACTCACTCACTTTCAGATAGACTCCTCTTCGGATTGGCTCTGGGAGTTTGGGATCGTAGCAGTGGCAAGCAGAGCAGCACGGTGACTCTTCCCAGCTACTGGGCTGATCTGGACGACAAGCATGGGCGGTCGGAGCGACAGATGAGCCGCTCGTTCCACTCAGATTGACTCACTCACTTTCAGATAGACTCCTCTTCGGATTGGCTCTGGGAGTTTGGGATCGTAGCAGTGGCAAGCAGAGCAGCACGGTGACTCTTCCCAGCTACCGGGCTGATCTGGACGACAAGCATGGGCGGTCGGAGCGACAGATGAGCCGCTCGTTCCACTCAGATTGACTCACTCACTTTCAGATAGACTCCTCTTCGGATTGGCTCTGGGAGTTTGGGATCGTAGCAGTGGCAAGCAGAGCAGCGCGGTGACTCTTCCCAGCTACCGGGCTGATCTGGACGACAAGCATGGGCGGTCGGAGCGACAGATGAGCCGCTCGTTCCACTCAGATTGACTCACTCACTTTCAGATAGACTCCTCTTCGGATTGGCTCTGGGAGTTTGGGATCGTAGCAGTGGCAAGCAGAGCAGCACGGTGACTCTTCCCAGCTACTGGGCTGATCTGGACGACAAGCATGGGCGGTCGGAGCGACAGATGAGCCGCTCGTTCCACTCAGATTGACTCACTCACTTTCAGATAGACTCCTCTTCGGATTGGCTCTGGGAGTTTGGGATCGTAGCAGTGGCAAGCAGAGCAGCACGGTGACTCTTCCCAGCTACCGGGCTGATCTGGACGACAAGCATGGGCGGTCGGAGCGACCGATGAGCCGCTCGTTCCACTCAGATTGACTCACTCACTTTCAGATAGACTCCTCTTCGGATTGGCTCTGGGAGTTTGGGATCGTAGCAGTGGCAAGCAGAGCAGCACGGTGACTCTTCCCAGCTACCGGGCTGATCTGGACGACAAGCATGGGCGGTCGGAGCGACCGATGAGCCGCTCGTTCCACTCAGATTGACTCACTCACTTTCAGATAGACTCCTCTTCGGATTGGCTCTGGGAGTTTGGGATCGTAGCAGTGGCAAGCAGAGCAGCACGGTGACTCTTCCCAGCTACTGGGCTGATCTGGACGACAAGCATGGGCGGTCAGAGCGACAGATGAGCCGCTCGTTCCACTCAGATTGACTCACTCACTTTCAGATAGACTCCTCTTCGGATTGGCTCTGGGAGTTTCGGACCGTAGCAGTGGCCAGCAGGGTGCCTTTCCTTCTATGTTGACTTTTGAGTCGACTCAAAAGTCAACTCGGGATCGTAGCAGTGGCCAGCAGGGTGCCTTTCCTTCTCCTCCTTCTCTTTCCCCATCCTCTCACCCCACCCTTTCCCTCCGCTTCCCCAACTCCCCCCCCACTCACTCCCTTTGTTCATTTAATTCAACTAAAGCCATGAACATGCCACTATCATCCCCTCCACGCCTCCTTTGATCTCCCTTCCTCTCTCATCCCCTCCCCTCACATAACGCACAAATGACTGCCGTCATGTTTCAAGCGTCCTCGTCCCGCCTTCCTCCCTGCCTCCCTTCCCGTCCCTTCCCCTCTCAAACAAACCCCCTCATCCCTCCCATTCTCCTGCAGGTCACCGTCTCATCTGATCTCCATCAACACGTCTCTACCCTCCTTGCCTCATTCCTGCGCTGTTTGGCCTTTTCTCCTATCGGTTTCGCTCCCTCTCCGCCCTCATCCCTCCCATTCTCCTGCAGATCACCGTCTCATCTGACCTCCATCAACACGTTTCAAGCCTCCTCGCCCCTTCCTCCTCCTCCTCCGCCCCCCCTGGATCAACCACACCAGCAGCAGCAGCAGCAGCGCCATCAGCAGCAGCAGGGGCACAGGGAACGGGTCTCCTCTCAATGCCTGCGGTGTCGTCCCAGGCCTCTGCAGCAGCTGAATCAGCAGCAGCACATGCGCTTAGAGTGCAGAGTGACGCGTTGAGGGCCGAACAAAACCGGCGCAAGGTGAGGTCCTCTGCAACCCTTCGTGGGTTCAAATTAAAGGTTTGCACAGGCCTTTCCAACCCCTTTGACCTCCCTGCAGCGCAAGCTATGTGGCACCTCATGCCATGTGGCACCGCATGCCATGTGGCACCGCATGCCATGTGGCACTGCATGCCATGTGGCACCTCATGCCATGTGGCACCGCATGCCATGTGGCACCGCATGCCATGTGGCACCGCATGCCATGTGGCACCACATGCCATGTGGCACCGCATGCCATGTGGCACCGCATGCCATGTGGCACCGCATGCCATGTGGCACCTCATGCCATGTGGCACCTCATGCCGTGTGGCACCTCCCCTCCCATATTGAATCAGCGACAACAATTAGCCTATAAGGAGAGGGAGGAGCTTCTGTTGGTGCACCCAACAATCCTTTTCAAACATCTCTATCACACACAATTCACTCCCACCCTTCCCGCCCCCACCTCCTCCCTATCCTCCAGTCCTCCCCAGCAGTGCAGGCCATGACGGTTCAGAGGAGCTGCTGCTGCTGCTGCTGCAATGAACAATCCGCATCAAGCTTCAATATCAAAGACTTTTGAGTCGACTCAAAAGTCCACTCAGCGGGCTGCTGCTGCTGCTGCTGCTGCTGCAATGAACAATCCGCATCAAGCTTCTCTATCAAACACCACTCTTACCATTTTCCTTCTTTCTGTGTCCCTCCCCACCACCAGTCCTCTCCAGCAGTACGGGCAATGATGTCTCAGAGGCAACGCCTACCGGTCTTCAAGCAGCGGGAGGAGCTGCTGCGAGCTGTGCAGCAGAGCCAGGTGATTGCAGCAGAGCCAGGTGATTGCAACAGAGCCAGGTGATTGCAACAGAGCCAGGTGATTTTAGCAGAGCCAGGTGATTGCAGCAGCGCCAGGTGATTGCAGCAGCGACTGGTTAAGATGATTGCGTCAGTATGTTCTACAAAAGGAGGTGAATGCAAACGAATCAGGTGATTGTAAACAGTGCCAGGCTGATATAACAGATTCAGGTGAGTGCAACAGAACATCCGCTTCCATGGCAGAGATTTGATCTGCCCTTATCTGGCCCAGATGCTTGCGATATCCTTCTTACCTTGTCCGGTTGCCCTTGATGTGACACTTTCCCTCTTCCTGATGTCCCCATGGTGTCAGACGATACAGGGTGTGGGTTCAGGGTTTAGGGTGTGTTCAGGTACACCTCCGTGTGTTGCCCTCCCCTCCTCCCTCACTCCGTCCCGTCCCCTTCGGTGCCAGTGGTGTCAGGGAAGACGGGCTGTGGCAGGACCACCCAGCTCCCGCAGCGAGATAGAGGCAAGAAGGGGAGGAGCACAGACCTTCATCATTTGCACTCAGCCCCGGCGAATTTCAGCGACGTGGTGGCATTTTTGAGAATTCTAAAAAATCACTCACGAGGGTAGCATAGGCCTGCCCATTGAGTCGACTCAAAATTCTTCTCAAAAATCAGTCACGAGGGTGGCATAGGCTTGCGCATTCATGCGTTCAGCCCATTCATGCGTTCTACGGTCTACCCCACTGTTCGCATTTTCCCAGGTGCTTGTGGTGTCGGGAGAAACTGGCTGTGGGAAGACCACCCAGTTACCCCAATTCATCCTGAAGAGAGAGAGAGGCAGAGGCGCACAGACGATGATCATCTGCACCCAGCCCCGGCGGATATCCACCACGTCGGTGGCAGCAAGAGTGGCAGCAGTCAGCCCACCCGCTCAAACATGCAGTGTTTAACCACCCCCATTCCTCCTTTCCGCAGGTCCTTGTGGTTTCAGGCGAGACAGGCTGTGGCAAAACCACCCAGCTCCCGCAATTCATTCTGGAGAGTGAGATAGAAGCAGGCAGGGGCTCACAGACCATGATCATCTGCACCCAGCCCCGGCGGATATCCGCCACGTCGGTGGCGGCGAGGGTGGCGGCGGAGAGAGGCGAGGAGGTGGGGGGCAGCGTGGGGTATCAGATCCGGATGGAGAGCAGACGAGGGGCGAGTACGAGGCTGCTGTTCTGCACGACTGGGGTGCTGCTGAGACGACTGGTGAGTGGTGGTGGGGATAGTGGTGAGTGAGTGCATGGGTTGGGGTGAACCTAGTATTCACCAGAAGCGAGGAGGTGGGGGGCAGCGTGGGGTATCAGATCAGGATAGAGAGCAGACGAGGGCCGAATACGAGGCTGCTGTTCTGCACTACTGGGGTGCTGCTGAGACGACTGGTGAGTGGTTTGTATGGTAAAGGCTGGCTAAAAGATGGATAGGGGTTGAAGCCTGGAAGCAGAGGAGGTGGGGGGCAGCGTGGGGTATCAGATCCGGATGGAGAGCTGGCGCGGGCCCAATACGAGGCTGCTGTTTTGCACTACTGGCGTGCTGCTGAGACAACTGTTGGGTGTGGGGTGAATACATGGGTTGGGGTTGAACACCCGGCTGCTGTTTCGCACCACTGGAGTGCTGCTGAGACGACTGGTGAGTGTGGGGTGGAGAGTGGTGAGTGTGGGGTGGAGAGTGGTGAGTGTGGGGTGGAGAGTGGTGAGTGCGCGGTGGAGAGTGGTGAGTGGGTGGTGAGTGCCGGATGGGGTGGGTGACAGGTGAATGTGAGTGAGGTGATTGTAAGGTGAGTGTGTGGGTGGGGTGGAGACTGGTTTATGTTGGATGCGCTGGTTTGTTTCTGATGCATGAACCAACACTTGTCTCATTCTTTGAGAGACCTGCGACGTGCTACCCCATGTGTTGTGTTGCCCCATCTGAAAAAAGGAGTGTTTTGAGAAACCACGTCTCACGTCTCAAAACACTCCTTTTTTCACGAGACGTCTCAAAACACTCCTTTTTTCACGAGACGTCTCAAAACACTCCTTTTTTCACGTGCTACCCCATGTGTTGATCCATCCATCTGCTGCCCTGTTCGCTCGCTGTCCTATATACTGCCACTGTATCATGCTCTCCCCCTTCCCACACACACAGGTGCAACAGCCAGTCCTAGCTGGGGTTTCGCATGTGATGGTGGACGAGATTCACGAGCGAGGGATGAATGAAGACTTCCTCCTCATCATCCTCAGGGATCTGCTGCCCGCCCTGCTTGTCTCTCCTCTCCTCCCCATCCATTCAGGTGCAACAACCAGACCTAGCTGGCGTCTCCCACGTGATGGTGGACGAGATACACGAGAGGGGAATGAACGAGGACTTTCTCCTCATCATCTTGAGGGACCTGCTGCCGCGCCGCCCCGACTTGCGCCTCGTGCTCATGAGCGCCACCATCAATGCGGAATTGTTTTCGGAGTACTTCAACAAAGCACCGATGGCACACATTCCGGTGAGTTTGATTGGTGTCTCTCTGTCACTCTTTGCTGCCTCGTGCTCATGAGCGCCACCATCAACACGGAGCTGTTCTCGGAGTACTTCAATAAAGCACCGATGGTGCACATTCCTGTGAGTCTTTAGAATTCGCAAAAGTCATTCCGGTGAGTTTGAGTGGGATGTTCGAACACGTATGATGTCATTCATGTGTGCTTGCTTTGTGCTCATGAGCGCTACAATCCGTGCAGAGCTGTTCTCGGAGTATTTCAGTACGGCACGGATGGCACACATCCCTGTGAGTTTGATTGGTGTTTATCTGTCACTCTTTGCTGCCTCGTGCTCATGAGCGCCACGATCAATGCAGAGCTGTTCTCAGCGTACTTCAATTAAGCTCCCATGGCGCACATCCCGGTGAGTGGCGCATGGTGTTGCCATCGCACTTGTTCCGCCCCGACCTGCGTCTCGTGCTCACCTCGTGCTCACCTTGTGCTCACCTCGTGCTCACCTTGTGCTCACCTCGTGCTCACCTTGTGCTCACCTCGTGCTCACCTTGTGCTCACCTCGTGCTCACCTTGTGCTCACCTTGTGCTCACCTTGTGCTCACCTTGTGCTCACCTTGTGCTCACCTCGTGCTCACCTTGTGCTCACCTCGTGCTCACCTTGTGCTCACCTCGTGCTCACCTTGTGCTCACCTTGTGCTCACCTTGTGCTCACCTTGTGCTCACCTCGTGTTCACCTTGTGCTCACCTTGTGCTCACCTTGTGCTCACCTTGTGCTCACCTCGTGCTCACCTTGTCCTCACCTTGTGCTCACCTTGTGCTCACCTCGTGCTCACCTCGTGCTCACCTCGTGCTCATGAGCACCACCATCAACACGGAGCTCTTCTCCGAGTATTTCAATAAAGCTGCCATGGCGCATATTCCTGTGAGTGAGTGCTGTGGTGATGCCTGTGGGCCGTCTGTGTGTGAGTGTGAGCTTGGTTGGTGCCTGTGTTGTTGCCGTCACACTCGTTCCGCCCCGACCTGTGTCTCGTGCTCACCTTGTGCTCATGAGCACAACCTTCAACGCGGAGCTGTGCTCAGAATACTTCAGTAAGGCCCCCATGGCACATATTCCGGTGAGTGAGTGGTGTGTGTGTGTGTGCGTGTGTGTGTGTGTGTGTGTGTGTGCGTGTGTGTGTGTGTGTGTGAGTGTGTGTGTGTGAGTGTGAGTGTGTGTGTGTGTGTGAGTGTGAGTGTGTGTGCGTGTGAGTGTGTGTCTGTGTGAGTGTGTGAGTGTGTGTGTGTATGTGAGTGTGTGTGTATGTGAGTGTGTGTGTGTGTGTGAGTGTGTGTGTGTATTTCCACGAGGCCCCCATGGCACATATTTCGGTGAGTTTCACTGCTATCCGTGGTCTGAGTTCAGAGGTCTTTTCAAAGCTTCACTCCCCTCACGCCACCACCTCTCTCTTCCCCTCGTTCTCCACACTTGTTCTTCTATTTTTTACTGGGTTTCACACACCCCGTGCAGCAATTATTCCTAGAGCACGTGTTGGAGCGCACTCGCATTCCCACCCGGGACCACGTCTTGTTGCCTTGCCACCATGCCTCTGCTCCTCCTCCCCTTGTTCCCCCACTTCCCTCACAGGGTTTCACACACCCGGTGCAGAAATTATTCCTAGAGCACGTGTTGGACCATTCCCATCAGGGACCAGAGCCAACAGGGAGGAGAAGGGGGGTGGTTCTCTCGCGTACCCATCTGCTCATGCCTCGTCACCTCACCTCCTCCTCTACCCCATCCTGCTGCTACCACCTCTCTCCTCCCCCCTTCCCCTTGAATTTACAGGGCTTCACGCATCCAGTGCAACAGCTGTTCCTAGAGCACGTGTTGGAGTGCGCACGCATTCCCATCAGGGACCAGGGCCGGCAGGGGAGGCGATTAGTATGTGCACGTGCAATCTCATTCCTTGGCACTGCCTTCCTCCTCTTCTGCCCCATCACCTTTCTTCCCGGTCCCTTATCCTTGCACTCCCAGGGTTTCACCCACCCAGTGCAACAGCTGTTCCTAGAGCACGTGTTGGAGCGCACGCGCATTCCCATCCGGGACCAGGGCCAGCAGGGAGGAGGAGGGTGGTTCTCAAGAGGAGGAGGAGGGGGAGGGCGGGGGTATGGGCGGGGGAGACGAGAGAGGAGTGCGAGTGTGGCGAAGAAAGACCCGATCTCAGAGGCATGGGAGGTGAGGTATAGGTGGTATGGGGAGTTGTGTTGCAAGTGGGCTATGTGAAGTGCAGGGCGGTGGTACGGGAGGGGGAGGCTGGAGAGGAGAAGTGAGAGGAGTGCAAGTGTGGCTAAGAAAGAACAGATCTCAGAAGTTTGGGAGGTGAGAATAGTAATAACTGGGGGTCTGGGAGGTGGAAGGAAGGGAGGAAGGAAAGGGGTATGGAAGGGGGAGACGGGAGAGGAGTGCAAGTGTGGCAAAGAAGGACCCGATTTCAGAAGCCTGGGAGGTGCGAATGAATGAAAAATGGGAGGTTTTAGTTCAAGTAGACGTGTGCTCGCACTGCTCTGCACTCACACTTGCAATACCACCCCTCTCCACTCCACCCTCCACACACGCGCGCACTTCTCTGCCTTCACCCGGTTCACCCAGGACTCTTGAGTCGACTCAAAAGCTACCTAAGGCTCTCTCGCCAATCTCTCAGCAGACCAGCTAGGTCACATTGACCTAGTGGCATCTCTGTGCCTGAACCCCTCTCCACCCTTCTCCACCCCTCTCCACCCCATATACATGTTGGTTCTGGCAGGATGTGGACATATGGTCGCACTACTCTGCCTTCTCCCGACCCACCCAAGAATCCCTTTCCAACTTCTCACCAGACAAGCTAGACATTGATCTAGTGGCATCAGTCGTGGAGCATATATGCCGAAACGAGGCTGAGGGGGCGGTGCTGGTCTTTTTGACTGGCTGGGACGAGATTTCGAAGCTGCTGGAGGCTCTCAAGACGATGCCTGTCGTCGGGCAGTCGTCGAAAGTTTTGCTCCTGCCCCTGCATGGGTCGATGCCGACGATTCATCAGAAGGAGATTTTCAACCGCCCGCCCCCTGGAGTCAGGTGGGTTTTTGTATTACGCAACCATGCATATAGCATTCAATAATTAACATATGTGCTGGGGCTTTCTTGTTCTTTCATTTCCGTTCTGCTTCTTTTTCTCCAGGAAAGTAGTCCTAGCGACCAACATAGCGGAGACGAGCATCACAATCGACGACGTCGTATTTGTGGTGGACCGCGGAAAGGCCACTTCCTACTCATCATCTCTGCTTCTCATCTTCTGTTCCCTTCTGCTCTTCTCAGAAAGGTGGTTCTGGCGACCAACATAGCGGAGACCAGCATCACAATCGACGGCGACGTCTCTTATCCTCCTCGCCCCTTCACCAATTCTACATATTTCTTCTTTCTTCATTTCTCGTTTCTCTTTTCCCTCTCTCCAGAAAGGTGGTCCTGGCGACCAACATAGCAGAGACGAGCATCACACAATCGACGACGTCGTTTTCGTGGTCGACTGTGGAAAGGCCAAGGAAACTTCCTACGACGCTCTAAACAAGCTGGCCTGCCTGCTCCCCTCCTGGATCTCCAAAGCCTCGGCGCACCAGAGGAGGGGGCGGGCGGGGCGGGGCAACCAACGTAGCAGAAACCAGCACCCACTCCTTTTACCCTCCCCTGTTCTCTGACCCTTCCTCTCCTCTGTTGCTTCCCACCTTCTGCCCCTTCGCTCCCCTCTTTTCAGAAAGGTGGTTCTGGCGACCAACATAGCGGAGACCAGTATCACCATTGACGACGTCGTTTTCGTAGTGGACTGCGGAAAGGCCAAGGAAACTTCCTATGACGCTCTGAACAAGCTGGCCTGCCTGCTCCCCTCCTGGATTTCCAAAGCCTCGGCGCACCAGAGGAGGGGGCGGGCGGGGCGCGTGCAGCCGGGAATTTGTTTCCACCTCTACCCGAAGACGGTTTATGATTCGCTGCTGGAGTTTCAGCTGCCCGAGATTCTGAGGACGCCGCTCCAGGAGCTGTGCTTGCAGATCAAGCATCTTGGGTTGGGGCACGTGCAGTCGTTCCTCTCTAAAGCAATGCAGCCACCGGAACCGCTGGCTGTAAGTGCAGGGGTTGCTTGTTGGTTTGCTTTGCGAGGGTCCCTAGATTCTGAGGACGCCCCTGCAGGAGCTGTGCTTGCAGATCAAGCACCTTGGGTTGGGACACGTGCAGGCGTTTCTGTCTAAACCCATGCAGCCACCGGAACCGCTGGCAGTAAGTTCGAGGTGAGGCATCCACGCTGGTATGACAGTCCTTCAGCCTGGCAGCAAGTGGCAGGCATGAGCTGTACTTGCAGATCAAGCACCTGGGGCTGGGGCACGTGCAGTCGTTCCTCTCTAAAGCCATGCAGCCACCAGAACCGCTGGCAGTAGGTGGGGTGGGAGGGGGGGATACAGGTTGGTGTGAGGGTCCCTAGATCCTGAGGACGCCCCTGCAGGAGCTGTGCTTGCAGATCAAGCACCTTGGGTTGGGACACGTGCAGGCGTTTCTGTCTAAACCCATGCAGCCACCGGAACCGCTGGCAGTAAGTTCGAGGTGAGGCATCCACGCTGGTATGACAGTCCTTCAGCCTGGCAGCAAGTGGCAGGCATGAGCTGTACTTGCAGATCAAGCACCTGGGGCTGGGGCACGTGCAGTCGTTCCTCTCTAAAGCCATGCAGCCACCAGAACCGCTGGCAGTAGGTGGGGTGGGAGGGGGGGATACAGGTTGGTGTGAGGGTCCCTAGATCCTGAGGACGCCCCTGCAGGAGCTGTGCTTGCAGATCAAGCACCTTGGGTTGGGGCATGTGCAGTCGTTTCTGTCCAAGGCTATGCAGGCACCAGAAGCACTTGCAGTAAGTGTGGAAGGTGCATACATGCTGGTTGGTGTGACCCCGGCAGTGAGTGACAGAGAGCCGTGTGAGCACATCAAGCACCTTGGTTTGGGACATGCGCAGTTTTTTTTAGAATTCTAAAAAAAAACACGCAGTCGTTTTTGTCTGAGGTCGTGCGGCCACCAGAGCACCTGGCTGGCTGGCAGTGAGTATTTTTGAGGCACCTCAAGGTGACTTTTGAGTCGACTCAAAAGTCACCCAGAGCACCTGGCTGGCTGGCAGTGAGTATTTTTGAGGCACCTCAAAAGTCGTGCGGCCACCAGAGCACCTGGCTGGCAGTGAGTGGGGTGGGGTGGGGTGGGGGGGAGGGATACATGTCGGTGGATGGGAGCACTGCCTCTGTTTCTTCCTCCTGCTTTCACTATCCAGTTTTCTCTCTCTGTGCTCCCCGCACCCATCCTTTCAGGTGCAAAACGCGGTGCAGCTTCTGGAAACCATTGGAGCATTCACCCCCGAGGAGCAACTCACCTCCCTGGGGTGCCACCTGGCCGCCATTCCCGTGGAGCCCCGCATTGGAAAGGTGGGTCTCGTTGGATGAGGACACAGAGTCTCACCTCCCTCAGTTGCCACCTTCCTCCATCGCCACCTCCCTGAGGTGCCACCTGGCTGCCATTCCCGTGGAGCCCCGCATTGGAAAGGTGGGTCCTGTTTCTTTCCCTGTACCTGAGGTGCCACCTCCTTCTGGTAACACCTCCCTCGGATGCCACCTGACCGCCATTCCCGTGGAGCCAAGCATTGGGAAGGTGGGTTGCGCCCTGCTTTTTCGGTGAGCTTCGTGTTGGAGTTGTCGAACGCAGACAGGTGAGCTTTGTGTTGGAGTTGTCGAACGCAGACAGGTGAGCTTCGTGTTGGAAAAGTGGGCGCAGCAAGGCCTGGCTGTCCAAGTGACGCTGTTTCTACGAGTATGTGACGTAATTTCGTTTCCTTCTTTTGGTCGCCAACAGGAACCCTGCGTTACGTAAGGGTGGATTTCAAAGGTGGGACGAGTGGTTGCCTTCCCAGCCCTCACCATTGCTGCCCCCTATCCATGCTCTGCTCTGCTCTGCTTCCTTAAATCCCTCCCTACCAACCACCCCCCCACCCCCCCCAGATGCTCATATTCGGGGCCATCTACAACTGCCGAGTCTGTTTTTTTAAGAATTCTCATTTTTTTTTAAAGAATTCTCAAAAACACATTCCCCCCAGATGCTCATATTCGGGGCCACCTACAACTGCCTCGCGCCAGCGCTCACCATCGCTGCATCCCTGGTGTGGGAGGGGAGGGGAAGGGTATATGTCCCATAGTCCCTCCCTTCGTGCTGCCTTTCCCCCTCCCCTGAACCCCCCCATCCCCCCAGATGCTCATATTCGGGGCCATATTCAACTGCCTCGCACCAGCCCTCACCATCGCAGCCTCTCTCGCCTGCCTTTGAGTTCTGCCATCGCATTCCATGCCCCTCCCTCTCCGCCCCGCCCGCCATGCCCCCATCCCCCCAGATGCTCATATTTTCGGGGCCATATTCAACTGCCTCACGTCAGCCCTCACCATCGCAGCCTCTCTCGCCTGCCCTTGAGTTCTGCCATCGCAGTCCATGCCCCTCCCTCCTCTCCGCCCCGCCGTTGCAGGGAGTTTTTGAGAATTCTCAAAAACTCCATCGCTGCATCCCTGGCCTGCCTTTGAGTCCTGCCATCGCAGTCCATGCCCCTCCCTCCTCTCCGCCCCGCCCGCCATGCCCCCATCCCCTCAGATGCTCATATTCGGGGCCATATTCAACTGCCTCGCGCCAGCCCTCACCATCGCTGCCTCCCTGGCATACCGGGACCCCTTCGTCCTGCCACTTGACAAGAAGGAGATGGCGGATGCAGCCAAGAAAAAGTTCTCAAAGGATTCGAGAAGGTGAGCTGGGTTGGGGTGCGGTGTGGTTGGGTGGGGTTGGGTGGGGTGGGGTGGGGTGCTTTTCACCATCGCTGCCTCTCTGGCCTACCGCGACCCCTTCGTCCTTCCACTTGACAAGGAGTTTTCAAAGGATTCGCATACCGGGACCCCTTCGTCCTTCCACTTGACAAGAAGGAGTTTTCAAAGGATTCGCATACCGGGACCCCTTCGTCCTTCCACTTGACAAGGAGGAGTTTTCAAAGGATTTGCATACCGCGACCTCTTCGTTCTGCCACTTGACAAGAAGGAGATGGCAGATGCAGCCAAGAAGGAGTTCGCCAAGGACTCAAGAAGGTGAGCTGGGGTGGGGAGAGGTGAGCTGGGGTGGAGTGGGGTGGGGTGAGGTGGGGCGCTAATCACCATCGCTGCCTCTCTGGCCTACCGGGACCCCTTTGTCCTCCCGTTCGACAAGAAGGAGCTGGCAGATGCAGCCAAGAAGGAATTCGCCAAGGTCTCTAGGAGGCGAGCTGGGGTGGGGTGGGGTGCGATGGGGTGCGGTGGGGTGGGGTGGGGTGGGGTGGGGTGCGATGGGGTGCGGTGGGGTGGGGTGGGGTGAGGTGGGGTGGGGTGGGGTGGGGTGGGGTGGGATGGGATGCAGTGGGGGGGTGCTTTTCACCATCGCTGCCTCTCTGGCCTACCGGGACCCCTTCATTCTGCCCCTTGACAAGAAAGAGATGGCAGATGCAGCCAAGAAGGAGTTCTCAAAGGACTCGAGGAGGTGAGCTGGGTTCAGTGGGGTGCGATGGGGTGCGGTGGGGTGCGATGGGGTGCGTAGGGGTGCGATGGGGTGCGATGGGGTGCGATGGGCAGTGAACCCCTTTGTGCTGCCACTCGACAAGAAGGAGTTCTCACAGGACTCTAGGCCGACCTAGAGATGGGGATTGCGACGGCCTAGGACTCTAGGAGGTATGTGGGTTGTCTCTAGGCCATCGCAATCCCCATCCCTCACCAAGAAGGAACTTGCTAAGGTCTCTAGGAGGTGAGCTCACTTTATCTCGAATGGCCCTTGTATTGATTGATGGTTGGTACACGGGAGAATGCAAACACAAGCATATCAAACGAGGCCCTAACTAGCACCTATCCTCTAGAAGGTCAGCTCACTTTATCTCTGTCTCCAGACTATCCCACCCCCCCATCTCCCATACCCCCTTATCCCACCCCCCCATCTCTCATACCCCCTTATGCCACCCCCCCATCTCCCATACCCCCTTATGCCACCCCCCCATCTCCCATACCCCCTTATGCCACCCCCCCATCTCCCATACCCCCTTATGCCACCCCCCTCTCTCCCCTATCCTCTCTGTTCTCCATGCCCTCCCGCTTTCCCCCCCCACCCCCCCCTCCACCTTCCCAGCGACCACATAGCTCTGCTCAACGCGTCTAAGGGGTGGGTGGCGAGCGGCCAAGATGCATGCAAGGCCAGGAGCGCAATCATTGCTGGGATAACTTGCTCTCCCATTCCCTCCCCCCTCAGCTGTGCCCTTCCTCCCCAGCGACCACATAGCTCTGCTCAACGCGTTTGAAGGGTGGGTAGCGGCCAAGATGCATGCAAGGCCAGGAGCGCAATTGTTGCTGGGATAACTTGCTCTCCGCTCCCCTTCCATCCCCTCCTCCCTCATTTCCTCCTCTCTCATTTCTTTCTCTCTCATCCCCACCTACCAGTGACCATATAGCTCTGCTCAATGCATTTGAGGGGTGGGTGGGTAGCGGCCAAGATGCATGCAAGGCCAGGAGCGCAACTTCTGCTGGGATAACTTCTCTGCTTTCCTTCCATTTTCTCCTCTCGCATTTCCTCCCATCCCCACCTCCACCCCCCTCCCCCACCACCCTCCAGCGACCACATCGCACTGCTGAACGCGTTTGAAGGGTGGAGAGCGGCCAAGATGCAAGGGCAGGAGCGCAATTATTGCTGGGATAACTTCCTCTCTGCTCCGGTGCTGCAGATGGTATCAGACATGCGAGGGCAGTTCCTGCAGCTGCTCAGTGATATCGGCTTCTACGACCCAAGATTGGGGCTCAATGTGAGTGCGTTGCCCTCAATGTGTGCTACGAGGGTTGCACCGACAGTTCGTTCATGGGGCCGGTGCTGCAGATGGTATCAGACATGCGAGGGCAGTTCCTGCAACTGCTGAGTGACATCGGGTTCTATGACCCGAGACTGGGGCTCCATGTGAGTGCCCTGTGCTCACAGTGAGTGATGAGGCTGGCATATGCATATGCATGGGTGCGAGTGTGAGGAGCACCGGTGCTGCAGTGCAGATGGTGGCAGGCGGACATGCGAGGGCAGTTCCTGCAGCTGCTGAGTGACATCGGGTTCTATGACCCGAGACTGGGGCTCCATGTGAGTGCCCTGTGCTCACAGTGAGTGATGAGGCTGGCATATGCATATGCATGGGTGCGAGTGTGAGGAGCACCGGTGCTGCAGTGCAGATGGTGGCAGGCGGACATGCGAGGGCAGTTCCTGCAGCTGCTGAGTGACATCGGGTTCTATGACCCGAGACTGGGGCTCCATGTGAGTGCCCTGTGCTCACAGTGAGTGATGAGGCTGGCATATGCATATGCATGGGTGCGAGTGTGAGGAGCACCGGTGCTGCAGTGCAGATGGTGGCGGGCGGACATGCGAGGGCAGTTCCTGCAGCTGCTGAGTGGCATCGGGTTCTATGACCCGAGACTGGGGCTCCATGTGAGTGCCCTGTGCTCACAGTGAGTGATGAGGCTGGCATATGCATATGCATGGGTGCGAGTGTGAGGAGCACCGGTGCTGCAGTGCAGATGGTGGCGGGTGGACATGCGAGGGCAGTTCCTGCAGCTGCTGAGTGGCATCGGGTTCTATGACCCGAGACTGGGGCTCCATGTGAGTGCCCTGTGCTCACAGTGAGTGATGAGGCTGGCATATGCATATGCATGGGTGCGAGTGCGAGGAGCACCGGTGCTGCAGTGCAGATGGTGGCGGGCGGACATGCGAGGGCAGTTCCTGCAGCTGCTGAGTGACATCGGGTTCTATGACCCGAGACTGGGGCTCCATGTGAGTGCCCTGTGCTCACAGTGAGTGATGAGGCTGGCATATGCATATGCATGGGTGCGAGTGTGAGGAGCACCGGTGCTGCAGTGCAGATGGTGGCGGGCGGACATGCGAGGGCAGTTCCTGCAGCTGCTGAGTGACATCGGGTTCTATGACCCGAGACTGGGGCTCCATGTGAGTGCCCTGTGCTCACAGTGAGTGATGAGGCTGGCATATGCATATGCATGGGTGCGAGTGTGAGGAGCACCGGTGCTGCAGTGCAGATGGTGGCAGGCGGACATGCGAGGGCAGTTCCTGCAGCTGCTGAGTGACATCGGGTTCTATGACCCGAGACTGGGGCTCCATGTGAGTGCCCTGTGCTCACAGTGAGTGATGAGGCTGGCATATGCATATGCATGGGTGCGAGTGTGAGGAGCACCGGTGCTGCAGTGCAGATGGTGGCGGGCGGACATGCGAGGGCAGTTCCTGCAGCTGCTGAGTGACATCGGGTTCTATGACCCGAGACTGGGGCTCCATGTGAGTGCCCTGTGCTCACAGTGAGTGATGAGGCTGGCATATGCATATGCATGGGTGCGAGTGCGAGGAGCACCGGTGCTGCAGTGCAGATGGTGGCAGGCGGACATGCGAGGGCAGTTCCTGCAGCTGCTGAGTGACATCGGGTTCTATGACCCGAGACTGGGGCTCCATGTGAGTGCCCTGTGCTCACAGTGAGTGATGAGGCTGGCATATGCATATGCATGGGTGCGAGTGTGAGGAGCACCGGTGCTGCAGTGCAGATGGTGGCGGGTGGACATGCGAGGGCAGTTCCTGCAGCTGCTGAGTGACATCGGGTTCTATGACCCGAGACTGGGGCTCCATGTGAGTGCCCTGTGCTCACAGTGAGTGATGAGGCTGGCATATGCATATGCATGGGTGCGAGTGCGAGGAGCACCGGTGCTGCAGTGCAGATGGTGGCGGGCGGACATGCGAGGGCAGTTCCTGCAGCTGCTGAGTGACATCGGGTTCTATGACCCGAGACTGGGGCTCCATGTGAGTGCCCTGTGCTCACAGTGAGTGATGAGGCTGGCATATGCATATGCATGGGTGCGAGTGCGAGGAGCACTGGTGCTGCAGTGCAGATGGTGGCGGGCGGACATGCGAGGGCAGTTCCTGCAGCTGCTGAGTGACATCGGGTTCTATGACCCGAGACTGGGGCTCCATGTGAGTGCCCTGTGCTCACAGTGAGTGATGAGGCTGGCATATGCATATGCATGGGTGCGAGTGCGAGGAGCAGCGGTGCTGCAGTGCAGATGGTGGCGGGCGGGCATGCGAGGGCAGTTCCTGCAGCTACTGAGTGACATTGGTTTCTATGACCCGAGGCTGGGGCTCAATGTGAGTGCGTTGCCTTTAATGCCAGTCTCGCACTGAATGTCAGCGAGGGTTGCACACTCAGGTGACCCCATTTACTCCCATTTGAACCCCTGTCGACCCCTGTTGACCCCCATTTAACCCCCGCAGGAGTACAGCCAGCTGGCATCGGACCAAGAAATGCTCTCCCTACTGTCTCAACCCATTGGGTTAAACTCCCTCCCATGTAACCCTTTGACCCTTTTTCTTTCCATCAGGAGTACAGCCAGCTTGCATCGGACCAAGAAATGCTCTCCGCTGTGATCTGTGCGGGCCTCTACCCCTCTGTTGCTCAGGTGAGGGTCACTGTTGCTCAGGTGAGGGTCAGGTGAGAGTCTCTGTTGCTCAGGTGAGGGTCAGTGTTGCTCAGTTGAGGGTATCTGTTTCTCAGCTGAGGTCTCTCTGTTGCTCAGGCGAGGGTCTCTATTGCTCAGGTTAGGGTCTCTGTTGCTCAGGTGAGGTCTCTTTGTTGCTCAGGTGAGGTCTCTCTGTTGCTCAGGTGAGGTCGCTCTGTTGCTCAGGTGAGGTCTCTCTGTTGCTCAGGCGAGGGTCTCTATTGCTCAGGTTAGGGTCTCTGTTGCTCAGGTGAGGTCTCTTTGTTGCTCAGGTGAGGTCTCTCTGTTGCTCAGGTGAGGTCGCTCTGTTGCTCAGGTGAGGTCTCTCTGTTGCTCAGGCGAGGGTCTCTATTGCTCAGGTTAGGGTCTCTGTTGCTCAGGTGAGGTCTCTTTGTTGCTCAGGTGAGGTCGCTCTGTTGCTCAGGTGAGGTCTCTCTGTTGCTCAGGCGAGGGTCTCTATTGCTCAGGTTAAGGGTCTCTGTTTCTCATGTGCTAGCCTCAACCAGTCGTTTCCTCCTTCGCCCAATTCCAGATTCACCTTCTGTTGCAACCGATTTGTCTTCTTCACAAAGTGCGATGGGTGCATGCAGCTAGATGCACCCTTCCCCAGACAAAACCTTTATATCCTCCTTGGTAGCATCCATATTCATTTCATTCTCTCTCCTCCACTTCTGTCCTTCACAGATTCGGCGGCAGGGCAAGCGGTTTGTGTTCTTCACCAAGGATGACGGGCGGGGGGAGATGCACCCTTCCTCAGTCAACGCCTCCTTGATAACACCCACTAGTTATCTCCTTTTCCCTCCCACTCTCTCCCCCTTTCAGATTCGCCGGCAGGGCAAGCGGTTTGTGTTCTTCACCAAAGATGACGGGCGGGTGGAGATGCACCCTTCCTCAGTCAACGCCTCCTCAGTAGCAACCGGATTTATCCCCTTCTCTCCCTGTCTTCTCTCTCTCTCTCACAGATTCGGCGGCAGGGCAAGCGGTTTGTGTTCTTCACAGAGGACGATGGGAAGGTGGAGATGCACCCTTCCTCAGATGAAGCCTTTCCTGTGTAACACCCATACTTCTCCCTCCCTATTGTATCTCCTTCACATATTCGGCGGCAGGGCAAGCGGTTTGTGTTCTTCACCAAGGACGATGGCCGCGTGGAGATGCAACCGTTCCTCAGATGAGGCCTCCTGCCTAACACGCAAATTGATCCTCTTCTCTCTCCCTATCGTCCCCCCTCCAGATCCGGGGGCAGGGCAAGCGGTTTGTGTTCTTCACCAAGGACGATGGCCGCGTGGAGATGCAACCGTTCCTCAGATGAGGCCTCCTGCCTAACACGCAAATTGATCCTCTTCTCTCTCCCTATCGTCCCCCCTCCAGATCCGGCGCCAGGGCAAGCGGTTTGTGTTCTTCACCAAGGACGATGGCCGCGTGGAGATGCACCCTTCCTCAGTCAACGCCTTCTGCCCTTCCTTCTCCCGCCCGTGGCTCGTCTACAACGAGAAGGTCAAGACCTCAGACATCTTCCTCAGGTTAGCAACAGTTGAATGCGATTCAATTAGTTGCCAGTGACGCATTATATCGATTTTTAGCTATCTCCCCTTCCTTCTCCCGCCCCTGGCTCGTCTACAACGAGAAGGTCAAGACTTCTGACATCTTCCTCAGGTTGGTACTGCTTGGATGGTTTTTATGCGGTGTAGTGCGGTTCATGGTGATTCACGGCGATTCAGTGTGGTTCATTGCGGTACATAGGGTTATGCAGTGATGCGTTGAGATCATTGCCTTCTGCCCTTCCTTCTCCCGCCCCTGGCTCGTTTACAATGAGTAGGTCAAGAAGACCTCCGACATTTTCCACAGGTTGGTGCCGGTTAAATGCGGTTCAGTGGTTACCAGTGATGCATTAAGGAAAACTCCTTCCGCCCCGCTTTCCTTTCCACAAGCAGCCGTCATTTCGTCTTCTCTCCATCCTCCCTCCACCCACCCCTCCAACCCTCCCCTCTCAGGGACTCCACCCTGGTCTCTGATTTCGCTCTCCTCATGTTCCGAGGCAACCCTGAGCCCGCTCTGGCTGGCACCCCTCTCCACCCCTCCCAGGAACTCCGCCATGGTGTCGGTGTCACCTTATTTCCAACAGTCTGATTTCGCTCTCCTCATGTTCCAAGGCAACCCCAAGCCACTTGAAGTTTCCGCAAGCGCCGCATTTCACTCACCCACCCCTCCCACCCCTCCCATTCCTCCAACCCTCCCCTCACAGGGATTCCACCATGGTGTCTGATTTCGCCCTCGCGTTCCCAGGCAACCTCGAGTCTATTTTTTAGGCGCCTCAAAAATAGACTTTCGCCCTCCTCACATTCCCAGGCAACAACCTCAAGCTCGCCCCTGCTGGGACGTCCCTTTCACAGTCCCTGCCTCACTCCATCCTTCTCTACCCCTCCCTCCTCCCAACTCCCAAGGACTCCACCCACCATGGTGTCTGTCTGCTTTCGCATTGCTCAAGTTTGGAGGGAACCTAAAGTCACTTGAAGGGACGGACTGGAATCCTTTCCAAGCACCATGCATGAATGATGAATCCACCCATCCCTACACCCCTCCATCCACCCCCCCTCCCTCCCCTCCCAGGCACTCCACCATGGTCTCTGATTTCGCCCTCCTCATGTTCGGAGGCAACCTTGAGCCTGCCCCTGCTGGGACCCTCCTGGCTCAAGGGATAAGACTTACTGTGCTCCATCCTTCTCCACCCCTCTCCACCCCTCCCAGGGACTCCACCATGGTATCTGATTTCGCTCTCCTCATGTTCGGAGGGAACTTAGAGCCCGCCCCTGCTGGCTCAAGGGACACTTACCGTGCTCCACCCCTCTCCACCCCTTTCCACCCCTCTCAACCCCTCCCCAGCCCTCTCCACCCCGCCCAGGGACTCCACCATGGTCTCTGATTTCGCCCTCCTCATGTTCCGAGGGAACCTAGAGCCCGGCCCGGCTGGCACAACTCAAGGGATACTTACCGTGCTCCACCCCTCCCCACCGCTCCCCACCCCTCTCCCAGGGACTCCACCATGGTATTTGATTTCGCCCTCCTCATGTTCGGAGGCAACCTTGAGCCTGCCCCTGCTGGGACCCTCCTGGCTCAAGGGATACTACTTACTGTGCTCCACCCCTCTCCACCCCTCTCTACCCCGCCCAGGGATTCCACCATGGTCTCTGATTTCGCGCTCCTCATGTTCTGGCCAACCTCGAGCCCGCCCCTGTTGGAACCCGGCTCAAGGGATACTTACCGTGCTCCACCCCTCCCCACCCCTCTCAGGGACTCCACCATGGTCTCTGATTTCGCGCTCCTCATGTTCGGAGGCAACCTCGAGCCCGCCCCGGCCGGCCGCACGGGGTTTGACATGCTGGGGGGTTACCTGCACTTCGGTGCTTCTGCTCAGACGGCGAAAATGGTGCTGGTGAGAGACTTGATAGAAGTGGGAATTCGCATGCAGGCACACACACTTTGGCCCCTGCAGCTGGCCGCACGGGTTTTGACATGCTGGGAGGATACCTGCACTTCGGTGCTTCTGCTCAGACGGCGAAAATGGTGCAGGTGAGAGACTTGATAGAGGTGGGAATTCGCATGCAGGCACACACACTTTGGCCCCTGCAGCTGGCCGCACGGGTTTTGACATGCTGGGAGGATACCTGCACTTCGGTGCTTCTGCTCAGACGGCGAAAATGGTGCTGGTGAGAGACTTGATAGAAGTGGGAATTCGCATGCAGGCACACACACTTTGGCCCCTGCAGCTGGCCGCACGGGTTTTGACATGCTGGGAGGATACCTGCACTTCGGTGCTTCTGCTCAGACGGCGAAAATGGTGCTGGTGAGAGACTTGATAGAAGTGGGAATTCGCATGCAGGCACACACACTTTGGCCCCTGCAGCTGGCCGCACGGGTTTTGACATGCTGGGAGGATACCTGCACTTCGGTGCTTCTGCTCAGACGGCGAAAATGGTGCAGGTGAGAGACTTGATAGAGGTGGGAATTCGCATGCAGGCACACACACTTTGGCCCCTGCAGCTGGCCGCACGGGTTTTGACATGCTGGGAGGATACCTGCACTTCGGTGCTTCTGCTCAGACGGCGAAAATGGTGCAGGTGAGAGACTTGATAGAAGTGGGAATTCGCATGCAGGCACACACACTTTGGCCCCTGCAGCTGGCCGCACGGGTTTTGACATGCTGGGAGGATACCTGCACTTCGGTGCTTCTGCTCAGACGGCAAAAATGGTGCAGGTGAGAGACTTGATAGAAGTGGGAATTCGCATGCAGGCACACACACTTTGGCCCCTGCAGCTGGCCGCACGGGTTTTGACATGCTGGGAGGATACCTGCACTTCGGTGCTTCTGCTCAGACGGCGAAAATGGTGCTGGTGAGAGACTTGATAGAAGTGGGAATTCGCATGCAGGCACACACACTTTGGCCCCTGCAGCTGGCCGCACGGGTTTTGACATGCTGGGAGGATACCTGCACTTCGGTGCTTCTGCTCAGACGGCGAAAATGGTGCAGGTGAGAGACTTGATAGAGGTGGGAATTCGCATGCAGGCACACACACTTTGGCCCCTGCAGCTGGCCGCACGGGTTTTGACATGCTGGGAGGATACCTGCACTTCGGTGCTTCTGCTCAGACGGCGAAAATGGTGCAGGTGAGAGACTTGATAGAAGTGGGAATTCGCATGCAGGCACACACACTTTGGCCCCTGCAGCTGGCCGCACGGGTTTTGACATGCTGGGAGGATACCTGCACTTCGGTGCTTCTGCTCAGACGGCAAAAATGGTGCAGGTGAGGATTCGGGCATGCAAGCACAAGCTGTGAGTGCGGTACACTTTCACACGGTGACCCCGGCTGGCCGCACGGGCTTTGACATGCTGGGAGGATACCTGCACTTCGGTGCCTCTGCTCAGACGGCAAAGATGGTGCAGGTGAGCATGCAGGCATGCAGGCACAATCTGTGAGCCACACGCACTTTGGCCCCTGCCGGCGCACTGGCTTTGACATGCTTGGGGGGGTACCTGCACTTCGGTGCTTCTGCTCAGACCGCAAAAATGGTTCAGGTGGGAACTGGTGCAGGTAAAATTCGGAGCAGGTCAGAGGCAAAGTGGTTTGGTTTTAACTTTCGGCTCGAAGTTGGATTGCTTCAGCTGAAAGTGGGATGGCTTCAGGTTTCCCCATCCATTGTACTCCCTCCCTCCTGTCCTGTCCTGTCACCCACTCTTCCAGGACCTGAGGCAGCAGTTGGATTCATTGCTGAGGGAGAAGATCGAGAACCCATCTCTGGACGTGCATGCACAGGGGGAGAGGGTTGTGGCAGCAGTCCGCAGCCTCCTCTCCTCCCATTTCGCTCACATCTTTTCCCTCATCCCTCCCCGCCCTCTCCCAGGACCTGCGGCAGCAGCTGGATTCGCTACTCAGAGAGAAGAAAGAGAACCCATCCTTGGACGTGCATGCACAGGGGGAGAGGGTCGTAGCAGCAGCAGTGGTTGCAGCGGTGCGCAGTCTCCTGGGAAGGTTTCTTAGCCAAGCCTGTTCTGCCCATCTGTTCCCCCCATCCCTCTCCCCACCCCCTCTCTCCCAGGACCTGAGGCAGCAGCTGGATTCGTTACTTAGGGAGAAGATCGAGAACCCATCTCTGGACGTGCATGCACAGGGGGGGAGGGTTGTGGCAGCAGTGCGCAGCCTCTCATGCCTTCATCTTAGCCCATTCTGCCCCTCATATTCCCACATACCTCTCCCTTCCTACTATGCAGGACCTGCGGCAGCAGCTGGATTCTCTACTCAGAGAGAAGATCGAGAACCCATCCCTGGACGTGCATGCACAGGGGGAGAGGGTCGTAGCAGCAGTGCGCAGCCTCCTCTCCTCACCCCACGCGGATTCGCTCCCCCCTGGGGAGTCTGGAGGTGGGGGAGGAGGGGCTAGGGGCGGTGGGAGAGGAGGGGGGAGGCATGGGCACGGGCATGGACATGGGCGTGGGCATGGGCATGGACACAGGGGGAGAGGGGGCAGGCACTAATAAGAAATTGTACCATATGCGGGATGCAAGCATTCCATGTTCATGCATGCGAAATGCATGCACAGGGGAAGGGAAAGAGGATGGTGGCAACAGCTTGCGGCAGTTTTCTGTCTTAGAGAACGAACAATTATAAAATGATATAACTAAGATATACATAGCAGATCATCCAAACTTAACAGCCATTTTTTGACTGCGGCACACGTTTGCAGCTCTATATTCTTTGTACAATGCTGGGTACTTTCATCCAACTACCTAGCCTTGTGCTCTAATGTTTCTTAGGTGAATCGTCGAAATTGTTTTCAGCACAAGAGTGTCGGTTATCCTGGTATCTTAACGAATTGCATCATAACGAAAAAACGGCTCTTTCATTCCAGCATGCTACGCTCTCCAAGCAAAGCCTTTCCCTTCCCTCCCAGGCTGATCTTGCCTGGCCAGGCACCCTTCCAACAGTGACTCCTGCACCTTTTCTTCTCGTTGAACAGTTTATAACCATGGCGTCTGCCATTTCTCCATGCCTTCTCTCAGGCCGATCTCTAGTGCCAGCGCATCGTGTTCGCTATGGCGCGCCGCTCTCGGCGCCTAGAGATTTCCGTTTCACGGAGCAACGCAGGTTCGCAGACTTCTCCGTGCACGCGAAAAAGAAGAAGTCCAAAGCTCCTGTAGAAGAGCCGGTAGTAGAAGAGGAGGTAGTTGAAGAGGAAATTATTGAGGAAGAAGAGGAACCGTCTTGGGTCTCTGAGAGGGTTACAGATGTCCAGCAGACCGTTCAGTCAGTAATGCAGGCAGTCCCCGGTCCACGAGTAGGCGAGTCGAATATGCCATGGCTCATCGCCGTTCCGTTAGGCTACATGGCTCTGACTTTCGTTCTTGCAGTGTATAAAACTGTGAAAATGCGAAGCACTCCCAAGGCTAAGCGCAGACGACAGGTGCGAGAACTGAGCCTTTTCCGTCAGGATGATCGTGTTTCGTATGGGCTTTTGAAAGATGCACGAACTTCGTGAGTTCCTCACTTACCATCGTGTACGAATACGGCAGATCGGGAAGAATGCTGGCCTCAACCAGAGCATTGACGAGTTTTTGCCCGACAATAAGGACGCTCTGACTTCCAAGGAGCTCAAGTCGCTCGAGAAAAAGGTACCTCCTGTCCGCATGATTCAGTTCAGCAGTCGTTCTTTTGTCTTGTAAGGACTTCTCCTGACGTTCTCCCTTTTCTGCAGTTCAACTTCAGCTCGGATGAGATTCTTCGCAAGTACATCCGTTACGTGATCAATGAAAAGCCCTTTACCCCGGAGACGGTTTCCGGCCTGATTCACCTTCGGAAAGTGTCTGGTCTTGATGACCTTGGGATTGCCGAGGTGCTCAACGAGATCTCTCGGAGAATCGTGAAAGCCAAAGGTAGTACACGCATTTTATGTGTCTTATCCCCTAATTTTGATCGTTATGTGCCAGCGAATGCTCACAGAACCCCTGCCCTACCTCAACCTCGGATGCAGGTCCTGTTGTGATGGATACAACTGGTTTCACTGAGAAGGGAGTGCAGAGGAAGGCAGCAGTACAGGGGATATTCACAAAGCTCCTCTACTTGTCTGAGGTGCGTAGTGTTCTTGCATGAAACTGTGCTGCCATCACAATACAGGAATTAACGTTTGTGTGTTACTGATGCAGCTGGATGATTTCTGTGGGCCATCGGGGCGTGAGAAGCTTGAAATCAAAATCATATTTGGAGTTACAGAGTGAGTATTGTTGGCCCGCTCCCTTTGTTGCTCCCTATGTTTTCCTTTAGCCCACCTCCCTGTTTGTTTCCCATTCACCTTTTGTTGTTGGCTGGCACTAACTTTTCTTTGCTCCTGCAGCGAGGATGCTTCGTTGATCAAGATTGTAAGTTTGTCTTCATCAGCTGACATGGATGCACTGGACAAATCATTAAACGCTGGAGACTCATCAGACTCTGAAGCAGATGAATGAACAATGACCCTTGTGATCACACGCTCACATTGTAGTTATAGTGATAGTGATCTGTGAAGCTTTCTAGTACTGCATTAACAGTTTCAGTTGCAACTTCTTGAACCATAGGTTCTGAAGTTTTAGTCCCGGTAGGCTGGAGCACATTCTGCATTGGCAGATTTTTGTTAGTGTTACGAGTGCAATTGAGTGAACTAACGAGAATTGCAATATCGAAGCAAGAATACAAATGAGCGAAGGCATGAGCGAACTTTATATAGCGAAACTACAGTGGTAACGGTAATGGTCGCGCGACGAGCCTGGGACTGAGGTTGGGAAAATGTCGAAGCGTAGGCCCGGAGCGCGGGTTACCAGCCGAGCCGTGAGGTCGGGATGCGATGTGCGAAAAGGGCGGGATGATGAATGATGCGATGGTCGCGAGTGGTAACGGTGCTGACTGACTGAGGTGCTACAGTGGTGTACGCGTTGAGCAGGGACGCGAAGTAAGGAAAAGGGAATTGAGAAAGCTTGCTTTCTGTTCTTGCAAAGGCAACGGGCTTCATTACAATTGCAGTAATACAACATTCTCGTCCAACTATGGATGGATTATACAGATATACGTACAACTAGGGTGGGTGGGTGGGGAGTGGAACTGCAAAGTTCCGAAATGAAGTCGTGGGTGGAGGCCGAATGGCCTCCAACTCTCGTTATGTACTCGGCGAATTGTAATTCGCCGTTGCTTTGCTTCGTGACAGTCAGGTGCGCTTTCAAAATACGCATTTTTAGAAAGTGTTACACACTTTCGAAAAATCTCATATTTCCTTACACTACCCCCCCTCCTAAGGAGGTCCTCCTTATGAAAGCGCGTGGATGTCTCGGAAATTGCGGCTACGCAGGTAGTCGGTGACGACGGGGTGATTTTCAACTTTCTCCAGGGGAACCCAATTGTCCTCGGTGGGGGTACGATCTTTCCAGCGGATCAGAAACTCCACTTTTCGGGCTCCTCGAGGGTCGCGAACTCTGTGGCTCAGGATCTTGTCAGGGGTGATGACTGGTTCGGTTGGTGGTCGTGTCATGCTGGTGGGTCGATGTCGTGGGAGTTGGCTGGTGGATGGCACGTAAGGGCGAAGTAAGCTGACGTGGAACGAGGGGCTGACGTACCAGTCAGCAGGGAGGAGGAGGTGCGCGGTGACTGGCGTAACCATGTGACTTATTCGAAATGGCCCACAGTATCGAGGGCGGAGTTTTGGAGTGATGGGCAGGCGGAGGTTCTGAGTGTCGAGTAAAACGAGGTCGTCGGGCTGATAAGTAACGGGTCTGCGATGGCGATCGGCGTTGCGTTTAGCGATGATGTTTGATTTTTTTATTGCTTCTGCTGCCCTGGTCCGTGCTGCTTGCAGAATCTCGGCGAACTGTTGTGCTCGTGGGACGGGGTTGTCGGGATTCGGTGTCATGGGTACTGTTGGGTCCTGTCCGTAATTCAAGTAAAACGGCGACTGTTGCGTCGTGGCTGATGGCGCGTTATTGTATGCGAACTCGATGAGTGGCAGCTGCTGTTCCCACGTATTCGGATCGTCGCACGTGGCTCGAATCAGCTGCTCCATGGTCTGATTTGTCCGTTCCGTCTGTCCGTCGGTTTCGGGGTGATAGGATGAACTGAACTGTAAGCGCGTGCCGAACTGCTGCCACAGGTTCCGCCAGAAGTTGCTTGTAAATTTCGTGTCTCTGTCGATGATGATCGATGCGGGTATCCCGTGCAGTCGAACGACGGTGGTGATGAAGAGTCGGGCGGTTTCCTCGGCTGTGATTGATTTCCTGCATGCTGCGAAATGAGCCATCTTCGTTAGTCGATCGACGACGACCAGGATCGCGTCATTCCCACTCGCCCCAGCTGGTAACCCCGTGACGAAATCCATCGTCACCTGCTGCCAAGCACGCTCTGGGGGCGGGATGGGTTGCAATTGTCCCGCCGGCCGCTTCCTGCTTGACTTCATGAGCTGGCAAGTGGGACACGATGCCATGTGTCGTTGCACATCGGTCAACATTTCTGGCCAGTAGTAGTACCGCTGCAGCTGCTGCCGTGTTTTTTCTACCCCGAAATGTCCCGAGGTAACTCCGTCGTGTGCTTCCTGTAACAGTAGTTCCCGCAGTAGCGTGTATCCTGGTACCCAGATGCGGTCGGTTCCAGCTTTTACGTAATAGACTCCTTTTGCCGCTGCGAATTGCTGTGAGTTGCCTCCTGTAAAGAACGGGTCTGTTTGATATCCGTGGGTAAATAGGCCTGTCAGTAGCGGGCTGGTCTGGGCGAGTAGTATCGCGTGGATCTGGGCAGTGGGGCGGGTCAGTGCGTCGGCGATATTCGAGGCTCCTTTTTTGTATGTGACCGTATAGTGAAAATTCGACTCGAGGAAATCGAGCCATCGAATCTGACGTGGGTTGAGGTGGGGCTGTGCGCGGAGGTACTGTAGAGATCGATGGTCTGTCCGTACTGTCACGTCTGCGCCGGTCAAGTAGCAGCGCCATACTTTGAATGCGTGCACGATCGCGAGCATTTCGCGGTCGTGTATCGGGTAATTTCGCTCAGGCGGATGTAGTTTGCGTGATTCATAGGCGATGGGTTGGAGGCCGTTGCCGAAGTCCTGTAACAGTACAGCTCCGATGGCGATGTCACTTGCGTCGGTAACCACTTCGAACGGGCGGTGGGGATCAGCGATGCGTAGAACGGGTGGTGAACAGAGAACGTTTTTCAGGGCAGAGAAGGCAGCATGCTCTTTCTCTCCCCACGTAAAAGCGACCCCCGTACGCAGTAAATCAGTGAGTGGGGCTGTTACACGTGCCATGTCGGGCACGAACCGTCGAACGTAATTAACAAAACCTCAAAAACTCTGCAGTTCCGTGATGTTCGTCGGGGGGCGCCACGCTTTTACTGTATCCAGCTTCTTTGGGTCAATCTCAACCCCAGCCTCCGAAATGACGTGACCCAAAAACTCTAGCCTGTCCCGAAAAAACTCGCACTTGGAGCCCTTGGTGAGTAGCCGATGTTCCTCCAAAACCCTAAAAACTGCTTCAAGATCCACTAAGTGCTGCTGCTTATCCCGGCTGTAAACTAGAATATCGTCCCGGTAAACTATCACACATTTATCTAAAAGTGGTCTAAACGCCTCGTTCATGGTCATCTGAAATGTCGTAGGCGCGTTCGTCAGCCCGAATGGCATTACTGTATACTCGAATGACCCGTACCTAGTCCTAAATGCTGTTTTGGCGCAGTCCGATGGTTCGACCCGAATCTGGTGGTAACCTCCCCGTAAATCTATTTTCGAAAAGACTCGTGCTGTTCGCAGTTGGTCGATCAGTTCGTCGGCGCGGGGGATGGGGTATCGCGATTTGACTGTTACTCTGTTAAGCGCTCGGTAGTCGATGCACATGCGTGTCGGAACATATAGCTTACTTGTTTCTGTAGGCTATAGTGGGGTATCCCATAAGGGGTACAACCCAATTAGGGTTTCCTATTTGTACTCACTTCATTCATAGTTCATTCATTCTCGTTCACTTCTTCTCATGGTATCAGAGCAGGTTCCCCTGTGGGAACTGTTCGTAGGGCCCACCACCGCTACCGCTTAACTTTTTTTCTGCCCGGAGCGCGCTCCGGGCCCTCGTACTTCCTTTTTTTTTTATCTGCCCTAGTGCTCTGACGGCCGCCCGCCCTAGCGCCCGAGCGCCGCCCGCCCTAGCGCCCTGACGGCCGCCCGCCCTAGCGCCCGAGCGCCGCCCGCCCTAGCGCCCTGACGGCCGCCCGCCCTAGCGCCCTGACGGCCGCCCGCCCTATCGCCCGAGCGCCGCCCGCCCTAGCGCCCGAGCGCCGCCCGCCCTAGCGCCCGAGCGCCGCCCGCCCTAGCGCCCGAGCGCCGCCCGCCCTAGCGCCCTGACGGCCGCCCGCCCTAGCGCCCGTGCGCCACTCGCCCTAGCGCCCTGACGGCCGCCCGCCCTAGAGCCCTGTCGGCCGCCCGCCCTAGCACCCGAGCGCCGCCCGCCCTAGCGCCCGAGCGCAGCCCGCCCTAGCGCCCTGACGGCCGCCCGCCCTAACGCCTGAGCGCCGCCCGTCGTCGCCCCAGCGCCCTAGCGCCCGACGCCCGCGAGCCGCCCGTCGCCGAGCCTCCCGTGCACCCGCCGTCCCTGAGCCGCCCGCGCCGCCGTCCCTGAGCCGCCCGCGAGCCGCCAGCGAGCCGCCCGTCGCGACGCCCGCGCCGCACGAGCCGCCCGTACAGCCGAGCCGCCCGAGCCGCCCGCGCCGCCCCAGCAACCCGAGCCGCCCGAGCCGCCCGAGCCGCCCGAGCCGCCCGCGCCGCCCCAGCAACCCGAGCCGCCCGGGCAACCTGAGGAGCCGAGCTCCTGCTCCTGCGTGGCTGCTGCTGCTCCGAGGCGTGCGCAGCTGCTGTTCTGCCGAGTTGCTGAGCCGCTGTGCTACCCGACTCTTCGTGCCCGGTGAGACCATCAGCTGCTGCAATGGCCACCCCCAGTGTCCTGTCTTTTGACGCTGAGGGTCGCGCCATTGACTTTCCAGTCTGGATTGAGGACCTGCAGCTGTACTTACTGTGCGATGCGATCGATGAGGTTTCTCTCTTTGACTTTGTCTCTGGAGCCGTCCCTGCCCCTCCTGCTGATGCTGACCCTGCTGTTCGCTCCAAGTGGGCCACACGCGATGCTGCTGCACGTCTTGCTGTGCGTCGCCACCTCCCTTCCTCCGAGCGTGCCCACTTTAGTCAGTGCAAGACCGCTCAGGCCTTGTACGACGCTGTAGTTGCACGCTACTCCTCCCCTTCCTCCGCTACGCTGAGCCGCCTCATGCTACCGTTTCTCTTCCCTGACCTCGCTGCCTTTCCCACTGTTGCTGACCTCGTTACCCACCTCCGCGCTAGTGACACTCGCTACCGCGCTGCCCTTCCTGCTGAGTTCCGCGCCGCAAACCCTCCTCCCATGTACATCACTCTCTACTTTCTCGTCACCCGTCTCCCTGAGTCCCTTCGTGTCGTTAGGGACCAGTTTCTCTCTGTCTGTCCCACCACCCTCACTGTCGACCTCCTTGAGGAGTCCCTGCTAGCGGCTGAGAAGAGCATCGTCGCTGTAGGGGCCTCTCGGGGTGACCCTCGCACCCCCATCTTTGAGGGGTGTTCTCCTTCCCCCCTGCTGCCCTCTGTCGCCTCTGCCGCTGCGGCCGACCTCGCTGGTTTTGAGTCGGTCGGTGCGGCGTCTGCCCCCAGCGGTAGACGCCGCTCTGGCAAGGGCAAGGGGGGCAAGGGAGCGGGTGGAGCTAGAGGGGGCAGTGGCGGAGGAGGTGGGGGTGGCGGAGGGAGTGGGGGTGGCGGTGGAGGTGGTGGCGGGAGTGGAGGTACAGGTGGAGGCGGTGGAGGCGGAGGTGGCGGCGGAGGCGGTAGCGGAGGAGGCGGGGGCGAGGGTACCGGTGGGGGCGGTGGCGGTGGAGACGGGGGTGGCGGTGGAGGCGGGAGTGGCGGTGGCGGCGGGGGTCGGAGTGGCTCGTCCCAGCGGAGCAGCTCTGGGGGTGGCCAGCGCCAGCAGCAGCAGCAGCAGCAGCAGCAGCAGCAGCGCTCTCGCACCGTCCCCGCCCCTCAGCAGCTCCGTGAGTGGTACTTGCAGCGTCAGCGTGGTGGTGCGTTTGGTCCCTGCCCCTACGTTCTTCGCACCGGTGACCGTGCGGGGGAGAGGTGTGGAGGCACCCACGCAGCCCGCCGCTGCTTTGGCCGCCTGACCGACGCCTGGCGTCAGCAGTTTCCGGAGGCCGCTGAGATCCCCCGCTGGGGGGAGCTGTCTAGGGCTGGTGTAGCCATTTATGATCTTGACTTTGATGCTATTCTTTCTGCTATGTATGCTGTGACTGGTAGTGATGAGGATGACTGTTACCGGTGTTTCCCGCCCGACCCGGGCATTGGTACTGCTGCGTCAGGTGCTAGTGAGGCTGCTGCTCTAGGTGCCAGTGCGTCTGTGCTCTCAGGTACTGGTGAGTTTGCCCTCTCAGGTACTGTGTCGGCTTCGGCCTCTCACACCTTCACCCTTGACTCTGGAGCGTCTCGCTCCTTCTTTCGGGACCGCACCACTCTCACGCCGCTGAGTCGGCCGTTTGCGGTGTCCCTGGCTGACCCCTCTGGGGGGCCTGTCCTGTCTCGCTTCTCCACGGTCCTTCCGTGTCCGGCGGCCCCCTCTGGCACCCTGACTGGTCTCTACCTCCCCTCGTTCTCGACGAACCTGGTGAGTGGTGCTGACCTACAGGATGCGGGTGTCCACCAGTTCACTCCTGCTCGTCACCGAGTGACCCACTGCACGGAGGCTAGCACGGGACGCCACATGGCTACGTTTACACGTCGGCCAGGGTCGAGCCTGTACACACTGACCACTGCTTCTCCTCCAGGTGCTGAGTCTGGTAGGGTCCCTTCGTCTGGTCAGGTGTTTGCCGCAGCGTCCAGGTCTGGTCCTGAGTCTGCCCCCTGTTCGTGTCGTCGTCTGTCTCACGAGACCCTCCTCTGGCACCACCGCCTTGGCCACCCCTCTCTGCTTCGGCTCAGAGGCATGGCCTCCCGTCTTCTTGTGTCTGGTCTCCCCCGGTCTCTACCTCCCCTTCCTCAGGGCCCTGGCCCTACCTGTGTCCCCTGTGTCGAGGGGCGCCAGCGTGCTGCCCCTCACTCCTCCCAGTTTCCTCCGACAGAGGCCCCGTTGCAGACGCTTCACATGGACGTGTGGGGCCCAGCCCGCGTCCGTGGACAGGGTCAGGAGCGCTACTTCCTGCTCGTTGTTGACGACTACTCGCGTTACACCACGGTCTTCCCCTTGCGCAGCAAAGGTGAGGTCACTGAGGTGCTGATCGACTGGATCCGCGCAGCTCGTCTTCAACTCCGGCAGAGCTTTGGCTCCGACTTTCCTGTGTTGCGTCTGCACTCGGACAGAGGCGGAGAGTTCTCCTCTGGCCTTCTGCGTGCCTACTGTCGTGCGCGAGGCATCCGCCAGTCCTTCACGCTTCCGGACTCCCCGCAGCAAAATGGGATTGCTGAGCGCCGCATTGGCATGGTCATGGACGTCGCCCGTACGTCCATGATGCATGCGGCTGCCCCCCATTTTCTGTGGCCGTTTGCGGTCAGGTACGCCGCGCATCAGATCAACCTCCACCCCAGGGTCTCCAGGCCGGAGACCTCCCCAGCCCTGCTGTGGACGGGGAAGGTTGGCGATGCGTCGGCGTTCCGGGTCTGGGGATCTCGGGCGTTTGTCCGCGACTTGTCTGCGGACAAGCTGTCCCCTCGCGCTGCTCCCTGCGTCTTCCTGGGGTTCCCCCCCGACGCCCCTGGGTGGCAGTTCTACCACCCCACCTCTCGACGTGTTCTGTCCTCCCAGGACGTCACGTTCGACGAGTCGGTACCCTACTACCGCCTCTTCCCCTACCGCACTCCGTCCCTCCCCCCACCCCCGCTCTTCTTGGTACCAGGTCCCCCCCCGGTAGACCCCCTCCCCCCTCAGGGTCCTGCCCCTTCAGGTGTGTCCCAGGTAGACGCGGTCGAGCCTGTCGAGGTCACTGGTGACTCTGGTGCTGCTGCGGGAGCTGAGCCTGGGGGTGCGGAGCCTGGGGGTGCGGAGCCTGGGGGTGCGGAGCCTGGGGGTGCGGAGTCTGGGGGTGCTGAGCCTGGGGGTGCTGAGCCTGGGGGTGCTGAGCCTGGGGGTGCGGAGCCTGGGGGTGCGGAGCCTGGGGGTGCGGAGTCTGGGGGTGCTGAGCCTGGGGGTGCTGAGCCTGGGGGTGCTGAGCCTGGGGGTGCTGTGCCTGGGGGTGCTTCGTCTCGCCGGGAGCCACTCTCCCCACAGGAGCTGCGTGAGTGGTTTGCCAGGCGCTGGAGGCGTGCTACTGGTGCTGGTGGTTCTTCGGCTGCAGAGGGTACTGCTGCCGCGCGTCCCGGAGGTGCTCGTACTGTGGGTGCTGGAGCTGCTGGGTCTGAGGGTTCTCCTGGAGCTGGTGCTGCTGAGGGTGTTGGCGCTGTGCCTGCCGCTGACGGTCCGACTGATAGTGCTCCTGGTGCTGCTGCTGGAGGTTCTGGTGCTGCTGGAGGTGCTACTCTAGTGGGTGCTCCTGCTGAGGGTACTGGTGTTGTTCCTGCTGTTTCTGGCGTCGCCGCGCGGCCCCGACCGTACTTCGTTCCGCTCCTGCAGCAGGTTCTTGGTCTTACACCTCCTCCTCCCTTAGAGGGTCCGCAGCCTGTCCGGTCACAGCCACAGCTACAGCCTGCCTCCCCTTTGCCTGCTCCTTCTCCCTACGCTGGTCCGACTGGAGGTCTTACCGAGCGTCGTGAGCCTGCGTCTCGTCCTGCGTCGCCTGTTCGTACTGAGCGCGCTAGTGGTCGCGGGTCGCGTCAGCGTCCTCCTCCTGTCCCTGGCACGCACCGGATGTCACTGCGTCCGTCCACTGCTCCTCTACGTGCCCCTTTGCCTTCTCCTCCTGCTTCCTCTCTTCCTGCTCTTGCCGACCCGGAGTCGGACTCTCTTCGTGCTGCCAGTCCTACTGTCACGCGTCTTCTTGCTACTGCTGTCACTGACCCTTCCTTCGAGTCGTCTGCTGCTTCTGCCCTTGTCACTGAGCTTGTCGACTTTGCTGCACGCTGTCGTCTAGACTACGCTGCCAGTCTTGTCGCTGAGTCTGAGTCTGCCTGTCCTCCGTCCGTCGGGGGTGAGTGTGCCCTCGGCACGGACGTCCTTGAGGACAGGCAGGAGGAGTTCCAGTGTCTGGCAGCCGCTTCACCTCATCTCGCGTCTGTACTGCTAGCCCCTGAGGGAGACCCGGATGCACCAGACATCCCGACTCCGCGCTCTTACGCGGAGGCGATAGAGGGTCCCTACTCCTCTCAGTGGCAGGCAGCTATGGATGCAGAGATGGCTTCCTGGAAGTCCACAGGCACCTACGTCGACGCTGTTCCCCCTCCTGGGGCGAACATCGTCAGTGGCATGTGGATTTTCAGGGTGAAGCGGCCGCCGGGTTCACCGCCTGTCTTCAAGGCGCGTTACGTGGCTCGTGGCTTCAGTCAGCGGCAGGGGGTTGACTACTTTCAGACCTTCTCCCCCACCCCGAAGATGACTACTCTTCGGGTTCTGCTGCACGTTGCTGCTCACCGTGACTACGAGCTGCACTCTCTCGACTTCAGCACAGCTTTCTTGCAGGGCAGTCTGCACGAGGAGATCTGGCTGCGTCGCCCACCTGGCTTCACTGGGTCTTTCCCTCCTGGTACCCAGTGGAGTCTCCGGCGTCCAGTCTACGGTCTCCGCCAGGCGCCTCGTGAGTGGCACGACACACTGAGGACTACGCTCGCGGCACTTGGGTTTGCTCCGTCTACTGCCGACCCGTCGCTGTTTCTGCGCACCGACACCTCTCTGCCGCCGTTCTACATCCTCGTGTACGTCGACGACTTGGTCTTTGCCACAGCTGACACTGCTGGACTCGCCTACGTGAAGTCCGAGCTGCAGAAGAGACACACGTGCACTGACCTGGGTGAACTGCGTAGCTACCTTGGCTTGCAGATCACCCGGGACAGAGCGCGCCGCACCATTACCCTGACTCAGTCACACATGGTGCAGCAGGTCCTTCAGCGCTTCGGCTTCACGTACTCCTCGCCTCAGGCCACTCCTCTGCCTACTCGCCACTCACTCTCAGCTCTGCCTTCGGATGAGTCCGTAGAGTCGAGTGGCCCGTTTGCAGAGCTTGTTGGCTGCCTCATGTACCTGATGACCTGCACACGTCCTGACCTTGCATACCCTCTTAGCATTCTCGCACGCTATGTTGCTCCTGGGAGACACCGACCAGAGCACATGGCTGCAGCGAAGAGGGTGTTGCGCTACTTGTGCAGCACGTCGGGCATGGGGCTAGTGCTTGGAGGGCGCAGTCCAGTGGTCCTCACTGGGCACGCAGACGCTTCTTGGGCTGACGACCAAGCTACGCAGCGGTCGTCACAGGGTTACACCTTCAGCCTTGGTTCCGGCTCTGTTTCGTGGCGGGCTACCCGCTCGTCTTCTGTTCTCGGCTCCAGTTGTGAGGCTGAGATCTACGCTGGGGCTATGGCTGCGCAGGAGTTACGTTGGCTCACCTACCTGCTGACCGACCTTGGAGAGCAGCCTCGTTCTCCTCCAGTCTTGTACGTAGACAACAAGGCCATGCTGGCCTTGTGTCGAGAGCAGCGACTGGAGCACAGAACGAAGCACATTGCTCTCCGCTACTTTCTTGCTCGTGAGCTACAGCAGCGTGGACAGTTGCGACTTGCGTACGTGGCCTCTGAGGCCAACACTGCTGATGTCTTCACCAAGGCACTTGCGCCTTGTGATCATCAGCGTTGTTGCACGCAGTTGGGTCTTGTGCCTGTCTTGCCTCACTTGCTCTCCTCTTGACCTTGCTTGTACCTTCGCCTATATATACTCTTGCTCTTGCTTGCTTGACTCTTGTATATCTCTATATATGATCTTGCATGTGAACTGGCCTTCTGGCCTTTGAACTTGTGCTCGGAATGCGTGGTGACTTTGTGATCCACCCTGAGCTTTGCTTTGGTTTGCTTGACTGGTCTTGTGACCCCTTGTTCTCCCCCACTTTGCCTATGGGGGTGTGTCGGAACATATAGCTTACTTGTTTCTGTAGGCTATAGTGGGGTATCCCATAAGGGGTACAACCCAATTAGGGTTTCCTATTTGTACTCACTTCATTCATAGTTCATTCATTCTCGTTCACTTCTTCTCAATGCGGAACCCTCCGTCTTTTTTCGGTGTGAACAGTATCGGTGCGGCGAACGGTGACGAGCTCGGTCGGATAAACTGCTTCTCTAACAGGTAATCTAACTGCTTTCTTAACTCGTCGAGCTCGGGCTGTGTCAGTCGAAATTGCCGCTGTACAGTTGGCTGTGCCCCCGGTTCTAACTCGATCCTATGGTCGTGCGCCCGCTGAGGTGGCAGTCCCTGTGGTAAATCATCCGGAAATATCCTCGGGAACCGTTTCTGTAGTGCCTGTAGTTCGGTCGGTACAGCTGCCAGCAGTTTCTCCAAATCACTCGGCTGCTCATCTTTTTCTACGAGTGCGATATCCACTGCGTACACGTCAGCTCCAGCAGCGACAGCCCGTTTCATCGTGATGGCGTTGACTTGGACTGTCGAAGATTCGGGTGGCTGCCAGCGAGGTAGAACGACCCAGTTACCACTACTTCGCACTGTGCAGCTCCCCGTCGTCCAGTCGATCCGTGGGTTGTACCGTCGCAGCCAATCACGTCCCAATAAAATGTCGTGCCCATCCAGTGTCGTCGCGAGCATTTCCTGTGTAAACCCGAAGTTCCCCCCGCAGCGGACTTTTACGCGCTCCACCTTTTCCCGTATGGCCAGGGGCGTGCCGTCGACCAAGCGTGCATCTATCTCAGGTAAACATCGGTTAAGCGTTAACTGTAATTTTCGTGCGGTTGCGGTATTAACTAAGCTGTGGCTTGCTCCTCCGTCAATGAAGATCTTCACTGCTGCTCCCTGTATTTTCCCGTAGATCAGTACCGGGCAATCCGTCGCTGTACCCTCCTTATTCATCCGAGCCCGATCGATGGCGTGAATCGGTACTGTGACTCGGTGAGGGTCGGTGTGGTTGGGCGAGCAGGCAGTCTCGTCAGTAGTTGGCCCAACTTCTACTGACTGCTGGCGTTTCCCTGCCTCTGAGACTCCCTCCCCTGCTCTGCTCCTCGACGCCTCAGCTCCTCTGGACATTCGCTCTTGCGATGGCCCGGCCGGTTGCAAGCAAAGCAGCGCCCTCTAAACGGCGCGGCAGCTGCATTCGCTGCGACGGCATGTACAGTGGCGTGCTCGGTCGGTCCCCGAGGACGATGTCCGTAATAGGACCCCGGTCTCGGTCGGCGTAGGATATCGATTTTCTCGGCGAGCGCGAGGATCTCGTTGAAATTCGAGAGCCCGCGTAGCATTATCTCGTGCGAGATGTCCGGCTTCAGCCCTCCGACGTAACGGTCCACCCGCTCCGCCTCATGCATGTAGCCGACCTGTTCGCAAAGTGCGAGAAACCCGCTGGTGTAGTCTTGAACTGACCCGAGCTGGCGCCAAGTGCGCAGTTTCTGACGCGCCGAAATCGAGGCCGCGATCGGCTCAAAGCGCGCCCGAAGCCCTGCGCACCACGCATCCCACGTGCTGTATTGGGCGGTTTCGCAGAACGAACTCCAGGTAACAGCTGGACCCGAGGGCCCTTCCTCGTGCGACGGTGGCTCGTAGGCGCGCGGCGACGTCACAATGACTCGCCACCAGTCCATGGCGGGGCCCCTGAGTAGTGAAACCGCATACCGGATCTTGGCGGCGTCCGACTCGACGTAGTTGGCGTCGAAAAACACATTCATCGTGAAGACCCACGATTGAACTGTCGGGCCGCCGCGTTGGCTTGGGTCGAAGCAGGGCGGGCGTTGCGGCTTGAGTGGCATTGGGGTCATCATGGCGTTCTCGCCACTTGTCGCCGCAAACTCCACGTGCCGACGGGCTTCTCGGGGCTCCCGTGGGCTTAATGCGCTCTTGTTCCCTCCCATGCCGGGCATCGGTTGGGCTGCGCCGTCACTGGCTGCGCCTGAGCGCTGTCCCGTGCTGTTGTGTTGCGTTGGTGTGCCGGATGAGATGACGATGGGCTCCTCCGAATGTGCAGATGCATTGGTTGGTGCGTGTGATGTCGTCGGTACATTCACCGTTGACTGTTGACGGGCGGAGTCACGTTCCGCCGTGAGAGTCGCGATTTCGAGCGCCGAATCCTCCAATTGACGCACGAGACGATCGAGTTGCTCCTGCGTCAACGTGGCGAGATTGAAATCGGCCATGGCAGGGGTGTCGGGCAAGCTCAGCGAGAGCCTCGGTCGTGGCCGTGCGTGCTTTCAAGAGAGCACTACGAGCGGCGGTGCTGTGTCGCTGAGAGACGTCTACCCCCCCCAAAAATTGAGATAGTGGGAAGCGAAGGTGTGGATGCGGTCCGAGATGAGATCGTAGGCTCTGATACCAAGTGTTACGAGTGCAATTGAGTGAACGAACGAGAATTGCAATATCGAAGCAAGAATACAAATGAGCGAAGGCATGAGCGAACTTTATATAGCGAAACTACAGTGGTAACGGTAATGGTCGCGCGACGAGCCTGGGACTGAGGTTGGGAAAATGTCGAAGCGTAGGCCCGGAGCGCGGGTTACCAGCCGAGCCGTGAGGTCGGGATGCGATGTGCGAAAAGGGCGGGATGATGAATGATGCGATGGTCGCGAGTGGTAACGGTGCTGACTGAGGTGCTACAGTGATGTACGCGTTGAGCAGGGACGCGAAGTAAGGAAAAGGGAATTTCCTTACAGTTTGTCAAAATGTTCATTCGGAGCATAATATAATATTGCTATTAGTCATACTCAGTACATCAAATCACCTGTACGATGATGTCCAGCAAATGAGTGTTGAGTCATGCAGTTATCACAAGATTTTGTTGTTTTGCCTTCAAGAGATGTGACAACACATCATGTTGCTACAGCGAAGACACGATGATAACCGCGAGTTGGTACAACCATCGACGGCTTTCCGTGATCGTGCTCGATCCGTGTACCAACTAAAGAAGCCGTGTAATTGGTTGTTTGAAATGTTCCCCTGCTTGCGGCCCAACCATCGTCTCGAGGGGTGAGACTTCGGGAGCTATATAAAATCTGATCACCTGCAAAGACTAGCTCAGCTTTCCTGACGTCGCTCAACAACGTTTATTCCCAAGTTACGATTCTCTTGTATTCCGAAGGTCGCGTAGCAACATAGCAAGTAGCAGTGCGTCGCCGAATCTGCTTTGTTTTCCTAGCTTCAGTTATTATGGCTCCAAAGGTCGAGGGAGAGCAGAAGGCAGCCAAGAAGGGCCCAAAGAAGGAACCCACGGCAAAGAAATCTCCAGGAGCAGGAAAGAAGCTTGCGGGGGAGAAGGCGGAGAGGAAGAAGTCCCGGAAGGCCGTAACAGAAACGTACAAGATTTACATTTATAAAGTTTTGAAACAGGTAAGCTCGTGAGGTTCCCTTCGTGGCCCTAGATCGTTCCGTGTTATATTGAGCAGGGCTGACGCATTTCGTATACGCCGTGTTTTTTCATATACGATGCTCCATTGCAGGTGCATCCGGACACTGGCATTTCGTCCAAGGCCATGTCCATCATGAACTCTTTCATCAACGACATTTTTGAGAAGCTGGCGACGGAGGCGTCGAAGCTGGCTCGGTATAACAAAAAGCCCACGATCACGTCTCGCGAGATTCAAACAGCAGTCCGGCTTACCTTGCCTGGCGAATTGGCGAAGCACGCAGTGTCAGAGGGTACCAAGGCCGTCACGAAGTTCACCAGCGCGTGACTTCCGTGATATAAATTCGACGCTGTTGAGCCACAGCCGAGTATTTTTGTTCCTTATGGGCCCTTGTGGCCTCTGTATAGTTTTAACTATGTTAATGTACTAGACCTCAGCTCTGAAACCTCCAAACACGATGTCTTAGTAGCTGGTGTCCTAGTGGTTTATGATCACATCTGGGTTGGGCATAGTGAGTTGATCCCACATACAAGCGGGTACACCTGGGCTCCACTAATTTCAAGCCCTGGAAAATGTTTTCAGAGACACCCTAGACCAGATTCAGCCGTATCTTTCAGACGCCCAGAATCAAAACGATATTGAGGACACTCTCCTCAACGATTGTTCAAGACAATAAATCCCTCGGTGGATCAGGCTTACCACCCACTCTGACGGGAAAATTTTCTAGTTGCGACCTTCGTTGCGTCATCGCCCTCACAAGGAGTCCGAAACCTTACCCACTTCAAAATATGTTTCACTCTGTACAGCCCTTGGTCCCAGACATAATAAGGGTAGCTACCCGCGAGCGCCCAATTTCGGGCCTTGAAATTAGTGGAGCCCAGGTGTATGACAGAACTGCAGGTGGACAACGTCTGGATGCAGTATTTGCGATCAAATGAGACCAATGGTGGGCAGAACAAAGTTGTGCTGCATACAGTAAAAGTTTAGTGTACACGAGACGGGACTTTTGAGACTCCAAAGAACCCTCGAATCACACAACTGTCTCCCTGAAGGACCTTCAAATTTCGACGATCTCCATGTCCACCTCATGCTTCCACCTCCCCCAGCCCCAGCTGGATTTCCAACTTTTAGCACCACTAGTTCTTCTCTTGGAGTTCGGCTTTTGAGGGCTCAACATAGTTTCTGTCCATAGTTTGACCTAGATGTTTGCCCAAGATACTTTCGCCTCGCGCGTTTGTTTCCGTCAGCAAGACCTTTTATGTTGGAGGGTTTGTTCAACTGTCAACGGATTTCGTCATCATGTCTTGTCGTTCATCAGCTGACCTTACCGCCGGCCCTTGCGTAATAGAAGGAAATTTGGCTGATAGAACACCGAATCATCGATAGAATGCATTTTGAACGATAGAACGTAGCCAGTGTCCGCATCATTTCCGAGTCTGCCACGTGTCACGTTACGACACTATGTTTACGCCGAACGACATTCCTCCGTCCCTCGAGTCAGCTCCAACCTTCCGCCCTCCCCCGGAAAACGAGGCCGCGCAAAGCGCAAGCGCGTACGACCTCGTTCCGCCGTCCCTCGAATCAGTCCCGACCTTCCGCCCACCCCCCGCCGATAGCGCATCCTCACGGGGGCTTGGCATTCCACGAGGGAATGGAAAGGCTTCGGATTTAAACATTTCAATATCGCTCTCGACCAATTCAAGGGAGACTCAGGGCGGAGGTATTGATCCTAACGGGGGCGACTATAACGAAGATGATGACCGGGATGGGGTGTTATCCCCCGCTACTCCCACTTTCACCTCGTCAGGCGTGAAAACGATCCGACCTGCAAGAAGCCCTGGACACGTGGCTCATCCAGAACCATCCGGCCCACACGATCTCACCTTCTCTCGACCCAATCACGCCTCCGCTCCCGCCAACCATGGGGTCCCCGCCGAACGCCCTCCGCGCAGCTCCTCCCGCGGCCCGCGCGACCTCTCCGCGCTCACCATCAGCTCCCCCCATCCCAGCAGCAGCTCCGCGCGCACCCCGCGCGACCTCTCCGCGCTTACCGCGCTGCTGGAGCCTCCGCGGGAGATGCGCCACAACGGCAGCTTCCGCAGCAGCAGCGCGAGCGGACCGGGCGCAACCCCCAGGGGGATGAGGAGCGGAAGCTTCCGCGCAAGCACCCTCCGCAGCAACAGCAGCAGCGGGGGCGGAGGCGGTGTGGGCGGCGGGGGTGTAGGTTTAGGGGGAGGCAACACCGGTGGCAGGTCGTTTAGAAAAGCTTTGTCTTCAAGTGCGAAAATGTTGAACGCTGTTTCTGCTGTTGGCGAAGGCGTTGGCGAAAGTGGTCCTTACGGTAACCCTAGGGCTACCAGACCAGCTACTTCGTACAGTAAATCGCCCACGCGGCGAAGGCTTGCGAGCTCCCATGCGTCCCGGTCTAGACGAAACCTGCTCCCGCCAGCAGCACCAACAGCAGGAGGAACAGGAGCAGGCGCAGGGGCAGGAGCGGGAGCAGGAGCAGCAGCAGGAGGAGCAGGGGCAGGAGGAGCAGATTCAGCTGGTATGGGAAACGGTATTGAACTGGCTGAGAGTTTTTTCCCTGAAGCTGACTTGCTCGTCCTAGACGACTTAGAAGGTTTGGAAGAGGAGGAAGAGGAGCAAGACGCGGAGGAGGCGGAGGAGGGAGCGGAGGGAGGGGAGGGGGAAGCAATGGGTGGTGAGGAGGAGAGAGCGTTTTTAGAGGGGAGCTATGAAGCTCAAGCTGCGGCTGCTGCGGCGGCAGTGGCTGCAGCGTCTGCAGCGCTCCTAGCTGCGAAATCTCCCCGGTTCTCAAAGGCCACTCCTCGCTCCTTCAGCTCCCATCGTTCGTTCAAATCCTCTCGAACCCTCAAGTCCCCACGAGAACAGCGTTCCCCTAGACTTGCTGGTTCTTCCTCTTTCTCCCACTCTCCTCCCCACTCCTCTTCCCTCCTCTCCTCTTCCCTCCACTCCTCTCCTCTGCACCCATCCTCCTCTGTACGTTCCTCCACTCCCCGAGGCCACCCCGCCCGCACCCCAAGGTCGCTCCGAACCTCCTCCAGCTCCAGGTTCGGACAACCCGAACCTGATAGGGGTTTTGGGGAAGCAGATGGTGCTGCTGAGGGCAGCACAGGTCCTGCTGACGATATAGACGATATTGTTCCTGAATCTCCCGCCTCCCCTCGTTCCTCCTCCTACTCCTCTTCCTCCCACCTCTCGCGTCCAAGATCTCCCTTTAAAAGTGACTTTACCCGTGGTGACAGTAAGGGATTTGGCACACGTGACTATAACGAGGGGAAGGGAGGCCAGGAGGTGGTGCAGGATAAGGAATTGGAGCAGAGCTTTCCAGGTACTCCGAAATTCCTGCCCGAAAATTTGGGGTTGGAGAGGCCGGTCAGCCCGCTGAGAAGTCCATCTGCCCGGATGAAAGCTGGGGAGGGGGTTACGGCAGGACTTCTGAACAGGCTTATGCTGGCTGATCCGTTCGCAGGTGGGGAGGCAGGGGGGAGTGGGAGTGGGATTGGTGGGGTGAAAAGGGATGGAAGGGGAGGTGAAACACAGGCAGACAGGGAGAAGGTAGAAGTAAAGGCAGGAGCAGAGGCAGGAGCAAAGCCAGAAAGAAAGGCAGAAGCTGACGATGCAGGGAAAGCGGAAAGGGCAGTGATGGAGGAAAGAAAAGGAGGCGGAGAAGAAGCAGAGGAGAGAAGTCAGCAGCACAGTCAGCATCCTAGTCAGCAAGCAGGCGAAGGCCGCGACACAAGGGGGAACCAAGGAGCAAAAGTAGTAGGAGAGTGTCTGCCCAAGCAAGGCATATCGATTGAAATCCCAACCAGCCCTGTAGCCTTCCCTCGGGCAGCTTCCGAACCTTCTGCAGTTGCCGAAGCTGGTGCCGAAGCTGTGGGTGCCGAAGCTGGGTACGTTCGGCTGGCCACCGAAGCTCCGCGCCGAAGCAGCTTTGATCTGGCGTCCCCTTTGGCCCAAGCCGTGCTGCCTCGAGACGTTTCCATGTTCCTGGGAGAGAGTGAGGGAGTGAGTGAGGGAGTGAGTGAGAGAGAAAGAGAGGATGGAGGCGTGCAGAATGTGAGTGAAGCAGAAGGGAGGAGTGAGAAAGGAGGGGATGGTGTGGGAGACGGTGGGGGGGAAGGAGGTGATCGGGGAAAAGGGAGGGACGAGAATGGTGTTGCTGCAGATGCTGCTGCTGCTGCAACTGGCACTAATGCAGCTAATACGCTTCCTGCTCACAGTGTTTCTAATGGCATTCCTCCGAAACCGAAGCGGCGAAGCGAGAAGGGCGAGGGGAAGGAGAGAGAGAAGAAGGAGAGCAGCAAGAGCAGCAGCAAGAGCGGCAGCGGCGGCGAGAAAACTAGCAGCAAAACGCGTAGCAGAGCGAGCAGTAGGGCCAGCAGCAGGGGGAGTGAAATTGAGGTTGCTGTTGATTCAGAGGCAGTTTCTAGGTCTGTATCGGAAGCCAGTTTAGCTAGTGCGAGCACTGAGAGAATAGTGGAGGCTGGTGAAAGTGGGAAAACGGATACGGGTACTGAGAACGACGGGGATAGAAAGCATAAGAGCAGCAGTAGCAGGAGCAGTAGCAGGCACAAGGACGAGAGTAAAAGCAAGGGCGGGAGCAGCAGCAAGTCTAAGAGTGAGGAGAAAGAAAAGGAACGAATGAAGGATAGGAGTGACAATAAGGAGAAGAGACGAGGAAGAGAGGGGGCTGGTGAGAAAGAGAGGGAGAGATCGAAAAGCAAGGACAGGCATAAGGAGAAGAAGAGGGATGAAGCGGAGAAGGGGGAGGGGAAGGAGGGAGAGAGGGATGAGGGGAAGGAGGGAGAGAGGGATGAGGGGAAGGAGGGAGAGAGGGATGAGACGAAGAAGCATTCGTCTCGTTCCAGTACAAGCAGGTCGGATAGAGAGTCGAGAAAGGAGCGGGAGGGAAGCAGCAAGGAGAGCAGCAGTAAGAGGGACAGCAAGAGAAGTAGTAAAGAAAGCAGTAAGGAAAGAAGCAAGGGGAGCAGCAGGTCGAGCAAGGACAAGGAAGCGAAAAAGAGCAAGCATGGGACTAAAGAGGGGAGGGATCCTGAGGGGGCTGAAAGCATGGATGCTAGTATTGCATCTGAGAGTGTGGGTGGGTCGAGCAGGCGAGGGGAGGTGGAGAGTCAAGAAGGAACGGAGAGGAGTTGTAGCATTGGGGAGGACGGGTTCCACCCAGGCTTCTGGGAAACCCTTGCTGCTGGTGGCAGCACTGCTGGTGCTTCTGGTACTGCTGCTGGTGCTGCTGCTGATGTTGCCGCTGATGGTGCTGCTGACGAGGAATCATCCACACAGATGCCACCTAAGACTCCTAAAACCCTTCTGGGGGGTTTCGGGGGTTCAGGGTTCAACAGCCGCAGCACGGGCAGTAAAGACTCGCTCTCTCGACTGAGCACCTCGTCGCGACCCTCCACCTCCCTCTCCTCGCGTCCCGGCACGTCGTCTCGCAAGTCTGGAGCGTCGAGCTTGAATTTCGTGGAGAGCGAGTTTGATGCGATTGTGCAGGAGTTTTCTCGGTCGAAATCGACGGGCTCGAAAGGGGTTTCGGGGGGGAGACGAGCGGGGGATGGGAGGAAAGAGGGGGGAGGGCTAGTGGAGGAGGAGGGGGAAGGGGAGAGGGGAGAGGAGGGTGAGGGAGAGGGAGAGGGAGAGGGAGAGGAGGAAGTGGGGACGTATGGGAAGGAGCCGGTTTTGAGAGGCGAAGGGAAGGAGGGGAAGGAGGGGAAAGGGGAGGCGAAGGGGGAGAGGAAAGGAGCAGCAGGAGGGGCGGCTGGACGTGCAGCAACAGCAATGGCTGCCGCGTTTCGCGAGACCTCTCAAAGGGCTGTAGCGACAGCTTCATTCGCGCCACCCCCCTCGCCCCGAGTGCTTCTATCGAAGGTGGAGAAGCTGTGGAAAAACTCGGGGAGAAGGTCACAAGGGAAAGGAGGAGCAGGGGGTGGTGGTGAGTGTTCAGATGTCCTTGTTATATCCCATGAGGGGGAGGAAGAGACGGATCCAGTGGAAATGTTAAGGCGGGTGGAAGAGGAGCAAAAGAAGAGAGGATCTGTGGGGGCGCAGGGGTGGGGGGCGATTGGGCATTTGAATGCGGATGATAGGAGGATGTTTTGGAGGCCTTCTTTGCCGCGGTTGGAGGAAGGTGAGATGGACGAGGAGACAGTTTCCGACTCTGAAAGGACACCCAAAGACCGTAGGTCAAAATCGTCTTCAGTTTGAGTAGGTGGTATTTATTCGATTTGTATCGGTAACATTTCTTTGGTACATAATTATTACCGTAGGCGAAACATGCAAGCGGTAACACGGTGCGTGCGAGCTAGCTAGTGCGATGCTGGCAGCGAGGTTCGGGCTAGTACCGAAGCGTAGGCTGACTCGGGCCAGTCCAGTGATGCTTGGTTTGGTTAATTGTGCGCGCGAGGCTGGCGAAGCCCCGTTAGCAGTAGCGGGCGAAGAAACGGTTGGTCCTGTACGCGGTGTTGAAGCACGCAGTAAAGAAGAATGCCTAACAATATTTACAGTTAGTCTCAAATATACGAAGTGCTGTAATTTCATGCGATGCACTACCCTTTTTTCTGTGGTGAAGTCTGGTTGTACGAGTGAAAGGCACATCACAGACGTACCGTCTGTACCCGCCCATGGCGGCTCGTGCACTTTTATTGGTTGACCGCCCTGAGCGCTTTTCTTGTGTGTCGTCAGCACGTTTCGCGCAATACGGAGAACGTTGTTTGGCGAAACGTTACCAGTAATTGTTTCACTTCAAATGTGAACTGGATGATTGTTCGTTACTCTTGGCCGCTTGACTATTTCGCGTCGGGCTTCATCCACGAAACCGGTTCAACTGGTCACAAGAGTGAGCAACGCGCCGTGCGGGCGACACCTTGACACTCACACCGGATGCTGCGCGTGTCCATCAGCACCACCAACAAGCCCCTCTCAATGCGACACGACGCGACGTGACGCGACGCGACATGCCTTCACTTCCATCCCGCCTTGCAATCCATCCGCGATGAAGGAATTTCCGGGGATAGTTCCCTCAAAACCATACCAAAACGTCAGGTGATGACAAAATTGGTTTTGGAATCGTAATGAAACTTCCTAAACCGATTAAAATAGACACCGGCGAAACCTCCGAGTTTTAGCTTCCACAACCATGTACACGCTCACCACCACCTGCACGTTCAGTTGTTGGCCCCAAATCAAGCTCTTGCACCCCTTCAACCCTGGGAAGTGGCAAGCTTGGGGAGCCTAATAATTAGTCATTTACCCCATTTCAATCTCTTGCTCAGGAGCGTTTGACGGAGTAATAGTGAAGACCACGTTCTTGCGTCTCTTATCAAGTCGTCATTACAAACGCCTAGCACACTTGGGGCCTCGTAGCACTGTGAAAACTTCTGATGTGTCCCACCAAGTGACTTCAGTCAGACTCAAAAGGTCACTCGTCACACCATAAGCAGAACCGACGGAAAGCAGAACAGCAGGAAATCAAAGCAGCTCACCAGACCTCTTCGCCTCGGGCCTTATCTCATCACCATGAAACGCCACGTGCGGTCCGTCCTTCCCGCCCTCGCATACCTCCTCGTGCCTCTCGTCCTCTTACTAACGCGTACAGCCGTGGCGCAGCAGTATCCGCTATGTCCTTTAACGAAGCAGCCGCCGTCGCTTCCAACAGTCCCGTACCGCCGCTGCATGGATGCCGCGGCTGCGTCGTGCTGCACGGACTGCAAGGAGATTCAAAACGCGCTTGCGGGGGTGTCGGCGAACGTTTCGATCATCATGCCGCAGCTGCTCACGCCGCTAGGGCCCATGAATGAAGTCGACTACTCGGGAACTACGGTACGTACGGAAATAACTCATTAATTAGTGGTGGTAAAGTCAGGTTTGCTGCGGTACAGATGAGTTCTGCCGTTTCTATCATCATGCCGCAGCCGCTCACGCCGCTAGGGCCCATGATGGAAGTCGACTACTCGGGAACTACGGTACGTATGGAAATAGCTCGGTAATCAGTGGTGGTAAAGTTAGGTTTGCTGCGGTACAGATGAGTTCTGTCGTTTCTATCATCATGTCGCAGCCGCTCACGGCTCTAGAGACCAAACATTCTCGAGAACCTTGCAAGTGCTCGTGCCGTTAAGACCGCTATTTTGGAGCTGCTCTCAAGAGCTGCCCTATTTTAGCTTCAGAGCGTTTTCAAAAGAAACCCCCATTGAGCACCCCTAAATGAAGTCGACCACTCAGGAACAACGGGCCTCGTCGGGTTTTTTTCTCACAATTCTGCTTCAGTAGTACTCCTGCAACCATTTTCTAATCATAAACTCGTAAACCACCCTTTCTTCGTGTAACACGCGTGTTCTCATCTTTTTCGTGCCTCGTATGCAGGCGTGCGACTATCTGTACGGCTTGGACGACTGCCAGTTTCATCTCGAACAGCTCCTCTGCGCGTTAACTTGTAACCCCGGTACGTACGTCGTTACGTCCGTTAGTTCCGCGTTATTATGTGAACCCACCTTCTTCCTCGTCTCTTCCCCTTTATTCACTAATTTCTTTTCCCTTGGGACTTACACATCCGACGGCAGGCGCGTTTACTCAGTCAAACACCGTTCTGTTCGCCGTTCGTTATGTCCTCCCCACTTTTCCGTCACAGATTCCGGCAACTACGTGTTCGTGAAGGCCGGCAGACCCATTCTGCGAGTCTGTCCGACGTACGCGCAAGAAGTGTTTCAGTACTGCAAAGACGTCTCACGTGAGTGTAGATCAGTTTGTTTGTCAGTGTTTCCTTTCGTTTTTCACTGCACCCTTCGCGGAAGAAGTGTTTCAGTACTGCAAATACGTCTCATGTGGATACCAGATGTTTTTGTGATGATTTTCTTGCAACTTTCGCTGCACCGCTCACGTGACTGCCAAGCCTTTTTATGTTTCTTTTTTTCTTTCATCGTTTCGATTCGTTATGTGCCTTGTCATCCTCCCACACTTATTGCGCTGATTCTCTTTCGTACTCATAGCGGGCACTATGCTGCTTGGAGCAGGCTTTCCACTCCACAAAGGAGTTGCTCCTGGGGCGTCTATTCATTTTTTCTTCTCAAACTCCCCCATCTCTACCCCGTCTCTCCCCCATCTCTCCCCCATCTCTCCCCTATCTCTCCCCTATCCAAATCAGTGGGCACTGTGCTGGTCGGAGCAGGCTTCCCCACTAAGGAGCTCCTGCTGGGTCGTCTTTTCACTCCGCTCGTGCAAAAGCTCGGCATTGGAAATGTCGCCTTCATTGTTTCCGAGGTGAGACTCCCGTCGACTTTTTAAGTCAACTGAAAAGTCAAGCTCGGCATTGGCAATGTCGCTTTTATCGTTTCGGAGGTGAGACTCCGGTTATTCAGGTGAGTTCCTGGTAAGAAAAGCATGATTTGATTTCTTATCGGCCCTCCCTGCAAACTTATCCGCGTGCCTGTTGTTTTTGTGTTCTCCTTCTAGTACTTGGCTTGCACCCTTGCTTCAACAAGGGAAGTTTTTTAACTTTCCGTCTCCCTCTTCTCCCTTTCTCACCCCCCCTTTCCGTCCCACTTCCCTTCCCCTTCCTCCTGTCCCCCATCACACAACAGAAAAATTGCTACAGTGGCCCTGCAGCTCTCCCCGAGCAGCCCGCCTGCTGCGACCCTCTTTACGTCCCTAAGGAGTGCCCCTACGGCTCCGTAGACACAAAGAAATACGCGGCCTTCATCGGCCGTTCGATGGACGGCGGCAATGCGTCCAACGCTTGCCAGTGGTTCCCACTCCCAGAGGATCCTAATGCTGCGCCGCTGCCCGAAAATCCTCCACTTCCTTACATTACCGGAGCGGCACATGACCCACCACCTCCTGATGTGGGCACACCTTGGTCCTCTGAGCCTGTGCCTAAGAGCAATCCAAGTGTCATGAGTTATAAAGGGGCGGGACGTGTGAATATTGCTGGTGCAGCAGCTTTTATAGCTACTCTGACTGCTGCTGTTAGTGTTTTTGCTGGTTGATTAGCATATATACTGGTACTAATTCTTGATTTGGCATTCACGTCATTGCAGGCAATGCATTCGCAAGTTCGATATTCCCTCATTTTTGTACTAATTCTTTATCAGTTATACCGAACAGGTTCATCTTCGTAGTTTGTGAACTAATCAGTAAGTTTGCCAAATAAATTGGTCCTGCTATTTTTGCGAAAGATTCGACGGTGCGCGTATGTCCAATTTATTCCGTCCATCAATTCGCTTGGTACTATACCCCGCCCACTCGTACCTCATCCAGAAGGCGGTTTGTGACAAGGAACAAAACAGCCACGAATAATGATCTCATAACTGACAACGTTCACAAACAGCTCCGACAAGGAAATACAGCAGGGGAGTTTGGATGCTGTGTTTATTGATCCGCTTGTGCGCGGAATGAATGTAGCTCCTTGGGACTCTCCTGACCTTCGAACAGAAACGGACCTACCTTTCAAAAATCCACACTGGTTTCACTCACATCCTTCTAAGCATGCGCACGACCATTCCCCACGCTCATTTCGCATGTCTCATCGGAGCAAGGTTAGTCATTGAACTTCACGCCTCGTTTATTAGCATCCGCCTCCGCATTATCCGCGTTTGCCTTGAACGTATTGAACCTGGTCGTCAGCGCCCCCACGGTTCTCTCCTGGCTCGCGCGCACCGCCGCCTTGGAATTAAGCACCGCCTTGGCGCTGCGCTGCACCGCCAGCTTCTGCTGCGCAATCGCATTCGACGCCTTCACGTCCGCGTCCGCCGCCTTGGTGCTGGCAATCTTCTGCTGGTACATCGCGAACGAGTCTTTCTCGTCCTTCTCCGCTTTCTCCTTTATCGCTTTCTGCTCGTCCGCGGCCCTTCGCGTCTCGCCTTTGTCCTGAACCTTGCTTCCGTGCTCCGTCGTACGCGACTGAACTCGATAGTCCGCGTTTGCCGCCTGCTTCTGAACCGCCACTAAGATTCGATCCGATTGCAACTTGATGTTATACGCTTCCAGCTGATACGCCTTTGCCTCGGGAGTGCCGAGCTTCGCCGCGCTCCGAGCCGCGGAGTTAGCTTCGGCAAGCGCCTCCGCGGCGATCTTCGTTTGCTCATTCATGATCATTTTGGTTGTTTCCAGTCGATTTTGAGCATCGACTATGTCTTTCGCCGCTTCCGCCTCGTCGAAGAGAGCTTCTTGGGCTTGCTGATCAAGCTCATCGTAGTATTCGCGCTCTTCTTTCGTCGTCTGCTTCGCCTGGATAGTCGCCTGGCGTACCACCTCCTGCTCCTGCTTCGCGCGCTCCAGCGCCGCCTTCTTCCCGTTCAAGTCCGCCATGGCGGCGTCCGCCTCCGCGTCCGCGTCCGCGGATTTCTTCGCCGCGTCGCGCTCTTCCTCCAGGCGCGCATCGAGCACCGCCTGTGCCTTATCCAGGACATCCTTCGCCTGATTGGCCTGCGCGCGAAGCGTCTTAGCCTTGGAAGCGATGTACGCGGCTTGCGAGGCGCTCAGGCCCTGCGCATCGACGAGGAGGCCAGGGTTGAAGTTGGTCGTCGTAGCGAGCGCGAGGAGGAGCAGAAGGGCGACCTTGGGGCGATTAATGGCCATCATGCCAGCTTGACCAGGTTGACCGCCCTTGTCTTAAAATTGGCGCGAAGATGAATGTGATAATTCCCTCAATTTAGGCGCAGGAAAAAGCTTTTCACAGGGAAGATTGATTGATGCGCGAATAAAAGGAAGGTGGACGGCGTAGTGGTTCCTAATGGGGGAGCTACCTTGAATGTAATGACGACCTAGTTATGGGAAAGTATCTCTTATACACAAATGAGAGCACACCCATCTACCTATGAGGGCTACGGGAACAGAGAGTGTGTGGAATGCTCTCACAGCGAGCCGCGGGTGGTTCGTCTGACGTTGAGATTCCGAATCGGCGACGAGCAATTTGGCCAAAAGGATAGTCGAAGTGATGCGAGTAACCAGTCGAGAGTGTTCGAGAATAGTCGAATGCACCTAGTGGTGGTTCTTCGCACATCTCGAGGCCATGGTTTTGTGCGATTCGGAGAATCCGCCCTAAGGACACCTCCCTCTCTGCTGGTGACTTCGGTGGTGATCCACTGCAGGTATTTCTGGGGGAGAAACGGACTTCCGAAAAAAAGAGGGGGTGTGAGTGTGGGGTGGGGTTGGATTAGGTGGGTTGGGGGAAGGGGGGAGCGTAGCGGGCTGCATTCGAAACCTCGAGAAACCCAAATTACAACTGGCATTGGAGTGTACACATTGCGAGCCGCGCCAGCCATTGAGCAGCGCGATGAAAAGACGACCAAGGTACACAATTAACGGAAACAGTTTAGGTTGTAGTGTAGACTACTCGAGTGGGGGACAGCGTCAGGTTTTTCCCACTGGACGCAAGGATCCAACTTATTCGCACTTTTCTATTCTACTTATGTAAACACCGACACAAGGGTGATTTCTAGGTGATTTCTATCAGATTTCGTCTGCACGTACAGGTCCCATTACAGCACTATTTTATGCAATAGCTTGCAGCCTTGATTTACGCTCTACACTAGCTTGCAATGAGGGGCTGGTGCGGGAGTGATGTCGAACCCGACCCGAACACAACCCAAACCACCAGCGCTTCCAAGGCACTAAAACGTTTGATCTACGTCATGCCGAGGTGATGCGGTTCGAGGAGTGTTGCCAGTGTGGTCGCCTGGGGTCAACGCATTTGTGCAATGCTTTCCCACACGGCGACCCGTGGGTGGGACACACGATGGGAGATGCGAATTCGCGACGCGGAATCTCGCTCGCGATGCCCGACTCCAACACATGGCTCATCAAGCATGGCCTGTGCAGGTTGCTCCTTGCCCCCACACACCACTGAAGGCGAACACAGCAAATCACTAGTGTTCAGTGCGTAAGCGTCCAAGGAGAAGCCGCACCTTCTGTTTTTTCGCTTTCAAAAAGAATAGCTCCACCTTGTCAGTGTATCGCCCTAATTGATCGAGATTCGTGATCTTTCTGTACGAAGTCCTTTTCTTAAAGGTTATTTTAAAATTTTATAAAAATGATAGCAACCAAATGATTTTATTTTGGTTTAGCGGCACTAGAACCTTCGATATGCCAGCCTGGAGAGCACAGCGGCATCAGGCATGATAGCAACCAAATGCGCCATGCGGCACGATGTACACAGCGTAGTAGAGTTCAACATGCTCTTTAGCTGCTTCGGTTGACAGCTCGGACGTTCTTAGCTGATCCCTGACATCATACACAATCCAAATTAGTTTCATTTCGTCTCTTTACTGTTACCACTTGTTCTTTCGTGACTAGCCAACTCGGCCACTGTCTTAGCTTTTCAATCTTCCTCCCAGTGCTTCAGTAGTCGCCCGCACTCACTCGGAAAGACGAGTGACCCCTCATCGGAATTTTCCAACGTCAACAGCTGCAAGCAATCGAATAGCTGCGAATTTTGAACAATCATCGACGTCGTGATGTCGACTGCCCGCGCTTTTGTGGCTGCCACTCTTCTGGCATGTTGTGTCGCGCTTCTCGCCGCTCCTCCAGGCGCCACCGCTCAGAACGCGTTTCTCGTAACCAAAGCCAAGAAGCTGCGCGCCGCTGCAGATCAAGCCGCGGCGGACCTGAAAACCGCGCAAGCGGACGCCGCCAAAAATGCGGAGGAAATAGCCGCCGCCGAACAGGCGCTATCCGATCTGCAGAGCCCGGAAGACGCGGCTCTCAACGACCTCGTTACAAGCGTCTCCAACACAAACAGCAGCGTCGCCGATGCGCAGTACGACTTCGACATTGCAAACAAGGTTCTTGCTCTTCGGATCGCGGATCTCGCGGCGTTCAAAGCCGAACCGTCAAAGCACCCGCAAATCCCGGCGGCGCAGAAGGCGGTCAGCGACGCTACTCGGCGCGCGAAAATGGCGTCAACGCTGCTACAGGAGTGGCAGCTGGTCGTGCAAGAGGCAGTGCAAGCGGAAGCTGACGCGGAAAAGGCCCTAAAGGACAACCCGACCTCGCCCGCGGCGGAGGCGGCCCTCACGGGAGCGCAGGAGCTGCGCAAATCTGTGGAAGAGGTGCTCCCGGATATGGTGGCGCAAGATCAGCGTGCGCAGGCGCGGCTGGAACGCATGCAGAAGGAACTGGACGACCTGGTTATGCTGGGTCCGCAAGGAGAGAGTGTTTTCCAAATGGCTGTGGACGATGCAAGAGCTGCGGTTAGTGTCGCCCGCCAGGTGTACAACGATTTGCTTGCTGCTGTCGCAGACGCGCAAAAGGCTGTTGACGAGTACCAGGCGAACAAGCAAAAGGCGGTTACTGAAGCGAAGTCGCGCTTGGCGAAGGCGAAGCAGAGCCAGGCTACGGCTGACAGGAAGGTGACTCAGCTCACGGATAAGCTCAAGGCTGCGATGGCACAGGCTGACAACGCAGAAAAGGCTGTTGGGATCAACAAGATCGCCTAAGGGCGATGTCAGGTTGTACAACCCTTCGTACGCTCTCCGTGGTCGACTGCGTTTCGTCAAGGTGCAAAACGGTGAAAAGTGAAAACCGCTTTCCACCGTGTGGAACCGTCCTGAGCCACGATATAAGAACTGTGAACGTGTGAGATTTGTACAACCTGACGTCGCCCTAAGGGCGTGTAAAATCCCTGCAAAATTTGCGAAATCTGGTCGACATTTCTTTCACGAAAGTCGACGGATTGGTCGACTTCGTGTCGTCACATTTACAGCCACTATTTGCAGATTTGCAAACTTTACAGGTTTGAGGGCCTAATTTCAGGCCGGTTTCAAAAAGTTGTAAAATTTGCAGTTGCTACAGTAGGAACGTATGTGCGATGGGGTCTCTCATTTGACGCGAAAACTCTAATTGGACAGGATAAAAAAAATCAGTCGTTCTGCGAGACCGTGCGACGTCGTACGCGACAGCCGCTCGCGGTGTCGACAACTTAGCCGAATGGGAGTCGACATGATGTCGGATAATAGTCTACCTTCAAAACAGCCTCAATTTCGTTCTTTATTGGCAAAATTGACGACGGTTGCTAGGACTGTTGATGTAACCAAGGATCCAGTGGATAGGATAGAATTTGTTAAGTATGAGAGGAAACAATGAAATCTCTGTAGTGACCTTGTTGAATAATAATGTGGACCATGTGAGAAATCTTGGTGATCCCGCAGAGGTCGACGCAGCGTTGGTACTGCTGACGTGGTAGTTTCTTCGTTAAGAAATCAGCTGCCATGTCACCAGTCGGGCAAAACGTCAGCTTGAATTTGTCGATTTCATCCTTCACAAAGAAGTAGCGAAGGGCGATGTGTTTGGTACGGTTGACGAAGCCGGGCTTGTTCGCGATCTTTATCGCGCTTTGGTTGTCGCAGAGTAACGAGAAATGCCCGTTCATTTTCGCCTCTTGCAGGAGCTCCATCAGGTACAGTCCTTCGCGAACAGCTGCGCTAGCTGCGATGAATTCTGCTTCTGCTGACGAAAGAGCGATGAGTTGCTCTGAGAGTTCCAGGAGATGAGTCCCGCTGGTTGGAGTTGAAAGATGAATCCTGTGCGGGAGCGTCGGTTGTCAACATCTCCAGCGTGGTCGGCATCTACGTAGCCATGGAGCAGTGCCCTAGATATCAGACTTTGGAGTCTGAATCAGAGTCCGTTCAGACTTTTTTTTTGTACCTAGTCTGAACTCAAAGAATTTATTTATGTACCTTGTCTGATTTTCTAGAGTTTTTTCTTATGAGTTGTCTGAAATTTCAGCCTAATTTTACTAGGGTAGGCTGAGCCTCAGACTTGTATCGGGGGTACACTCTGCGCGCATATCGGAGAGAAGTTTCCTGGAAGTTTCCTTCCGATATGCCCACTTCCGAGATGGCAGTGGAGTGCCAAGACGTGAGCAACACTCACTTCGACAGCTGGGACATCGAAATACACTCGTTCGTTGCGAATATCTTCCAGTTACGCTGAGGAAATGGTTGCGTGATTACGAGATTTCTGAAGACAAAATCTCGATACATGTAAGTTATCGCTTATGTACTGTAAAGAATAGGCGACTTTGATGCTGATTCGCTGTAAAAACATATGCAACACGCACTGCTGTGAATTGCGACGTTCCTGATTCGTAGTGAAAGTTTCGTGTGGCACTGTCTGATGCTTACATGCCACGCCAAGCAACAGCTTCTGCCTGCTGCCAGCTCAGCTGCGTGACACTTGGCCCACCTGATACAGATCGGGTGCTCTACTCGGGCCGAGGGTGTCGCGTGGCATTTGGCCCACCTGATACAGATCGGGTGAACGATCGCATCGCTTGAAAAGCAAATCCAAAACGGACAAAATCGGCACACATGCGAGAAAATGGGTACAGAACGGTAATCACACACAGGACAAAATGAAATGAGATCAGCAGCAGAGCAGAAACAACCATGCGCTGCATGTGACGAAAACACCAGAACGCCGCCGACATGAGCAGAGGCGATGCACGAGCACGAGCACGTTGCCTGATGCGTTGGTATGGTATGCTGTAATCAGCTTCAATGCTATTATAACTGCTTTTACGAAAGTGCATGAACATCTTAAAATTTGAAGTAACTCTGACAGTTCAGACAAAAAAAATTGTGCCTGTCTGAATTTTCAGACTAAAATTTTGAGGCACCTCTGACAGACAGAGTTCCAGGAGGGGTGTACTCTGAGGCCTCAGACTACCTCAAAACGAATCTAGGGGCCTGCCATGGAGTTGCAGAGTAGCGGTGAGGTTAGCTTCGTAAGTGAGACCGACGTCAGGAGTGGAGATGAAGTACTGTAGTGCTCGGTGTAGATCCAGTAGATTCTCCCCTTCAGGTCGCTTCAGGTACTGTGCGAGCTGGCTTGCGACGTAGGAGAGATCGGGCCGGCACGTGACGACGGCGAAAAGGAGACATCCCAGCTGCTGCTGATAGAGACGATGGTTGTCGGGAGAGAGCGGTGTGGTGTCTGGCTTGTGGTTAGGAGGAGGAGTGCGGTAGGGGGTAGTGAGGTTGATTGGTGCGATAGAGAAGCGCTTCGCGAGTGTTTCGGCGTACTTGGCGACGGAGAGGTGAATGGAGGAGGCGGACTGAGTCACATTGAGGCCGAGAAACTGGGTGACATTGTGATTGATTGTCACCTCCAGTTTCTCTTTGATGTCGGCCTCAAACTGGTCCAGCAGCTCCGTGTTGTCGCCGGTGTAGAGAAGGTCGTCGACGTAGGCGACGAGTAGTATGAATTTCCCGCGCGATTCTCGTCTGTACATTCCGAGGTCGTGCGGCAGCTGAGTGAAGCCGAGCTCTAGGAGGACGGAATGGAGGTACTACTGCCATAGACGAGGCGCCTTCTTGATTCCGTAGAGGGATTTTTGGAGGAGGCACATGTCAGAATATGTTGTTTGTGTAGCCTGCAGTGGGGCACTCAATAGTGAGTACAGCCCCTTAGGGTTTGTTATTTGTATCCTGCTGCTTGCTAGTTCCACCATTCCTTCTCAACTCTATTCCTGCACACAATCGTAGCTCGTACTTGGCGCCTCCTCGTTCTAGTCCTACTATGGCCTAGGCTACTAAGCCTAGGCCATACTGCTACTATCTTTGACATGGTATCAGAGGGCGGCATCTCTGCCGCCTTCCTGTGTATGGGCCCACCACCCGCTTTCGCTGCCCTACTGTCCGCCGCGCGCCCCGTGGTGCGCGGCGGCGAAACCCTAATTTCTGCCCGCTGCGCGCTCGGTGCGCCTGGCGGTTTTCCCTTCCGTGGCGCCCGTCGTGGTGCCCTTGGGAGGGCCTCCGCAGTCCCCTCTCGTCGAAGCGTCCGTCGAGGCGCTCTCGGGGGCCCGCGCGGCCTCCCCTCCCGTCGCCCGTCGAGGCGACCTCGGGGACCCGCGCGGCCTCCCCTCCCATCGCCCGTCGAGGCGACCTTGGGGGCCCGCGCGGCCTCCCCACTAGTCGCCCGTCGTGGCGACCACGGGGGTCGCACGCGGTCCCCTCCCGTCGCCCGTCGAGGCGACTTCGGGGGCCGTGCACGGCCCTCCCCGTCGCCCGTCGAGGCGACTTCGGGGGGCCCGCGCGACGCCCTCCCTGTCGCCCGTCGAGGCGACTTCGGGGGGCCCGGCGGCACCCTCCCCGTCGCCCGTCGAGGCGGCTCTGGGGGCCCGTCGCGGCGCCCTCCCTGGTGCCCGTTGCGGTGCCCCGGGGGGGGGGGGGGGGGCGCGCGGCTCCGTTCTCGTCGCCCCTCGGGGCGCCCCTCCCTCCTCCTACCTTTCACCGGCAGTGGCCGCCCCTGGAGCCGCCCATCACTGCAGCAGCAGCCCCTGGAGCCGCCCACCACTGCAGCAGCAGCCCCTGGAGCCGCCCATCACTGCAGCAGCAGCCCCTGGAGCCGCCCACCAATGCAGCAGCAGCCCGTGGAGCCGCCCACCAATGCAACAGCAGCCCCTGGAGCCGCCCACCACTGCAGCACCTGCCCCTGGAGCGGCCCGTGCTTGCAATAGCCGCCCCAGTACCCCTGCAGCAGCCCGCGGCCCGCCTCTGCAGTTGCTCGTGATGTCGTCCCTGCACCCCATCCCCCCTCCCCCGTGCTGCCCATTCTCCCGTTCTGCCGTGTGTTCCGCGGTGGTTGGGGGGTGGGGTGGCGAGCTTGGGGGTGAGCGGTGTGGACTTTCCCCTTCCCTTTCCCCTCCTCCTCTTTTGTCTCCCACTGCTGCAGCTGCCGCTGCGGGGGGGTGGAAGTGTGGGAGCCGTGAGGAGTGGAGCTAGGGGGGTGATGTGGGAGTGGAGCTAGGGGTGAAGCAGGGGGTGTGTGTAGGGGGGTGTGGGACTGTTTTGGGAGGTTGAGTGGAGGCTGCTGTCTTGTCGTCCGCAGCACCTGTAGTCCGGGGCGCACTGTCCTGGTAGCCCAGAGAGCCTACTGCGCCTGTCGCCCGTGGGTCCGTTGCTCCTGTAGCTCCTCGTAGCCCGTGAGCCAGTTACTCCAGTAGTCCGGGGCGCTGTCCCGGTAGCCACTGTGCCGGCCACTCCTGTTGCCCGTGTCTCTGCAGCTTCATCCGTCGTCTCCCATCTTCTCTCCTCTCACAGTCCCTCCTCCTCCTCACTTGCCCGCTGTGACTACCACTAGCTTTGCTCATAATTGTGAACTTTAAACTGTTGCTTCTTGTAATTGTGCTAAGAATGTGTGGTGACATTGTGATCCACCCTGAGCTTGTTCTGCTTTGCTTACTGTGCTAATTACACCCCACTTTGGCTATGGGGGTGTGTCAGAATATGTTGTTTGTGTAGCCTGCAGTGGGGCACTCAATAGTGAGTACAGCCCCTTAGGGTTTATTATTTGTATCCTGCTGCTTGCTAGTTCCACCATTCCTTCTCAATTCTATTCCTGCACACAATCCTAGCTCGAACTTGGCGCCTCCTCGTTCTAGTCCTACTGTGGCCTAGGCTACTAAGCCTAGGCCGTACTGCTACTATCTTTGACAGCACACGGCGCCTTCATCTTCTTCGAATGCGTGCGGTTGCTCGACGAAGATGATGGCATCGACGGGAGCGTAGAGAAAGGCGCTTCCGACGTCGATTTGCCGGAGCGGTCGCTGTTTGACGGCGGCGATGCAGATGAGAATGCGTACCGAGGTGTGGCGGCCGACTGGAGCGTAGGTGAGAGTGAAGTCCACCAGGTGTGTTTGCTTAAATCCCCGTACTACCCAACGCGCCTTGTACTTGTCGGCCGAGCCATCTGCGAGAGTTTTGATACGAAAGACCCATTTGCCGCTGAGAATTTTTCTCCCCTTTGCCGAAGAGCCTCTCGGGAAGTTTGTCGGCTTCCTGGTGCTCCTTAAAAAGGGGCAGAGTCAGCTTCTTGTAGAAGATGCAATCACGTGATTTCGTCACCTCGTGTGTCGCGTAGTCCAGAACGATCCACGCCTTGAATTCCTTCTCGATCCCGAGGTGGATGCCCCATCGTGCTCGGTCAGCAAATTTTCCGGTTCTCGCAGTGTGGGGTCTGTACTGTACCATGCAGCCTAACACCCGAAGTAGTCGTGTATCAGATTTTCTGCCCGTCCTTGCCCGGTATGGAGAGTTGTTGTTCTCAAGGCTTCGCGAGGACAGCAAGTTGTGCAGCCGAACAGCGTGATTTATTGCAAACGGCCCATATTTTGTTGGGATGGCCGACTGCTTCATCAGGGCCCTCATCCGCGTGGCGAGGCTTCTGTTTGTCCGTTCTGCTACTCCTTGCTGTTGGTGGGCGTAGGGCAGGGACACCAGGTGCTCAATCCCCTTCTGCTTGAGGAGCTCCTTGAACTCGTCTGAGAAGAACTCCAGAGCTCCGTCCGTCTGCGAGGTTTTGAGTTTGAGGCCGGACTGTCGCTCAGCCCGCTTCATCCACGCAATGAAGCACTCGAAGGCCAAAGACCTGCTGTTGGTGTTGACGGCCCAGACGTAGCGAGTAGATGCGTCGATGAAGGTGAGTGTGTACTGCTCCCCGTCGAGCCCCATCTGGCTGAGCACCATAAAGTCGCTGTAAACTTTGTCTAGCGGCTTGTAGCGTTCATACCCTGGGGGCAAGTCGGGGAACGGCTGGTGATTGAGCGATGCGGTTGGGCAGACGGTGCACGGTGGGTTAGGTGAGTCCGCGATAAGCGAACCGTTTCGAGAGAGAAGAAGCGCGTCGTTGTCGAAGACTCCGGCTTTGAGCGAGTTTTTGAGCGTGGCGTGGGAGGGATGGCCGAGCCGTTGGTGCCATGTTTCTGGGTCCGCACGGTAACCTACTGTCCTTTGAAAATACTTTTGTCGCGCTGCTTCGTCGTTTGCCTCCCCTTCAGGTCCTTCGTTCGCGGCGGAGTCGATGTCGGCGGCGAGCGCTCGAATTGCCTTTCGCTCTAGAAGAACGCGGGGAATACCGATGATGTCGTCGGTGTCACCGGCTTCGACTTGGTCTCCGGTAACGAGCAGGCATTGGTTGGGCCATTCCCGAACTGGGAGTCCGTTCACGGTGATTCTGAAGTAACTGTATTTAGCGCCGATGACCTCAATTTCTTGTGGTCCTTGGACGGGCGGCTCTAACTCTTCGGTAGGTTTGGGTAACTCTGTTGGTTCTCCCATAAATTCGTAGGCTTCTTCTTCTTCCGACCCTTTTTCCCCTTGCTCGGGTGTGGCAGGGGCGTATTGATCTAGGAGAGGTGGACCTCCCCAGCAGGTGCCGCGAGTTGCTCAGTATGGGTCGACGACGGCAACTTCCGCAGGAGGAAAGCCAGCTGCTTGCGCGTGCCTTTGTTATGCTTCGGCCGTGGTGCCCCATCCTCCTCTGGCGGCAACTTCCTCTGCTGGAGCTGCTCCCCTCCAACTTGCGGCTGCTTCTTCTGGAGTTAGTACTTCTCCCCAGGGTCCGAGCGCGGGCTCGGAAGTGTTCCAGCCCGGCCAGTGTGTTTCCGCTGTCTTGTTTCCTCGGTTGATTGAGTTGCAGGTCCTGACGTGCCGCTATCTTCTTCCATTGTGGAGGGTCTGGTTTCTGCAGGGTTGGAGGTCGAGGCAGTCGGGACAGTGCGCAAGCGTAGAAGGCCGTCGGAGGCTGGTCGTTCAAGGTCCATCTCGTCGGGATGCGACCATGTCGGCGGCTGCATGGGAGTGGTCTTGAGCAGCAGTGTGCGGTGGGAGTCGCCGGTGGTGCCCTGAGCCGAAAATTGCAGCACGAAGACTCCATCGTTATCGATCGCTTTTCCGATGCAAGTTTTGTTGTGGAAGAGCTAGAAGGTCTTTTCCTTCCGATTGCTGCGAATGTCGATTCCGCACCGCATGAGTTGAGCTGATGAGAGTAAGTTGTGTTGTAGATCGGGGACGACGAGAACGTTCGTGATTTCAGGGTGATGGTGAACTTCGTGTCGTCGGCCTCAAGGTAGATTTCGCCAATCTCATATGCCTTCATTGTCCGTTCAGGGCGGGAGTGATTTCGCAGGGTCGTCGCATGTGGGTTTAGGGTTTAGGGTTTAGGGTTTAGGGTTTAGGTTCATATCAAGGTCACCGGTGTACAGTGAGAGGGCGAAATATCTGTTTGCGGAAATGCTCGGCGGCGATTCCGGAGTGGGGGGAGGAAGCTCGAAGACAAGAGGAATGTCTGAAGGGCGAGAGGACCAGGTAAAAGCTGTAGGGTCATTGTCTGGACTGGGCGCAACGGGGTCGGGACCCTCTGTTGCGTCGAGCCATGCAGCTTATGATTGTCCCTTTTCCTTTGTCCTTCGCCGTGATGAGTGCAGGGGATTGGGAAGTGCTGGCGATGGAAGGAGGCGACACAGTGGCGGAGGGCTTTGTCTGCGTCGATGGTTGTTGGCTGGAGGCGTTGCGCCGCTCGTCAGCGGCCTGACGCTTGTAGCACTGGTCGATAGAGTGGCTAGACTTCTTGCAGTATTTGCAGAAAGCTCCCTTCTTTCCGCGTTGTTCCCCTTGTAATGCTCCTATGTAGAAGACTAATTTTTCCCGTTTAACGCTCTTCTCGTTGTACAGGTCGATTTCTTTCTGCTCTGAAAGAAGCGTGGCGCACAGAGCTGACTCTGATATGGTTGCTCGGGCGTGAAGGAGTGACTGGCATTGTCGCCAGTCGGGGCCGAGGCCAGAGATGACCATCGAGATGAACATGTCGTCGGGAACAGTCCCACCGCATTTCTTGACTTGGTCACGCAGATTGCGGCACCGGTTGACATACGGTCCCGCTTTCTCCCCTTGCTTCATTTTAACTGAAGTCAGTTGGCTGAGTAGACGGCTCATCGTAACTGGATCTGTTGCCATGTATGAGTTGCGTAGGTGCTCCCAGGAGGCTTGCGCGGGAGCCCACTCCGTCTTATAAGGGCGAATGCCGAGCTGCTCTTCAGGTGAGAGATTGCGAAGGAGAGCGGTGTATGCGAGGAGGGATTCGTGGTAGTATTGATGCTTCTCCCGGATGGTACCTTCCGAGGGAAAGGGTAGGCTTCCGTCGTAGTACATCCAGATTTGAGCGGTTGTCGCGAGAAGCTCGAATTCGAAACTCCACGTGTAGAAATCCTTTCCGTCGAAAGGAGTTGAGGTCTTCAATTTTGAAGTCAGTACAAATTTGGTTTGCATTGAAGCAATGTCTGACTGTGAGCGTTGTGGGATGTCTTGTGCAGGAGCTGACCCTTGACGATTGTCAAAGGTGAAGGATCTCTCGGAGTTGACGCGGCGGTCTTCTCCAGGGAGAGGAAGTCCAGCAACGCCACGCGCGTAGCTTGAGCCGTCAACGCTCATTGCTTGGTGGCTCTCAAGGGCGTTGATGCGTGCGACTAGTTCCTCAACGACAACGACGCTGACGGAGGTCACTGCTGGTGGCGCGTTAGTCGTTGCTGGTGGTGGGCCCGGTGAGTTTGCAGTAGCTTTCCCTTCAGGAGCCATAGTATTGCAGACTTTGAGGTGTAATGAGTCACCTTATAAAGGGGTTGTTCTGAGAAGAACGAGAACTTGACAGATCGTATAATCCACTCTTGCTCTCATACCATGTTGATGTATCCAAGGATCCAGTGGATAGGATAGAATCTGTTAAGTATGAGAGGAGACAATGAAGTCTCTGTAGTTACCTTGTTGAATAATAATTGAAGGAGAACAAGATGATTGAAAGATAGGAGTACAAGAGATTAAATAGAAATCTAGCTAGCCATGTACTCTGAGGGGTACATTCCCTTATTAACTGTATTGCATAGCTACAGTAACCGTGACTATTGCTATCCTCGACAGTTACCATGTTGCAGTGAATTAACTGTCGTGCGGTTACTGGATTGTTATGGGTCACGACCGTTGATTTTCTCAGACGGTTGACCTTCGGGTGACCCTCGACATTCCGCATGCTCTATATGAGCTATTGCGGTACTGGTACAGTGGAATAGCTTTGGGAATGCTTTATATAACCTTTCGGTTATTCCAACAAGGGCCTTCGAAGTTTTCTCAAACAGGTTACTTTCGCCAATTCGGCCACTTGGCTAATGGCTGATTATTTAAATGCGGCGATTTTACACGCCCTAAATGGGCGTCGCGAAAGACCACGCTGTGTCTAACAAGCAGTGGTGCAACATGTACATATCCTCTTCCCACTTTCAAATATGTTTCTCTTGCACAGGAGCAGTGGCGAAAATCTTGCTCTCCGTTACCGATGCAATGAATCGAGATAGCGATGCACCAGAGTGTCAAATAAGTACAAAATGTAAACGTAGGCAGAAGCGAAGATCTATGCTCGAAACATGCAAACGATAATGCGATGCGTGCAAGCTAGCAAATGCTAGGCTGGGAAAGTAGCCCTGGCTAGTCCCGAAGCGTAGGCAGCCACGCTCGTGCCAGCGATGCATAATTTGGTGAAACAATGCTTGCGAAGCTGGCGAAGTCCCTTTAGCAGTAACGAGCGAATAACGATTGCTGCTGTACGCCATGTTGTAGATCACGGTAAGAAATGTCGAGAGACACTTACATGGAAGTATGGTTATCAATGTTGTCCAGAGGATCCCAGCTATCAGTTGCCGTGCGGTCCTTCCAGCGAGCGAGAAACTTGTTGGAATAACCGAAAGGTTATATAAAGCATTCCCGAAGCTGTTCCACTGTACCAGTACCGCAATAGCTCATATAGAGCATGCGGAATGCCGAGGGTCACCCGAAGGTCAACCGTCTGAGGAAGTCAACGGTCGTGACCCTTGACAATCCAGTAACCGCGCGACAGTTAATTCACTGCAACATGGTAACTGTCGAGGACAGCAATAGTCACGGTAACTGTAGCTATGCAATACAGTTAATGAGGGAATGTACCCCTCAGTGTACATGGCTAGCTAGATTTCTATTTAATCTCTTGTACTCCTATCTTTCAATCATCTTGTTCTCTTTCAATTATTTTTCAACAAGGTCACTACAGAGACTTCATTGTCTCCTCTCAGACTTAACATATTCTATCCTATCCACTGGACCCTTGGTTATATCAGCAGAAGTGTGGTTATCAATGTTGTCCAGAGGATCCCAGCTATCAGTTGCCGTGCGGTCTGTCAAATTACAATATTGTGTAGGCTATAGTGGGGTAGCCCATATGGGGTACACATTGCTAGGGTTGCATATTTGTATCACTTCCATTCATAGTTCATCCATTCTCGTTCTACTTTCCTCATGGTATCGAGCAGGTTCCCCCGTGGGAACTGTGCCTAGGGCCCACCACATCGAGATTTTTTTTTTCCTGCCCGAAGCGCGCTCCGCCCGAGTCGCGCCCCGGGCTCTCACCTCGTCGAGCCGCCCTAGCGGCCCCTACGCCCTAGCGGCCCTCCCTCCCCTAGCGGCCCCGCCGCCTGTTCGTGCGGCCCCGCCACCCGTTAGTGCGGCCCCGCCGCCCGTTAGTGCGGCCCCGCCGCCCGTTAGCGCGGCCCCGCCGCTCGCATTCGCGGCCTCGCCGCCCGTTCGCGCGGCCCCGCCGCCCGTTAGCGTGGCCCCGCCGCTCGCATTCGCGGCCCCGCCGCCCTACTCCGCGGCCCCGCCGCCCTTCTCCTGCGGCCCCACCGCCCTACTCAGCGGCCCCGCCGCCCTTCTCCTGCGGCCCCGCCGCCCTACTCAGCGGCCCCACCGCCCTACTCAGCGGCCCCGCCGCCCTGCTCCTGCGGCCCCGCCGCCCTACTCAGCGGCCCCGCCGCCCTACTCCTGCGGCCCCGCCGCCCTACTCCGCGGCCCCGCTGCCCTGCTCCTGCGGCCCCGCCGCCCTACTCAGCGGCCCCGCCGCCCTGCTCCTGCGGCCCCGCCGCCCTACTCAGCGGCCCCGCCGCCATAATCGGCGGCCCTGCCGCCCTTCTCCTACGGCCTCGCCGCTCTACCCAGCGGCCCCGCCGCCCATCTCAGCGGCCCCGCCGCCCGTCTGCTGCGGCCCCGCCGCCCTTCTCAGCGGCCCCGCCGCTCTCAACTCTTGCAGCGCCGCCCAAGCCGCCAGTGCCACCTCGCCCAGCCGAGCCGCCGACCGCCGCGCCGCCCTGCAGCAGCACAACCGAGCCGCCCAGCAGCAGAGCAGCCGAGCCGCCCCGCCGCCGAGCCGCACTGCAGCCGAGCCGCCCGGCCGCCCACCAGCCTAGCCGCCGTGCAGCCGAGCCGCCCAGCAGCCGAGCCGCCGAGCCGCCCTATAGCCGAGCCGCCCAGCAGCCGAGCCGCCGAGCCGCCCAGCAGCCGAGCCGCCCAGCAGCTGAGCCGCCGAGCCGCCGAGCCGCCCAGCAGCCGAGCCGCCGAGCCGCCGAGCCGCCCTACAGCCCTGTCCGGTGAGCACAGCCCCTCTGTCACTGGCGTGCCCTTCCCCTACTGCTTGCACTGCTGGTCTACTGCTGTCATGGCTACCCCTAGTGTCCTCGCTTTTGACGCTGAGGGTCGAGCCATTGACTTTGAGGTCTGGGTCGACGACCTGCAGCTGTTCTTACAGTGCGATAGGGCGGACGGTCTTTCTCTCTTTGACCTCACCTCTGGCGCCTCTCCTGCCCCTGCTGCTGATGCTGACCCCACTGTTCGCTCCCAGTGGGCCACCCGCGATGCTGCTGCACGTCTTGCTGTGCGTTGCCACCTGCCTACCACTGAGCGTGCGCACTTTAGTCAGTACAAGAGTGCTCAGACCTTGTACGACGCTGTAGTTGCGCGCTACTCTTCCCCTGCCACTGCTGCACTGAGCCGCCTCATGCTACCGTACCTCTTCCCTAACCTTGCTGCCTTTCCCACAGTCGCTGACCTCATTACGCACCTCCGCACTAGTGACACTCGCTACCGCGCCGCGCTTCCTGCTGAGTTCTGTGCCAAGAACCCTCCCCCCATGTACATCACTCTCTATTACATCGTCACCCGCCTCCCTAACTCCCTTCGCGTAGTCAGGGACCACTTCCTCTCAGTCTGTCCCACCACTCTCACTGTTGACCTCCTAGAGAAGGCCCTCCTAGCAGCGGAGAAGAGCATAGTCGCTGTAGGAGCCTCTCGTGGTGACCCTCGCACCCCCATCTTTGAGGGGTGTTCCCCTTCCCCCCCTGTTGCCCTCTGTCGCCTCTGCTGCTGCGGCCGACCTACTTGGTCTTGAGTCGGTCGGTGCGGCGTCTGCCCCTAGCGGGAGACGCCGCTCTGGCAAGGGAAAGTGGGGCAAGGGCGCGGGTGGAGCTAGCGGGGGTGGTGGAGGTGGCGGTGGAGGCGGCGGAGGGAGTGGGGGTGGCGGTGGGAGTGGTGGTGGGGGTGGAGGTGGTGGTAGCGGCAGCGGAGGCGGAGGCGGCGGCGGTGGTAGCGGAGGGAGCGGAGGCGGCGGTGGTGGTGGAGGTGGAGGCGGCAGTGGCGGAGGAGGTGGAGCTGGTCGGGGTGGTGCCTCGCAGCGGGGCGGTTCTGGTGGTGGTCAGGCCCAGCAGCAGCAGCAGCAGCAGCGTTCTCGGGACATCCCCCCTCCTCAGCAGCTCCGTGAGTGGTACACGCAGCGTCAGCGTGGTGGGGGTTTTGGTCCGTGCACCTACGTCCTTCGCTCAGGCGACCGCGCGGGTGAGCAGTCTGGTGGTGCCCACCCCACCCAGCGCTGCTTTGGCCGCCTGAAGGACGCTTGGCGTCAGCAGTTCCCCGAGGCTAGTGAGATCCCCCGCTGGGGAGAGCTGTCTAGGGCAGGTGTAGCTATCTATGATCTTGATTTTGATGCTATCCTTGCTGCCATGTATGCTGTGACAATTAGTGATGAGGGTGACTGTTACCGGTGTTTCCCGCCCGACCCGGGCATTGGTACTGCTGCGCTAGGTGCGAGTGAGGCTGCTGCTCTAGGTGCCAGCGCGTCTGCGCCCTCAGGTACTGGTGAGGCTGCGCTTTCAGGTACCGAGTCGGCTTCGGCCTCCCTCACCTTCACACTTGACTCGGGGGCTTCTCGCTCCTTCTTTCGAGACCGCACCACACTCACGCCGCTTGGTCGGCCGGTTGCAGTCTCCCTGGCTGACCCCTCTGGGGGTCCTGTCCTCTCTCACTTCTCCATTGTCCTCCCGTGTCCGGCTGCCCCCTCGGGCACCCTGTCTGGTCTTTACCTCCCCTCGTTCTCGACGAACTTGGTGAGTGGTGCTGACCTGTAGGATGCGGGGGTTCACCAGTTTACTCCTGCGAGTCAGCGGGTGACCCACTGCTCGGACGCCCGCACGGGCCGTCACCTGGCCACGTTTTCGCGTCGGTTGGGGTCAAGCCTCTACACCCTGACCACTGAGTCTCCTCCTGTCCCTGCGTCTGGCCAGATAGCTGCGTCGGGTCAGGTGTTTGCTGCAGCGTCCAGGTCTGGTCCTGAGTCTGCCCCCTGCTCCTGTCGCCTCCTGTCTCACCAGACTCTCCTGTGGCACCACCGTCTTGGCCACCCCTCCCTGCCTCGTCTGCGGGGCATGGCTTCCCGTGTCCTTGTCTCTGGTCTTCCCCACTCCCTCCCTCCCCTTCCTTCGGGGCCTGGTCCTTCCTGTGTCCCTTGTGTCGAGGGGCGGCTCCGGGCTGCCCCTCACTCTTCTCAGTTTCCCCCGACAGAGGCTCCGCTGCAGACACTTCACATGGACGTGTGGGGCCCGGCCCGCGTCCGTGGACAGGGTCACGAGCGCTACTTCCTGCTGGTGGTTGACGACTACTCGCGTTACACCACGGTCTTCCCCTTGCGCAGCAAGGGTGATGTCACAGAGGTGTTGATCGACTGGATCCGCGCAGCTCGTCTCCAGCTCAGGCGGAGCTTCGGCTCGGACTTTCCTATTCTGCGTCTGCACTCTGACCGAGACGGAGAGTTCTCCTCTGGCCTTCTGCGAGCCTACTGTCGTGCGCGAGGCATCCGCCAGACCTTTACGCTTCCGGACTCTCCACAGCAAAATGGGATTGCTGAGCGCCGCATTGGCATGGTCATGGACGTCGCTTGTACGTCCATGATGCATGCGGCTGCCCCCCACTTTCTGTGGCCGTTTGCGGTTCGGTACGCGACGCATCAGATCAACCTTCACCTCAGGGTCTCCCGGCCGGAGACCTCCCCAGCTCTGCTGTGGACGGGGAAGGTCGGCGATGCATCTGCGTTCCGTGTCTGGGGAACTCGGGCGTTTGTCCGCGACTTGTCTGCGGACAAGCTGGCCCCTCGTGCTGCTCCCTGTGTCTTCCTTGGCTTCCCCCCTGACGCACCAGGGTGGCAGTTCTACCACCCCTCCTCTCGTCGTGTTCTGTCCTCCCAAGACGTCACGTTCGACGAGTTAGTCCCCTATTACCGCCTCTTCCCCTACCGCACTCCTTCCCTCCCCCCGCCACCGCACTTCCTTGTACCATGTCCCCCCCCGGTAGACCCCCTTCCCCCTCAGGGTCCTACCCCTTCAGGTGTGTCCCAGGTAGACGAAGTCGAGCCGGTCGAGGTTGCTGGTGACTCTGGTACTGCTGCGGGTGCTGAGCCTGGGGGTGCTGACTCTGGGGGTGCTGCGCGAGTGGGTGCTGAGCCTGGGGGTGCTGAGCCTGGGGGTGCTGCGACTGGGGATGCTGGGCCTGGGGGTGCTGCGACTGGGGGTGCTGGGCCTGGGGGTGCTACGACTGGGGGTGCTGAGCCTGGGGGTCCTTCGCCTGGGGGTGCTGCGTCTGGAGCTGCTGAGCCTTGGGGTGCTGCGTCTCGAGCTGCTGAGCCTGGGGGTGCTGAGTCTGGAGCTGCTGAGCCTGGGGGTGCGGAGCCCGCAGCCGCTGGACCTGCTCGTGTGGCGTCTAGCGGTGCTGGGCCTGGTGTTTCTCCGGGTGCTTCATCTCGGCGGGAGCCACTCTCTCCACAGGAGCTGCGCGAGTGGTTTGCCCGGCGCTGGAGGCGTACTGCTGGAGCTGGTGCTTCTTCGGCTGCTGAGGGTGCTGGTGCCGCCGGTCTCGGAGGTGCTAGTCCTAGGGGTGCTGGAGCTGCTAGGCCTGCGCGTGCGGCTGGAGTCGGAGCTGCTGAGGGTGTTGGCGCTGAGGCTACTGCTGTCCGTCCTAGCGGCGGTCCTGCTGCTGGTGCTGCTGGAGGTACTGGAGCTGGAGGTGCTGTTGGCGCTGGTGCTCCCACTGGGGGTGCTGGTGCTGTTCCTGCTGTGTCTGGAGTTGCCGCGCGGCCTCGGCCGTACTTCGTTCCGCTCCTTCAGCAGGTTCTTGGTACTTCTCCTCCTGTCGAGTGTCCACCGCCTGTCCAGTCACAGTCACAGTTAGAGCCCGCCTCCCCACTGCCTGCTCCCTCTCCTTACACTGGTCCTACTGGAGGTCTTACTGAGCGTCGTGAGCCTGCGTCTCGTCCCGCGTCGCCTGTTCGTGCTGCTCGCGCTAGTGGTCGTGGTTCGCGTCAGCGTCCTCCTCCTGTCCCTGGCACGCACCGGATGTCTCTGTGTCCGTCCACTGCTCCTCTGCGTGTCCCTTTGCCTTCTCCTCCTGAGTCCTCTCTTCCTGCGCTTGCCGACCCGGAGTCGGACTCTCTTCATGCTGCTAGTCCTACTGTCACGCGTCTTCTTGCTACTGTCGTCACTGACCCCTCTTTTGAGTCCACTGCTGCGTCTGCTCTAGTTGCTGAACTCGTCGACTTTGCTGCTCCCTGTCGTCTAGACTACGCTGCTAGTCTTGTTGTTGAGTCTGCGTCTGTCTGTCCCGCGTCCATCGGGGGTGAGTGTGCTCTTGGCACGGACGTCCTTGAGGACAGGCAGGAGGAGTTCCAGTGTTTGGCTGCTGCTTCACCTCATCTCGCGTCCGTACTGCTTACCCCTGAGGGAGACCCGGATGCACTAGACATCCCGACTCCGCGCTCTTACGCGGAGGCCGTAGAGGGTCCCTACTCCTCTCAGTGGCAGGCAGCTATGGATGCAGAGATGGCTTCCTGGAAGTCCACAGGCACCTACGTTGACGCGGTTCCCCCTCCTGGGGCGAACATCGTCAGTGGCATGTGGATCTTCAGGGTGAAGCGGCCGCCGGGCTCTCCACCTGTCTTCAAGGCGCGGTACGTGGCTCGTGGCTTCAGTCAGCGGCAGGGAGTTGACTACTTTCATACCTTCTCTCCCACCCCGAAGATGACCACTCTTCGGGTGCTGCTGCACATAGCCGCTCAGCGCGACTACGAGCTTCACTCTCTTGACTTCAGCACTGCTTTCTTGCAGGGTATCCTGCACGAGGAGATCTAGCTGCGCCGTCCACCTGGCTTCACTGGGACTTTCCCTCCTGGCACCCAGTGGAGCCTCCGACGGCCAGTCTACGGTCTTTGCCAGGCACCGCGTGAGTGGCACGACACACTGAGGACTACGCTTGCGGCTCTTGGGTTTGCTCCCTCTACTGTCGACCCGTCGTTGTTTCTGCGCACCGACACCTCTCTGCCGCCGTTATACATCCTCGTGTACGTCGACGACTTGGTCTTTGCCACAGCTGACACTGCTGGACTCGCCCACGTGAAGTCCGAGCTGCAGAAGAGACACACGTGCACAGACCTGGGTGAACTGCGCAGCTACCTTGGCTTGCAGATCACCCGGGACAGAGCACGCCGCACCATTACCTTGACTCAGTCACACATGGTGCAGCAGGTCCTTCAGCGCTTCGGCTTCACGTACTCCTCGCCTCAGGCCACTCCTCTGTCTACTCGCCACTCGCTCTCAGCTCTGCCTTCGGATGAGTCCGTAGAGTCGAGTGGCCCGTACCCAGAGCTTGTTGGCTGCCTCATGTACCTGATGACCTGCACACGACCTGACCTTGCTTACCCTCTTAGCATTCTTGCACGCTATGTTGCGCCTTGGAGACACAGACCAGAGCACATGGCTGCAGCGAAGAGGGTGTTGCGCTACTTGTGCAGTACGTCGGGCATGGGGCTAGTGCTTGGAGGGCGGAGTCCAGTGGTCCTCACTAGGCACGCGGACGCTTCTTGGGCTGACGACCAGGCTACTCAGCGGTCGTCCCAGGGTTACACCTTCAGTGTTGGTTCCGGCTCTTTTTCGTGGCGGGCTACTCGCTCGTCTTCTGTTCTCGGCTCCAGTTGTGAGGCTGAGATCTACGATGGGGCCATGGCTGCACAGGAGCTTTGCTGGCTCACCTACCTGCTGACCGGCCTTGGAGAGCCGCCTCGTTCTCCTCCAGTGCTGTACGTAGACAACAAGGCCATGCTGGCCTTGTGTCGAGAGCAGCGCCTGGAGCACAGAACGAAGCACATTGCTCTCCGCTACTTTCTTGCTCGTGAGCTGCAGCAGCGGGGACAGTTGCGACTTGCGTACGTGGCCTCTGAGGCCAACACTGCTGATGTTTTCACCAAGGCACTTCCGCCTTGTGATCATCAGCGCTTCTGCACTCAGCTGGGACTTGTACCTGTCTTGCCTCCCTTACTCACCTCTTGACCTTGCTTGTACTCTTATTTATATATACCTGCTCTTGCTTGTTTGGCCTTATATATCTCAGTGTACTCTTGCATGTGAACTGGCCTTCTGGCCTTGACCTTGTGCTCAGACTGTGTGGTGACGTTGTGATCCACCCTGAGCTTTGCTTTGCTGTGCTTGACTGGTCTTGTGACCCCTTGTTCTCCCCCACTTTGCGTATGGGGGTGTGTCAAATTACAATATTGTGTAGGCTATAGTGGGGTAGCCCATATGGTGTACATATTGCTAGGGTTGCATATTTGTATCACTTCCATTCATAGTTCATCCATTCTCGTTCTACTTTCCTCACGGTCCTTCCAGCGAGCGAGAAACTTGTACCTCCTGATTCTCGTGGGGTGTCGAATCCGATGGCTCATAATATTTTCGAGCTCGATGATCGGCTCCGGTGCAGGACGAGTCATGGATGGCAGGCGGTGACGAGACAGTTGGCTCGTGGTTGGGATGTGAGGGCGAAGCAGGCTGTCGTGGAATGATGGGCTGATGTACCAGTCTGTTGGCAACACTAAGTGGGCGGTAACGGGGGTGATCATGCGGCTGATTTGGAATGGTCCACAGTAGCGCGTTCGTAATTTTGGCACGATGGGCAGTCTTAAGTTCTTTGTGTCGAGTAATACGTAATCTCCTGACTGGTAAGTGACTGGGTGGCGGTGGCGATCACCGCTACGTTTAGCGATGGCGTTGGCTTTTTTAATTCCTTCGGCAGCTCTAGTGCAGGCAGCTTGCACAAATTCGGCGATTTGCTGTGCATGTGGCGTTGGGTTGTCCGGACTAGGCGTCATGAGCACTGTAGGGTTTTGCCCATAGTTCAAAAACACCGACGGGTCTACAGTCGAAGGAGCAAACCCAGGTGCCGCAAGTGTCGTCCTCAGTGTGTTGTGCCACTCACAACGCGCCTGGCGGAGACCGTACACTGGCCGTCGGAGCTCCACTGGGTACATGCAGGAAACGACCCAGTGAAGCCAGGTGGACGGCGCATCCAGATATCCTCGTGCATGCTGCCCTGTAAGAAAGCTGTGCTGAAGACAAGAGACTGATGCTTGTAGTCACGCTTGTCAAACACAATGTGTTACTATTGTGTAGGCTATAGTGGGTTAGCCTTTAGGGGGTACACAAAGTTAGGGTTTCCTACTTGTACTCCAACTTTCATAGTGCAATCACTTCTTGTTCGTAACATGGAATCAGAGCAGGTCCTCCGCTAGGACCGATTCCTAGGGCCCACCACTACTGCTACCTACTAGCGCCCTCGTGCGCCCTACTGTCGGAGCGCCCTCGAGTGCCTCCCCCCTAGCGCCCTCGTGCGCCTCGTTTTTCACGGCCCCCTAAGGCCTCGCGACCCGCCTCCCTCTTAGCGACCCCGCGCGCCGCCCCTTAGCGGCCCCGTCGACCCCACGTACCGCCCCTTAGCGGCCCCGCTGGCCCCGTCGACCCCGCGTGTCGCCCCCTTAGAGGCCCCAGCCGGCCCCGTCGACCTCACAAGCCGCCCCTTAGCGGCCCCGCTGGCCCCGTCGACCCCGCGCGTGGCCCCCTTAGAGGCCCCAGCCGGCCCCGTCGACCCCACGAGCCGCCCCTTAGCGGCCCCGCTGGCCCCGTCGACCCCACGCGCGACCCCCTTAGAGGCCCCAGCCGGCCCCGTCAACCCCACGAGCCGCCCCTTAGCGGCCCCGCTGGCCCCGTCGACCCCACGCGCGACCCCACCTTAGCGGCCCCGTCGGCCCCCTCTCGACCCGCGCGCCGCTCCTTAGCACCCACGAGACGCCCAGCCCGAACCGAGCCGCCCGAACCGAGCCGCTCAGTCCGAACCGAGCCCCGCCGCCCAAACCCAGCCGAGCTGCCCTACCCGAGTCGAGCCGCCCTACCTAAACCGAGTCGCGCCGCCCGTACTGGACCGAGCCGCCCTGCCTACTGTTTTTAGGGTGCAACTACTGCTACTCTACTGCTTCTCTACTGCTACTCTACTGCTGCTATGGCTAGCCCTCCTGTGCTAGCTTTCGATGCTGAGGGCCGCCCAGTGAAGTTCGATACCTGGCTAGATGACCTACACCTCTTCCTACAGCTCACTGCCAAGGAGGACATCTCACTGTACGATCACGCCCTAGGCCATGCTACTGCTCCTGCTGCTACTGCTGACAGCACTGCCCGCTCACAGTGGCACACTCGTGACGCCCACGCTCGCTTCGCTATTCGCAACTCCCTGCCGATAGACGAGCGCGAGCACTTTGGCCAGCACAAGACTGCACAGGCACTGTACACCACTGTCGTTGCCCGCTACTCCTCACCTGCCTCTGCCGCGCTAGGCCGTCTCTCCCTCCCCTACCTGTTTCCCGACCTGGCCTCGTTCCACACACTCGCTGACCTCATCACGCACCTCCGTACTAGTGAGGCCCGCTTCCATGCCGCCATGCCCGATGAGTTTCTTGCCACGAACCCCCCCCCGCTCTGGCTCACTCTCTACCACCTAGTCACCCGCCTCCCTGACACTCTGCGTGCTGTCAGGGATCACTTCCTAGCTCGCTGCCCCACCGAGATCACCATTGCCCTCCTCGAGAAGGAACTGCTTGCAGCTGAGGCTAGCATAGTCGCTGTAGGTGCCTCTCGTGGCGACCCCCGCACCCCTTTCTTTGAGGGGTGTTCCCCTTCCCCCCTTCTTCCCTCTGTAGCCTCTGCTTCTGCTGTCGACCTCCTTGGTTTTGAGAAGGTTGGGGCCACGTCTACCTCGAGCGGGCGCCGCAGCGGCAAGGGCAAAGGGGGCAAGGGAGGCGGAGGTGACGGCGGGGGAGGCGGTGGTGGGGGTGGTGGCGGCGGTTGGGGTGGTGGTGGGACTGGTGGGGCTAGTGGCAGCGGTGGGGGTGGTGGCGGCAACGGCGGGGGCGGTGGCAGGGGCGGGGGCGGTGGTGGGGGCGGTGGTGGACGCGGCGGCGGCAGGGGAGGAGGTGGTCGAGGCGGTGGTGGTGGCAGTGGTGGTCGTGGAGGCACTGGCGGTGGCCAGAGCCTACATCACTCTCCGTCGCCCCAGGAGCTCCGTGAGTGGTATGCTCGGCATGGGGGGGGTGGTGGCCTTAGCTGCACGTACGTTATCCGCACTGGTGACCGCACTGGTCAGACGTGTGGGAGGGCGCACCCCACGCAGCGCTGCTTCTCACGCCTCGACGACGCTTGGCGTACTCAGTTCCCTGACGCCACTGAGCTGCCCCGCTGGGCTGATCTGATGAAGCAAAACATTGATATCTTTGCTCTAGACTGTGATGTTATTCTCTCTGCCATGTATGTGATGTCTATTAGTGGAGAGGGTGCCTAGTACCTAAGTGTTCCGCCCGACCCGTGCATTCGACCCGGTGAGGCTACCGCTCTAGGTGCTAGAGTGTTTGCTACCCCAGGTACTGGTGAGGCTGCTGCTCTAGGTGCTGGTGAGTCTGCGCCCCCCGTTACTGAGTCGTTTGAGGCACTGCACACCTTTACACTAGACTCAGGTGCCTCCCACTGTTTCTTTCGTGACCGCACGGCTCTTGAGCAGCTTGCTCGGCCTGTTGCAGTCTCTCTCGCTGACCCCTCTGGGGGTCCAGTCCTTGCGACCTCCTCTACTGTCCTCCCCTGTCCGGCCGTCCCGTCGGGCACACTGTCTGGTCTCTACCTCCCCTCGTTCTCTACAAACTTGGTGGCGGGTAGTGCGCTCCAGGATAGGGGTGTCCACCAGTTCACCCGTGCCTACGAGCGCGTGACACACTGCACGTGTGCTCGGCCGGGCCGTCACCTGGCGACCTTCACACGGCAGCCGGGGTCGGACCTGTGCACACTGACCACCGAGTCCCCTCAGGTAGCTGCGTCTGCGTCTGCGTCACGTCAGCTGTCGGCCCCCTGCTCGTGCCGCTCTCTGGCGCACGAGACAGTCCTCTGGCACCACCGCCTTGGTCACCCGTCCGTGCAGCGCCTTCGCGCAATGCACAAACGGTACCTTGTCTCTAGTCTTCCCAGGGTTCTCCCTCCCCTCCCAACCTCACCTGCTCCTCCCTGTCTTCCCTGTGTCGAGGGGCGGCAGCGCGCCGCTCCTCACTCCTCCTCGTTTCCCCCGACGACTGCTCCCTTGCAGACGCTCCACATGGACGTGTGGGGCCCTGCCCGCGTCCGTGGTCAGGGTCAGGAGAGGTACTTCCTGATAGTTGTTGACGACTACTCGCGCTACACCACGGTCTTCCCCTTGCGCACCAAGGGTGAGGTCCCTTCTGTTTTGATCCCTTGGATCCGCGCTTCTCGTCTCCAGCTCAGCGAGCGTTTCCACTCGGACTTTCCTGTCCTGCGCTTGCACTCTGACAGAGGTGGTGAGTTCTCCTCCGACCTCTTGGCAGCCTACTGTGCGGAGCATGGCATCCGCCTGCCGTTCACGCTTCCGGCCTTGCCACAACAGAATGGGGTTGCTGAGCGCCGCATTGGCTTGGTCATGGAGGTCGCTCGTACCTCCTTGATCCATGCGGCTGCCCCCCACTTTCTGTGGCCGTTTGCGGTCCGATACGCTGCGCATCAGCTCAACCTCTGGCCCCGTGTCTCCTTGCCGGAGACCTCCCCGACACTGCGTTGGACGGGAGAGGTTGGCGATGCGTCGCATTTTCAGGTCTGGGGATCCCGAGCTTTTGTTCGCGATACATCCGCGGAAAAGCTCTCCTCCCGCGCTGTTCCGTGTGTCTTCCTAGGCTTTGTTCCGGACGCGTCTGGTTGGCAGTTTTACCACCCCACCTCGCGCCGTGTCCTCGCCTCTCAGGACGTCACCTTTGACAAGTCGGTACCCTTCTACCGCCTCTTCCCCTACCGCACTGCCCCGCTCCCTCCCCCGCCTCTCTTCCTCGCGCCAGGTGCTGCTGTCGTAGACCCCCTCCCCCCTCAGGGTGCCGCTCCCTCAGGTGTGTCCCAGGTAGACCCGGTTGAGCCTGTCAAGGTAGCTGTCGACTCTTGTCCTCCTCGGGGTGCTGAGCCTGAGTGTGCGGAGCCTGGGGTTGCTGAGCCTGGGGGTGCTGAGCCTGGGGGTGCAGAGTCTGGGGGTACTGAGCCTGGGGGTGCGGAGTCTGGGGGTGCTGAGCCTGGGAGTACGGAGCCTGCTGGTGCTGAGTCTGGGGGTGCTGAGCCTGGGAGTGCTACGCCTGGAGGAGCTCTCTCCTCACAGCAGCTGCGTGAGTGGTACTTACAGTACTACAGCCTCAGGAGAGGTGCTTCTGGAGCTAGGGGTGCTGCTGGAGCTGGTGCTCGTACTTCCTCGCCTAGGCGGGAGCTGCCCTCTCCCCAGCGTCTTCGTGAGTGGTACGCACCGCGCTGCAGTCTCAGGAGTGGCGCTCCTAGTGTCGCAGACCCTACTACTGGTGCTGCGGACACTGGAGTTGGAGCTGCTGCTGGTGCTGCGGACCCGGGCGTTGGAGCTGTTGCTGGTGCTGCGGACCCGGGCGTTGGAGCTGCTGCTGGTGCTGCAGACCCGGGCGTTGGAGCTGCTGCTGGTGCTGCGGACCCGGGCGTTGGAGCTGCTGCTGGTACTGCAGACCTGGGAGTTGGAGCTGCTGCTGGTGCTGCGGACCCGGGCGTTGGAGCTGCTACTGGTGCTGCGCACCCGGGCGTTGGAGCTGCTGCTAGTGCTGCAGACCCGGGCGTTGGAGCTGCTTCTGGTGCTGCAGACCCGGGCGTTGGAGGTGCTGAGGGTGCTGCTGGAGCTACTGGAGGTTCTAGTGCTGTCTCTGCTGCTGCAGAGGGCACCTCACGACCGCGGCCGTACTTTGTTCCACTCCTTCAGCAGGTTCTTGGTCAGTCACCACCGCCTTGTCCCCCTCCCTCTGTAGAGTGTCCACCGCCGGTCCAATCGCAGTCACAGCTACCGCCTGCCTCCCCACTTCCTCGTCCTTCTCCCTACACTGGTCCTACATGCGGTCTCACAGAGCGTCGTCAGCCGGAGTCTCGCCCTGTGTCGCCTGTGTCCCGTCCTCAGTCCCCTGTTCGTACTACTTCCACCGGTCGCCGTACTCCGCGTGAGCGTCTGCCACCAATCCCTGGCACACACCAGAAGTCACTGCGTCCCTCCACTGCTCCACAGCGTGTCCCTCTGCCGTCTCCTCCTGAGTCCTCTCTTCCTGCTCTTACTGACCCTGAGTCTGACTCTCTTCGTGCTGCCAGTCCCACTGTCACGCGTCTCCTGGCCACTTCTGTCACTGACCCTTCGTTTGAGTCTGCTGATGCGTCTGCCCTAGTTGCTGAGCTTGTCGACTTTGCTGCTCGCTGTCGTCTAGACTACGCTACCAGTCTTGTCGCTGAGTCTAAGTCTATCTGTCCTCCGTCTGTCGGGGGTGAGTGTGCTCTTAGCACGGACGTCCTTGAGGACAGACAGGAGGATCTTAAGTGTTTTGCAGCCGCTGCGCCCCATCTCGTGTCCATGCTAGTTGCCCCTAAGGGAGACCCGGATGCACCAGACATCCCGACTCCTCGATCGTACGCTGAGGCGATTGAGGGTCCCTACTCCTCACAGTGGCAGTCAGCCATGGACACAGAGATGGATTCCTTGAAGTCCACAGGCACCTACGTCGACGAGGTTCCCCCACCTGGGGCGAACATCGTCAGTGGCATGTGGATTTTCAGGGTGAAGCGGCCGCCGGGTTCTCCGCCTGTCTTCAAGGCTCGTTACGTTGCTCGAGGCTTCAGTCAGCGAGAGGGAGTAGACTTCTTCCAGACCTTCTCCCCCACCCCGAAGATGACCTCTCTTAGGGTACTAATGCACGTTGCTGCTCAGCACGACTACGAGCTTCAGTCTCTTGACTTCAACACAGCTTTCTTGCAGGGCAATCTGCACGAGGCGATCTGGCTGCGCCGCCCTCCTGGCTTCACTGGGTCGTTCCCTCCTGGTACCCAGTGGAGCCTCCGCCGGCCGGTCTACGGTCTCCGCCAGGCACCACGTGAGTGGCAAGACACACTTAGGACTACTCTTGCGGCAATTGGGTTCTCTCCTTCTACTGCTGACGCGTCACTGTTTCTACGCACCGACACTTTGCTGCCGCCGTTCTACATCCTCGTGTACGTCGACGACTTGGTCTTTGCCACAGCTGACACTGAGTCTCTCGCCCACGTGAAGTCGGAGCTGCAGAAGAGACACACGTGCACAGACCTGGGTGAACTGCGCAGCTACCTTGGCTTGCAGATCACCCGGGACAGAGCACGCCGCACCATTACCCTGACTCAGCCACACATGGTGCAGCAGGTCCTTCAGCGCTTCGGCTTCACCTGGTCCTCAGCACAGGCCACTCCTCTGGCTATAGGTCACTCGCTCTCGGCTCTGCCTTCAGATGAGTCCGTAGAGTCGAGTGGTCCTTACCCAGAGGTAGTTGGTTGCCTCATGTACGTGATGACTTGCACTCGTCCTAACCTAGCATACCCTCTTGGCCTTCTGGCTCGCTACGTGGCTCCTGGTCGTCACCGAAAGGTGCACTGGGATGCTACAAAGAGGGTATTGCGCTACTTGTGCAGTACATCAGGCATGGGGCTCGTGCTTGGAGGAGGGAGCTCAGTTGTTCTCACTGGGCACTCAGACGCTTCTTGGGCTGACGACCAGGCTATTCAGTGGTCGTCATAGGGTTACACCTTCAGCCTTGGCTCTGGTTCAGTTTCGTGGCGCTCTACTCGTTCGTCTTCGGTTCTCAGCTCCAGTTGTGAGGCTGAGATCTACGCCACAGCCATGGCTGCACAGGAGTTACGCTGGCTCACCTACCTGCTGACCGACCTTGGAGAGCGGCCTAGTTCTCCTCCAGTGCTGTACGTCGACAACAAGGCTGCCATTGCCTTGTGTCAGGAGCACAGACTGGAGCACAGAACGAAGCACATCGCTCTCCGTTACTTGCTCGTGAGCTTCACCAGCGTGGTCAGCTTCGTCTGCGCTACGTGGCCTCTCAGGCCAACACCACTGATATTTTCACCAAGGCACTTCAGCCTGGTGATCATCAGCGCTTCTGTACTTTGTTGGGGCTAGTGCCCACTTTGTCTCACTTGTTGTAGGCTTTGCCTGTACTGTGATCTCTATATATACTCCTACCTGTTTGGTCTCCTAGGTTGAGATCACCCTTGCTGTCTGTACTACTTGTATATACTTCTGCATGTGAACTGGCCTTGTGGCCCTTTGCTTGTGCTCGGAGTGTGTGGTGACGTTTTGATCCACCCTGAGCTTGCTTGCCTTTCTTGACTGGTCTTGTGACCCCTTGTTCTCCCCCACTTTGCCTATGGGGGTGTGTCAAACACTATATGTGTTACTATTGTGTAGGCTACAGTGGGTTAGCCTTTAGGGGGTACACAAAGTTAGGGTTTCCTACTTGTACTCCAACTTTCATAGTGCAATCACTTCTTGTTCGTAACAACGCTGAGCGGCAACGTGCAGCAGCACCCGAAGAGTGGTCCTCTTCGGGGTAGGGAAGAAGGTCTGGAAGAAGTCAACCCCCTGTCGCTGACTAAAGCCTCGTGCAACGTAACGAGCCTTGAAGACAGGCGGAGAACCCGGCGGCCGCTTCACCCTGGAAATCCACATGCCATCGACAATGTTCGCCCAGGAGGGGGAACTGCGTCGACGTAGGTGCCTGTGGACTTCCAGGATGCCATCTTTGCGTCCATAGCTGAGTGCCACGAAGAGGATGTGAGAATCATAAGCATAGTGAGGAGCCATAGCTAGGGTTTAGCTAGCTAGGCAAGAGAGAAATGAACAAAGGAGAGGTTTCACTAGCAGCAGTTGGGATACATATAGCAAACCCTAATAGGGTTGTACTCGTTAAAGAGCACCCCACTACAGGCTAGATAATAACATTCTGACACACCCCCATAGCCAAAGTGAGGTGTAATCAGCAGAGCACGCAGTCATAGAGCAGGTTCACAAATGCAAGCAAAGCTAGAGGCTATCACAGAGGGCAAGTGAGGAGGAGGAGGAACTGTGGAAGGAGAGAAGATGGGAGGCAACGACTGAAGCTGCAGAGGCACGGGCACAGGAGCGGCTGACTAAGTGGCTACCGAAGCAAGGGCGACGGACTACTGGAGTGACTGGCTTCGCGGCTAAGACGAGCGGCAGGAGCAACGGACCCACTGGCGACTGGTGCAACAGGCTCACTGGCTACTGAAGCAAGGGCGACGGACTACAGGCGCTGCAGGCGACACGACAGCTACCTCCACACAACCTCCTCCAACTGACCCACACCCTTGACACACACCCCCTGCTGAACCCCTAACTCCACTCCCACGTCACCCCCTTAGCACCACTCCTTCGGCTCCCACACACCCACCCCCCTGAGCAGCAGCTGCACCAGCGGGAGACGGAGGAGGAGGAGAAGTAGTGGAACGGCGCACAGAAATTGCACCCCCATACCCCCCACCCCCAAACCCTAATTCAGGAGAACGGGCAGCAGCAGGGGTGGGGCACCGTCAAAAGCACGGGGGACAGCGAGCAGCTCAGGGGCAGAGAGGAACGGGCCGCCCACGGGCCTGGCACAGCCTGACGAACCGCGCGCAGGCGGCCTGAGCCGCGCGCGGGCCTGGCGCAGCCCGTACGGGCCGCGCTCAGGGCTAGCGCAGCCCGTGCGCCGGGACGGGCGACGGGGGACGACGGGCTGGTCCCCGTCGCCCGTCGAAGCGCCCCCCGGGGGTGACGCGCGGACCGACGAGGTAGAAGGCCGCCGCGCGCCTTGGGGCGCACGGCGGGCAGAGAACCGCCGCACGCCCCGGGGCGCACGGCGGGCAGAAAACCGCCGCGCACCTCGGAGCGCGCGGCGGGAAGAAAAATCCGTCGCACGCCACGGGGCGTGCAACACACAGAGTAGCAGCGGAAGCAGTTAGGTGGGCCCACAGGCCAGGAGCATAGATGCTCTGATAGCATGAGAGAATCATATGCATAGTGAGGAGCCATAGCTAGGGTTTAGCTAGCTAGGCAAGAGAGAAATGAACAAAGGAGAGGTTTCACTAGCAGTAGTTGGGATACATCTAGCAAACCCCAACAGGGCTATACTCGCTATAGAGCACCCCACTACAGGCTAGATAATAACATTCTGACAGAGGAGTACTCATCCGCGATCGCCTCAGCGTAAGAGCGCGGGGTCGGGATGTTTGGTGCATCCAGGTCTCCCTCAGGGGCAAGCAGCACGGCCACGAGATGCGGTACAGCGGCTGCAAGACAATCAAAGTCCTCCTGCCTATCCTCAAGAACGTCCGTGCCAAGAGCACACTCACCCCCGACGGACGGAGGACATACAGACCCAGACTCAGTAACAAGATTACCGGCGTAGTCGAGATGACAAGCAGTAGCAAAGTCAACAAGCTCAGCGACTAAGACAGACGCAGCAGCAGACTCAAACGAAGGGTCAGTGAGAACAGTGGCTAAGAGACGCATAACAGTAGGACTGGCAGCACGAACCAGGTCAAACTCAGGGTCGGGTCCGTCAGCAAGAGAGGACATAGGAGGAGACGGCAGAGGGACACACTATGGAACAGAGGAAGGACGAAGTGCCATATGTTGTGTGCCGGGGACAGGAGGAGGACGTTGACGCAAAACACGACTACCAGCGCGAACAGCGCAAACAGGCAAGGCACGACGAGACGCAGGCTCACGACGCTCTGTAAGCGAGTCAGTCTGCTCAGTGTAAGGAGATGGAGCAGGCAGTGGGGAGCCTGGCTGTAACGGGAGACCAGTAGAAGACGGGAGGCTAAGAACCTGGCGAAGCACCGAGCCAGGCGGCGGCAGAGACGATGGTGACGGCGGAGCGAAGTACAGTCACGGCTGTGCATCACCACCAGCACCAGCTCCTTCAATACCAGCACCCCCAGTACCAGTACCAGCAGCCCTAGACCCGGAACACCGACGGATCGCCAACCTCTCCCGTCCAACGCACTGTAGGCGAGGTCTCCGGCAAGGAGACACGGGGCCAGAGGTTGAGCTGATGCGCAACGTAACGGACCGCAAATGGCCACAGAAAATGGGGAGCAGCCACATGGATCATGGAGGTACGAGCGACCTCCATGACTAAGCCAATGCGGCGCTCAGCAACCCCTTTCTGCTGCGAAGAGGCAAGAAGCGTGAACGATTGGAGGATGCCCTCCCCACGACAAAAGTTCCGTAAGAGGTCGGAGGAGAACTCACCACCTCTATCAGAGTGCAGACGCAGGACAGGAAGGTCCGTGTCGAACCGCTCGCGGAGCTGGAGACGGACAGTGCGGATCCAAGTCATAAAAATATCAGGGACCTCCCCTTTGCTGCGCAATAGGAAGACCGTAATGTAACGCGAGTAGTCGTCAACAACTAGCAGAAAGTATCGATCGCGACCCTGTCCACGGATGGTGGCTGGGCCCCACATGTCCATGTGGAGAGTCTGCAGGGGAGTAGTCGTCGGGGGAAACGAGGAGGAGTGAGGAGCCGCGCGCTGCCGCCCCTCGACACAGGGAAGGTAGGGAGGGGCAGGCGAGGGTGGGAGGGGAGGCAGAGACCTGGGAAGACCAGAGACAAGGAGGCGGGAGTGCATGCTACGGAGGCTTGGCAGGGAGGGGTGACCAAGGCGGTGGTGCCAAAGGAGAGTCTTGTGCGACAGGAGGCGACACGAACAGGGGGATGCTAGCTGACCTGACGCGGACGCAGACGCAGCTACCTGAGGAGGCTCAGTAGTCACTGTGTACAGGCTCGACCCAGGCCGACGGGTGAACGTGGCCAGGTGACGACCCATCCGTGCATACGTGCAGATTGCCACATGCTGTCCGCCAGGAATAAAGGTATCAACCCATTCATCATGAAGGACAGCGTTGCTCATTAAGTTCGTAGAGAATGAGGGGAGGTGAAGACGAGACAATGAGCCAGACAGTACCGCCGGAGATGGGAGAACAGTGGAGGAACGTGCAAGAATCGGTCCCCCAAAGGGGTGAGCTAAAGAGACAGCAACCGGTGCTGTGAGTGGTGTGACAGTGGTGCTGTCGCAAAAAAAGCAGCGGGAAGCACCCGAGTAAAGTGTGAAGGTGTGCAAGGCTTCAGCAAGCGCAGTACCAAAGAGAGCAGACGCACTAGCACCTAGAGCAGACACCGGCACCTAGAGCAGACTCACCAGCACCTAGAGAAGACTCACCAGCACCTAAAGCAGCAGCCAGCCGCTATACCAGGGTCAGGCAGCCCACACAAGTAACAGTCACCCTGAGTACTAATAGTCAAAGCATACATGGCAGTGAGGATAGTGTCATAGTCTAGAGCAAATATATCCTTGTTCCGAAGAAGCTCTAGCCAGCGAGGGAGCTCAACCTCGTCGCCAAATACTGCACGCCAGGCGTCGCTCAGAAAGGCAAAGCAGCAAGCCTGTGTGTGACCAACTGTCCCGCAAGTCTGACTAGCCCGATCACCTGTGCGAATAACGTACGGGCAGCGGACAGCTGTCCAAGTTCCCCCACCCTTAGCGTACCACTCACGAAGCCGCAGACACCGCTGGGGCGTAAGGGTCTCGCGCGGACGCCGCTGCAGCTGCATCTGACCACCGCCAGAAACTCCCCACCGAACAGCTCCACAGCGAATGCTACTACGACCGCCACCACTCCAATTGCTGCCACCACCGCCGTCACCACTCCCACCACTACTACGAAGTGAAGTCATAGCGGGCAAGCAAGGAGGCGCGCGACCAGTAGGGCAGTACGGAGGGAAGGCAGTAGCACGAGCAGCAGCAGCAGCAGTAAGAGCAACAGAGCGGCTCGGCGAGGCTAGGCCACAACACCTCCACTAGTAGCACCTCCACTAGTAGCAGCAGTAGCACGAGCAGCAGGGCGGATCGGGTTGGCCAGGGCGGCTCGGGCTAGGCGGGGCGGCTTGGCCTGGGCGGCGCGGGCAGCAGGGCGCGCGCTGCGCAGGGCAGCAGAGTGCGACGCACGGGCTGCAGCAGGGCACGACGTGCAGGGCAGCAGGGCGCGACGCGCGGGCTGCAGCAGAGCGCAACGCGCGGGGCAGCAGGGCGCGACGCGCGTGGCAGCAGAGCGCGACGCGCGGGCTACCGTAGGGCGCGACACGCAGGGCAGCAGGGTGCGACGTGCAGGTTGCAGCAGGGCGCGACGCACGGAGCAGTCGAGCGCGACGCGTGGGCTGCAGCAGGGCGTGATGCGCAGGGCAGGGCGTGCGCGGGGCAGCGTGACGCGAGGCAGGGCAGGGCGTGCGTGGGGCAATGCGATTCGGGGCAGGGCAGGGCGTGCGCGATGCGGGGCAGGGCAGATGCGGCGAGCACAAAATTTGTTTGAGGGCCAAGAAGGCAACTTGCTCTTTCTCCCCCCACGTGTACTCAATCCTCTTCCTCAGCAGGTCGGTCAACGGAGGAGTCAACTTCGCCATGTTGGGGACGAACCGGCGCACGTAGTTGACGAACCCCAAAAAACTCTGCAACTCTGTCAACTTTGTCGGCGCGTGCCACGCTTGGATCGTCGCGATTTTCGTCGGGTCTATTTCCATTCCTGCGGCTGAAATAAATGTGTCCCAATAACTCCAGTCAGTCCTGTAGAAACTCATTCAGTATTTTAAAAACTGCTTCGATGTCCTGTAGGTGCTGTGCTCTGTATGGGCTGCAAATCAGTATGTCGTCAAGGTACACAATAACATAGTTATCTAAGAGCGGGCGGAAGGCTTCATTCATGGTCATTTGAAAAATGGCGGGGGTGTTGGCCAGTCCGAAAGGCATGACGGTGTATTTTAAGGATCCGTAGCGTGTTCGGAAGGCTGTTTTCGGGCAGTCAGGTGGGTTGACTCGGATCTGGTGGTGGCCTCCTCGAAGGTCGATTTTCGAGAAAACCAGGGCTGTGCGCAGCTGGTCGATCAGTTCGTCGACTCATGGGATGGGGTAACGGGATTTGATGGTAACCCTGTTCAGTGCGCAGTAGTCGATGCACATGCGAAAACCCCCATCATTTTTCAGTGTGAACAGTATCGGTGCTGCGAAGGGTGATGAACTCGGGCGAATAAGCTCCTTCTGAAGTAGGTAATCCAGCTGCTTCCTCAGTTCGTTCAGTTCAGGTTGGGTCAGTCGGAACTGTCGCTGTACTGTCGGCTGTGCCTCTAGTTCTAACTATATCATGTGGTCGTGCGGTCGTTGAGGTGGCAGTCCCGTCGGCAGGTCGTCCGTAAATATCCCAGTGTACCTCTTCAGGAGTCCTGCGAGATCACCTGGTACGCCAGCCAGCAGTTTCAGTAAGCCCCCCCCTTTGTTTGCTGCCTCGGCTTCCCGAATGTCAACCGCGTACACGTCAGCACCTGCCGCTACGGCGCGTTTCATCGTGATTATGTTGACACGCACCGATGAAGACTCAGGCGAGCCCCATCGAGGTAAGGCGATGTTGTTACTGTTCACTCACACGGTGCAGTAACCCGTCGTCCAGTTGATTCGCGGGTTGTGTCGTCGCAGCCAATCACGACCGAGAAAAATGTTGGTTCCGTCGAGGGTTGTTGCTAGCATTTCCTAGCTAAACGTGAAATTACCCCCGCATCAAATCCGAACCCGGTCTACGCATTCCCGTATCGCAATGGCGTGCCGTCAACTAGTCTTGCGTCGATCTCAGGTAAACATCTGTCCAGTGGTAGTCTCAGTTTCCGTGCTGTGGCGGTGTTGATTGTCAACGGGAGTTGTTGTTGGACCCGTCCTTGCTTGGGCGGAACCGACTTCGTGGTTGGGTGTACGGGAGATGCAGCCGACTTGCAGTAGTGGGCGACGCCGACTTGGGCGAGCTGGTCGACGGGTTTGGTCGGCTTGCACGGGGCCACTGCAATGCCGCTGACTTGGGAAGCCGGCGGCCGACTTCAACTGGCGGTCGGTGATGTGGCGCGTCGACCTGGAAGTCGGCGCCGACTTGCAAGGTCGCCGACTTGCGATGTCGCCGACTTGGGAGGTCACCAACTTGCAAGGTCGCCGACTTGCGAGGTCGCCGACTTGGGAGGTTGCCAACTTGCAAGGTCGCCGAATTGCGAGGTCGCCAACTTGGGAGGTCGCCGACTTGGGAGGTTGCCGACTTGCAAGGCCGCCGACTTGCAAGGTCGCCGACTTGGGACGTCGCCGACTTGGGAGCTCGCCGACTTCAAGAGGTCGGCCTGGAAGTCAACGCCGACTTAGAAGGGGCGTCGACTTGGGGACGCCGACCTTGGGTAGTCGACTGGGTATGGTCGGCTGACAGATGTGTTGGTCGACCTGGAGCTGGTCGACCAAGGGTGTGGTTGACCTAGTGAGGTTGACTGGAAGTGGTTGTTGACTTGGGTGGCCGACGGGCACATGAAGGAGCAGCTGGGCGACGTGGTTTCCCGGTCGACCTGGTTACCTGAGTGACAAGGTTCTGCGAAGGCACGCGGCAGTCGCCCAGGTATTCGTGGCGAGGCCGACCTCGGTGGTGGTATCCCGAGGTCGACGTAGCTGATCAGATGCATTCGTCAGCACGAGGTTGATTTGGTGTGTGCGTTGTGCAGTTGACAATGCACGGCACGCAAATCACCTACGAGCACCCGCGAAGTAGGTGTGCTGCTGCCATGCAGGAGCAATGCTGGATGCCGTCGACTTGCAGTGCTAGAGTGCGGTCGACCAAGCAGTGCTGGAACGCAGTCGACGGTGCTGCGCTGGCAGTCGACCTGCTTGCTTGCTAGCTCTGATGTAGTCTTGTCTTGCCAACCTTATTGTATCATTCTTGTCAACTTTTCCTAGTGAAACTCTTGCGAATTCTCCCCGTGAACTAGCAAGTAGTGTGAGCGCTTGGAAACGACTAAGTGAACGAACGGTACGATCACTCTTGCCCCGTGCCTAGCCCGTAGTCTTGCTCCCATTGTAGTAGTTATCTCCGCATGGTGCGGTGAGCGTGGAAGGCACACGACTTACCTTTCAGTCAGGTCGACGTAGTGGTCACTTACCTATTGCATGTTGTAGGTCGGCAGCTGTGCGGTAGTCACTATGGTAGGCGCTGTAAGGGTGCGTCAGATCCGCTACAAAGTGATTTGGCTGCAAGTTTGGCTGCAAATTTGTCGCCCTTTTGGTCGACTCACATTTTCGCCAAAGTCGACTGAATGGTCGAATGCTAAACCGACCACCATCCAGCCACATTTACAAGGTGTTGAAATCTGACAGATTTGGTGGCCGATTTACAGGCTGGATTGCACAAGAGTCAGATTTGCAGGTCGTAAAGTTGGCTGGATTGTGCGACGGTATCGCACGTATTGTTACTGAAGTGACACAACCGCTATTGTGCGCACCACGAACAGAGAGTCAAGATGTGAGGTGCGGCTCCATTTACAACCCGGCTCGGAGAGATCGTGTCGTCTACCCGAACTGAGTGTTACGAGAGTATACAAAACCGAGAACGTCCCTACACTCTATCCATTATCCAACATGGCGGATCCTTTCACACCCAGATGGGCACGACGTTTAGCAATCGGCCTCACGCACGTTGTGCTCATCCCCTTGGTCGCTGCAGTCGGTGTCATGGTGCCCTTGCTCCTTGGTCTTGCGTAAAATTGCACGTTTCGCTCTATACAAGTGTGACCCCGGAAAGCGGTCGTGTTCAACGGGGCTGAACGCGCCGTGCGAGTCGTCCTTGTGACACGTCGAGTCAGTTGGGTATGTTGGCCAAGTCGCACAGGTACTGTATCGCTGACGAGTCGACAATGTGGTCGACTCGTGATTCGTTTGCACGTCGGAAAGTTGTCGACCGCTAAACCAGCCATCAAAGCGGCCATCAAATTTTTAGCAAGTGGCCGGATTGTGCGAAATTGACGAAATGCCTTACAAATGTCGTGAATGTGTAACCTTCGCTAGATCCGGCCGGCCGGATTGATCCGGCCAACGGATCTGACGCACCCTAAGTGACGCAAGGGTGGTGGACACCCTTGAGGCACGGCTGGAGAACGCGAGGAGACGTCATGAGGCAAACAAGTATGGCGACTTGCCCTGGACGGTCGTCGAGGCTGGCATCCGTGCCGTGTGGGGGACGGAGCACCCTTCTTGGCTTCTCTCTCCTTGACTGGTGAACACCAAGGGCAGCGTCGATGTGGGCGTCAACGGCGGTGGTGGCCAAAGTGTGCTTCATGCCAATGAGGTTGGCGGCGTTCAGGCGTGAGGGGGGCAGTCGTTGGTGGCTGCAGGCTTCTCGCAGGGTGACGTCAGAGGTCGTCGAAGTGGATTGTCGCCAATGTCGGCGACCCACATGACAGCAGGTAGGATTGCACCGAGCTACGGCTACTTTAAGTTTACGCCGCATAGGATCTTGGTCACCCCGCCGCTCGTTGGTCGACCCGACATCCTTACGTGGAAGGAAGCCATCGAGCCCCAGCTGGAGATGGCGGGCTGAATGGCTTCGCCCGAGGGACCGTGGCGACGCCGGAGGAGCACCACCCCGTCTTGCGAGCGGAGTTTCGCGCTGTGCAACTGCTGACCTTCACAGTCATTTTGCGGTGCTGCTCGCCGGGCGTGCAGATCGCGTTGAAGTGGTGCAAGGAGTATCTTGACGTGGCACTTCATCGAATCGACCTACCAAGTCACCGACGATTTGTTCATCGCCCAGCTGGAGGGGCAGCTGACGAACCTGCGTATGGGCGACCAGGAGACGGCGACCGACTACTGCAACCAAGCTCGGCGAATTCTCGCCACCATAAGGATGGCCGGCGCGCAGTACTCGACGACGTCGTACATCACCCACGTCATGAAGGGACTCCCGAGTAGCTACAACCTGCTGAAGCGGCTGTCAATGGCGCCGAGCACGCGGGCGACACTCAACGAGGACACATTGACCTCGTACATCCAACAGGACGAGGAGATGCAAGAGGCCGAGCGATCCCAGGAGCTCCTTGCGCAGGTGAATTACGTCGCCCCAGCGAAGCAAAGAGGTCGACCGGGGCAGTGCGGGCAGTCTGGCCGCGGTGGTAGCAGTGGCTGGAAGCCGACCAAGGAAGTCAACAAGAAGAAGTTGACCAAGGACAGCGGTCAAGGAGGAGGAAGTCGACGTCGGGAGTGCTGGCTGTGCGGCGACCCCGATCACCTCTCCTTCGAGTGCCCCGACCGCAGCGACTCCGATGACGACGACGCCAAGGGAGGCCGCGGAAGGTCTGGCAGCATTCGACCTCGTCAAGGAGGAAACAAGCCGTGCAAGGAGAAGCAGTTGACCACGTAGACCTCGGAGAAGGACGGCGACTCCTCTACTGGCGGAAAGGGGCGGGACGACAAGACAGCGTCGTGCTTGCTGGTCGGCGTCGTGGAGCCGACCGTCTCGCTGGGGCAGGAGGCCGCCGAGAACTTCTAGGCGGTAGCAGCAGCAGTGCAGGCGAACCCAGTGGTGGTCCTGCTCGACAGCGGCTGCTCACACCACCTGATGGGGACGAAGGACGTCTTCGTCGACTTGGGGCCGAGCGGCGACGTCAAGCACGTGCACAGCTTCAATAGGGCGCTGAAGGACGTCAAGGAGCGCAACACTTTCGCTCTGCAAGGGGAGGCCAGGAAGCACGTGCTGATCCCCGACGTGCTCTACGTCCCGGGAGTGCACGCGAACCTGCTGTCAGCTGGCCAGCTGAAGGAGAACGGTGTGAAGCTGCAGGAGGACGGCGACGGGATGTTGCTTGTCTCGGCGGCGGGAGACGTCTTCGGTCGGGCGTCTTACACCGGGCGAGTCCTCTGCACCGACCTGCGTCCCTGCCCAACAAGGTCGACGTCGCCCACGACGGAGGTCGTGGCCCTGCGGGCGATCGTCTCGGCAACGAAGTCGGCGCCGGACAGATTGCATGCGAGGCTTGCGCACGTCGGCATGGACACCATACGGAGCTCGGCAAAGCACGAGGTTGCCATTGGGCTGGATCTCAAGTCGACATCAGGCACCGACTCACCGTGTGTCTCGTGTGTCGGCGGGAAGCTGGCGCGACATACCTTCCCCGACCAGGGCTCCGACGCCGATGACGTGCTGGACATTGTGCACATCGACCTGTGCGGGCCATTCCGGGTGGCTGCCAAGGATGGCAGCCTGTACTTCTTGCTGCTGAAGGACCGCAAGACCCGCTATGTGTGGGTGAGGCCGGTCGCCAAGAAGTCGGATGCGCCGCAGGAGTTCGTGCAGTGGCTGGCGGTAGCTGAGCGACAGACGAAGAAGTCGGTGCTGATGCTGCACTCAGACCGGGGAGGGGAGTTCCTCGGGAAGCAGTTCACCGACTTCGTGAATGGCAAGGGGATCGTCCACGACCTGACCTGCCCGTACATCCCGCAGCACAACGGCATGGCGGAGCGGGAAATGAGGACGGTGGTAGAGTCGGTGCGGACGATGCTGCTGCACATGGGCGTATAGCACCACTGGTGGCACCTCGCTCTGCGGCAGGCCGTCTGGGTCCGCAACTGCCTTGAGAGGTCAACGCTGCCGCCGGGGACGACGCCGTACCAGCTGCTAACAGAGAAGAAGCCCGACTTGACGCTGGCACGTGTGTGGGGCTGCATGGCGCAGTTCCTCGTCCCCGAGCAGCAGCGCGGTGGGAAGCTGAAGCCGAAGGCCAAGTGGGGTCTTCACCTCGGCGTGTCGCAAGAGAGCAAGGGCTGGGAGCTTCTCGACATCGCCGACAACCGGGTGGTCACCACGTCGGACGTGGTGTTTTACGAAACGATGTCGCCGGAGGTGTGGAAGTCGGAGCACGAGCCAACATCGGGACGGACGCCGACCAACCCGCCGACGGACACCTCGATGACGACACTGCCTTTGCTCGCTGAGGTCGGTGAGCTTGTCGATGAGGACGCCGAGGACGTCCGCCCTCCTTCCCCTCCTCCTGCACCTCCTACACCACTTCTTATCGCCGACCTGTGTGGACTGACTTCGACGTCGGCCAGCGGCGATGAGGGGAGAAGTTGGGCGTCATCTGCGGCGCCGGACGAGTGCATCACCGGTGGCTGACGTGATGTTCAGCAAGTCGGTGTGGGAGTGAAGTCGACACCGACCAGGGAGGAGCAGGCCAAAGAGGTGCAGCCGACTTTGGTGAAGCCGGCGAAGGAGGCATCAGCGGGGAAGCCGCTGACAGGGGAGAAGCCAGCAGCAAAGCCGACCAAGGAGCAGTCGGCGACCGGGCAGTCGGCAGGGACATTGAACACAGGGGAGAAGTCGGCAAAGTTGCCGACCGTGGTGCATCAGGACGCTGAGGGCAGCGATGACGGGGATGACCAAGGGGAGTAGTCGGGCGCTGAGGAGTCCACCGACAATGACGTGGTGGAGATCCAACCAGGACCTCGGCGAACGGGCCGAATACGGAGGCCACCCGGCTTCACGTAGGTGTACGGCGCCGACTACGATGAGACGTACGTGCCGGTAAGCAGCTACGTCACGCTGAGGATTTTCCTCAGCATCGTCGCCGTCCTTGACCTGAACCTAATGCAGCTCGACATGAAGAACACCTTCTTGCAGAGCAAGCTCGACCAGGTGCTGTACATGTACCAGCCAGACTACTTCAACGACGGGACCGGCCGGGTGTGTAAGCTGCTGAAGAGCCTCTACGGGCTGAAGCAGTTGCCGCTATTGTGGTACCGGGCTCTCGACGGTGTGCTGCTGGGTGCTGGCTGGAAGAAGAGCCAGGTCGACACCGCCCTCTACTTCAAAGTCGGCGCGGACGAAGAAGCCTGCTGGGTGCTGGTCTACGTCGACGACGTGCTTGCCGCCAGCAGCAGCACCAAGATGATGAAGGAGCTGAAGGAGCTGCTGGAGGCCGCCTTCGAACTTCGGGAGATCTCGCCGGTGCAGAAGTACCTTGGGTTGGAGATCGTGCGCGACAGGTCGGCGAAAAAGTTGTGGCTCCACCAGCAAGGTTACGCGGACAAGCTGCGTAGGTGTTTCATTGACAAGGAGTGGGGCGGTCGGACCACAAAGACGCGGTCTCCGTCGACGCCTACGCCGACTTGACCTTCGACGACGAGGAGGCACAAGAACGCTAGGATGAGGAGTACCGACAGAAGGTCGGCTCGCTGCAGTTCGCGGCGACGACGATGAAGCCGGACATTTCCTTTGCCTGCAGCAAGCTGGGGAGCGGCCTCACGATGAGGAGCAACCAGCACTGGCGTGAGGTCGACCGCTGCCTCGCCTACCTTGCCAACACGCGTGACTCTGCCCTAGAGTTCGGCGGTGGACCAGAGTCGCTGGAGCTGGTCGGCTACATAGACGCTGATGACGCCGGGGACAAGCAGAACCGGACGAGCACGTGCGGCTATGTGTTTGTCTACAGAGGGGCCGCAGTCTCCTGGTCGAGCCAGCGCATCAAGTGCGCGACGCTGTCGTCGACAGAGTCGGAGTATGTGGCGGCATCCGAAGCCGGCAGGGAGGGAAGCCGCCTTCGCTTCCTCCTTGCAGAATTCCGGCAGCTGGACGCCAGGACGGCGACTGTCTTCCGGTTGGACAACAAGTCGGCCATCACGGTCACCAAGGGCATGGGGTTGACGGGCAACCTCAAGCACATGGAGCCGCGACAGGCCTGGCTGCAGCCCGACCACTGAGCGGCCGGCTGACTTCCTGACGAAGGCGCTGCACTACCCGGCCTTCAACCGGTGCTCCGTCACAATTGGCCAAGTGCGACTGGCTGACATGGGCGACTGCGAAAACGACGTGCAGCAATAGGTGCCATGCCCTCCTGCATGGCTGGTGCGGTGACCGGCGTGCTGCGTGTTGGGTGCACGCCGACGAGCTATTCTCCGAGCAGTGTTGCCGTGTAAGCTGGGGGCCCAAGCGTGAACGTGGCAAGGGAGTGTCAACGGGAGTTGTTGTTGGCCCCGTCCTTGCTTGGGCAAAGCCGACTTAGTGGTTGGGTGTACAAGAGGTGCAGCCAACTTGCAGCAGTGTGCGACGCCGACTTGGGCGAGCTAGTCGACGGGTTTGGTCGACTTGCACGGGGCCACTGCAATGCCGCCGACTTGGGAAGCCGACGGCCGACTTCAACTGGTGGTCGGTGATATGGCGCGTCGACCCGGAAGTCGGCGCCGACTTGCAAGGTCTCCGACTTGCGAGGTCGCTGACTTGCGAGGTCGGCGACTTGCAAGGTCGCCGACTTGCGAGGTCGCCGACTTGGGAGGTCGCCAACTTGCAAGGTCGCCGAATTGCGAGGTCGCCGACATGGGAGGTCGCCGACTTACGAGGTCGCCGACTTACGAGGTTGCCGACTTGGGAGGTCGCCGACTTGGGAGGTCGGCCTCGATGTCGGCGCCGACTTAGAAGGGGCATCGACTTGTGGACGCCGACCTGAGGTAGCCGACTGGGTGTGGTTGGCTGATAGATGTGTTGGTCGACTTGGAGCTGGTCGACCAAGGGTGTGGTTGACCTGGTGAGGTCGACTGGAAGTGGTCGTTGACTTGGGTGGTCGACGGGCACGTGAAGGAGCAGTTGGCCGACGTGGTTGCCCGGTCGACCTGGTTACTTGAGTGACGAGGTTCTGCGAAGGCATGTGGCAGTCGCCCAGGTGTTCGTGGCGAGGCCGACCTCGGTGGTAGTATCCCGAGGTTGACGTGGCTGATCAGATGCATTCGTCAGCACGAGGTTGATTTGGTGTGTGCGTTGTGCAGATGACAAGGCACGGTGCGCCAATCACATGCGAGCACCTCCGAAGTAGGTGCGTTGTGAGAAAAGTTGAACGAAAATGAATGAACTATGAATGAACTGAGTACAAGTACTAACCCTAATTGGGTTGTACCCCTTATGGGCTACCCCACTAAAGCCTACAGAATATGCAAAAGCTATAAGTTCTGACACACCCCCATAGGCAAAGTGGGGGAGAACAAGGGGTCACAGGACCAGTCAAGCAAAGCAAAGCAAAGCAAGCTCAGGGTGGATCAGAAAGTCACCACACATTCCGAGCACAAGGTCAAGGCCACAAGGCCAGTTCACATGCACGAGTAGACATATATATATAAGGCTAAATAAGCAAGAGCAGGTATATACATATATGCAAGAGTACAAGCAAGGTCAAGAGGTGAGCAAGTGAGGCAAGACTGGGACAAGTCCCAGCTGAGTGCAGAAGCGCTGATGATCACAAGGCGGAAGTGCCTTGGTGAAAACATCAGCAGTGTTGGCCTCAGAGGCCACGTACGCAAGTCGCAACTGACCACGCTGCTGCAGCTCACGAGCAAGAAAGTAACGGAGAGCAATGTGCTTCGTTCTGTGCTCCAAGCGCTGCTCTCGACACAAGGCCAGCATGGCCTTGTTGTCTACGTACAGCACTAGAGGAGAACGAGGCGGCTCTCCGAGGTCAGTCAGCAGGTAGGTGAGCCAGCGAAGCTCCTGTGCAGCCATGGCCCCGGCGTAGATCTCAGCCTCACAACTGGAGCCGAGAACAGAAGACGAGCGAGTAGCCCGCAACAAAAGAGAGCCGGAACCAAGACTGAAGGTGTAACCCTGGGACGACCGCTGAGTAGCCTGGTCGTCAGCCCAAGAAGCGTCCGCGTGCCCAGTGAGGACCACTGGACTGCGCCCTCCGAGCACTAGCCCCATGCCCGACGTACTGCACAAGTAGCGCAACACCCTCTTCGCTGCAGCCATGTGCTCTGGTCGGTGTCTCCCAGGAGCAACATAGCGTGCAAGAATGCTAAGAGGGTATGCAAGGTCAGGTCGTGTGCAGGTCATCAGGTACATGAGGCAACCGACAAGCTCTGGGTACGGGCCACTCGACTCTACGGACTCATCTGAAGGCAGAGCTGAGAGCGAGTGGCGAGTAGACAGAGGAGTGGCCTGAGGCGAGGAGTACGTGAAGCCGAAGCGCTGAAGGACTTGCTGCACCATGTGTGACTGAGTCAAGGTAATGGTGCGGCGTGCTCTGTCTCGGGTGATCTGCAAGCCAAGGTAGCTGCGCAGTTTACCCAGGTCTGTGCACGTGTGTCTCTTCTATAACTCGGACTTCACGTAGGCGAGTCCAGCAGTGTCAGCTGTGGCAAAGACCAAGTCGTCGACGTACACGAGGATGTAGAACGGCGGCAGAGAGGTGTCGGTGCGCAGAAACAACGACGGGTCAGCAGTAGAGGGAGCAAACCCAAGAGCCGCAAGCGTAGTCCTCAGTGTGTCGTGCCACTCACGCGGTGCCTGGCGGAGACCGTAGACTGGCCGGCGGAGGCTCCACTGGGTGCCAGGAGGGAAAGTCCCAGTGAAGCCAGGTGGACGGCGCAGCCAGATCTCCTCGTGCAGGCTACCCTGCAAGAAGGCAGTGCTGAAGTCAAGAGAGTGAAGCTCGTAGTCGCGCTGAGCGGCTATGTGCAGCAGCACCCGAAGAGTGGTCATCTTCGGGGTGGGAGAGAAGGTCTGAAAGTAGTCAACTCCCTGCCGCTGACTGAAGCCACGAGCGACGTACCGCGCCTTGAAGACGGGTGGAGAGCCCGGCGGCCGCTTCACCCTGAAGATCCACATGCCACTGACGATGTTCGCCCAAGGAGGGGGAACCGCGTCAACGTAGGTGCCTGTGGACTTCCAGGAAGCCATCTCTGCATCCATAGCTGCCTGCCACTGAGAGGATTAGGGACCCTCTACGGCCTCCGCGTAAGAGTGCGGAGTCGGGATGTCTAGTGCATCCGGGTCTCCCTCAGGGGCAAGCAGTACGGATGCGAGATGAGGTGAAGCGGCGGCCAGACACTGGAACTCCTCCTCCCTGTCCTCAAGGACGTCCGTGCCAAGAGCACACTCAGCCCCGACGGACGGAGGACAAACAGACGCAGACTCAGCAACAAGACTAGCAGCGTAGTCTAGACGACAGCGAGCAGCAAAGTCGACGAGCTCAGCAACAAGAGCAGACGCAGCAGTGGACTCAAAAGAGGGGTCAGTGACGACAGTAGTAAGGAGACGCGTGACAGTAGGACTGGCAGCACGAAGAGAGTCCGACTCCGGGTCGGCAAGCGCAGGAAGAGAGGACGCAGGAGGAGAAGGTAAAGGGACACGCAGAGGAGCAGTGGACGGACGCAGAGACATCCGGTGCGTGCCAGGGAAAGGAGGAGGACGCTGACGCGAACCGTGACCACTAGCTCGAGCAGCACGAACAGGCGACGCGGGACGAGACGCAGGCTCGCGACGCTGAGCAAGACCTCCAGTAGGACCAGTGTAAGGAGAGGGAGCAGGCAGTGGGGAGGCGGGCTCTAACTGTGACTGTGACTGGACAGGCGGTGGACACTCTACAGGAGGAGAAGGACCAAGAACCTGCTGCAGGAGCAGAACGAAGTACGACCGAGGCCGCGCGGCAACTCCAGACACAGCAGGGACAGCACCAGCACCCTCAGCGGTAGCACCAGCGCCAATAGCACCTCCAGCTGCAGGACCTCCAGCAGCACCAGCAGCACCCGCAGCAGGACCACCGCCAGGACGGACAGCAGTAGTCTCAGCACCAACACCCTCAGCAGCTCCAGCTCCAGTCGGACCCGCAGGCCCAACAGCTCCGCGACCGGTGGCACCAGCACCCTCAGCGGTTGAAGAAGCACCAGCTCCAGCAGAACGCCTCCTGCGGCGAGCAAACCACTCGCGCAGCTCCTGTGGAGAGAGGGGCTCCTGCCGAGACGAAGCACCCGGAGAACCTCCAAGTCCAGCACCGCCAGACGCCACAAGGGGAGGTCCAGCGGCCGTAGGCTCCGCACCTCCAGGCTCAGCAGCTCCAGACGCAGCACCCCCTGGCTCAGAAGCTCCTGACGGAGCACCCCCAGGCTCAGCACCCCCAGTCGCAGTACCCCCAGGCTTAGCACCCCCAGGCTCAGCACCCCCAGGCGCAGCACCCCCAGACTCAGCACCCCCAGGCTCAGCACCCACGCGCGCAGCACCCCCAGAGTCAGCACCCCCAGGCTCAGCACCCGCAGCAGTACCAGAGTCACCAGCAACCTCGACCGGCTGGACTGCGTCTACCTGGGACACACTTGAGGGGGCAGGACCCTGAGGGGGAAGGGGGTCTACCGGGGGGAGACGTGGCACAAGGAAGTGCGGTGGCGGGGGGAGGGAAGGAGTGCGGAAGGGGAAGAGGCGGTAGAAGGGGACTGACTCGTCGAACGTGACGTCCTGGGAGGACAGAACACGACGAGAGGAGGGGTGGTAGAACTGCCACCCTGGTGCGTCAGGGGGGGAGCCAAGGAAGACACAGGGAGCAGCACGAGGGGACATCTTGTCCGCAGACAAGTCTCGGACAAACGCCCGAGATCCCCAGACACGGAACGCAGACGCATCGTCGACCTTCCCCGTCCACAGCAGAGCTGGGGAGGTCTCCGGCCGGGAGACCCTGGGGTGAAGGTTGATCTGATGCGCCGCGTACCGAACCGCAAACAGCCACAGAAAATGGGAGGCAGCCGCATGCATCATGGACGTACGAGCGACGTCCATGACCATGCCAATGCGGCGCTTAGCAATCCCATTTTGCTGTGGAGAGTCCGGAAGCATAAAGGTCTGGCGGATGCCTCGCGCACGACAGTAGGCTCGCAGAAGGCCAGAGGAGAACTCTCCGCCTCTGTCAGAGTGGAGACGTAGAACAGGAAAGTCCGAGCCGAAGCTCCTCCTGAGCTGGAGACGAGCTGCGCGGATCCAGTCGATCAACACCTCTGTGACATCACCCTTGCTGCGCAAGGGGAAGACCGTGGTGTAACGCGAGTAGTCGTCAACCACCAGCAGGAAGTAGCGCTCGTGACCCTGTCCACGGACGCGGGCCGGGCCCCACACGTCCATGTGAAGCGTCTGCAGCGGAGCCTCTGTCGGGGGAAACTGAGAGGAGTGAGGGGCAGCCCGGAGCCGCCCCTCGACACAAGGGATGCAGGAAGGACCTGGCCCCGAAGGAAGGGGAGGGAGGGACTGAGGAAGACCAGAGACAAGGACACGGGAAGCCATGCCCCGAAGACGAGGCAAGGAGGGGTGGCCAAGACGGTGGTGCCACAGGAGAGTCTCGTGAGACAGGAGGCGACACGAGCAGGGGGCAGACTCAGGACCAGACTTGGACGCAGCAGCAAACACCTGACCCGACGCAGCTACCTTGCCAGACGCAGGGACAGGAGGAGACTCAGTGGTCAGGGTGTAGAGGCTCGACCCCGACCGACGCGAAAACGTGGCCAGGTGTCGGCCTGTGCGGGCGTCCGAGCTGCGGGTCACGCGCTGACTCGCAGGAGTAAACTGGTGAACCCGCGCATCCTGCAGGTCAGCACCACTCACCAAGTTTGTCGAGAACGAGGGGAGGTAAAGACCAGACAGGGTGCCCGAGGGGGCAGCCGGACACGGGAGGACAGTGGAGAAGTGAGAGAGGACAGGACCCCCAGAGGGGTCAGCCAGGGAGACTGCAACCGGCCGACCAAGCGGCGTGAGTGTGGTGCGGTCTCGAAAGAAGGAGCGAGAAGCCCCCGAGTCAAGTGTGAAGGTGAGGGAGGCCGAAGCCGACGCGGTACCTGAGAGCGCAGCCTCACCAGTACCTGGGAGCGCAGACGCGCTGGCACCTAGAGCAGCAGCCTCACTAGTACCTAGCGCAGCAGTACCAATGCCCGGGTCAGGCGGGAAACACCAGTAACAGTCACCCTCATCACTAATAGTCACAGCATACATGGCAGCAAGGATAGCATCAAAGTCAAGATCATAAATAGCTACACCAGCCCTAGACAGCTCTCCCCAGCGGGGGATCTCACTAGCCTCGGGGAACTGCTGACGCCAAGCGTCCGTCAGGCGGCCAAAGCAGCGCTGGGTGGGGTGGGCACCCCCACACTGCCCACCCGCGCGGTCGCCGGAGCGAAGGACGTAGGTGCACGGACCAAAGCCCCCAGCACGCTGACGCTGCGTGTACCACTCACGGAGTTGCTGAGGAGGGGGGATGTCCCGAGAACGCTGCTGCTGCTGCTGCTGCTGCTGCTGCTGCTGGCGCTCACCACCACCAGAGCCGCTCCGCTGCGAGGCACCACCCCGACAAGCTCCACCTCCTCCGCCACCGCCGCCTACACCCCCGCCACCGCCACCGCCTCCGCTCCCACCGCTACCACCTCTGCCGCCTCCGCCTCCGCTGCCGCCACCACCACCACCACCACCCCCGCAACCACTCCCACCGCCACCCCCACTCCCTCCGCCGCCTCCACTGCCACCTCCACCGCCCCCGCCAGCCCCACCCGCGCCCTTGCCCCCCTTGCCCTTGCCAGGGCGGCGTCTCCCGCTAGGGGCAGACGCCGCACTGACCGACTCAAGACCAAGTAGGTCGGCCGCAGTAGCAGAGGCAACAGAGGGCAACAGGGGGGAAGGGGAACACCCCTCAAAGATGGGGGTGCGAGGGTCACCACGAGAGGCTCCTACAGCGACTATGCTCTTTTCCGCTGCTAGGAGGGGCTTCTCGAGGAGGTCAACAGTGAGAGTGGTGGGACAGACACAGAGGAAGTTGTCCCTGACTACACGAAGGGAGTCAGGGAGGCGGGTGACTATGTAATAGAGAGTGATGTACATGGGGGGGGGGTTCTTGGTGCAGAACTCAGCAGGAAGCGCGGCGCAGTAGCGAATGTCACTAGTGCGGAGGTGCGTAATGAGGTCAGCGACTGTGGGAAAGGCAGCAAGGTCAGGAAAGAGGTACGGTAGCATGAGGCGGCTCAGTGCAGCAGTGGCAGGGGAAGAGTAGCGCGCAACTACAGCGTCGTACAGGGTCTGAGCACTCTTGTACTGACTAAAGTGCGCGCGCTCAGCGGTAGGCAGGTGGCGACGCACAGCAAGACGTGCAACAGCATCGCGGGTGGCCCACTGAGAGCGAACAGTGGGGTCAGCATCAGCAGCAGGGGCAGGAGAGGCGCCAGAGGTGAGGTCAAAGAGAGAAAGACCGTCCGCCCTATCGCACTGTAAGAACAGCTGCAGGTCGTCGACCCAGACCTCAAAGTCAATGGCTCTACCCTCAGCGTCAAAAGCGAGGACACTAGGAGTAGCCATGACTTTGCACCGGTTTTCGAACACTCCTCACGTTCAGTGGCGAAAAAGTTGGAATTTCGACTGTCAGATTGATTCGAATCTCAACCGCCCAGAGAATTTCGACCAAAAACGTTGGAGTTTGGAGGGTCGGATTGAATTTCATCTTAACGGCCGAGATCGGAAGTGGATTTCGGTTAAGGGAGAATCAAACAATTAACAGATACAACGCTCGTCCTTTCTACACTCCATTCAAATCGCCGTAAGTCCACCAGCGCCTGAAAATCAATTATTTTCGTCGCAAATCTTTCTGTAAATCGCCGAATGGAGGAAAATGGTGATAATTCCGTACGAAAAAATACGGAGTCACACACCCGCCTGGACCAGACGCGGGCGGCACTCAAGCGAATAGAGGAGCTTCTCGCGAACCAGTCGGCAGCCGCAACGTCAGCAGGAACGTAGCAGCGAATGCAGCAACGACGCCAACAGCAGCAACGGCGACATCGACTGATCTGTGAAGAAATGAGGAATGAATGAACTAGCAAACATGTGGGTACAAGTAGGAAAACCTAAAAGTGTTGTACCCTAAAGTGTCTACCCCACTACAGTCTAGATAGACCATAGCATATAAGTTTGACACACGCCCATAGGCAAAGCGGGGAAGAACAAGAGGTCACAAGACTAGTCAAGCAAAGCAAAGCAAGCTCAGGGTGGATCACAACGTCACCACACATTCCGAGCACAAGAGCAAGGCCACAAGGCCAGTTCACATGCAAGATCATATATAAAGGTAAACAAGCAAGTGCAGGTACAGAAAGATCACAGTACAAGCAAGGTCAAGAAGTGAGCAAGTGAGGCCAAGTAGGCACAAGACCTAGCATCGTACAGAGGCGCTGATGATCACAAGGCGGAAGTGCCTTCGTAAAGATATCAGCAGTGTTGGCCTCAGAGGCCAAGTAAGCAAGGCGCAGCTGACCACGCTGCTGCAGCTCACGAGCAAGAAGTAGCGAAGAGCAATGTGCTTCGTTCCGTGCTCCAGTCTGTGCTCCCGACACAAGGCTAGCATGGCCTTGTTGTCTACGTACAGAACTAGAGGAGAACGAGGCTGCTCTCCTAGGTCAGTCAGCAGGTAGGTGAGCCAGCGTAGCTCTTGTGCAGCCATGGCCCCCACGTAGATCTCAGCCTCACAGCTGGAGCCAAGAACAGAAGACGAGCAGGTAGGCCACCACGAAACAGAGCCGGAACCAAGGCTGGCGGTGTAACCCTGTGACGACCGCAGCGTAGCCTGGTCGTCAGCCCAAGAAGCGTCTGCGTGACCTGTGAGGACCACTCGACGTTGCCCTCCAAGCACTAGCCCCATGCCCGACACACTGCACAAGTAGCGCAACACCCTCTTTGCTGCAGCCATGTGCTCTGGTCGGTGTCTCCCAGGAGCAACATAGCGTGCCAAGATGCTAAGAGGGTATGCAAGGTCAGGTCGAGTGCAGGTCATCAGGTACATGAGGCAGCCAACAAGCTCTGGGTACGGGCCACTCGGCTCTACGGACTCATCCGAAGGCAGAGCTGAGAGCGAGTGGCGAGTACACAGAAGAGTGGCTTGAGGCGAGGAGTACGTGAAGTTGAAGCGCTGAAGGACCTGCTGCACCATGTGTGAAAGAGTCAGGGTAATGGTGCGCTGTGCTCTGTCCCGGGTGATCTGCAAGCCAAGGTAGCTGCGCAGTTCACCCAGGTCTGTGCACGTGTGTCTCTTCTGCAGCTCGGACTTCACGTGGGCGAGTCCAGTAGTAACAGCAGTGGCAAAGACCAAGTCGTTGACGTACACGAGGATGTAGAACGGCGGCAAAAAGGTGTCGATGCGCAGAAACAGCGATGGGTCGGCAGTAGAAGGAGCAAAGCCAAGAGCCGCAAGTGCAGTCCTCAGTCTGTCGTGCCACTCACGGGGCGCCTGGCGGAGACCGTAGACTGGCCGTCGGAGGCTCCAATAGGTACCAGGAGGAAAAGACCCAGTGAAGCCAGGTGGGCGGCGTAGCCAGATCTCCTCGTGCCGGCTGCCCTGCAAGAAAGTTGTGCTGAAGTCAAGAGAGTGAAGCTCGAAGTCGCGCTGAGCGGCTATGTGAAGCAGCACCCGAAGAGTGGTCATCTTCGGGGTGGGAGAGAAGGTATGAAAGTAGTCAACTCCCTGCCGCTCACTGAAGCCTCGAGCCACGTAACGCGCCTTGAAGACAGGCGGAGAACCCGGTGGCCGCTTCACCCTAAAAATCCACATGCCACTGACGATGTTCGCCCCAGGTGGGGGAACCTCGTCGACGTAGGTGCCTATGGACTTCCAGGAAGCCATCTCTGCGTCCATGGCTAACTGCCACTGAGAGGAGTAGGGACCCTCGATCGCCTCAGCGTACGATCGAGGAGTCGGGATGTCTGGTGCATCCGGGTCTCCCTCAGGGGCAATCAGCGTGGACACGAGATGAGGCAAAGCAGCAGCAAAACACTGGATCTCCTCCTGCCTGTCCTCAAGGAAGTCCGTGCTAAGAGCACACTCACCCCCAACGGACGGAGGACACACAGACTCAGATTCAGCAACAAGACTAGTAGCGTCGTCTAGACGACAGCGAGCAGCAAAGTCGACAAGCTCAGCAACTAAGGCAGACGCAGCAGAGGACTCAATGGAAGGGTCAGTGACAACATTAGCCAGGAGACGCGTGACAGTAGGACTGGCAGCACGACGAGAGTCAGACCCCGGGTCAGCAAGAACAGGAAGAGAGGACTCTAGAGGAGACGGCAACGGGACACGCAGAGGAGCAGTGGAAGGACGCAGTGCCATCTGGTGTGTGCCTTGGACCGCAGAAGGACGCGGACGCGGAGCACGACTACTAGTGCAAGTAGCACGAACAGGCGACGTAGGACGAGACGCACGCTCACGACGCTCAGCAAGGCCTTCAGTAGGACCAGTGTAGGGAGAAGGAGCAGGTTGGGGGGGAGGCGGGCTATAACTGTGAACGCGACTGGACAGGCTGTGGACACTCTAAGGGAGGAGCAGGACCAGTAGAATACGGGAGACCAAGAACCTGCTCAAGGAGCGGAACGAAGTGTTGAATAACTGAACAGGAATGATTGAACTAACAGTTAAATGAGTACAAGTACCTAACCCTAGAATTGTGTACCCCCTATAGGCTAACCCACTGTAGCCTAAACAAGCACAACATATATAATGTTTGACCCACCCCCATAGGCAAAGTGGGGGAGAACTAGGGCTCACAAGACCAGTCAAGGCAAAGCAAGGCAAAGCAAGCTCAGGGTGGATCTCAAGGAAACCACACAAATTCCGAGCACAAGCAAGTGGTCACAAGACCAGTTCACATGCAGGTTTATAATAGAGCAAAAGGTATAATGATCACAACCTAGCAACAGTAAACATGCAGGTATATAAATATATAGAGATCACAGTACAAACAGACTCAAGAAGTAAGCAAGTGAGGTCCAGTAGGCACAAGGCCTAGAAGAGTGCAAAAGCGCTGATGGTCACAAGGCTGAAGCGCCTTGGTGAACACATCAGCAGTGTTGGCCTCAGAGGCCACGTAGCGCAGGCGAAGCTGACCACGCTGCTGCAGCTCTCGAGCAAGGAAGTAACGCAGAGCAATGTGCTTCGTTCTGTGCTCCAGTCTGTGCTCCTAAAACAAGGCAATGGCTGCCTTGTTGTCGACGTACAGCACTGGAGGAGAACGAGGCTGCTCTCCAAGGTCGGTCAGCAAGTAGGTGAGCCAGCGTAGCTCCTGGGCCGCCATGGCTGTGGCGTAGATCTCAGCCTCACAACTGGAGCTGAGAACAGAAGAAGAGCGAGTAGAACGCCACGAAACTGAACCAGAGCCAAGACTAAAGGAGTAGCCCTAAGACGACCGCTGAGTAGCCTGGTCGTCTGCCCAAGAAGCGTCTGAGTGCCCACTAAGAACAACTGGGACTCGCCCTCCAAGGACTAGCCCCATGCCCGACGTACTGCACAAGTAGCGCAACACCCTCTTAGCTGCATCCATGTGCTCCTTCCGGTGACGGCCGGGAGCGACATAGCGTGCAAGAATGCTGAGAGGGTATGCAAGGTCAGGTCGAGTGCAGGTCATCAGGTACATGAGGCAACCCACAAGCTCTGGATACGGGCCACTCGACTCTACGGACTCATCCGAAGGCAGAGCAAAGAGCGAGTGACCGGTAGGCAGAGGAGTGGGCTGAGGCGAGGAGTACGTGAAGCGGAAGCGCTAAAGGAGCTGCTGCATCATGTGTGACTGAGTCAAGGTGATGGTGCGGCGTGCTCTATCCCGGGTGATCCGCAAGCCAAGATAGCTTGTCAGTTCACCCAGGTCTGTGCACGTGTGTCTCTTCTGCAGCTCCAACTTCACGTGAGCGAGTGTCGCAGTATCAGCAGTGGCAAAGACCGAGTCGTCGACGTACACAAGGACGTAGAACGGCGGCAGTGAGGTGTCGGTGCGTAGAAACAACGACGGGTCAGCAGTAGAAGGCGCGAACCCAAGAGCCGCAAGTGTAGTCCTCAGTGTGTCGTGCCACTCACGAGGCGCCTGGCGGAGACCCTAGACTGGCCGTCGGAGGCTCCACTGGGTACCAAGAGGGAACGACCCAGTGAAGCCAGGTGGACGGCGCAGCCAGATCTCCTCGTGCAGGCTGCCCTGTAGAAAAGCAGTGCTGAAGTCAAGCGAGTGGAGCTCGTAGTCACGCTGAGCGGCGACGTGCAGCAGAACCCGAAGAGTGGTCATCTTCGGGGTCGGGGAGATGGTATGGAAGAAGTCAACTCCCTCTCGCTGACTGAAGCCTCGTGCAACGTAACGCGCCTTGAAGACAGGCGGAGAGCCCGGCGGCCGCTTCACCCTGAAAATCCACATGCCACTGACGATGTTCGCCCTAGGTGGGGGAACCTCGTCGACGTAGGTGCCTGTGGACTTCCAGGAAGCCATCTCTGTGTCCATGGCCGACTGCCACTGAGAGGAGTAGGGACCGGCCATCGCCTCTGCGTAAGAGCGTGGGGTCGGGATGTCTGGTGCATCCGGGTCTCCCTCAGGGGCAACAAGCATGGACACGAGATGGGGCAAAGCGGCAGCAAAGCACTCAAACTCCTCCTGCCTGTCCTCAAGGACGTCCGTGCCAAGAGCACACTCACCCCCGACGGACAGAGGACAGACAGATTCAGACTCAGCAACCAGGCTGGCAGCATAGTCTAGACGACAGGTGGCAGCAAAGGCGACAAGCTCAGCAACTAAGGCAGACGCAGCAGCAGACTCAAAGGAAGGGTCAGTGACAACAGTAGCCAGGAGACGCGTGACAGTAGGACTGGCAGCACGAAGAGAGTCCGACCCAGGGTCAGCAAGAGCAGGAAGAGAGGACGCAGTAGGAGACGGCAGTGGGACACGCTGTGGAGCACTGGAGGGACGAAGCGCCATCCGGTTAGTGCCTGGGACAGCAGGAAGACGCTGACGCTCGACACGACTACCAATGAGAGCAGCACGGACAGGAGACGCACGACGAGACTGAGGCGACGCAGGACGCGACTCAGGCTCACGACGCTCAGTAAGACTTCCAGTCGGACCAGTGTAAGGAGCAGGAGCAGGGAGAGAGGAGGCAGACGGTAGCTGCGACGGCAGCTGGGCAGACGGAGGACACCCTAAGGAGGGAGAAGGACACGGAGGAGGGAGCGGACCAAGAACCTGCTGAAGGAGCGGAACAAAGTACGGAAGCGGCCGTGCAGCGGCACCTGAACCAGCAGAGACACCCGCACCAAGGTCCTCAGCACTAGTAGCAGCTCCAACGCCCGGGTCCGCAGCACCAGAAGTAGCTCCAACGCCCTGGTCTGCAGCACCAGCAGCAGCTCCAACACCCGGGTCCGCAGCTCCAGCAGCAGCTCCAACGCCCAGGTCCTCAGCACCAGCAGCAGCTCCAACACCCGGGTCCGCAGCTCCAGCAGCAGCTCCAACGCCCGGGTCCGCAGCACCAGCAGCAGCTCCAACGCCCAGGTCCTCAGCACCAGCAGCAGCTCCCACACCGGGGTCCTCAGCACCAGCAGCAACTCCCATGGCAGCGGGGTCCGCGACACGAGGCGCGCCACTCGGAAGAGTGCAGCGCCGCTCGTACCACTCACGGATCCGCTCACGGGAGGGGAGCTCCCGACTAGGAGGGGAAGCACTAGCACCAGTCCCAGCAGCACGCCCGGCTCCAGAGGCACCTCTCCTGAGGCTGCAGTACTGTAAGTACCACTCACGTAGCTGCTTCGAGGAGAGGGCTCCTACAGGTGTAGGACTCCCAGGCTCAGTACCTCCAGACTCAGAACCCCCAGACTCCGGACTCTGCGGCTCAGCACCCCGAAGCTCAGTACCCCCAGGCTCAGCACCCCCAGGCTCCACACCCCCAGGCTCAGCACCCCCAGGCTCCACACCCCCAGGCTCAGCACCCCCAGGCTCCACACCCCCAAGCTCAGCACCCCCAGGCTCTACACCCCCAGGCTCCACACCTCCAGGCCCAGCACCCCCAGGCTCAGCACCCTCAGCAGGACGAGAGTCGACAGCTACCTCAACAGGCTCAACCGGGTCTACCAGAGACACACCTGAGGGAGCGGCACCCTTAGGGGGGAGGGGGTCTACAACAGCAGCACCTGGCGCGAGGAAGAGAGGCCGGGGGGGGAGCGGGGCAGTGCGGTAGGGGAAGAGGCGGTAGTAGGGGACGGACTCGTCAAAAGTGACGTCCTGAGAGGGCAAGACTCGGCGCTAGGTGGCGTGGTAAAACTGCCAACCATACGCGTCCGGGACAAAGCCGAGGAAGACGCAGGGAACAGCACGGGAGGAGAGCTTGTCAGCAGACGTATCGCGGACAAAAGCTCGAGATCCCCAGACCCAGAAACGCGACGCATCGCCAACTTCCCCCGTCCACAGCAGTGTGGGCAAGGTCTCCGGCAAGGACACACGGAGCCAGAGGTTGAGCTGATGCGCAGCGTACCGGACAGCAAACGGCCACAGAAAGTGGGGGGCAGCCGCATGGATCAAGGAGGTACGGGCGACCTCCATGACCAGGCCAATGCGGCGCTCCGCAACTCCATTCTGCTGTGGAGAGGCCGGGAGCGTGAACGACTGCTCAATGCCGTGCTCAGCACAGTAGGCTGCCAAGAGGTCGGAGGAGAACTCACCACCTCTGTCAGAGTGCAAGCGCAGGACGGGAAAGTCCGAGTGAAAACGCTCGCTGAGCTGGAGACGGGCTCTGCGGATCCAAGGGATCAAGACATCAGGGACCTCACCCTTGGTGCGCAAGGGGAAGACCGAGGTGTAGCGCGAGTAATCGTCAACAACTATCAGGAAGTACCTCTCTTGACCCTGACCACGGACGCGGGCTGGGCCCCACACGTCCATGTGGAGCGTCTGCAAGGGAGCAGTCGTCGGGGGAAACGAGGAGGAGTGAGGAGCGGCGCGCTGCCGTCCCTCGACATAGGGGAGACAGGTAGGAGCAGGTGAGGGTGGGAGGGGAGGAAGGACCCTGGGCAGGCCAGAGACAAGGTACCGGGAGTGCATGGCACGAAGCCGCTGCACAGACGGGTGGCCAAGGCGGTGGTGCCAGAGGACAGTCTCGTGTGCCAGAGAGCGACACGAGCAGGGGGCGGACAGCTGACCTGACGCGGACGCAGACGCAGACGCAGCAACCTGAGGGGACTCAGTAGTCAGTGTGAACAGGCCCGACCCTGGCTGCCGAGTGAAGGTAGCCAAGTGACGGCCCGTACGAGCACACGTATAGTGTGTCACGCGCTCGTAGGCAGGGGTGAACTGGTGAACACCCCCGTCCTGGAGCGCACATCCTGCCACCAAGTTCGTAGAGAACGAGGGGAGGTGGAGACCTGACAGTGTGCCCGACGGGACCGCAGGACAGGGAAGGACAGTGGAAGAGGTCGCAATGACCGGACCCCCAGAGGGGTCAGCAAGGGAGACAGCAACTGGCCGAGCAAGCGGCTCAAGGGCAGTGCGGTCACGAAAGAAGCAGCGAGAAGCACCTGAGTCCAGTGTGAAGGTGTGCACTGCTGCAGTCGACTCAGTACCAAGGGGGGCAGACACACAAGCACCTAGAGCAGCTGCCTCACCAGCACCTGGGGTAGTCGACACGCGAGTACCTGGAGCGGCAGACGCACTAGCCCTAATGCCCGGGTCGGGCGGCACACACAAGTACTCAGCACCCTCTCCACTAGTAGACATCACATACATAGCAGATAGAATAGCATCGAAGTCTAGAGCATAGATATCAATCCCCTTCTTCAGGAGATCAATCCAGCGGGGCAGCTCAGTGGCCTGAGGGAACTGAACACGCCAGGCGTCGTCGAGACCAGCGAAGCATCGCTGTGTGGCGTGAGGTCGCCCACACTGCTGACCAGTGCGGTCACCAGTGCGAATGACGTACGTGCAGCTAAGACCACCCCCACCCCCGTGCAGAGAGTACCACTCACGGATCTCCTGGGGTGAAGGAGTGTGCTCCTGGCCCTGGCCACCTCCAGCGCCGCCACGACCACCACCACCGCCGCCACCTCCTTGGCCACCCCAACCCCTGCCGCCGCCTCGTCCACCGCCACCCCAACCACCGCCTCCGCCCCTGCCACCTCCCCCGCTGCTGCCGCCACCACCCCCACTGCTGCCACTAGCCCCTCCAGTCGCGCCACCACCCTCGCCGCCTCCACCGCCCCCACCGCCGCCTCCCCCGCCGTCACCACCACCACCCTTGCCCCCTTTGCCCTTGCGGCTGCGGCGCCCGCTCGAAGCAGACGCAGTGCCGACCTTCTCAGCACCAAGAAGGTCGACAGCAGCAGCAGAGGCGACAGAGGGAAGAACGGGGGAAGGAGAACACCCCTCGAAGAACGGGGCACGGGGGTCGCCACGAGAGGTACCTACAGCGACTATGCTAGTCTCAGCTGCAAGCAGTTCCTTCTCGAGGAGGGCAATGGTGAGCTCAGTGGGGCAGCGAGCTAGGAAGTGGTCACTGACAGCACGAAGTGTGTCAAGGAGGCGGGTGACTAGGTGGTAGAGAGTGAGCCAGAGTGGAGGGGGGTGCGTGGCAAGGAACTCAGCGGGCATGGCGGCACGGAAGCGGGCCTCACTAGTATGGAGGTGCGTGATGAGGTCAGCGACTGTGTGGAACGAGGCCAGGTCGGGAAACAGGTAGGGGAGGGAGAGACGGCCTAGCGCGGCAGAGGCAGGTGAGGAGTAGCGAGCAATGACAGCTGTGTACAGTGCCTGTGCAGTCTTGTGCTAGCCAAAGTGCTCGCGTTCGTCTATCGGCAGGGAGTTGCGAATAGCGAAGCGAGCGTGCGCATCACGAGTCTGCCACTGTGAGCGAGCAGTGCTGTCAGCAGTAGCAGCAGGGGCAGTGACATGGCCTAGGGCATGATCGTACAGTGAGATGTCATCCTTGGCTGTGAGCTGTAGGTAGAGGTGCAGGTCATCTAGCCAGGTATCAAACTTCACTGGGCGGCCCTCAGCATAAAAAACTAGAACCTGTGGGCTAGCCATAGGAGCAGTAGAAGTAGCAGCAGTAGCAGTAGAAGAAGCAGTAGAAGAAGCAGTTAAGGCGGCTGGGGCCAACGGGGCCGTTTGGGGCCTTGGGGAGGTGAGCGCGGGCCGTTCAAGGCCTTTTAGGGGTCGACGGAGCCACTAGGGAGGTAAGCGCGGGGCCGTTCGGGGCCGTTTAGGGGTCGACGGGGCTGCTAGGATGGTGAGCGCGGGGCCTAACGGGGCCACTAGGGGCCGACGGGGCCGTTTGGGGCCGCTAGGGAGGTAAGCGCGGGGCCGTTCGGGGCCTTTAGGGGTCGACGGGGCCGCTAGGGAGGTAAGCGCGGGGCCGTTCGGGCCCGTTTAGGGGTCGACGGGGCCACTAGGACTGTGAGCGCGGGGCCTAACGGGGCCACTAGGGGCCGACGGGGCCGTTTGAGGCCGCTTGGGAGGTAAGCGCGGGGCCGTTCGGGGCCTTGTAGGGGTCGACGGGGCCTCTTGGGAGGTAAGCGCGTGGGCCGTGAGGGGCCTCTAGGGGCGGGCCGTCGGTGCCTTAGGTGGCCGTGAAAAAACCGAGGCGCCCTAGGTAGGTAGGTAGGTAGGCAAGTAGGTAGGTAGGTAGGTAGTGGTGGGCCCTTAAAAGTTCGGTCCTAGGAAGGACCTGCTCTATACCATGTTGAATAACTGAACAGGAATGATTGAACTAACAGTGAAATGAGTACAAGTACCTAGCCCTAGAATTGTGTACCCCCTATAGGCTAACCCACTGTAGCCTAAACAAGCACAACATATATAATGTTTGACACGAAGTACGGCCGCGGCCGCGGAGCGCCTCCAGAACCAGCAGGGACAGCACCAGTACCCCCAGCGGCAGCACCAGCGCCAGCAGCACCTCCAGCTCCAACAGCGCCAACTCCAGCACCCTCAGAAGCACCAGCGCCAGCAGCACCTCTAGCGCCAACACCCCCAGCAGCTCCAGCTCCAGCAGCTCCAGCAGCACCAACTCCAGCAGGACCGCCAGCTCCAGTATCGCCAGCAGCTCCCGCGGTACCTTCAGCAGGACCAACTCCAGCAGCCCCAGCAGCACCCCCTGTCCCAGCAGCTCCAGTACCGCCAGCACGAGCACCTCCAGAACCAGTGGCTCCAGTAACTCCAGTGCCGACTCCAGGGTCAGCAGCAACTGTAGCACCTCCAGCTCCAGCAGCACGGCTCCAGCGCCGGGCAAACCACTCGCGCAGCTCCTGCGGAGAGAGGGGCTCGCGCCTCGACGAAGCACCGCCAGAAGCCACACGAGCAGACCCAGCACCCCCAGGCTCCGCACCCCAAGCTCAACACCCCCAGGCTCCATACCCCTAGGCTCTGCACTCCCACGCTCTGCATCCCCGGACTCCGCACCCCCAGGCTCAGCACCCCCAGACTCAGCACCCCCAGACTCAGCACCCGCAGGCTCAGCACCCCTAGCAGCACCAGAGTCAACAACTACCTTGACAGGCTCGACTGCGTCTACCTGGGACACACCTGACGGGGCAGGACCCTGAGGGGGGAGAGGGTCTACCGGGGGAGGACCTGGCGCAAGGAAGAGCGACGGCGGAGGGAGGGGCGCAGTGCGGTAGGGGAAGAGACGGTAGTAAGGCACCGACTCGTCATTGGTGACGTCCTGGGAGGACAGAACACGGCGCGAGGTGGGGTGGTGAAACTGCCAACCATGCGCGTTAGGGGGGAAGCCAAGGAAGACGCAGGGAACTGCACGGGGGGACAGCTTGTCCGCAGACACGTGCGCGGCAGCGGCTACAGTGAATCTTGAGGCGGCACGTCCGAGGCCATTGGAGACGTTCAATCCGAATGCGAGAGACACCGACGTCCGTCGATTCATTGGGACCCTCGAAATTTACTTCAACGCCGTTGGCTGTACGACCCCGACACACGTTGCAATGCGGATTCAGCTCGTAGAAATACTGTTGCGAGGCCCAGCGCTCGAGTGAATTTACATCAATAATGAGATCCCAGGCGAGGGGTCATGGACGCAGTTTCAGAAAGCTTTAATTCAACGTTTCGAACCCATCAGCTCCAGCTACATGGTGCGGCAGCAGATTCATCGGCATAAACCGTTTGGCAGTGTAACACAGTATACGCAGCAGATGGAGAGCCTCTTCAACCGAATTAACGACCTGACCGAAGGGGAAAAAATTCAAGCGTATGGTGAGGGGTTAAAAAAAAGAAGTCCGCCGACAGGTGATTGCCGCGATGTTAGAACATTATAGCTTATACATCTGTGTAGGCTGTAGTGGGGTAGCCCACAAGGGATACAACCCAATTAGGGTTAGTACTTGTATCCAATTGTTTCATAGTTCAATCATCCTCTCGTTCTAAGTTTCACATGGTATCAAAGCTGGTTCCCTCGTGGGAACTCTTCCTAGGGCCCACCGATCTTTATTTTCCTGCCCGTAGCGCGCTTGGCCCTTGCCCGAGTCGCGCCCCGTGTCGTTCCCCCTCGCGGCCTCTAGCGACCCCTAATACGGCCCCTCACGGCCCCGTCGCGCCGCCCTTTAAGAGGCCCCGTCGCTGCCCCTTACTGCGGCCCCATCGCTGCCCTTAGGCGGCCCTGTAGCCGCCCTTTAAGCGGCCCCGTCGCCGCCCCTTACTGCGGCCCCGTCGCCGCCCTTAGGCGGCCCTATCGCCGCCCTTTCAGCAGCCCCGTCGCCGCCCCTAACTGCGGCCCCGTCGCCACCCTTCAGCGGCCTCGTCGCCGCCTTTCAGCGGCCCCGTCGCCGCCTTTCAGCAGCCCCGTCGCCGCCCTTCCCCGGCCCCGTCGCCGCCCTTTCAGCGGCCCCGTCGCCGCCCTTTAAGCGGCCCTATCGCCGCCCTTCGCGGCCCAGTTGCCGCCCTTTCAGCGGTCCCGTCGCCGCCCTTCAGCGGCCCCGTCGCCGCGTTTCAGCGGCCCCGTCGCCGCCCTTCTGCGGCCCTGTCGCCGCCCTTTCAGCAGCCCCGACGCCGCCCCTACCTGCGGCCCCGTCGCCGCCCTTCAGCGGCCCCGTCGCCGCCCTTCCGCGGCCCCGTCGCCGCCCTTTCAGCGGCCCCGTTGCCTCCCTTCAGCGGCCCCGCCGCCTCCAGAGTCCTCTCTTCCTACTCTTGTTGACCCAGAGTCTGACTCCCTTCGTGCTGCTAGTCCTTCGGTCACACGTCTCCTTGCTACTGCTGTCACTGACCCTTCCTTTGAGTCCACTGCTGCGTCTGCCCTAGTAGCTGAGCTTGTCGACTTTGCTGCTCGCTGTCGTCTAGACTACGCTGCCAGTCTCGTTGCTGAGTCTGAGTCTGTTTGTCCTTCGTCCGTGGGGGGTGAGTGTGCTCTTAGCACGGACGTCCTTGAGGACAGGCAGGAGGAGTTCCGGTGCTTTGCTGCTGCTTTGCCCCATCTTGTGTCCACGCTGATTGCCCCTAAGGGAGACCCGGATGCACCAGACATCCCGACTCCTCGATCGTACGCTGAGGCGATCGAGGGTCCCTACTCCTCTCAGTGGCAGTCAGCCATGGACGCAGAGATGGATTCCTGGAAGTCCGTAGGCACCTACGTCGACGAGGCTCCCCCACCTGGGGCGAACATCGTCAGTGGCATGTGGATCTTCAGGGTGAAGCGGCCGCCGGGTTCTCCGCCTGTCTTCAAGGCGCGTTATGTGGCTCGAGGCTTCAGTCAGCGGCAGGGAGTTGACTACTTCCAGACCTTCTCTCCCGCCCCGAAGATGACCACTCTTTGGGTGCTGCTGCACATAGCCGCTCAGCGCGACTACGAGCTTCACTCTCTTGACTTCAGCACTGCTTTCTTGCAGGGTAGCCTGCACGAGGAGATCTGGCTGCGCCGTCCACCTGGCTTCACTGGGACTTTCCCTCCTGGCACCCAGTGGAGCCTCCGACGGCCAGTCTATGGTCTCCGCCAGGCACCGCATGAGTGGCACGACACACTGAGGACTACGCTTGCGGCTCTTGGGTTTGCTCCCTCTACTGCTGACCCGTCGTTGTTTCTTCGCACCGACACCTCTCTGCCGCCGTTCTACATCCTTGTGTACGTCGACGACTTGGTCTTTGCCACAGCTGACACTGATGGACTCGCCTACGTGAAGTCCGAGCTGCAGAAGAGACACACGTGCACAGACCTGGGTGAACTGCGCAGCTACCTTGGCTTGCAGATCACCCGGACAGAGCACAGCGCACCATTACCTGACTCAGTCACACATGGTGCAGCAGGTCCTTCAGCGCTTCGGCTTCACGTACTCCTTGCCTCAGGCCACTCCTCTGTCTACTCGCCACTCGCTCTCAGCTCTTCCTTCGGATGAGTCCGTAGAGTCGACTGGCCCGTACCCAGAGCTTGTGGGTTGCCTCATGTACCTGATGACCTGCACACGACCTGACCTTGCATACCCTCTTAGCATCTTGGCACGCTATGTTGCTCCTGGGAGACACCGACCAGAGCACATGGCTGCAGCGAAGAGGGTGTTGCGCTACGTGTGCAGTACGTCGGGCATGGGGCTTGTGCTTGGAGGGTGACATCGAGTAGTCCTCACAGGTCACGCTGACGCTTCTTCGGCTGACGACCAAGCTCTGCAGCGGTCGTCACAGGGTTACACCTTCAGCCTTGGCCCTGGCTCTGTTTCGTGGCGGTCTACCCGCTCGTCTCTGTTCTCAGCTCCAGCTGTGAGGCTGAGATCTACGCAGGGGCCATGGCTGCACAGGAGCTACGCTGGCTCACCTACCTGCTGACTGACCTAGGAGAGCCGCCTCGTTCTCCTCCAGTTCTGTACGTAGACAACAAGGCCATGCTGGCCTTGTGTCGGGAGCAAAGACTGGAGCACAGAACGAAGCACATTGCTCTCCGCTACTTCCTGGCTCGTGAGCTGCAGCAGCGTGGTCAGCTCCGCCTCACCTACGTGGCCTCTGAGGCCAACACTGCTGATATCTTCACCAAGGCCCTTCCGCCTTGTGATCATCAGCGCTTCTGTACTTTGCTAGGTCTTGTGCCTTCCTGGCCTCACTTGCTCACTTCTTGATCTTGTTTGTACTGTACTCTTTCTATACCTGCACTTGCTTGTTTACCTTTATATATATGATCTTGCATGTGAACTGGCCTTGTGGCCTTACTCTTGTGCTCGGACTGTGTGGTGACTTTGTGATCCACCATGAGCTTGCTTTGCTTTGCTTGACTGGTCTTGTGACCACTTGTTCTCCCCCACTTTGCCTATGGGGGTGTGTTAGAACATTATAGCTTATACATCTGTGTAGGCTGTAGTGGGGTAGCCCACAAGGGGTACAACCCAATTAGGGTTAGTACTTGTACCCAACTGTTTCATAGTTCAATCCATCCTCTCGTTCTAAGTTTCACACGTGAACTACAACAACTATCGCTGCTTGGTATGTGTAGCAGAAAGATTCGATGCGGTGATGCGAGATCAATCCGAAACACAACGACGCGTGCTGAACAGATCATTCGGCACGGAGCGATAAGCACCACCCACGACCGCCGACCCGATGGATATTGACAAGATCGACGCGAAGCAGTGGGCGACAAAATATGAGAACTGCGAATTTTGTGGCGCAGCAGGACATCGATTCTTGGCATGTTGGAAAATTGAAAAAGGTACGAGCGGAGCTGCAGGGCAACAACAGTGCGGCACCTCCGAAGTCAAAAAAGGAATCGTCAGTATCAGTGGATCAACCTGTCGATTACGAAAAGATCCGGAAAAGGCGAAAAGGCGACGACATGGCGACTTCGGCGTGGGCGAAAATAGGAGGACATGATGGCGCTGTCAAATATATTAGCAGTAGGACCTAGGCTTAGTAGCCTAGGCCATAGTAGGACTACAAAGGAGGCGCCAAGTACGAGCGAGAGTTGAACAGAAACAAGAATTGAGAAAAGGTTGGTTGGACTAGCAAGCAGGTTGGTACAAATAGCAAACCCTAACGGGCTGTACTCACTATTGAGTACCCCACTGCAGGCTAGACAAATAACATATTTTGACACACCCCCATAGGCAAAGTGGGGTATAATTAGTACAGCATGAAGTCATAAAATAGTTCACAAGCCCAAGTAAAGCTAGGGGTAGTCACAGAGGGCATGTGAGGAGGAGGAGGGACTGTGAGAGGAGAGGAGATGGGAGGCGACGGCGGAAGCTGCAGACACACAAGAGTTGTTGGCTCAGTGGCTACCGAAGCAATGGCCCAGACTACAGGAGTAACTGGCTCCGCGGAGATTGTAGCCTCCTGACTGGAGCAACTGACCCACAGGCGACTGGCCACTACCGGAGATTGTAGCCTCCGGACTACTAGTTCTGCTGGCGACATGACTACGACCTCCGCTCAACCTCCGCCAATTGCCCCACGCCCCTATCACACACCCACTGCTGAACCCCTAGCTCCACTGTCACGTCACCCCCCTAGGGCCACTCCCCTCGGCTCCCACACCTCCACCCCCCTCAGCAGCAGCTGCAGCAGTGGGAGACGAAAAAGGAGGAGGAGAAAGGGAAGGGGAGCACCCACACCTCGCACCCCCATGCTCGCCACCCCACACCCCCACCACCGCGGAATGCACGGCGGAATGGGAGCAATGGGCAGCACGGGGGGGGGGGGGAACGGGACGGGCTGCAGGGACGGGCCGCGGGCTGCTGCAGGGGCGGCTCGCGCGGATCGTAGGGCGGCTGCTGCAGGCACGGGCTGCTCCATGGGCGGCTGCTGCAGGTGCGGGCTGCTCCAGGGGCAGCCGCTGCAGGTGAAAGGTAGGAGAGGGGGGGGGGGGGGGGGGGGGGGGGGGGGAGCGCGGCCCCCAGGGTGCCCCGACGGGCGATGAGAAAAGGAGCTGCGCGGGCCCCCAAGAGCTCCCGACGGGCGACGGGAGGGGACCGCATGCGGGCCCCCGTGGTCGCCACGACGGGCGACGGGAGGGGAAGCCGCGCGGGCCCCCAAGAGCGCCTCGACGGGCGACGGGAGAAGACCGCGCGCGGGCCCCCGTGGTCGCCACGACGGGCGACGGGAGGGGAGGCCACGCGGGCCCCCGTGAGCGCCTCGACGGGCGACGGAAGGGGACCGCGCGTGGGGCCCCGTGGTCGCCACAACGGGCGACGGGAGGGGAGGCCGCGTGGGCCCCCGAGAGCACCTCGACGGGCGACGGGAGGGGACCGCGCGTGGGGCCCCGTGGTCGCCACAACGGGCGACGGGAGGGGAGGCCGCGTGGGCCCCCGAGAGCACCTTGACGGGCGACGGGAGGGGACCGCGCATGCCCCCCAAGGGCACCACGACGGGCGCCACGAAAGGGTAAACCGCCACGCGCCCCGAGCGCGCGGCGGACAGAAACCCTAAAAGTAGTGCCGCGCACCACGGGGCGCGCGGCGGACAGAACGGCAGCGGAAGCAGGTGGTGGGCCCATACAGGAAGGCGGCAGACACATGCCACCCTCTGATACCATGTCAAATATACTAGCAGTAGGACCTAGGCTTAGTAGCCTAGGCCACAGTAGGACTACAAAGGAGGCACCAAGTACGAGCAAGAGTTGAACAGAAACAAGAATTGAGAAAAGGATGGTTGGACTAGCAAGCAGGTTGGTACAAATAGCAAACCCTAACGGGCTGTACTCACTATTGAGTACCCCACTGCAGGCTAGACAAATATGTGAAAACAAAGAACGAGAATGGAATGACTATGAACGAAGAGAGTACAAATAGGAAACCCTAATTGGGTTGTACCCCCTATGGGATACCCCACTATAGCCTACAGAAACAAGTAAGCTATAAGTTCTGACACACCCCCATAGGCAAAGTGGGGGAGAACAAGGGGTCACAAGACCAGTCAAGCAAAGCAAAGCAAAGCTCAGGGTGGATCACAAAGTCACCACGCATTCCGAGCACAAGTTCAAAGGCCACAAGGCCAGTTCACATGCAAGATCATATATAGAGATATACAAGAGCAAGAGTATATATATGCGAAAGTACAAGCAAGGTCAAGAGGAGAGCAAGTGAGGCAAGACAGGCACAAGACCCAACTGCGTGCAGCAACGCTGATGATCACAAGGCGCAAGTGCCTTGGTGAAGACATCAGCAGTGTTGGCCTCAGAGGCCACGTACGCAAGTCGCAGCTGTCCACGCTGCTGTAGCTCACGAGCAAGAAAGTAGCGAAGAGCAATGTGCTTCGTTCTGTGCTCCAGTCGCTGCTCTCGACACAAGGCCAGCATGGCCTTGTTGTCTACGTACAGGACTGGAGGAGAACGAGGCTGCTCTCCAAGGTCGGTCAGCAGGTAGGTGAGCCAGCGTAACTCCTGTGCAGCCATAGCCCCAGCGTAGATCTCAGCCTCACAACTGGAGCCGAGAACAGAAGACGAGCGGGTAGCCCGCCACGAGACAGAGCCGGAACCAAGGCTGAAGGTGTAACCCTGTGACGACCGCTGCGTAGCCTGGTCGTCAGCCCAAGAAGCGTCTGCGTGCCCAGTGAGGACCACTGGACTGCGCCCTCCAAGCACTAGCCCCATGCCCGACGTACTGCACAAGTAGCGCAACACCCTCTTCGCTGCAGCCATGTGCTCTGGTCGGTGTCTCCCAGGAGCAACAAAGCGTGCGAGAATGCTAAGAGGGTATGCGAGGTCAGGTCGTGTGCAGGTCATCAGGTACATGAGGCAGCCAACAAGCTCTGCAAACGGGCCACTCGACTCTACGGACTCATCCGAAGGCAGAGCTGAGAGCGAGTGGCGAGTAGGCAGAGGAGTGGCCTGAGGCGAGGAGTACGTGAAGCCGAAGCGCTGAAGGACCTGCTGCACCCTGGAATCAGAGCAGGTTCCCTCCTAGGGACTGCTTCTAGGGCCCACTGAACCGCGCCCCGAGGCGCGTTTTTTTTTAGCGACCCGTCGTGTCGCCCCTAGCGGACCGTTGCGCCGCCCTTCCCCTCGCGGCTCCGCCGCCCTTCCCTAGCGGCCCCGCCGCCCTTCGATCGCGGCCCCGCCGCCCTCTGCTACGCGGCCCCGCCGCCGCCCTTCGATCGCGGCCCCGCCGCCCTCGGCTACGCGGCCCCGCCGCCCTCTGCTACGCGGCCCCGCCGCCCTCTGCTACGCGGCCCCGCCGCCCTTCGATCACGGCCCCGCCGCCCTTTGCCACGCGGCCCCGCCGCCCTCTGCTACGCGGCCCCGCCGCCCTCTGCCACGCGGCCCCGCCGCCCTTCGATCGCGGCCCCGCCGCCCCCTGCTACGCGGCCTCGCCGCTCTCTTCGGTAGCGGCCCCGCCGCCCTCTGCTACGCGGCCCCGCCGCTCTCTTCGGTCGCGGCCCCGCCGCCACTCTGCTACGCAGCCCCGCCGATCCGCCCAGCAGCAGCCGCCGCCGCCTGAGCCGCCGCCGAGCCGCCGCCGAGCCGCCGCCGAGCCGCCGCCGAGCCGCCGCCGAGCCGCCGCCCGAGCCGCCGCCGAGCCGCCCGTGCCGCCCGAGCCGCCGCCGAGCCGCCCGTGACGCCCGAGCCGCCTGCGCCGCCCAGCAGCAGCCGAGCCGCCGCCGCCTGAGCCGCCGCCGAGCCGCCGCCGAGCCGCCGCCGAGCCGCCGCCGAGCCGCCGCCCGAGCCGCCGCCGAGCCGCCCGTGCCGCCCGAGCCGCCCGCGCCGCCCGAGCCGCCTGCGGAGCCGTGCTGCTGTTCCTCTGCTGCTGACCTACCTGCCTCTCCCCGCCCGGTGAGATTTTCAGCTGCTGTCATGGCCACCCCCAATGTTCTTACCTTTGACGCTGAGGGGAGGGCCATTGACTTTGCCGTCTGGATTGAAGACCTGCAGCTGTACTTACTGTGTGATGCGATAGATGAGGTCTCTCTCTTTGACTTTGTCTCTGGCGCTGTCCCTGCCCCACCTGCTGATGCTGACTCTGCCGTTCGCTCCAAGTGGGCGACCCGCGATGCTGCTGCACGTCTTGCTGTGCGTCGCCACCTCCCTTCCTCTGAGCGTGCCCACTTTAGTCAGTGCAAGACCGCTCAGGCCTTGTACGACGCTGTAGTTGCACGCTACTCCTCCCCTTCCTCCGCTACCCTTAGCCGCCTCATGCTACCGTTTCTCTTCCCTGACCTCGCTTCCTTTCCCACTGTCGCTGACCTCCGTGCTAGTGACACCCGCTACCGCGCTGCCCTTCCTGCTGAGTTCCGCGCTGCGAACCCTCCTCCCATGTACATCACTCTCTACTTTCTCGTCACCCGTCTCCCTGAGTCCCTTCGTGTCGTTAGGGACCAGTTTCTCTCTGTCTGTCCCACCACTCTCACTGTCGACCTCCTTGAGGAGTCCCTGCTAGCGGCTGAGAAGAGTATTGTCGCTGTAGGGGCCTCTCGGGGTGACCCTCGCACCCCCATCTTTGAGGGGTGTGGTCCTTCCCCCCTGCTGCCCTCTGTCGCCTCTGCCGCTGCGGCCGACCTCACTGGTTTTGAGTCGGTCGGCGCGGCGTCTGCCCCCAGCGGCAGACGTCGCGCTGGCAAGGGCAAGGGGAGCAAGGGAGCGGGTGGAGCTAGAGGGGGCGGTGGAGGAGGCGGTGGGGGTGGCGGGGGGAGTGGGGGTGGCGGTGGGGGTGGTGGCGGGAGTGGAGGTACTGGTGGCGGCGGTGGAGGCGGAGGTGGCGGCGGAGGTGGTAGCGGAGGAGGCGGTGGGAGCGGTGGGAGCGACGGTCCTGGTGGGGGAGGTGGAGGTGGAGACGGGGGTGGCGGTGGAGGCGGGGGTGGCAGTGGAGGCGGGGGTCGGAGTGGCTCGTCTCAGCGGAGCAGCTCCGGGGGTGGTCAGCGCCAGCAGCAGCAGCAGCAGCAGCCGCAGCAGCAGCCACAGCAGCAGCAGCGCTCTCGCACCGTCCCCGCCCCTCAGCAGCTCCGTGAGTGGTACTCGCAGCGTCAGCGTGGTGGTGCGCTTGGTCCTTGCCCCTACGTTCTCCGCACCGGTGACCGTGCAGGGGAGAGGTGTGGAGGCGCCCACACTGCCCGCCGCTGCTTTGGCCGCCTGACTGACGCCTGGCTTCAGCAGTTTCCGGAGGCAGCTGAGATCCCCCGCTGGGGAGAGCTGTCTAGGGCTGGTGTAGCTATTTATGATCTTGATTTTGATGCTATTCTCTCTGCTATGTATGCTGCGATTGGTAGTGATGAGGATGACTGTTACCGGTGTTTCCCGCCCGACCCGGGCATTGGTACTGCCGCGTCAGGTACTAGTGAGGCTGCTGCTCTAGGTGCCAGTGCGTCTGTGCTCTGATACCATGTGAAAACAAAGAACGAGAATGGAATGACTATGAACGAAGAGAGTACAAATAGGAAACCCTAATTGGGTTGTACCCCCTATGGGATACCCCACTATAGCCTACAGAAACAAGTAAGCTATAAGTTCTGACAAAATAACATACTCTGACAAGCGCGAATCTAAAACGTCACGACCAGCCGGCAACAGGGGAAATCGCCGAGACAAATGGAGGCTCCGCGAAACAAGACTTTGCTTCGAAGGAAAACTCCAGCCGGACACCCTCGAGAATAAGAATATTTCCTCTTGAGGTTTTCAAGCCTTTGAAAAATTCAGGGGAGATTTCGAGGCCAAGAAAAAGCCTTTAGACATCATTCAGGTACCTGAGAAGTTGGGCAAACCACTTTGGAGCGTTGAAAAGGGTCGTGCGTTCCGAGGAGTCAATATTCTCTCCCTGCAGCACAATGTTAAGGCTCCTGATTGCCCACAGAAGAAGCCTACACACCTGCAAAGGCTTAGGGGAAGGTTCAAGGCCAAGACGAAGCTGAATCGGCCTCGGACTATTTTTTCTAACCCTACTCAATTGAAAACTGATATGGAGTCAGCAGCTTTGAGCGCAAAACCAAGGAATGATCTATTCATCATACCCTACGACCCTATAAGCGAGACCATCTACGGTTACTCGGAGCAACAACAACCACTACTACCCGAGGTGATTTGCAACGGACGATGCCTCCATGTCAGAACATATAGCTTTTGCATATTGTGTAGGCTATAGTGGGGTAGCCCATAAGGGGTACAACCCAATTAGGGTTAGTACTTGTACTCACTTCATTCATAGTTCATTCATTCATTGCTCAACTCTTCTCATGGTATCGAGCAGGTTCCCCTGTGGGAACTTTGCCTAGGGCCCACCACTTCGAATTTTTTTTTTCTGCCCAAAGCGCGCTCATCCCGAGTCGCGCCTCGGGCTTTTACCTCGACGAGCCGCCCTAGCGGCCTTCCCTCCCCTAGCGGCCCCGCCGCCCTACTGTCGCGGCCCCGCCGCCCTACTTTTGCGGCCCCGCCGCCCTGCCTTTGCAGCCCCGCCGCCCTGCTTTAACGGCCCCGCCGCCCCGCCTTACTGTCGCGGCCCCGCCGCCCCACTTCGCGGCCCCGCCGCCCTGCTTTAGCGGCCCCGCCACCCTACGGTCGCGGCCCCGCCGCCCCACTTCGCGGCCCCGCCACCCTACAGTCGCGGCCCCGCCGCCCCACTTCGTGGCCCCGCCGCCCTGCCTTAGCGGCCCCGCCGCCCTACTGTCGCGGCCCCGCCGCCCCACTTCGCGGCCCCGCCGCCCTACACCAGCGGCCCCGCCGCCCTACACCTGCGGCCCCGCCGCCCTACTCTACCGGCCCCGCCGCCCTACTGTTGCGGCCCCGCCGCCCGTGTGCTGCGGCCCCGCCGCCCTACACCTGCGGCCCCGCCGCCCTACTTCACGGGCCCCGCCGCCCTACTCTACCGGCCCCGCCGCTCTACTGCTGCGGCCCCGCCGCCCTACACCTGCGGCCACGCCGCCCTACTTCACGGGCCCCGCCGCCCTACTCTGCCGGCCCCGCCGCCCTACTGTCGCGGCCCCACCGCCCGTCTGCTGCGGCCCGGCCGCCCTACACCTGCGGCCCCGCCGCCCTACTGCAAAGGGCCCCGCCGCCCGTCTGCTGCGGCCCCGCCGCTCTCCCCTCCTGCCGCGCCGCCCGAGCCGCCGCCAGCTGCACCACCCTGTAGCGCGCCTCGAGCAGCCGACCGCCGCGCCGACCAGTACCGGAGGAGCCGAGCCGCCCTGCCGCCAAGCCGCCCGGCCGCCCACCAGCCGAGCCGCCGTGCAGCCGAGCCGCCCAGCAGCTGAGCCGCCGAGCCGCCCAGCCGCCGAGCCGCCGAGCCGCAGAGCCGCCCACCAGCCGAGCCGCCCCGCTGCCGAGCCGTCCAGCCGCCGAGCCGCCGAGCCGCCCTACAGCCGAGCCGCCCGACCTGCCCTGTCCGGTGAGCACAGCCCCACTGTCAGTGCATGTCCTTCCCCTACTGCTTGCACTACTAGTATATCGTCGTCATGGCTACCCCTAGCGTCCTAGCTTTCGACGCTGAGGGTCGAGCCATTGACTTTGAGGTCTAGGTCGACGACCTGCAGCTGTTCTTACAGTGCGATAGGGCGGACGACCTTTCTCTCTTTGACCTCACCTCTGGCGCCTCTCCTGCCCCTGCTGCTGATGCTGACCCCACTGTTCTCTCTCAGTGGGCCACCCGCGATGCTGCTGCACGTCTTGCTGTGTGTCGCCACCTGCCTACCACTGAGCGCGCGCACTTTAGTCAGTACAAGAGTGCTCAGACCTTGTACGACGCTGTAGTTGCGCGCTACTCTTCCCCTGCCACTGCTGCACTGAGCCGCCTCATGCTACCGTACCTCTTTCCTGACCTTGCTGCCTTTCCTACAGTCGCTGACCTCATTACGCACCTCCGCACTAGTGACACTCGCTACCGCGCCGCGCTTCCTGCTGAGTTCTGCGCCAAGAACCCCCCCCCATGTACATCACTCTCTATTACATAGTCACACGCCTCCCTGACTCCCTTCGCGTAGTCAGGGACCACTTCCTCTCAGTCTGTCCCACCACTCTCACAGTTGACCTCCTCGAGAAGGCCCTCCTGGCGGCAGAGAAGAGCATCGTCGCTGTAGGAGCCTCTCGTGGTGACCCTCGCACCCCCATCTTTGAGGGGTGTTCTCCTTCCCCCCTGCTGCCTTCTGTTGCCTCTGCTGCTGCTGCCGACCTGCTTGGTCTTGAGTCGGTCGGCGCGGCGTCTGCCCCTAGCGGGAGACGCCGCCCTCGCAAGGGCAAGGGGGGCAAGGGCGCGGGTGGAGCTGGCAGGGGCGGTGGAGGTGGCAGTGGAGGCGGCGAAGGGAGTGGGGGTGGCGGTGGGAGTGGTGGCGGGGGTGGTGGTGGTGGTGGCGGCAGCGGAGGCGGAGGCGGTGGCGGCGGCAGCGATGGGAGCGGAGGCGGCGGTGGTGGCGGAGGTGGAGGCGGCGGTGGTGGCGGAGGTGGAGGCGGCGGTGGCGGAGGGGGTGGAGCTGGTCGGGGTTGTGCCCCGCAGGGGAGCGGCTCTGGTGGTGGTCAGCGCCAGCAGCAGCAGCAGCAGCGTTCTCGGTACATCCCCCCGCCTCAGCAGCTCCGTGAGTGGTACACGCAGCGTCAGCGTGGTGGGGGTTTTGGTCCGTGCACCTACGTCCTTCGTTCCGGCGACCGCACGGGTGAGCAGTGTGGGGGTGCCCACCCCACCCAGCGCTGCTTTGGCCGCCTGACGGACGCTTGGCATCAGCAGTTCCCTGAGGCTAGTGAGATTCCCCGCTGGGGAGAGCTGTCTAGGGCTGGCGTAGCTATCTTTGATCTTGACTTTGATGCTATCCTTGCTGCCATGTATGCTGTGACTATTAGTGATGAGGGTGACTGTTACCGGTGTTTCCCGCCCGACCCGGGCATTGGTACTGCTGCGCTAGGTGCTTGTGAGGCTGCTGCTCTAGGTGCCAGCACGTCTGCGCCCTCAGGTACTGGTGAGGCTGCGCTCTCAGGTACCACGTCGGCTTCGGCCTCCCTCACCTTCACACTTGACTCAGGGGCTTCTCGCTCCTTCTTTCGTGACCGCACCACACTCACGCCGCTTGGTCGGCCGGTTGCGGTCTCTCTGGCAGACCCCTCTGGGGGTCCTGTCCTCTCTCACTTCTCCACTGTCCTCCTGTGTCCGGCTGCCCCCTCGGGCACCTTGTCTGATCTGTACCTCCCCTCGTTCTCGACGAACTTGGTGAGTGGTGCTGACCTGCAGGATGCGGGGGTTCACTAGTTTACTCCTGCGAGTCAGCGGGTGACCCACTGCTCGGACGCCCGCACAGGCCGACACCTGGCCACGTTTTCGCGTCGGCCGGGGTCGAGTCTCTACACCCTAACCACTGCGTCTCCCCCTGTCCCTGCGTCTGGCCAGGTAGCTGCGTCGGGTCAGGTGTTTGCAACTGCGTCCAGGTCTGGTCCTGAGTCTGCCCCCTACTCGTGTCGCCTCCTGTCTCACGAGACTCTCCTGTGGCACCACCGTCTTGGCCACCCCTCCCTGCCTCGTCTGCGGGGCATGGCTTCCCGTGTCCTTGTCTCTGGTCTCCCCCGGTCTCTCCCTCCCCTTCCTTCGGGGCCAGGACCTTCCTGTGTCCCCTGTGTCGAGGGGCGGCTCCGGGTTGCCCCTCACTCCTCCCAGTTTCCCCCGACAGAGGCTCCTCTGCAGACGCTTCACATGGACGTGTGGGGCCCGGCCCGCGTCTATGGACAGGGTCACGAGCGCTACTTCCTGCTGGTGGTTGACGACTACTCGCGTTACACCACAGTCTTCCCCTTGCGCAGCAAGGGTGATGTCACTGAGGTGTTGCTCGACTGGATCCGCGCAGCTCGTCTCCAGCTCAGGAGGAGCTTCGGCTCGGACTTTCCTGTTCTGCGTCTGCACTCTGACCGAGGTGGAGAGTTCTCCTCTGGCCTTCTGGGAGCCTACTGTCGTGCACGAGGCATCCGCCAGACCTTTACGCTTCCGGACTCTCCACAGCAAAATGGGATTGCTGAGCGCCGCATTGGCATGGTCATGGACGTCGCTCGTACGTCCATGATGCATGCGGCTGCCCCCCATTTTCTGTGGCCGTTTGCGGTTCGGTACGCGGCGCATCAGATCAACCTTCACCCCAGGGTCTCCCGGCCGGAGACCTCCCCAGCTCTGCTGTGGACGGGGAAGGTCGGCGATGCGTCTGCGTTCCGTGTCTGGGGATCTCGGGCGTTTGTCCGCGACTTGTCTACGGACAAGCTGTCCCCTCATGCTGGTCCCTGTGTCTTTCTAGGCTTCCCCCTTGACGCCCGAGGGTGGCAGTTCTACCACCCCTCCTCTCGTCGTGTTCTGTCCTCCCAGGACGTCACGTTCGACGAGTCAGTCCCCTTCTACCGCCTCTTCCCCTACCGCACTCCTTCTCTCCCCCCGCCACCGCACTTCCTTGTGCCAGGCCTCCCCCCGGTAGACCCCCTTCCCCCTCAGGGTCCTGCCCCCTCAGGTGTGTCCCAAGTAGACGCAGTCGAGCCGGTCGAGGTTGCTGGTGACTCTGGTACTGCTGCGGGTGCTGAGCCTGGGGGTGCTGACTCTGGGGGTGCTGCGCGCGTGGGTGCTGAGCCTGGTGGTGCTGAGCCTGGGGGTGCTGAGCCTGGGGGTGCTGAGCCTGGGGGTGCTGAGTCTGGGGGTGCTGAGCCTGGGGGTGCTGCGACTGGGGGTGCTGAGCCTGGGGGTGCTGAGCCTTGGGGTGCTACATCAGGAGCTACTGAGCCAGGGGGTGCTGCGTCTGGAGCTGCTGAGCCTGGAGTTGCGGAGCCTGCGGCCACTGGACCACCCCTTGTGGCGTCTGGCGGTGCTGGGCCTGGAGGTTCTCAGGGTGCTTCGGCTCGGCGGGAGCCACTCTCTCCACAGGAGCTGCGCGAGTGATTTGCTCGCCGCTGGAGGCGTACTGTTGGAGCTGGAGCTTCTTCGGCCGCTGAGGGTACTTGTGCCGTCGGTCCCGGAGCTACTGGGCCTTCGAGTCCGCCTAGAGCTGGAGCTGCTGCGGGTGTTGGTGCTGAGACTGCTGCTATCCTTCCTGGCGGTGGTCCTGCAGCGGGTGCTGCTGGTGCTGCTGGAGGTCCTGCAGCTGGAGGTGCTGTTGGCGCTGGTGCTGCCGCTGAGGGTGCTGGTGCTGTCCCTGCTGTGTCTGGAGTTGCCGCGCGGCCTCTGCCGTACTTCGTTCCGCTCCTGCAGCAGGTTCTTGGTCTTTCTCCTCCTGTAGAGTGTCCACCGCCTGTCCAGTCACAGTCCCAGTTAGAGCCCGCCTCCCCACTTCCTGCTCCCTCTCCTTACACTGGTCCTACTGGAGTTCTTGCTGAGCGTCGTGAGCCTTCGTCTCGTCCCGCGTCGCCTGTTCGTGCTGCTCGAGCTAGTGGTCACGGTTCGCGTCAGCGTCCTCCTCCTTTCCCTGGCACGCACCGGATGTCTCTGCGTCCGTCCACTGCTCCTCTGCGTGTCCCTTTACCTTCTCCTCCTGCGTCCTCTCTTCCTGCGCTTGCCGACCCGGAGTCGGACTCTCTTCGTGCTGCCAGTCCTACTGTCATGCGTCTCCTTGCTACTGTCGTCACTGACCCCTCTTTTGAGTCCACTGTTGCGTCTGCTCTTGTTGCTGAGCTCGTCGACTTTGCTTCTCGCTGTCGTCTCGACTACGCTGCTAGTCTTGTTGCTGAGTCTGCGTCTGTCTGTCCTGCGTCCGTCGGGGGTGAGTGTGCTCTTGGCACGGACGTCCTTGAGGACAGGCAGGAGGAGTTCCAGTGTCTGGCTGCTGCTTCACCTCATCTCGCGTCCGTACTGCTTGCCCCTGAGGGAGACCCGGATGCACTAGACATCCCGACTCCGTGCTCTTACGCGGATGCCGTAGAGGGTCCCTACTCCTCTTAGTGGCAGGCAGCTATGGATGCAGAGATGGCTTCCTGGAAGTCCACAGGCACCTACGTTGACGCGGTTCCCCCTCCTGGGGCGAACATCGTCAGTGGCATGTGGATCTTCAGGGTGAAGCGGCCGCCTGGCTCTCCACCTGTCTTCAAGGCGCGGTACGTCGCTCGTGGCTTCAGTCAGCGGCAGGGAGTTGACTACTTTCAGACCTTCTCTCCCACCCCGAAGATGACCACTCTTCGGGTGCTGCTGCACATAGCCGCTCAGCGTGACTACGAGCTTCACTCTCTTGACTTCAGCACTGCTTTCTTGCAGGGTAGCCTGCACGAGGAGATCTGGCTGCGCCGTCCACCTGGCTTCACTGGGACTTTCCCTCCTGGCACCCAGTGGAGCCTCCGACGGCCAGTCTACGGTCTCTGCCAGGTACCGCGTGAGTGGCACGACACACTGAGGACTACGCTTGCGGCTCTTGGGTTTGCTCCCTCTACTGCTGACCCGTCGTTGTTTCTGCGCACCAACACCTCTCTGCCGCCGTTCTACGTCCTCGTGTACGTCGACGACTTGGTCTTTGCCACAGCTGACACTGCTGGACTCACCTACGTGAAGTCCGAGCTGCAGAAGAGACACACGTGCACAGACCTGGGTGAACTGCGCAGCTATCTTGGCTTGCAGATCACCCGGGATAGAGCACAGCGCACCATTACCCTGACTCAGTCACACATGGTGCAGCAGGTCCTTCAGCGCTTCGGCTTCACGTACTCCTCGCCTCAGGCCACACCTCTGTCTACTCGCCACTCGCTCTCAGCTCTGCCTTCGGATGAGTCTGTAGAGTCGAGTGGCCCGTACCCAGAGCTTGTTGGCTGCCTCATGTACCTGATGACCTGCACACGACCTGACCTTGCATACCCTCTTAGCATTCTTGCACGCTATGTTGCTCCTGGGAGACACCGACCAGAGCACATGGCTGCAGCGAAGAGGGTGTTGCGCTACTTGTGCAGTACATCGGGCATGGGGCTAGTGCTTGGAGGGCGGAGTCCAGTGGTCCTCACTGGGCACGCGGACGCGTCTTGGGCTGACGACCAGGCTACTCAGCGATCGTCACAGGGTTACACCTTCAGTCTTGGTTCCGGCTCTGTTTCGTGGCGGGCTACTCGCCCGTCTTCTGTTCTCGGCTCCAGTTGTGAAGCTGAGATCTACGCCGGGGCCATGGCTGCTCAGGAGCTTCGCTGGCTCACCTACCTGCTGATTGACCTTCGAGAGCCGCCTCGTTCTCCTCCAGTGCTGTACGTAGACAACAAGGCCATGTTGGCCTTGTGTCGAGAGCAGCGCCTGGAGCACAGAACGAAGCACATTGCTCTCCGCTACTTTCTTGCTCGTGAGTTGCAGCACCGTGGTCAGTTGCGACTTGCGTACGTGGCCTCTGAGGCCAACACTGTTGATGTTTTCACCAAGGCACTTCCGCCTTGTGATCATCAGCGCTTCTGCACTCAGCTGGGACTTGTACCTGTCTTACCTCACTTGCTCACCTCTTGATCTTACTTGTATTGTTGCATATATATATATACCTGCTCTTGCTTGTTTAGTGTTATATATATATGTGCACTCCTGCATGTGAACTGGCCTTGTGGCCTTGACTTGGTGCTCGGACTGTGTGGTGACTTTGTGATCCACCCTGAGCTTGCTTTGCTTTGCTTGACTGGTCTTGTGACCCCTTGTTCTCCCCCAATTTGCCTATGGGGGTGTGTCAGAACATATAGCTTTTGCATATTGTGTAGGCTATAGTGGGGTAGCCCATAAGGGGTACAACCCAATTAGGGTTAGTACTTGTACTCACTTCATTCATAGTTCATTCATTCATTGCTCAACTCTTCTCACTCCAGGCACTAGTGGACAGTGGTGCGTCCCACTCGGTGTGCAATTGCGGGACGTTGGAGAAAATTGGAGAACCTTCGGAGGAGACTAGGTTCAAGGCAACGATGGTGGATGGTACGAAACTTCCCATCCACGGCGAAGCATCACTGCAGCTGCACATAGGGGCGCTGAGGTGGAAGCCGACGTTGTTGATCACGAACATCAAAGGTTTAGATTTCATCTTGGGGCGAGATTTCCTGAAGCGGTTCAGCCCCGAGATCGACTGGGTCAAGTGCATCTACAACGGGAAACGAGTGGAGCTGCGAAGCTGGACGGATACAGGGAATATTCCTGAAACGACATTGGCATGGTTCGAACGGGCGGTGAACAAGAGTAACACGGGTTAGCTAGCACTGGTGACAGCAGCAGCAAAGGAGGAGAAGCCCAACGCAGAACTATCTGCAGCAGTGAAGGAGGTATTGGAGGAGTACAAAGACATCATGCCCGACGACCTACCCGCAGGCGTACCTCCAACGCGCACCCAAGAACACGAGATCGTAGAGGAACCGGGTGCAAAACCCATCTCACGTGCACCATACAGTCTGAGACCGACCGAACTAACAGACATGAAGAAGCAGATAGAGTATCTACTGGGCAGACAACTGATCCGCCCATCCACCTCTCCCTACGGTGCACCCGTTCTCTTTACTCCAAAATGTCAGAACATTATAGCTTATACATTTGTGTAGGCTGTAGTGGGGTAGCCCATAAGGGGTACAACCCAATTAGGGTTAGTACTTGTACCCAACTGTTTCATAATCATTCATCCATTCTCATTTCTCGTCATGGTATCGAGCAGGTTCCCGAGTGGGAATACTGCCTAGGGCCCACCACGAATTTTTCTTCCCTGCCCGGAGCGCGCTTCGCTCCTACCCGAGTAGCGCCTCGAGCCGCCCTTAGTGGCCCCCTTTGGCCGCCCTTACGGCCCCTCGCGCCGCCTTCTACGGCCCCTCCCGCCGCCCTTACGACCCCGTCTGGCCCCTTACGGCCCCGCTTAGGCCCCTTACGGCCCCGTCGCGGCCTCGCCTAGGCCCCTCCGCGGCCCCGTCTGGCCACTTACGGCCCCTTACGGCCCCGCCTAGGCCCCTCCGCGGCCCCGTCGTGCCCCTTCGCGGCCCCGCCTAGGCCCCTCCGCGGCCCCGTCTGGCCCCTTATGGCCCCTTATGGCCCCGCCTAGGCCCCTTTCGGCCCCTTCACGACCCCGCCTAGGCCCCTCCGCGGCCCCGTCTGGCCCCTTACGGCCCCTTACGGCCCCGCCTAGGCCCCTTACGGCCCCTTCACGGCCCCATCTAGGCCCCTCCGCGGCCCCGTCTGGCCCCTTAACGGCCCCGTCTGGCCCCCTTTACGGCCCCGCTACGGCCCCGTCTGGCCCCTTTACGGCCCCGTTTAGGCCCCTCTGCGGCCCCGTCGCCACCTGCGGCCCCGTCGCCACCTACGGCCCCGTCGCCACCTGCGGCCCAGCCGCCACCTGCGGCCCCGTTGCCACCTGCAGCCCCGCCGCCACCTGCGGCCCCGTCGCCCTACCTTAGCGGTCGAGCTGCACAGCAGCCGAGCCGCCCGCCCGCCGAGCAGCCGAGCCGCCCAACAGCCGAGCCGCCCTGCCGCCGAGCCGTCCAGCAGCCGAGCCGCCCTGCCGCCGAGCCGCCCAGCAGCCAAGCCGCCCTGCCGCCGAGACGCCCAGCAGCCGAGCCGCCCTACCGCCGAGCCGCCCAGCAGCCGAGCCGCCATGCCGCCGAGCCACCGAGCTGCCCTACTCTCTAGCATCTGTTGTTCCTACCGGTGCTCCCCGGCCCCTCCTTCCTCAGACTGGTGAGCTCACTTCCTCCTAGGCCACTGCAGTCATGGCTACCCCCAGTGTCCTCACTTTTGATGCTGAGGGCCGTGCCGTTGACTCTGAGGTCTGGGTCGATGACCTCCAGCTGTTTTTTCAGTGCGATAGGGCGGACGGCCTCTCCCTGTTTGACCTCACTTCTGGTGCCTCCCCTGCCCCTACTGCTGATGCAAATGCCACTGTTCGCTCACAGTGGGCCACGCACGATGCTGCTGCTCGCCTTGCTGTGCCCCGCCACTTACCGACCACTGAGCGTGCGCACTTTAGCCAGTACAAGAGTGCTCAGACCTTGTACGACGCTGTAGTTGCACGCTACTCTTCCCCTGCCACTGCTGCACTGAGCCGCCTCATGCTACCGTACCTCTTCCCTGACCTTGCTTCCTTTCCCACAGTCGCTGACCTCATTACGCACCTCCGCACTAGTGACACTCGCTACCGCGCTGCGCTTCCTGCTGAGTTCTGCGCCAAGAACCCCCCCCCCCCATGTACATCACCCTCTACTACATAGTCACTCGGCTCCCTGACTCTCTCCGCGTAGTCAGGGACCACTTCCTCTCAGTTTGCCCCACCACTCTCACCGTTGACCTCCTCGAGAAGGCCCTCCTAGTGATAGAGAAGAGCATAGTCGCTCTAGGAGCCTCTCGTGGTGACCCTCGCACCCCCGTCTTTGAGGGGTGTTCTCCCTCCCCCCTCTTGCCCTCTGTTGCCTCTGCTGCTGTGGCCGACCTCGTTGGTTTCGAGTCGGTCGGCGCTGCGTCTGCCCCAAGCGGGAGACGCCGCACCGGCAAGGGCAAGGGGGGCAAGGGCGCTGGAGGGGCTGGAGGGGGCGATGGAGGTGGTGGTGGAGGTAGTGGAGGGAGTGGGGGTGGTGGTGGGAGTGGTGCCGGGGTTGGCGGCGGCGGCGGCAGCAGTGGAGGCGGCGGAGGCAGTGGAGGTGGCGGAGGGAGCGGAGGCGGCGGAAGTAGTGGAGGAGGCGGAGGTGGAGGAGGCGGCGGAGGCGGCGGCGGCGGCGGAGGCGGCGGTGGTGGAGCGGGTCGCGACTCTGCGCAGAGGAGTGGCGCCGGTGGTGGTCAGCGCCAGCAGCAGCAGCGGAGTGGTGTGACCCTGTCCCCTCAGCAGCTTCGTGAGTGGTACACTGCGCGTCAGCGCGGTGGGGGTTTTGGTCCCTGCGCTTACGTCCTCCGTACCGGCGGCCGCGCTGGTGAGCAGTGCGGAGGCCCGCACTCCACCCAGCGCTGCTTTGGTCGCCTGACGGACGCGTGGCGTCGCCAGTTCCCAGAGGTGTCAGAGATCCCTCGCTGGGGAGATCTGACTAAGGCCGGGGTTGCTATCTTTGATCTTGACTTTGATGCTATTCTTGCTGCTATGTATGCTGTTGATACTAGTGTTAAGGGTGCCTGTTACCTGTGTGTACCGCCTGACTCGGCCATTGAGGCCGCTGCTCTAGGTGCTGGTGAGGCTGCTGCTCTAGGTGCCAGTGCGTCTGCTGCCCCAGGTGCTGGTGTGTCTGCTCTCTCAGGTACTGCGTCGGCTCAGGCCTTCCACATCTTCACCCTGGACTCGGGTGCGTCGCGCTCCTTCTTTCGAGACCGCACCACTCTTACGCCGCTCAGTCGGCCGGTTGCAGTCTCCCTTGCAGACCCCTCTGGGGGTCCTGTCCTTGCTAGCTTCTCCACTGTCCTACCGTGCCCGGCAGCCCCCTCTGGCACCCTGTCAGGTCTCTACCTCCCCTCGTTCTCTACAAACTTGGCCACGTTCACCCGTCGGCCAGGGTCGAGCCTGTACACCCTTACTTCTGAGTCTCCTTCGGCTGCTGAGTGTGCCCAGGTAGCTGCGTCGAGTTAGGTGTTTGCTGCGGCGTCCAGGTCCGGTCCTGAGTCTGCTCCGTGCTCGTGTCGTCTCCTGTCCCACCAGACTCTCCTTTGGCACCACCGCCTTGGTCACCCCTCCTTGTCTCGCCTCCGAGGCATGGCCTCCCGTGTCCTTGTCTCTGGTCTCCCTCGGTCTCTCCCTCCCCTTCCTCCGGGGCCTGGCCCTACCTGCGTCCCCTGCGTCGAGGGGCGAGAGCGCGCCGCCCCTCACTCCTCTAAGTTTCCTCCGACAGAGGCTCCACTGCAGACTCTCCACAAGGACGTGTGGGGCCCAGCTCGCGTCAGTGGGCAGGGACGCGAGTGGTACTTCCTGCTGGTGGTTGACGACTACTCGCGTTACACCACTGTCTTCCCCTTGCGCAGCAAGGGTGACGTCACTGAGGTGTTGATCGACTGGATCCGCGCAGCTCGTCTACAGCTCAGAGAGAGTTTCGGCTCGGACTTTCCTGTTCTGCGTCTGCACTCGGACAGAGGCGGGGAGTTTTCCTCTGCCCGTCTGGGAGCCTTCTGTCGTGCACAGGGCATCCGCCAGACCTTCACGCTTCCGGCCTCTCCACAGCAAAATGGGATTGCTGAGCGCCGCATTGGCATGGTCATGGACGTCGCTCGTACGTCCATGATGCATGCGGCTGCCCCCCATTTTCTGTGGTCGTTTGCGGTTCAGTACGCCGCGCATCAGCTCAACCTTCAGCCCCGGGTCTCCTTGCCAGAGACCTTCCTCGCCTTGCGGTGGACCGAGAAGGTTGGCGATGCGTCTGCGTTTCGAGTCTGAGGATCTCGGGCGTTTGTCCGCGACTTGTCTGCGGACAAGCTGTCCCCCCGTGCTGTTCCCTGCGTCTTCCTTGGCTTCCCCCCTGACGCGCCTGGCTGGCAGTTTTACCACCCCACCTCGCGCCGTGTTCTTTCCTCCCAGGACGTCACCTTTGACGAGTTGGTACCTTACTACTGTCTCTTCCCCTACCGCACTGCGTCTCTCCCCCCGCCGCCGCTCTTCCTTGCACCAGGTCCTCCCCTGGTAGACCCCCTCCTCCCTCAGGGTCCTGCCCCATCAGGTGTGTCCCAGGTAGACGCAGTCGAGCCTGTCAAGGTAGCTGTTGACTCAGGTACTGCTAGAGGTGCTGAGCCTGCGGGTGCCGGGTCTGGGGGTGCTAAGTCTGGGGGTGCTGAGACTGGGGGTGCTGAGCCTGGGGGTGCTGAGTCTAGGGGTGCTGAGCCTGGGGGTGCTGGGTCTGGGGGTGCCGAGCCTGGGGGTGCGGAGCCTGGGGGCGTTGGGTCTGCTCGTGTGGCCGCCGGCGGTGCTTCGTCGAGGCGGGAGCCGCTCTCTCCATAGGAGCTGCGCGAGTGGTTTGCCCGCCGTTGGAGACGTGCTGCTGAGACTGGGGGTACTCTTGGGGCTACTGGAATTGGTCCTACTGGAGCTGCTGGCGGTACTGGTGCTACTAGAGCTGGAGCTGCTAGGGGTGATGGCGCTGGTGTTTCTACTAACGCTGGTGCGTCTGGGGGTGCTGCTGAGGCTGCTGGAGCTGACGGTCCTACTGGAGCTGGTGCTACTGGAGCTGGAGCTGCTGGGGGTGTTGGCGCTGGTGGTGCTGCTGGCGCTGGTGCTTCCGAGGGCGCTGGTGTTGGCGCTGGTGGAGCTGGAGGTACTGCTGGCGCTGGTGCTGCCGATGGGGGTAATGGTGCCGTCCTTGCTGGTTCTGGAGGCGCTGAGCGGCGAGGCCGTACTTCAACTCCTGGAGCAGGTTCTTGGTCTCCCGCCCTCTCCTGGTCCTGCTCCTTCCTTAGAGTGTCCACAGCCTGTCCAGTCGCAGTCACAGTTATAGCCCGCCTCCCCTTTACCTGCTCCTTCTCCCTACACTGGTCCTACTGGAGGTCTTGCTGAGCGTCGTGAGCCTTCGTCTCGTCCTATGTCGCCTTTTCGTGCTGCTCGCACTAGTCGTCGTGCTGCGCATCCGCGTCCTCCTGCGGTCCCTGGCACACACCAGATGGCACTGCGTCCTTCCACTGCTCCTCTGCGTGTCCCGTTGCCGTCTCCTCCAGAGTCCTCTCTTCCTTCTCTTGCTGACCCGGAGTCTGACTCCCTTCGTGCTGCTAGTCCTTCGGTCACGCGCCTTCTTGCTACTGTTGTCACTGACCCTTCCTTTGAGTCCACTGCTGCGTCTGCTCTAGTTGCTGAGCTTGTCGACTTCGCTGCTCGCTGTCGTCTAGACTATGATGCTAGTCTCGTTGCTGAGTCTGAGTCTGTCTGTCCTCCGTCCGTCGAGGGTGAGTGTGCTCTTAGCACAGACGTCCTTGAGGACAGGCAGGAGGAGTTCCAGTGCTTTGCGGCTGCTTTGCCCCATCTCGTGTCCACGTTGATTGCCCCTGAGGGAGACCCGGATGCACCAGACATCCCGACTCCTCGATCGTACGCTGAGGTGATCGAGGGTCCCTACTCCTCTCATTGGCAGTCGGCCATGGACGCAGAGATGGCTTCTTGGAAGTCCACAGGCACCTACGTCAACGAGGTTCCCCCACCTGGGGCGAACATCGTCAGTGGCATGTGGATTTTCAGGGTGAAGCGGCCGCCGGGTTCTCCGCCTGTCTTCAAGGCGCGTTACGTGGCTCGAGGCTTCAGTCTGCAGCAGGGAGTTGACTACTTTCAGACCTTCTCTCCCGCCCCGAAGATGACCACTCTTCAGGTGCTGCTGCACATAGCCGCTCAGCTCGACTACGAGCTTCACTCTCTTGACTTCAGCACAGCTTTCCTGCAGGGCAGCCTGCCCGAGAAGATCTGGCTGCGCCGCCCTCCTGGCTTCACTGGGTCGTTTCCTCCTAGTACCCAGTGGAGTCTCCGGCGGCCAGTCTACGGTCTCCGCCAGGCGCCCTGTGAGTGGCACGACACACTGAGAACTACACTTGCGGCTCTTGGCTTTGCTCCTTCTACAGCCGACCCGTCGCTGTTTCTGCGCACCGACACCTCTTTGTCGCCGTTCTACATCCTCGTGTACGTCTACGACTTGGTCTTTGCCACTGTTGACACTGCTGGACTCGCCCATGTGAAGTCAGAGCTGCAGAAGAGACACACGTGCACAGACCTGGGTGAACTGCGCAGCTACCTTGGCTTGCAGATCACCCGGGACAGAGCACGCCGCACCATTACCCTGACTCAGTCACACATGGTGCAGCAGGTCCTTCAGCGCTTCGGCTTCACGTACTCCTTGCCTCAGGCCACTCCTCTGTCTACTCGCCACTCGCTCTCTGCTCTGCCTTCGGATGAGTCCGTAGAGCTACACAACAAGGCAAATGCGTTAAGCCGCACCGGACATGTAGCAGGCATCCAGCTCGACAGGATGAACCCTCTGCTCAAGGGTCTATTGCAACATGGGTACTCCGTAAACGCAGAGATCGCTACAGCACAGACTAAGAAGCTATTATAGTGGGAAAAAGACTTAGCTGTAAGGAAGGGAACAGGAAAGATTTGGGTACCGAACTATGCCCCGCTCCGACAGATTCTACTGGAGGAGTTTCATGACGTACCATACGCGGGACATTTCGGGCGCAACAAGACGTTAGCAGGGATAACGAAGTATTACTACTGGCTTGGGATGGCAGCAGACGTGCATCAGTTCGTCACCTCATGCGACACGTGCCAGTGGATGAAGAGTAGCAAGCAGAAAAAAGCAGGGTTACTTCAGCCTCTACCCTTACCGGAGCAACCATGGCGAGTCGTTAGCGTTGACTTCATCACGAAACTTCCTTTGACCTCATGAGGCCATGACGCCATCCTCGTAGTGATCGATAAGTTCTCCAAAATGGGCTACTTCATCCCGACCAACGCTACGGCTACAGCTGAAGAAACTGCTCGCCTCTTCTTCGACCGCATCATCACCATCCACAGCATCCCGGCTAAACTCATCTCAGGCAGAGACCCAAAATTCACTAGTAAGTTCTGGAGGGAGCTCATGGGACTATTGGGGACTAAGCTTGCGATGTCTTCAGCATACCATCCCCCGACTGATGGACTCAATCATGTGGTTGAACAGTTACTGCGCACAGCTGGCAAAGACGACGTCAGCCACTGGGACACACAGTCACCGACCTTAGAGTTCGCTTACAACAACGCGCCACATGCGGCCACAATGAAATCTCCTTTCTTCCTGTTTTACGGACGGGAACCACTCACACCACAGCAGCCAACCACACCGGCACACGTCCAAGTCGCACATGACTTCGTCACCACCATGCAGCAGCTATGGGAGAAGACTCAGCGACGTCTCACCACGAAGCATTATGCCGATCGCCAGCAACGTGATCACTTAGCAGTAGTCGGAAATCAGGTGCTTCTTGACACGCGTAACTTGAACCTATCTCACCTACCATCCAAACTCTGGCCTCGCTTCTGTGGTCCTTTTCTCCTTGAGGCACAGATAACAACAGTAACATTCCGCTTGCACTTACCTACTACGTGGAAGCTTTACAAAGTTTCCATGTTCAGCTACTGAAGCCCTACAAGGACCCCAACCAGCAGTTGCAGGGACGACAACTACTGCCAACACCACCTGTTCTCATGCAGGATGAACCAGAGTTCGAAGTGGAGCGCGTTCTCACTTATCGACGCCGCGGTGGCAAGACCCTCGAGTTCCTGATATGCTGGAAGGGACATGACCCCACTAAGGACAGTTGGGTTGTAGAAGCTGATATGGGCAACGCACGCTGTGCTCTCAAGGACTATCTTATCAAGCAGGGTGTATCTCACGCCACCCAGCTTTGAGGGGGGGACGTGTGAGAGTACGACGGCTTATGCTGGCTTTGCTAGCTTTCCTGGACTTTATCATGCTCTAATTAACTTGGGTTTATTTTATCATGCATAGATATGCTTGATTTCCTAGGTTAGGTGCATTCCTATATTTTGTTATAGTTATAGCACCGAACCAGGTTTCGTGTACCAAACGCAAGCCTATTCGGTTTCCACCGAATTGCTTTCTACCGAGTTCGGAAAGGTTCTGTTCAGGACGCTTCGTGACCCTCAGAATATTCGCGTAACACCTGGGTTACCTGCCTTGTGTCGAGCCTATATATAGCCTCGTGTTGTACCTAGGTGATGTCAAAGTTTAGAAGTAGAAAGTGAGAATGAAGAAAGAGGGGTTCACTAGCAAGCAGTTGGATACAAATAGCAAACCCTAACTGGGTTGTACTCGCTATGGAGCACCCCACTGCAGGCTAGATAACATAGCATTCTGACAGGTGAATCATTCAATTACAAACTCTCTTTCCTGAGTTTGATCCTAGATCCTCACAGACACGGCCGGGCCAGCAGTGCATGGTTTGGTGAAACAGTGCACGCGAAGTTGGCAAAGCCCCGTAAGCAGTAACGGGCAAACAACGACTGCGGTTGTACGCGATGTTGTAGGCCGCGGTAAGGAATGTCGAGAAAATTCCTTACACTCTCACTCAAGGCTCCTCAATGCTTTCGAGAAATAAGTGCATGCAGGGATTTAGTGTCCATGGTTGTAAACAAGGTGCGATCTTTTAGTGAAGTGTGGAACTAGGTGGCGAGTGAAGTGTGAAAATGGGTGGTGAAATAACATACGGTTTAAATCTACGAGTTTGAGGAGCGGCAATCTCAAGCTATTTCCGCAGTGCACCAATGAAGCGTTGAATTATTCTGCACGTGGGTTCTAATATTTACCTAAACATCGGGTCTTCAGCAGTTGTATTGCTTTGCGTCTTCTCCATGTAATGGACCCAACCCAATGCTATTGCATAGAGCTCAAGCCATTGATTTACACTCTGTTACGATCATACGTTGATCGTCCCTAGGACTATCTCAAGAAGGTTCCACAAAGTGTGTGGTAGTGGTGGGCCCTTGACCTAAGATGAGAGTGAATGTAAATGACTTAGATAATAAAAACGAGCATATACATATGTGCAATAAGAGTACAATGGGAATACGGAACGTCCCAGCCATGTAATCTAAGAGGTACATTCCCTTATTGCAGCCAAATCTAACCATGCGACTCCAGACGGTTACGAACTGTTCGGGCAGAATCATCGCCACTGCTGCTGCCTGATGATGTCTACCCAGACGGTCCAGATGCTTCATAACCGTACGCGACTCTTCGCGCCATTCCGCCCTTTTGCCTTCGGCCTCAGTACTACTTGCTTCGCTTGCTGCTACCAAGAGTGCACAATGTTTTTTTGGAATTTACTATTCGTAACACCCCCCTTCACTCCTGGCCGTAGCAGGTCTTGACTCCTTTGACTACCCCGCTGAGTTCGGAGTAGTGTGGGTACTGCTGATGCGATAGTCGCTTCGTGAGAAAGTCAGCTGCCATGTCACCCGTTTGGCAGTAGGTTAGGTCAACCTTCCCTTTGTCAAATTCGTCCTTGACGAAGAAGTACCGCTGTGCGATGTGCTAGGTGCGGTTGATAAATCTTGGCTTGTTCGCGATCGTGATCACGCTCTGGTTGTCGCAGTGTAGGCGAAAGGTGGGTGAACTCGGAATTTTCGCCTCCTGCAGGAGCTCATGTAGATAGAGCCCCTCATGAACGGCTGCTGTCATGGCGATGAACTCAGCTTCCACCGACGACAGGGCAACGAGTTCCTGCTTCTGTGAATCGGAACACGAACCCGAGCCTGGACCGTCGATTGTCGGGGTCAGATGCGTGATCAGCGTCCACGTTGCGGAGATAACTTCTACAACGGGAGCTAGAATATGGGCTAGGCACGGGTGCTCGTGTGATCTCTGCGTTCTCTGTTCCTTAGTCGCTTTCCTAGTGCACACACACCTTGCTAGTTCACAGGACAATTTGGCAAGAGTTTCACTAAAGAAAGTTGACAACAATGAGTACAACAACATTGGCAACACAGACTACATCAAAACTAGCTAGGCTGCTGGTCGACCTCCAGCGCAGCACGGTCGACCGCGCTCCATCGCAGCAGCGCTCGCACCGCTCCAGCGTTGCAGAGTAGTGGTGCGCCAACGTTGCAAGTTCATGGCATGCCAACGCTGCAGCAAGTCGGCTGCACAGCGTTGCACCCGCAGAACAACGGTGCATCTGCTTCGCAGGTGCGCGCAGCTGGTTGATGCTTACTTCCTTTTCACGTGCACAACGCAGATGCCCAGGTCGGCTCTACGCCAACGACTGCGCCCTCCAGCCATGTCGACCTCGAGATACCTCCCCCGAGGTCGACCTCGCAGACTCCACCCCAACGACACTCGCGCACGTCGCCCGGGTATCCCGGTCGACCGGGCAATCACGCCTGGTTAACCAACTCGGTCGGTCGCCGGCTGCAGAAGCCTGGCGTCCCCAATTCTCCCCTGTCGAAGTCGACGTCGGCCTCGCCCGTCGTGAACCACATCGTCCTGGTCGACCATCAGGTCGACATCCCGTCTAGTTGACGAGCCCCACGTCAACCAGCCCAGCTGTCAGCCGACCTCCCAAGTCGGCTTCTCTAGGTTGGCGTCACCTAGTCAACGCCCTACACAGGTTGATCTCCCAAGTCGACCTCCCCGAAGTTGGCGCCCTTGCAGTGGCCCCCGTGCAGGTCGATCGACCCCGTCGACCAGCTCGTCCACTACAGCAGGTCGGCTGCTCCCCTTACACCCGACCACGAAGTCGGCTCCGCCCAAGCAAGGACGAGGCTGTTGGTGCAACCCTATGGTTTGCACTCGGCTTGTTGTCCGTGTGCGTGCATGTGTGTGTGTCTATGGAATGGTATGAGGGCATGGGATAATATATATTTAATGCTTATAATTGTGTGTGAATGTTGAGTCATGATGTCGAGTGTATGTGTCGAGTCAATAGCGAGCTATCGCTAGACGCGTATTACGCGGTCGTTTGTGTCTCGCGCGCGGTTTCTTTTTTGTCGTGCGCGGTTTCTCTTTTGTCCTGTGTCGAACGTTCGGTGTGTCGCAGGTGTGTGCAGCAGACCCATCAAGAACTCAAGGATGAGTTTGTGATGAAGAGCCGAGCCTTGGTGTCAATCCACAAGTGATTTCAAAGCTCGCCAAAAGGGTACACCTCAAGATATTGAAGATAGTTACATTACTTTGTGTAGTGTAACATTTCACTTGGTGTAGGCCCTAGTGAAGGGTAGTTTCGAGACCCTTCGTGGTTGGGGACAGTGTGGCACTGTTCCACATCACTGTACCTCGGCTCTTGGGGTTTGTAGGAGCTGGGAGTCATTCCCAACTCGTAACTCTTCCTCACTCTTCCTATCTTGTGTTCTAAGACCATAGTGGCTGCTATAGTGCCGTTCGTTCAAACCAACTCTGTGTCGTCAATACTTGGTCAAATCGTGCGATCTAAATTGCCTATTGTAGGCGACAATAAGGCGCTCCAGATCCAAGTTGAATCAAGTCATTTGAAGCTGTGACCAAAACGCTATGAACGTTTGAAGCCGCTGTGCAGAAATCCGACTGTGCACTCTATCTTTCGTTTTAGGCACATTGGAGCCTACTGTGACTATAACAAGTGGTATCAGAGCCCCTTGGAGCAGTTTCGACAATGGCTGGACCTGAGGAAAGGGGTGGCAGAGGTGCTGGTGGCAGAGGAGAAGCCCAAGCTCAAGGCCAACCCCGTGACTCAGCCATGGCGCCCGTGCAACCAAGTGTTGGCCCATCTAGGGATGAGCCTAGAGTGTTTGGCCTTGACAAGTTCAATGGTGACAACTTTGATGAGTGGTCCTTCAGAATGGAGAACATATTTGACCACTATGACCTGCTGGAGGTGATGGAAGGAACGGAGAAGCGTCCCGAGAACGACCCGGAGAAGAGCCCGTGGGTGCGGAAGAGCGCACAAGGCTACCTCCTACTTGGGCAAGCGTTGGGGAGCAGCCAAATCCGTCACATCAAGCCCTTCCAGCGTGAACCAGAGAAGGGACCAAAAGCATGGGCTGCTCTCAAGGGTGTACACGCTCCTGCAACAGCGGCGGTAGCTGTGGTGTTGGAACGGCAAATGGCGACGTTACGAATTGAAGAGGATGAAGCGGTTGAAGAAGGGGTGCAGAAATTCTTTGACTTGTTGACGCGGCTTGAGGGAGCTGATTTGAACTATAGTGAGCTCCAAAAGAAGACCAAGTTGCTGGCCCTACTCCCGGAGTCATGGTCCTCGCTCATCATCAACCTTAATCGTGACTTGCCCCGCCTTTCGCTTGAAGACGTGAAGCGAGCTATCCTTCAAGAGGATTTCCGCCGCCGTGAATTGGCGAGTGCGGATGGCGCTGGGGCAGCGAGCATCGGCCGTGGATATGGTCGAGGAAGAGGCAGAGGACGAGGGGGAGGAAGGTTTGGTGGCAGCAACTTCGGCGGAGGCCGTGGGAGTGGCGGTTACGGCAGCGACGAGAAGAACTACGGACGCGGTCGCGGCCGATTCGACGGCGAGTGTCACTATTGCCACAAGAGCGGACACATGTGGCGCGACTGCTACAAACTCCCTGATGGTTGGACCCCTGCTCAAGGCCAAGAGGGTAGAGGAGCAGGAGGAGGGAGAGGAAGAGGCCGTGGAGGCCGTGGCGGTCGCGGTGGCGGAGCTGCAAACATGAAGAGCGGAGACAACGACAAGGACCCGAGCGACGATCGATACCCGGGTCTATTCTACTTCGTGTCGACGCAAGTACCGGCTGGTCCAGAGAAGGATGAAGGCTTTGAGGAGCCAGCAGCTGTGGGGAAGGTGACCCTACACCCCCTGGACTATTGGGTGATTGATAGTGGCGCTACCTATAGCATGACACCTCGCCCGGACTTGCTCACCGAACTCGAGCCGTCACCGGTGAAGCATGTCACATCGGCTTTGGGGCAGCGAGCAGAGGTGAAAGGCATGGGGAAGGCCATGTTCAAGGGTGCTGATGGGAAGATGGTGGGCCTCAAGAACGTGCTTTGGGTGCCCAGCCTTGCTGCAAACCTGATTTCCGTGCGGCGGTTGGCAAAGGCCGGCATGGACACTAACTCGAAGGGAGCCAAGACCTACACCGCAAGGCTTGGCGATCGGATTCTTTGGGACCTTCATGAGGACAGAGATGTCTACAACGAGATGTGGCAGATCCCTGTGGTCCCAATGCCTAAGGAGAGGCAAGTGGCAGCAAGCGTCAGCACTAAAGGTGGAGCGGTTGGTAGCGGCGATTGCGCGGACGGTCGCGCTAAGGAGAAGGAGTCCAAGAAGTGCAATCTTGGAGGGACCAGCAAGTTCAGTGAACCTAAGGAGAGTGGTGCAGCAACCAAGGAGCAGCAAAAGGGTGAGGAGAACCCCGAGGCAACAGCGGAGGAGGACTACGGAGAGAGTATGTGGGGCGCTATTGCGAGCGCGGCATTCTCCAATCCAACTTCGGCTACGGGGGAGTGTGATTGGCTCACCTTGCATCGGCGCATGGGGCATGTGGCCCTGCCCATCTTGCAGCAGCTAGTGAAGAATGAGATGGTTGCTGGCATACGTGTGAACGGGGAGCCCGATGAGGTACTTGGCTGCCCGACGTGCATGCAAGCCAAGTTCACCCGTTACCCATTCTCTAGTTCGGAGGCAACGGCTAAGGCACCACTTGATGAGGTGGTGATGGACGTGGTGGGCCCCCTGAAGCTTGGAGCTGCTGGAGCTGAGTACTTCCTCACTATTGTTGACGTCTACACCCGTATGACTTGGGTGTACGTGCTGGCCAAGAAGAGCGACGTGGCTGAAACGTTGAAGGCGGATTGGTTCCCGATGGTGGAGCGGCAACAAGACCGTCTAGTCAAGTCAATCCGCACCGATCGAGGGGGAGAGTTCCTGAGCAAGGAGTTTGGGTTGTGGCTGAAGAAGAATGGTATTCGACACTCCCTCACCATGCCATACTCCCCTGTAATGAACGGCATCGCTGAGCGAGCGAACCGCACAATCACGGAGGCGGCACGCGGGTTGCTCATTGAAGCCGGGCTACCCGACTATTTCTGGCCTGATGCGGTGCGGAGCGCATGTGTGGCCAAGAACAGAGCCTTGACTCATGTGGGAGCAGACAAATGGGTGCCCTATGTGGAGTGGCTAGGAAGGAAGCCAAAGGTGGATATGCTTCGGGTGTTCGGGTGCATGTGCATGGCGCTTGTGCCTAAGCATCTTCGGCACAACAAGCTTGGTGCCAAGGCGGTGTGGGCCGTGCACTTGGGCATGGCTCAAAACAGCAAGGGATGGCTTCTTTGGGACCCATTCACCAAGAAGTTCTTGGTGAGCAGGGACTGCAAGTTCATGGAGAACTTCATGTACAAGGATTGGAAGGCGGAGAATGAGGCGAAGATAGGCGTGCGGTTTGGGGAGGTGAAGAGTTCCGGTTTGGAGCATGTGGAGCTGCCTTTGGAGCTGAGCAGCGGCAGCACAACCACGAGGCAATCCTCCCTTGTGAAAGGGGGAGAGGAGGCCACTGATGCAGAGGAAGAAGAGGAGGAGGTGCAGCAAGTGAGTGAGCGTGCACCGTCACTCCCTTCCCGTACCACGAGTGCTCCACGGAATCGAGCCACACCGCAGCAACGCCAAGGCCTTCAAGTCGCTGCAGCTGAGGAGGAAGGAAGGGGGAAGAGGAGAGTTCAACCCCCTAATAGGCTGACCTATGATGCACTTGGAAAGCAAGGCAAGACAGCCCTGGCCGGAGCGGCAATGATGGTCGGAGACGATGAGGAGAGTGACTACGAGGAGTGTGCCTTCGCGTTCTTCTCTCCGGTGGAGATGCCGGGAGAACCAGCAACTCTCAAGGAGGCTTTGGAGAGTATTGATGCTGAGGAGTGGAAGAAGGCTTTGGAGAGTGAGCTGAAGAGCATCGAGGAGAATGACACGTTTGAATTGGTGGAGCTACCGGAGGGGCGTACGGCGATAACGTCCAAGTGGCTCTTCAAAATCAAGTCGGATGCCGACGGCAAGATCGAGCGTTACAAGTCTAGGCTTGTAGCCAAGGGGTACCAGCAGAAGGAGAAGGTGGACTTCAAGGAGCTGTTTGCCCCTGTGGTGAAGCCGACGACGCTGCGAACCCTATTCGCGGGAGCCGCCATCAAAGGATGGGTGGTGAAGCAAATGGACATTGTGACGGCATTCCTTAACGGCATCCTTGAGGAGGAGATTTTTATGGCACAGCCAGAGGGGTTTGATGATGGTAGTGGCAGAGTGTGGAAGCTGAAGAAGGCCCTCTATGGGCTGAAGCAGGCCCCTAGGCAATGGTACATGAAGCTGCGCGAAGTGTTGGAGGAGATCGGCTTCACTCCCTCAACGGCCGATCACTCCTTGTTCATGCTTGGCGAGGGGGAGCAGAGGAGCTTCATGGTGGTTTATGTGGATGACATTCTCATATTCTCACCCTCCTCTGACCTTGTGAAGGAGGTGATGCTGAAGCTGCATGACAAGTTCAAGTGCAAGTCCCTTGGTGACGTGAACTTCTACCTTGGGCTCCACATCGAACGAGACGTGGAGAAGCGGAGCATGCGAGTGCACCAACGGAAGTACCTGGAGGCGTTGGCTGCCAACTTCGGCCAGAGTGAAGGTCATGTGGCTACTCCCTTTCCCTCTGGGTTCAAGTGTGTGAAGGGGCCAGAGGAGGAGAGCGTTGGAGAAGAGGAGAGGCGCCGATTTCACTCGTTGGTGGGCAGCCTCATGTATGCGGCGGTAAACACCCGACCGGACGTCGCGTTTGCTACCGGGCAGCTGGCTAGGGTTGTGCAATGCCCTAATGAGGAGCAGGTAGCAGCTGGAATGAGGGTGTCCAAGTATCTTGGCCAAACACCGACCGTTGGGCTGCAATACTCGGCGGCGGCACAAAGGCGCCAAAAGGGCGCGGATGGTGTTGAACCCGGGCGTTTGTTCCTCACCGCCTACTCGGATGCTTCATATGCATCAGAACCAGAGGACATGACAAGTGTGGGAGGCTTCATATGCTGTGTTGGTGGAGGCCCAACTGCTTGGGAGAGCAAGAAGCAGGTTGATCAAGCTTTGAGCTCGGTGGAGTCCGAATACATGGCACTCTTCCGTGCCGTACGGGAGATTGTGTGGCAGCGGCGTTTGTTGGCTGAATTGGGGGAGGAGCAGCAAGGACTTACCCCACTGTATTGTGACAGCCAGGGTGCCATTGCTCTTGCTAAGAACCCTCTGTTGCATGGACTCACGAAGCACATGAGGGTGAAGTGGCATTGGACGAGGAGCATGGTAACCGCGGGTGAAGTTGAGTTGCGCTACGTGAAGACCACGGGGCAGCCGGCTGACATGATGACCAAGAGGCTGGTGGAGCAGCAGCATTGGAAGTGTTGCAAGCTGGCTGGGATGGCTCTGAACTGACAGTGCAACACATCCTAAGGCCAACAATCCGAGGGGGAGTTTGTTGGTGCAACCCTATGGTTTGCACTCGGCTTGTTGTCTGTGTGCGTGCATGTGTGTGTGTCTATGGAATGGTATGAGGGCATGGGATAATATATATTTAATGCTTATAATTGTGTGTGAATGTTGAGTCATGATGTCGAGTGTATGTGTCGAGTCAATAGCGAGCTATCGCTAGACGCGTATTACGCGGTCGTTTGTGTCTCGCGCGCGGTTTCTATTTTGTCGTGCGCGGTTTCTCTTTTGTCCTGTGTCGAACGTTCGGTGTGTCGCAGGTGTGTGCAGCAGACCCATCAAGAACTCAAGGATGAGTTTGTGATGAAGAGCCGAGCCTTGGTGTCAATCCACAAGTGATTTCAAAGCTCGCCAAAAGGGTACACCTCAAGATATTGAAGATAGTTACATTACTTTGTGTAGTGTAACATTTCACTTGGTGTAGGCCCTAGTGAAGGGTAGTTTCGAGACCCTTCGTGGTTGGGGACAGTGTGGCACTGTTCCACATCACTGTACCTCGGCTCTTGGGGTTTGTAGGAGCTGGGAGTCATTCCCAACTCGTAACTCTTCCTCACTCTTCCTATCTTGTGTTCTAAGACCATAGTGGCTGCTATAGTGCCGTTCGTTCAAACCAACTCTGTGTCGTCAATACTTGGTCAAATCGTGCGATCTAAATTGCCTATTGTAGGCGACAATAAGGCGCTCCAGATCCAAGTTGAATCAAGTCATTTGAAGCTGTGACCAAAACGTTATGAACGTTTGAAGCCGCTGTGCAGAAATCCGACTGTGCACTCTATCTTTCGTTTTAGGCACATTGGAGCCTACTGTGACTATAACAGAGGCCACCCTCAACTCCCGTTGACACACGTAGCCAGTGAGATTGAAGGACGAGGTGGTGACTGTGGAGTAGCAGAGCCCAATGTTGGGCGTTGACATGAAGAAATGCAGAACGCGCTGAAGATCTAGAAGATTCTCAGCCGTTGGTTTACGTGAGTGCTGAGCCAGTTGGCTTGCGATGTACAAGAGATTAGGCCTACTGGTAATAGAGGCGAAGAGCAGACAGCCTAGTTGCTGCTGGTAAGTCTTGAGTCCAGCGGAGGACAGGGCTTTGTTGTCGGGCTTGTGGTTCAGTCCGGGAGTGCGGTAAGGAGTGGAGAGCAGTGCAGACGTGATGTTGAAGCGTTTGCCAAGTTCTTCTGGATACTTGGCTACTGAGAGGTGAATGACTTTTGGTGAGGAAGAGATGTTGAGGCAGAGAAACTGCTTCACGTCATGGTTGCAGGTGATATCGACTTGCGTCGTTAGATTCCTTTTGAACTGTTCGAGCAGTTCGTCGCTTAACCCCGTGTGGAGCAGATCGTCGATGTAGACCGTGAGCAAGTTGTAGTCACCGTGGAAATCTCGGAGGTACATTCCTGGATCGTGAGGTAGTTGCTTGAAGCCAATCTCAAGCAGGATGTTGTGCAAGTACTGCTGCCAGAGCCTAGGTGCCTGTTTGATCCCGTAGAGGGATTTCCGCAGCTGGCATACGCGTAAGTCCCCTTCACCGTATATGTGCGGCTGCTCCACGTAGATTACTGCGTCCACCATCGCATAGAAGAATTTTTTCTTCACAACAATTTGTCGGAGTGGTAGATGTCGTGCGGCGGCGATGGCGAGTAGGATCCTGACGGAGGTGTGACGGCTGACTGGTGCAAATGTTTGGTCGAAGTCGATGCCGTGCCTCTGTTTGTAGCCTTGTATGACCCATCGCGCTGTGAAGCTTTTGATTGTGCCATCTACCGCGGTCTTCACGCGGAAGACCCATTTGCTGGAGAGGATTCTTCTTCCCTTGATTGCAGCACGATTGACGAGCACCCAGGTGTCTCAGGATTCGAGCGCTTGGATTTCTTGATCCATCGCCTCGCGCCACTGCTTGCTGTGGGGACCCGTCAGAGCTTGTCGCGGGTTCTTTGGCTCGATGACGCGTGGCACCGTTGACATGGCTGTGTGAAATCCCAGTAGCTGCAGCCCTGAGATGGTGTGGTCGTGGTGGTGCTGGGGTGTAACCTCCTGCACGTCATTATCGTCATTCTCTAGCTTAGGTGGCGGTGGTGGTGCTGTGCCTCTGCTGCTTCCTCCTGCTCTGCCGACTCCTCCTGTGAATTTGCCTCTAGTATCCTGCTCCAGCATGGCTGCGGCGGCTTCGTCCTCACGTGTGGCATACCTGCTCCCATTGTTTGCGTAGACGCGGTTTGCGTTCGTCTGCTCGTCTTCGCGGAACTGGTCGAGGAAGAGCCGCTCGTAGAAAGTAACGTCGCGCGTGTTCATGACCTTCTGGCTGAGAAGGTCCAGGATAATCCACGCCTTGTATTTGTGGCTGATGCCGAGGTGAATTCCCCAGCGCGCGCAGCTTGCGAACTTGCCGATGCGAGGGTGGAGGTACCGATCGTCGTCGCCTCCTCGTTTGTCGTAGGCGGGCTGGACTGCGCTTCAGCGGTTAGATTTGTCTGACCTCCAGATCCTCCGGCCATCCTTACGCGTGTACCGGACGCCACCCTAGTTCGCCGAGAGTTTTGGAGGTGGCATTGCGAAGGATTCCCGAGTCGCTTTCATACCAAGTTACGGTCAAACGTTGATCGTCCCTAGGATCACCTTAGGAAGGTTCGCACAGAGTGTGTGGTACTGGTGGGCCCTTGACCTCAAATCAGAGTGAATGTAAAATGACTAAGATTATTATAACAAGCAAATTCAATCATATAAATAAGTGTACAAGGGGAATACGAAACGACATAACTAGCCATGTAGGGGTACATTCCCTTGCAACGAAATCCAACCATGCGACTCCATACGGTTACAAACCGTTTGGACAGAATCCTCGCCACTGCTGCAGCCTGATGCTGTCTACCTTGATGGTCCAGATGCTTCGTAACCGTAACGTGTCTCTTCGCGTTATTTTGCCTTTTCGTCTTCAGCCTCGGTACTGCGGGCTTCGCTTGCTGCTGTCAGGAGTGCACAATGTTCTTTCTCAATTTACTATTCGTAACAAACTCTACAGGAAGGGCGTGTCATGCAGCCATCGAGAACATGCCTTTCAGTATCCTTTACCAGATAACACCGTATAACAAACGCAAAATATGTAAAACCAGAGACTCACCTTGAGCTTCGTTTCAGGTGGACACTTTCAAGGTTGATAATGGCAAGTACAAGCAAGGTTGATATAGCATGCAAGAGTGAATGGCAGAAAGTAGTTCGTGAGATTAGAAAGTAGAAGGCAAGAATGCTAGAGTGCCACGTGGCACTAGAAAATCTTGGATGAGTTGGATGAAGATAAGGTTGGGATAAGGTTGGGGTACTATTTAGGGTAAACCACCCTTGAATAGTAAAATACCTTGTAACACTACCCCCTCCAAAGGATGCAATGTCCACGGCACCTGCAGAGTGAAGGTATGTTTGGGGGCAAACATTGTCGGGAGACAGCAAGGACGAAGGAGCCCAGCTGTCCTCAGCTGCATCGTAACCACGCCAACGAACCAAGAGGTCGATGAAAGAGACACCCCCTAGAGACGGTGACGATGCCTGAGGATGCACTAGATCTGGTTGTCGAGCTCGTCGGTGTCAACAACTACCGGCAGTTGAGTGCGATCGCGGCCCGAGAAGGTGGTGTTGAGATCGGTGTATGGACGAAGAAGAGACACGAGGAAAGACGGGTGCATGTGGAAATGAGCGGGAAGGCGAAGGCGGCACGCGACTGGACCAAGTGAGTGCTCAATGACAAAGGGACCAATGAAACGTGGACAAAGCTTGTTGTCACGTGGCAGTCGGAGGTTGCGGCTGTCTAAAAGGACACGGTCACCAACAGAAAAAAGTCACCTCACGACGACTATGGTTGGTGGTGCATGCCATGCGTGCATTTGCGAGCTCAAGGTGCTTCCTCACGTGATCATGAATGAAGGTGAGGTACTGGTGGAAATTGTCCGCACGAGGGACAGTGGGTGTGAGATCGACACGAGTGGGGACATTGGGGTGCTGACCGTAGTGTGAGAAAAACAGTGACATGCATGTGGACGAGTGATACGTGTTATTGTATGCGAACTCGGCCATGCTCAGCTTCTTGTTCCATGCGGCTGCGTCGTTGCATTGTGATACTGCAAAGAATATGCTCCAAGGTTTAGTTCACACGCTCGGTATGTCCGTCTGGTCTCAGGATGGTACGAAGACGACATGGTTAAGCGAGTCCCAAACAGTGGGAAAAGTCTAGAACTTCGAAGTGAAACAAGGGTCACGGTCTGAGATGATGGAATTGTCAAACATTTATGCTATAGTCTTTCTAGGCTGTAGCGGGGTAGACAGTATGGGGTACAGTTTCCTAGGGTTACATATTTGTACCCAACTCATTTCCTAGTCAATTATTCATCATTATTCTCACATGGTATAGAGCAGGTTCCCTAGTGGGAACGTTTCTTAGGGCCCACCACGAAATCGATTTTTTTTTTTTACCTGCCCGGAGCGCGCTTCGCGCCTGCCCTAGTCGCGCCCCATGCGCCTGCCCTCCCGTCGCGTCCCCTGCCCTTAGCAGCCCGTCGCGCCCTCTTAAGGCCCCTTCGCGGCCCCTCTCACGGCCCTTTGCGGCCCCTTCGCGGCTCCCTCGCAGCCCTCCGCGGCCCTTCGTAGCCACTCTCACGACCCTTCGCGGCCCCTCGCGGCCCCTTCGCCGCTCTTCGCGGCCCCTCGCAGCCCCTTCGCGGCCCCTCGCGGCCCCTTCGCGGCCCCTCGCGGCCCCTCGCGGCCCCTTCTCGGCCACCGTCGCCGCCCTTCGCGGCCCCTTCACGGCCCCTTGTGGCCCCTTCTCGGCCCCTTCGCCGCCCTTAGCGGCCCCTTCGCGGCCCCTCCGTGGCCCTTCGCGGCTCCTTGCGGCTCCTTCACGGCCCCTCCGCGGCTCCTTCGCGGCTCGTCGCGGCCCCTTCGCGGCCCCTCCCCGGCTCTTTACGGCCCTCCCGCCCAGCCGTCGCCGCCCTAGCAGCAGCTGCCGTCGTGCCTGCTCCCGCTGCTGCTTCTTCTACGACCGGTCGCCGCAACCGCTGCTGCCGTGACAGCCGCCGTCGCTCCTGCTGGGACAACCGCCGCTGCCGCTGCCGTGACAGCCGCCGCCGCCATCCTGGCCCTGCCCTGCAACTGATGCGCAGCACTCCTCTGCCGCCCTGTCGCGGCCCTGTCCCTGCCGGCGCGCCTCGGCCCTGCCCCACCGCTTGCGGACCTCTACCCTCCCGCCCCTGGTAAGAGTACCGCCGAGCCACGCCTCTCGTGCTGAGCTGCTCCTAGCCTGCTGCTGCCACTGCTAGCTTGCTGCTACTGCTTCTACTGTCATGGCTACCCCTAGTGTTCTCACCTTTGATGGTGAGGGTCGGGCTGTCGACTTTGAGGCCTGGGTTGATGATCTGCAGCTTTTCCTGCAGTGCGATAGAAAAGATAGTCTCTCACTGTTCGATCTCACGTCTGGCGCCTTTGCTGCCCCTACTGCCGATGCTGACAGCACTGTTCGCTCATAGTGGGCCACACGCAACGCTGCTGCCCGTCTTGCTGTGCGTAGTCACCTGCCGTCCACTGAGCGCGCGCTCTTTAGTCAGTACAAGAGTGCTAAGACCTTGTACGACGCTGTAGTTGCACGCTACTCTTCCCCTGCCACTGCTGCCCTTAGTCGCCTAATGTTGCCGTACCTGTTCTCTAACCTCGCCACCTTTCCCACAGTCGCTGACCTCATTACGCACCTTCGCACTAGTGACACCCACTACCGCGCTGCACTTCCTGCTGAGTTTTGCGCCAAGAACCCCCCCCCCCCCATGTACATCACCCTCTACTACATAGTCACCCGGCTCCCTGACTCCCTTCGCTCGGTCAGGGACCACTTCCTCTCTGTTTGCCCCACCACACTCACCATTGACCTCCTCGAGGAGCACCTCCTGGCAGCTGAGAAGATTATAGTCGCTGTAGGAGCCTCTCGTGGTGACCCTCGTACCCCCTTCTTTGAGGGGTGCTCCACCTCCCCCCTTTTGCCCTCTGTTGCCTCTACTGCAGCGGTCGACCTCGTTGGCACCGAGTCGGTCGGCGCTGCGTCTGCCCCTAGCGGGAGACGCCGCAACGGCAAGGGCAAGGGGGGCAAGGGCGCTGGAGGAGCTGGCGGGGGCGGTGGAGGTGGCGGTGGAGGCGGCGGAGGGGGTGGGGGTGGCGGTGGGAGTGGTGGCGGGGGTAGGGGCTTCAAGGGCGGCGGTGGAGGCGGAGGAGGCGGCGGCGGTGGCGGTGGGAGCGGAGGAGGCGGCGATGGCGGCGGTGGCGGTGGAGCTGGTCGGGGTGGCTCTGTGCAGCGGGGCGGCTTTGGTGGTGGTCAGCGCTAGCAGCAGCAGCGCACTCGTGAGACCCCGGCCCCCCAGCAGCTTCGTGAGTGGTACGCTGCGCGTCAGCGGGGTGGGGGTGCTGGTCCTTGTGCCTACGTCCTGCGTACCAGCGACCGCACTGGTGAGCCGTGCGGTGGCCCGCACACCACCCAGCGCTGCTTCGGCCGCCTGACGGACGCCTGGCGTCTCCAGTTCCCTGACGCCACTGAGATCCCTCGCTGGGGCGAGCTACTTAGGTCGGGGGTTGCTATCTTTGATGTTGATTATGATGCTATTCTTGCTGCCATGTATGTTGTGTCTACTAGTGATGAGGGTGACTGTTACCTGTATGTTCCGCCTGACCCAGGCATTTAGGCTGCTGCTCTAGGTGCTAGTGCGTCTGCTGCTCCAGGTGCTGGTGAGTCTGCTGCCCCAGGTGCTGGTGAGTCTGCTCTCTCAGGTACCACGTCGGCTCAGGCCTTACACACCTTCACCCTTGACTAGGGTGCTTCCCGCTCCTTCTTTCGAGACTGCACCACACTCACGCCGCTTAGTCGGCCAGTTGCGGTCTCCCTGGCAGACCCCTCTGAGGGTCCTGTCCTTGCCCACTTCTCCACTGTCTTACTGTATCCGGCGGCCCCTTCTGGCACCCTGTCAGGACTTTACCTCCCCTCGTTCTCTACGAACTTGGTTAGTGGTGCTGATCTACAGGATGGGGGGGTTGACCAGTTCACTCCTGCGAACCAGCGAGTGACCCACTGCACGTGTGCTCGGACGGGCCGACACTTAACCACGTTTACCCGTCAGCCGGGGTCGAGCCTGTATACACGGACTACTGAGTCTCCTCCGGTTGCTGCGTCTGGTCAAGTCGCTGCGTCGAGTCAGGTGTTTGCTGCAGCGTCCAGGTCTGGTCATGAGTCTGCCCCCTACTCCTGTCGTCTCCTGTCTCACTAGACTCTCCTCTGGCACCACCGCCTTGGTCACCCCTCCCTGCCTCATCTCCAAGGCATGGCCTCCCGTGTCCTTGTCTCTGGTCTCCCCCGGTCCCTCCCTCCTCTTCCTCCGGGGCCTCCCCTACCTGCGTTCCCTGCAGTGCGCAGCTCCTCACTCCTCCAAGTTTCCTCCGATAGAGGCTCCGCTGCAGACACTTCGCCTAGACGTATGGGGCCTCGCCCGCGTCCATGGACAGGGTCACGAGCGTTACTTCCTGCTGGTGGTTGACGACTACTCGCGTTACACCATGGTCTTCCCCTTGCGCAGCAAGGGTGACGTCACTGAGGTGTTGATCGATTGGATCCGCGCAGCTCGTCTCCAGCTCAGAGAGAGTTTTGGCTCGGACTTTCCTGTTCTACGTCTGCACTCCGACAGAGGCGGAGAGTTTTCCTCTCACCTTCAGCGAGCCTTCTGTCATGCACGGGGCATCCGCCAGACGTTTACGCTTCCGGCCTCTCCACAACAAAATGGGATTGCTGAGCGCCGCATTGGCATGGTCATGGACGTCGCTCGTACGTCCATGATGCATGCGTCTGCTCCCCATTTTCTGTGGCCGTTCGCGGTTCAGTTCGCGACGCATCAGATCAACCTTCAGCCCTGGGTCTCCTTGGCGGAGACCTCCCCTACTCTGCGGTGGACGGGGAAGGTTGGCGATGCGTCTGCGTTCCGTGTCTGGGGATCTCGAGCGTTTGTCCGCGACTTGTCTGCGGACAAGCTGTCCCCCCGTGCTGTTCCCTGCGTCTTCCTTGGCTTCCCCCCTGACGCGCCTGGTTGGCAGTTTTACCACCCCACCTCGCGCCGTGTTCTGTCCTCCCAGGACGTCACGTTTGACGAGTCGGTTCCTTACTACCATCTCTTCCCCTACCGCACTGCGCCCCTCCCCCCGCCGCCACTCTTCCTCGCGCCAGGTCCCCCCCCGGTAGACCCCCTTCCCCCTCAGGGTCCTGCCCCCTAAGGTGTGTCTCAGGTAGATGCAGTCGAGCCTGTCGAGGTAGCGGTTGACTCTGGTGTTGGTGCAACCCTACGGTTTGCACTCGGCTTATTGTCCGTGTGCGTGCATGGAATGGAATGAGGGCATGAAATAATATATATATTTCATGCTTATAATAGTGTGTGTATGATGGGTCATGATGTCGAGTGTGTGTGTCAAGTCAATAGCGAATTATCGCTAGTCGCGTGTAACGCGGTCATTTTGTGTGTCCGGCGCGGTTTCTATTTTGTCGTGCGCGGTTTCTATTTTGTTGCTTGTCGAACGTTCGGCGTGTCGCAGATGTGTGCAGCAGACCCATCAAGAACTCAAGGATGAGTTTGTGATGAAGAACCCGAGCATTGGTTTCAAGCTTCAAGTGATTTCGAAGCTCGCCAAAACGGTACACTTCAAGATATTGAAGATTGTTACATTACAATGTGTAGTGTAACATTTCTATTGTTTCCTTGGGGTTTTTAGGATCTGGGAGTCATTCCCAACTCGTAACTCTCCCTAACTCTTCCTAAGTTGTGTTCTAAGACTATGTTGCTGCCATAGTGCCGTTCGTTCAAACCGGCGCTGTGTCGTCAATTCTTGATGAAATTGTGCGATCTAAATTGCCTATTGTAGGCATCGTTAAGGCGCTCTAGATCCAAGTTGAATGAAGTCATTTGAAGTTGTGAGCAGATTGCTATGAACATTTAAAGCCACTGTACAGAAATCCGACTGTGCACTCTATCTTTCGTTTTAGGCACATTGGAGCCTACTGTGACTATAACAAGTGGTATCAGAGCCCCTTGGAGCAGCTACGACAATGGCTGGACCTGAGGAAATGGTTGGCAGAGGTGCTGGAGGCAATGGAGAAGCCCAAGCACAAGGCCAAGCCCATGATTCAGCCGTGGCGCCCGTGCAACCGACTCTTGGACCTTCAAGGGATGAACCAAGAGTGTTCGGGCTTGACAAGTTCAACGGCGATAACTTTGCTGAATGGTCCTTCAGAATGGAGAATGTGTTCGACCATTATGACCTGCCGGAGGTGATGGAAGGAGCGGAGAAGCGTCCCGAGAACGACCCGGAGAAAAGCCCGTGGGTGCGGAAGAGAGCACAAGGCTATCTCCTACTTGGGCAAGCGTTGGGGAGCAATCAAATCCGTCACATCAAGCCTTTCCAGCGTGATCCAGAGAAGGGACCGAAGGCATGGGCTACTCTCAAGGCTGTACATGCTCCTGCAACAGCGCCGGTAGCTGTGGTGTTGGAACGGCAAATGGCGACACTACGAAGTAAAGAAGATGAACCCGTGGAAGAAGGGGTGCAGAAATTCTTCGACTTGTTGAAGCGGCTTGAGGGAGCTGATTTGAACTATAGTTAGCTCCAAAAGAAGACCAAGTTGCTGGCCTTACTCCCAGAGTCGTGGTCCTTGCTCATCATTAACCTCAACCGTGACTTGGCCCGCCTCTCGCTTGAAGATGTGAAGCGAGCTATCCTTCAAGAGGATTTCCGCCGCTGTGAGTTGGCGAATGCGGATGGCGCTGGGGCAGCGAGCATCGGTCGTGGATATGGTTGAGAAAGAGGCAGAGGACGAGGGGGAGGATGGTTTGGTGGCAGCAACTTTGGCGGAGGCCGCGGGAGTGGCGGTTACGGCAGCGACAACAAGAGTTACGGTCGCGGCCGCGGACGATTTGACGGCGAATGTTGATGGCGCGATTGCTTCAAACTCCCTGATGGTTGGACCCCTGCTCAAGGCCCAGAGGGTAGAGGAGCAGGAGGAGGGAGAGGAAGAGGCCGTGGAGGCCGTGGCGGTCGCGGAGGTGGAGCCGCGAACATGAAGAGTGGAGATAATGACAAGGACCCGAGCGACGATCGGTACCCGGGTCTATTCTACTTCGTGTCGACGCAAGTACCGACTGGTCCAGAGAAGGATGAAGGCTTTGAGGAGCCAGCAGCTGTGGGGAAGGTGGGAAGAGGAGAGTTCAACCCCCTAATAGGCTGACCTATGATGCGCTGGGAAAGCAGGGCAAGACAGCCCTGGCCGGAGCGGCAATGATGGTCGGAGACAACTAGGAGAGTGACTACGAGGAGTGTGCCTTCGCGTTCTTCTCTCCGGTGGAGATGCCGGGAGAACCAGCAGCTCTCAAGGAGGCCTTGGAGAGTAGTGATGCTGAGGAGTGGAAGAAGGCAATGGAGAGTGAGCTGAAGAGCATCGAGGAGAACGACACGTTTGAGTTGGTGGAGTTACCAGAGGGGCATAAGGCGATTACGTCCAAGTGGCTCTTCAAGATCAAGTCCGACGCCGACGGCAAGATCGAGCATTACAAGTCTAGGCTGGTGGCCAAGGGGTACCAGCATAAGGAGAAGGTGGACTTCAAGGAGCTGTTTGCTCCAGTGGTGAAGCCGACGACGCTGCGAACCCTATTCGCGGGAGCCGCGATCAAAGTTGGGTGGTGAAGCAGCTAGACATCGTAACGGCGTTCCTCAACGGCATCCTTGAGGAGGAAATCTTTATGGCGCAGCCAGAGGGGTTTGATGATGGTAGTGGCAGAGTGTGGAAGCTGAAGAAGGCCCTCAATGGGCTGAAGCAGGCCCCTAGGCAATGGTACATGAAGCTGCGCGAAGTGTTGGAGGGGATCGGCTTTACTCCCTCAACGGCCGATCACTCCTTGACGAGGGGGAGCAGAGGAGCTTCATGGTGGTCTACGTGGACGACATCTTGATCTTCTCACCCTCCTCTGACCTTGTGAAGGGGGTGATACAGAAGCTTCAAGACAAGTTCAAATGCAAGTCCCTTGGGACGTGAACTTCTACCTCGGGCTTCACATCGAGCGTGACGTGGAGAAACGGTGCATGCGGGTGCACCAACGGAAGTACCTGGAGGCCTTGGCTGCCAACTTTGGGCAGAGTGAAGGCCATGTGGCTACTCCCTTCCCTTCTGGGTTCAAGTGTGTGAAGGGACCAAAGGAGGAGAGCGTTGGTGAAGAGGAGAGGCGCCGTTTTCACTCGTTGGTGGGCAGCCTCATGTACGCGGCAGTCAACACACGACCGGACGTCGCGTTTGCTACCGGGCAGCTGGCAAGGGTTGTGCAATGCCCTAATGAGGAGCAGGTAGCAGCTGGAATGAGGGTGGCCAAGTATCTTGGCCAAACACCGACCGTTGGGCTGCAATACTCGGCGGCGGCGCAAAGGCGCCAAAAGGGCGCGGATGGTGTAGAACCCGGGCGTTTGTTCCTCACCGCCTACTCGGATGCTTCATATGCATATGAACCAGAGGACATGACAAGTGTTGGAGGGTTCGTCTGCTGTGTTAGTGGAGGCCCTACTGCTTGGGAAAGCAAGAAGCAGGTTGACCAAGCATTGAGCTCGGTGGAGTCCGAGCTCGTACGTCCATGATCCATGCGGCTGCTCCCCATTTTCTGTGGCCGTTCGTGGTTCAGTACGCGGCGCATCACATCAACCTTCAGCCCCGAGTCTCCTTGCCGGAGACCTCTGTCAAACATTATATATGTTGTGTTAGTTTAGGCTACAGTGGGTTAGCCTATAGAGGGTACACAATTCTAGGGTTAGGTACTTGTACTCATTTCACTGCTAGTTCATTCATTCCTGTTCAGTTATTCCAACATGGTATAGAGCAGGTCCTTCCTAGGACCGAAATTTTCTAAGGGCCCACCACTACGTAACTACCTACCTACCTACCTACCTGTGCCCTAGGGCGCCTCGGCGTGTCACGCCCCTAGAGGCCCCTCTTGACAGCCCCGCGCTAGCCCCGTTCAGGCCCCGTCGGCCCCACGCCCGCTCTCCCTAAAGGCCCCGTTCAGGCCCCGCGCTAGCCCCGTTCAGGCCCCGTCGGCCCCGTTTCAGGCCCCGTCGGCCCCGCGCTAGCCCCTCTCAGGCCCCGTCGGCCCGCGCTAGCCTCGTTTCAGGCCCTGTCGGCCCCGTTTCAGGCCCCGTCGGCCCGCGCTAGCCCCGTTTTCAGGCCCCATCGGCCCCGTTTCAGGCCCCGTCGGCCCCGTTTCAGGCCCCGTCGGCCCGCGCTAGCCCCGTTTCAGGCCCCGTCCGCCCCGTTTCAGGCCCCGTCGGCCCGCGCTAGCCCCGTTTCAGGCCCCGTCGGCCCCGAGCTAGCCCCATTCAGGCCCCGATCGGCCCCACGCTAGCCCCGTTCAGGCCCCGTCGGCCCCGCGCTAGCCCCTCTCAGGCCCCGTCGGCCCGCGCTAGCCCCGTTCAGGCCCCGTCGGCCCCGTCTCAGGCCCCGTCGGCCTCGCGCCAGCCCCGCTCAGGCCCCGATCGGCCCCGCGCTCGCCCCTCTAGGGCCCCAACCGGCCCCACGCCGACCTCGCCGACCCGTGCCCACCACCTGGAGGCCCCGGGCGGCCCGTTCCCGCCGTGACCCAAGCTGCGCGACCCGAGCCGCGCGCCCCGAGCCGAGCCGCGCGCCCCGAGCCGAGCCGCGCCACCCAGCCGAGCCGCGCCCCGACCTGAACCGAGCCGCGCCGCCCTGCCCTACCTGGTTCGTCCTACCTGCTTCTCCTAATGCTACTGCTGCTATTTCTACTGTTCATATGGCTAGTCCACATGTTCTCGTGTTCGATGCTGAGGGCCGCCCTGTGAAGTTTGAGACCTGGCTCGATGACCTGCACCTCTACCTACAGCTCACAGCCAAGGATGACATCTCACTGTACGATCACGCCCTAGGCCATGTCACTGCCCCTGCTGCTACTGCTGACAGCACTGCTCGCTCACAGTGGCAGACTCGTGATGCCCACGCTCGCTTTGCTATTCGCAACTCCCTGCCGATAGACGAACGCGAGCACTTTGGGCAGCACAAGACTGCACAGGCACTGTACACAGCCGTAGTTGCTCGCTACTCCTCACCTGCCTCTGCCGCGCTAGGCCGTCTCTCCCTCCCCTACCTGTTTCCCGACCTGTCCTCCTTTCACACAGTCGCTGACCTCATCACGCACCTCCGTACTAGTGAGGCCCGCTTCCGTGCCGCCATGCCTGCTGAGTTCCTTGCCACGCACCCCCCTCCACTCTGGCTCACTCTCTACCACCTAGTCACCCGCCTCCCTGACACACTGCGTGCTGTCAGGGACCACTTCCTAGGTTGTTGCCCCACTGAGCTCACCATTGCCCTCCTCGAGAAGGAGCTACTTGCAGCTGAGACTAGCATAGTCGCTGTAGGTGCCTCTCGTGGCGACCCCCGTACCCCGTTCTTTGAGGGGTGTTCTCCTTCCCCCCTTCTTCCCTCTGTCGCCTCTGCTGCTGCTGTCGACCTTCTCGGTGCTGAGAAGGTCGGCGCTGCGTCTGCCTCGAGCGGGCGCCGCAGCGGCAAGGGCAAAGGGGGCAAGGGTGGTGGCGGTGACGGCGGGGGAGGCGGCGGTGGGGGCGGTGGAGGCAGTGGGGGTGGTGGCTCGGCTGGAGGGGCGAGTGGTAGCGGTGGGGGTGGTGGCGGCAGCGGCGGGGGCGGTGGCAGGAGTGGAGGCGGCGGTTGGGGTGGCGGTGGACGAGGCGGCGGCAGGGGTTGGGGTGGTCGAGGAGGTGGCAGCGGTGGTGGTGGCCGTGGAGGCGGTGGCGGTGGCCAGGGCCAGCAGCACACTCCTTCGCCCCAGGAGGTCCGTGAGTGGTACTCTCAGCACGGGGGTGGGGGTGGTCTTAGCTGCACGTACGTCATTCGCACTGGTGACCGCACTAGTCAGCAGTGTGGACGACAGCACGCCACACAGCGCTGCTTCTCTCGTCTCGACGACGCCTGGCGTGTTCAGTTCCCTCAGGCCACTGAGCTGCCCCGCTGGCTTGATCTCCTGAAGAAGGGGATTGATATCTATGCTCTAGACTTTGATGCTATTCTATCTGCCATGTATGTGATGTCTACTAGTGGAGAGGGTGCTGAGTACTTGTGTGTGCCGCCCGACCCGGGCATTAGGGCCAGTGCGTCTGCCGCTCCAGGTACTCGCGTGTCGGCTACCCCAGGTGCTGGTGAGGCTGCTGCTTTAGGTGCTCGTGTGTCTCCCCCCCTTGGTACTGCGTCGACTGCCGCACTGCACACCTTCACACTGGACTCAGGTGCTTCTCGCTGCTTCTTTCGTGACCGCACTGCCCTTGAGCCGCTTGCTCGGCCAGTTGCTGTCTCCCTTGCTGACCCCTCTGGGGGTCTGGTCATTGCGACTTCTTCCACTGTCCTTCCCTGCCCTGCGGTCCCGTCGGGCACACTGTCAGGTCTCCACCTCCCCTCGTTCTCTACGAACTTGGTGGCAGGATGTGCGCTCCAGGACGGGGGTGTTCACCAGTTCACCCCTGCCTACGAGCGCGTGACACACTGCACGTGTGCTCGTACGGGCCGTCACTTGGCTACCTTCACTCGGCAGCCGGGGTCGGACCTGTACACACTGACTACTGAGTCCCCTCAGGTTGCTGCGTCTGCGTCTGCGTCCGCGTCAGGTCAGCTGTCCGCCCCCTGCTCGTGTCGCTCTTTGGCACACGAGACTGTCCTCTGGCACCACCGCCTTGGCCACCCGTCTGTGCAGCGGCTTCGTGCCATGCACTCCCGGTACCTTGTCTCTGGCCTGCCCAGGGTCCTTCCTGCCCTCCCACCCTCGCCTGCTCCTACCTGTCTCCCCTGTGTCGAGGGACGGCAGCGCGCCGCTCCTCACTCCTCCTCGTACCCCCCGACGACTGCTCCCTTGCAGATGCTCCACATGGACGTGTGGGGCCCAGCCCGCGTCCGTGGTCAGGGTCAGGAGAGGTACTTCCTGATAGTTGTTGACGACTACTCGCGCTACACCTCGGTCTTCCCCTTGCGCACCAAGGGTGAGGTTGTTGATGTGTTGATCCCTTGGATCCGCAGAGCCCGTCTCCAGCTCAGCGAGCGTTTTCACTCGGACTTTCCTGTCCTGCGCTTGCACTCTGACAGAGGTGGTGAGTTCTCCTCCGACCTCTTGGCAGCCTACTGTGCTGAGCACGGCATTGAGCAGTCGTTCACACTTCCGCCCTCTCCACAGCAGAATGGGGTTGCGGAGCGCCGCATTGGCCTGGTCATGGAGGTCGCCCGTACCTCCTTGATCCATGCGGCTGCCCCCCACTTTCTGTGGCCGTTTGCAGTCCGGTACGCTGCGCATCAGCTCAACCTCTGGCCCCGTGTCTCCTTGCCGGAGACCTCGCCCACTCTGCTATGGACGGGGGAGGTTGGCGATGCGTCGCGTTTCCGGGTCTGGGGTTCTCGAGCTTTTGTCCGCGATACGTCTTCGGACAAGCTCTCCTCCCGTGCTGTTCCCTGCGTCTTCCTCGGCTTTGTCCCGGACGCGTCTGGTTGGCAGTTTTACCACGCCACCTCGCGCCGAGTCTTGCCCTCCTAGGACGTCACTTTTGACGAGTCCGTCCCCTACTACCGCCTCTTCCCCTACCGCACTGCCCCGCTCCCCCCCCCCGCCTCTCTTCCTCGCGCCAGGTGCTGCTGTTGCAGACCCCCTCCCCCCTCACGGTGCCGCTCCCTCACGTGTGTCTCAGGTAGACCCAGTTGAGCCTGTTGAGGTAGCTGTCGACTCTCGTCCTGCTGGGGGTGCTGAGCCTGGGGGTGGGGAGCCTGGGGGTGTGGAGCCTGGGGGTGTGGAGCCTGGGGGTGTGGAGCCTGGGGGTGCTGAGCTTGGGGGTGTGGAGCCTTGGGGTGCTGAGCCGCACAGTCCGAAGTCTGGGGGTTCTGGGTCTGGAGGTACTAGGCGTGGGAGTCCTACAACTGGAGGAGCCCTCTCCTCGGAGCAGCTACGTACGTGGTACTTAGAGTACTGCAGCCTCCGGAGAGGTTCCCCTCGTGCCGGACGTACTGCTGGGTCTGGTGCTAGTGCTTCTTCTCCCGTTAGGGAGCTCCCCTCCCACGAGCGGATCCGTGAGTGGTACGAGCGGCGCTGCACTCTTCGGAGTGGCGTGCCTCGTGTTGCGGACCGCGCTGCTGTTGAAGCTGCTGCTGGTGCTGAGGACCCAGGCGTTGGAGCTGCTGCTGGTGCTGAGGACCCGTGCGTTGGAGCTGCCGCTGGTGCTGCGGACCCGGGTGTTGGAGCTGCTGCTTGGGCTGAGGACCCGGGCGTTGGAGCTGCCGCTGGTGCTGCGGACCCGGGCTTTGGAGCTACTGCTGGTGCTGAGGACCCGGGCGTTGGAGCTGCCGCTGGTGCTGCGGACCCGGGCGTTGGAGCTGCTGCTGGTGCTGAGGACCCGGGCGTTGGAGCTGCCGCTGGTGCTGCGGACCCGGGCGTTGGAGCTGCTGCTGGTGCTGCGGACCCAGGTGTTGGGGCTGCTGCTGGTGCTGCGGACCCTGGTGCGGGTGTCCCTGCAGGCTCTGGTGTCGCTGCACGGTCACGGCCGTACTTTGTTCCGCTCCTTCAGCAGGTTCTTGGTCAGCTCCCTCCTCCTTGTCCTCCTCCCTCCTTAGCGTGTCCTCCGTCTGCCTAGCTGCAGTCGCCGTTACCGTCTGCCTCCTCTCTCCCTTGTCCTGCTCCTTAGACTGGTCCGACTGGAGGTCTTACTGAGCGTCGTGAGCCTGAGTCTCGTCCTACGTCGCGTGAGTCTCGTCCTGAGTCGCCTGTCCGCACTGCTCTCTCTAGTAGTCGTGTCCAGCGTCAGCGTCTTCCTGCTGTCCCAGGCACTCACCGGATGGCGCTTCGTCCGTCCACTGCTCCACAGCGTGTCCCACTGCCGTCTCCTCCTGCTTCCTCTCTTCCTGCTCTTGCTGACCCTGGGTCAGACTCTCTTCGTGCTGCCAATCCTACTGTCACGCGTCTCCTGGCTACTGTAGTCACTGACCCTTCCTTTGAGTCTGCTGCTGCGTCTGCCTTAGTTGCTGAGCTTGTCGACTTTGCTGCTCGCTGTCGTCTAGACTACGCTGCTAGCCTCGTTGCTGAGTCTGAGTCTGTCTGTCCTCCGTCCGTCGGGGGTGAGTGTGCTCTTGGCACTGACGTCCTTGAGGACAGGCAGGAGGAGTTTGAGTGCTTTCCTACCGCTTTGCCCCATCTCGTGTCCATGCTTGTTGCCCCTGAGGGAGACCCGGATGCACCAGACATCCCGACCCCACGCTCTTACGCAGAGGCGATGGCCGGTCCCTACTCCTCTCAGTGGCAGTCAGCCATGGACACAGAGATGGCTTCCTGGAAGTCCACAGGCACCTACGTCGACGAGGTTCCCCCTCCTGGGGCGAACATCGTCAGTGGCATGTGGATTTTCAGGGTGAAGCGGCCGCCGGGCTCTCCGCCTGTCTTCAAGGCGATTACGTTGCACGAGGCTTCAGTCAGCGAGAGGGAGTTGACGTCTTCCAGACCTTCTCCCCGACCCCGAAGATGACCACTCTTCGGGTTCTGCTGCACGTCGCCGCTCAGCGTGACTACGAGCTCCACTCGCTTGACTTCAGCACTCCTTTCCTGCAGGGCAGCCTGCACGAGGAGATCTGGCTGCGGCGTCCACCTGGCTTCACTGGGTCGTTCCCTCCTGGTACCCAGTGGAGCCTCCGACGGCCAGTCTACGGTCTCCGCCAGGCGCCTCGTGAGTGGCACGACACACTGAGGACTACGCTTGCGGCTCTTGGGTTCGCGCCTTCTACTGCTGACCCGTCGATGTTTCTACGCACCGACACCTCACTGCCGCCGTTCTACGTCCTTGTGTACGTCGACGACTTGGTCTTTGCTACTGCTGACACTGTGGCACTCGCCCACGTGAAGTCGGAACTGCAGAAGAGACACACGTGCACAGACCTGGGTGAACTGACAAGCTATCTTGGCTTGCGGATCACCCGGGACAGAGCACGCCGCACCATCACCTTGACTCAGTCACACATGGTGCAGCAGGTCCTTCAGCGCTTCCGCTTCACGTACTCCTCGCCTCAGCCCACTCCTCTGCCTACCGGTCACTCGCTCTCAGCTCTGCCTTCGGATGAGTCCGTAGAGCCGAGTGGCCCGTATCCAGAGCTTGTGGGTTGCCTCATGTACCTGATGACCTGCACTCGACCAGACCTTGCATACCCTCTCAGCATTCTTGCACGCTATGTTGCTCCCGGCCGTCACCGGAAGGAGCACATGGATGCAGCTAAGAGGGTGTTGCACTACTTGTGCAGTACGTCGGGCATGGGGCTAGTGCTTGGAGGGCGAGTCCCAGTTGTTCTCACTGGGCACTCAGACGCTTCTTGGGCAGACGACCAGGCTACTCAGCGGTCGTCTGAGGGTTACTCGTTCAGTCTTGGCTCTGGTTCAGTTTCTTGGCGTTCTACTCGCTCTTCTTCTGTTCTCAGCTCCAGTTGTGAGGCTGAGATCTACGCCACAGCCATGGCGGCCCAGGAGCTACGCTGGCTCACCTACTTGCTGACCGACCTTGGAGAGCAGCCTTGTTCTCCTCCAGTGCTGTACGTCGACAACAAGGCAGCCATTGCCTTGTGTGAGGAGCACAGACTGGAGCACAGAACGAAGCACATTGCTCTGCGGTACTTCCTTGCTCGAGAGCTGCAGCAGCGTGGTCAGCTTCGCCTGCGTTACGTGGCCTCTGAGGCCAACACTGCTGATGTGTTCACCAAGGCGCTTCAGCCTTGTGACCATCAGCGCTTTTGCACTCTTCTAGGCCTTGTGCCTACTGGACCTCACTTGCTTACTTCTTGAGTCTGTTTGTACTGTGATCTCTATATATATATATATATATACCTGCATGTTTACTCTTGCTAGGTTGTGATCATTGTACCTTTTGCTCTATTATAAACCTGCATGTGAACTGGTCTTGTGACCACTTGCTTGTGCTCGGAATTTGTGTGGTATCCTTGAGATCCACCCTGAGCTTGTTTTGTCTTTCTTTGCCTTGACTGGTCTTGTGACCCCTAGTTCTCCCCCACTTCGCCTATGGGGGTGTGTCAAACATTATATATGTTGTGTTAGTTTAGGCTACAGTGGGTTAGCCTATAGAGGGTACACTATTCTAGGGTTAGGTACTTGTACTCATTTCACCGCTAGTTCATTCATTCTTGTTCAGTTATTCCAACAACCTCCCCTACTCTGTGGTGGACGGGGAAGGTTGGCGATGCGTCTGCGTTTGGTGTCTGGGGATCTCGAGCTTTTGTCCGCGACTTGTCTGCAGACAAGCTGTCCCCCCGTGCTATTCCATGCGTCTTCCTTGGCTTCCCCCTTGACGCGCCTTGTTGGCAGTTTTACCACCCCACCTCCCGCCGTGTTCTGTCCTCCCAGGACGTCACGTTTGACGAGTCGGTTCCTTACTACCGTCTCTTCCCCTACCGCACTGCACCCCTTCCCTCGCCGCCGCTCTTCCTCGCTCCAGGTCCCCCCTCGGTAGACCCCCTTCCCCCTCAGGGTCCTACCCCCTAAGGTGTGTCTCAGGTAGACGCAGTCGAGCCTGTCGAGGTAGCTGTTGACTCTGGTGTTGGTGCAACCCTACGGTTTGCACTCGGCTTGTTGTCCGTGTGCGTGCATGCGTGTGTGCATGGAATGGAATGAGGGCATGAAATAATATATATATTTCATGCTTATAATAGTGTGTGAATGATGGGTCATGATGTCGAGTGTGTGTGTCAAGTCAATAGCGAATTATCGCTAGTCGCGTGTAACGCGGTCATTTTGTGTGTCCCGCGTGGTTTCTATTTTGTCGTGCGCGGTTTCTATTTTGTCGCTTGTCGAACGTTCGGCGTGTCGCAGATGTGTGCAGCAGACCCATCAAGAACTCAAGGATGAGTTTGTGATGAAGATCCCAAGCCTTGGTTTCAAGCTTCAAGTGATTTCGAAGCTCGCCAAAACGGTACACTTCAAGATATTGAAGATAGTTACATTACAATGTGTAGTGTAACATTTCTATTGGTGTAGACCCTTGTGAAGGGTAGGTTCGAGACCCTTCTTGGTTGGGAACAGTGTGGCACTGTTACACATCACTGTACCTCGGCCCTTGGAGTTTGTAGGAGCTGGGAGTCATTCCCAACTCGTAACTCTCCCTAACTCTTCCTAAGTTGTGTTCTAAGACTATGTTGCTGCCATAGTGCCGTTCGTTCAAACCGACGGTGTGTCGTCAATTCTTGATGAACTTGTGCGATCTAAATTGCCTATTGTAGGCAACGTTAGGGCGCTCCAGATCCAAGTTGAATGAAGTCATTTGGAGTTGTGAGCTGATCGCTATGAACATTTAAAGCCGCTGTGCAGAAATCCGACTGTGCACTCTATCTTTCTTTTTAGGCACATTGGAGCCTACTGTGTCTATAACATCTGGTGCTGCTAGGGGTGCTGAGCCTGTGGGTGCGGGGTCTGGGGGTGCTGAGCCTGGGGGTGCTGAGCCTGAGCGTGGGACGGACCAGGAGCGCTACTTCCTGCTGGTCGTTGACGACTACACGCGCTACACCACGGTCTTCCCCTTGCGCAGCAAGGCGGCCGTCAGCAATGTTTGATCCCCTGGATCCGCACTACTCGTCATCAGCTGCCCGAGCAGTTTTGGCGGGACCTTCCAGTCCTGCGTCTGCACTCTGACAGGGGTGGTGAGTTCTCTTACGGCCTCCTTGCAGATTTCTGTCGAGACGAGGGCATCATCCAGTCGTTCACGCTTCCGGCCTCTCCACAGCAAAATGGGATTGCTGAGCGTCGCATTGGCTTGATCATGGAGGTTGCTCGTACCTCCATGATCCATTCGGCTGCTCCCCATTTTCTGTGGCCGTTTGCGGTCCAATACGCCGTGCATCAGCTCAACCTCTGGCCCAGTGTCTCTTTGCCAGAGACCTCACCCACAATCCGTTGGACGGGAAAGGTTGGTGATGCATCGGCGTTTTGGGTTTGGGGCGCGCTCTCCCTTGTTCGCGATACCACCGCGAGCAAGCTCTCTCCTCGCACTCTCCGTTGCGCCTTCCTGGGCTTCCCCACCGACGCCCCGCCGTGGCAGTTTTACCACTCTCGCTCGCGTCGCATCTCCTCCTCCTAGGAGGTCAGTTTTGACGAGTCGGTCTGTTTCTACAGGCTCCACCCGTACGCATCCCACCCGGTCCCCCTGGCGCCTCTCTTCCTAGTACCAGTTCCCCCCCCGGTAGACCCCCTCCCCCCCTAGGCTCCTGCTCCCTCGAGTGTGTCTCAAGTAAACCCACCCCCCTTGGTTGAGCCTTTGGAGATCTCTTTTGACTCCTTTGGCCCCACTGAGGGAGGTACTGGAAATGTTTGTGCTTCTGGTACTGGAGGTGCTGTAGGTGCTACTGGTGCTGGAGGCGCTAGAGCTAGAGGTACTGGAGGTGCTGGAGCTGCCGGAGCGAGTGGTGGTGCTGATACTGCAGGTGCTGGAGGTGCTGGAGGTACTGCTGGTGCTAGAGGCACTAGAGCTGCAGGTGCTGGAGCTGCTGGTGTTGGAGGTGCTAGTGCTACTGGCGCTGGAGATGCTGGAGCTGCTGAGGATGCTGGTACTGCCCCGCGCCGACCGTTTTTCTACCCGCAGCCGCAGTCGTCCTTGCTGCCGCCGAACTCGGTCCTTCATCAGATTCTTTGTCTCCCATCTTCCACTGGCCTCACTCCACCTCTCTTGTGTCCACCGACAGACCAGTCTCAGCAACAGCTACTGCCTGGCTCCTCACTGCCTGCTCCTGCACCTCACACTGAGGTGACTGAGTCCCTGACTGAGCGTCGTGAGCCTGAAACTCGTACTTCCACACCTGTTCGTGCTCGTCGTGTCGCTTGTCCTTGTCCTCCTGCTGTCCCAAGCACTCACGTTATGGCACTTCGTCCTTTCTTCTGTTCCACAGCGTGTTGCACGGCTGTCTCCACCAGCGTCCTCTCTTCTTGACGTTCCTGACTTAGAGTCCGACCTTACTCGTGCTGCCAGTCCTACAATCACTCGTCTCCTCGCTACTGTCGTCACTGACCCTGACTTTGAGTCCATGGCTGCGTTTTCCCTAGTCACTGAGCTGGCCGACTCTGCTGCTAGAAGTCGTCTCGACTACGTCACGAGTCTTATTCCTTTGTCTGGGCCTGTCCGTCCTCCGCTTGTCAGGGGTGAGCCTGCCCTTGGCAGTGATGTCCTTGAGGACACGCAGTTTGAGCTTGAGTGTCTCGCGGCCGCTTTACCTCGTTTCGCATCCATGCTGCTTTTCCCTAAAGGATACCCGGATGCACTTGACATCCCTACCCAGCGCTCTTACGCTGAGGCAATCGTGGGTGTCCTCTCAGTGGCAGACAGCCATGGACGCAAAGATGGCTTCCTAGAAGTCCACAGGCACCTACGTCGACAAGGTTCCTCCTGCTGGGGCGAACATAGTTGATGGCATGTCGATTTTCATAGTGAAGCGGCCGCCGGGTTCTCCGCCTGCCTTTAAGGCGCGTTACGTTGCTCAAGGTTTTAGTCAGCGACAGGGGATCGACTACTTCCAGACCTTCTCCCCCGCCCTCAAGATGACTACTCTTCGGGTGTTGTTGCACGTTGCAGCACGGCGTGACTACGACCTGCACTCCCTCGACTTCTCCACAGCTTTCTTGCAGGGCAGCCTTCACCAGGAGATCTGGTTGCGCCACCCATCTGGTTTCACTAGATCGTTTCCTGCGGGTACCCAGTGGAGCCTCCAACGGCCAGTCTACGGTCTCCGCCAGGCACCCCGCAAGTGGCACGACACACTGAGGAAGACACTTGCGGCTCTTGGGTTTGCTCCTTCTCCTACTGACCCGTCGTTGTTTCTATGCACCGACACTACCCTGCCGCCGTTCTATGTTATCGTGTACGTCGACGACTTGGTTTTTGCTACTGCTGACACTGAGGCGCTGGCCCTAGTGAAGGCAGAGCTGCAGGAGAGACACACTTGCACTGACCTAGGTGAGTTGCGGAGCTATCTTGGCTTGCAGATCACTCAGGACAGAGCATGGCGCACCATCACCCTGACTCAGTCACACATGGTGCACCAGGTTCTTCAGCACTTCGGCTTCCAATACTCCTCGCCACAGCCCACTTCTCTGCCTACTGGCCACTCGCTCTCAGCTCCATCTTCGGATGAGTCCGTAGAGCCGAGTGGTCCATATCCAGAGCTTGTGGATTGCATCATGTACCTGATGATGTGCACACGACCTGACCTCGCTTACCCTCTCAGCCTCCTGGCTCGCTACGTGGCTCCGGATAGACACCGAAAGGTGCACTAGGATGCTGCGAAGAGGGTACTCCGTTACTTGCGCAGTACATCGGGCATGGGGCTTGTGCTTGGGGGACAGGGTGCAGTGGTACTCACAGGACACTCCGACGCTTCTTGGGCCGACGACCAGACGACTCAGCTTTCGTCAGAGAGTTACACCTTTAGTATTGGCTCTGGCTCTGTCTCGTGGAGGTCCACCCGTTCTTCTTCTCTGCTTGGTTCTAGTGTGAGGCCGAGATCTACGCTGGGGCTATGGCTACACAGGAGCTATGTTGGATGACCTACCTGCTGACCGACTTGGGGGAGCGGCCTCGTTCTCCTCCAGTTCTGTACGTCGACAACAAGGCCATGCCGGCCTTGTGTCACGAGAAGAGACTGAAGCACACAACAAAGCACATTGCTCTTTGCTACTTTCCTGCTCGAGAGCTGCAGCAGTGTGGTCAGCTTCGCCTTTCCTACGTGGCCTCTCGGGCCAACATTGCTGATGTCTTCACCAAGGCCCACGGGTCTGGTGATCATCAGCGTTTTTGCACTTCTCTTGGGCTTCTGCCCGTTCTACCTCTGCTGGTTGCTTGACTTGTCTTGTACTGTGACACAGACATATATATATATATATACATATACATATACATATACATATATATACATATATATATTTGCATGCTTGCTCTTGCTAGGTTGTGATCACTGTACTGCTTGTGCTTTTATAACTCTGCATGTGAACTGGCCTTGTGGCCGCTTGCTTGTGCTCAGACTGCATGGTGATCTTGAGATCCACCCTGGGCTTTGCTTTGTTTGCTTCTCTTGACTGGTCTTGTGACCACTGTTTGGTTTGGCTATCCCCTACCTCACCAATGGGGGTGTGTCAAAACATCATATGCATTCTATCTCTCTATGCTGTGTAGGGGTTATCCTTAGAGGGTACAACACAGTTCTTGACACTCTTGTACCCCCCCCCCCCCCCCCCCCCCCCCCCCCTTACCATCATCGCCCGGATAATAGACATATACTTCTTATCTCGTACACCAGAAAAAATGCTTGGGTTATCTTGTATTTGGGATGGTTTACGATGTCTTATAAGTCTTATAAATGGAAACGTTTTTTACTACTTCAAAAAAAAATCACACATATTGAAAAGAGTTTCTCATAATGAGTGCGGATGTTGCGAAGGTGCCACTTCGGCAACCATTGTTCGGGAAGCCACTTCATGGAAAATACTTGCAGAGGCAAATTTGGCAGTAGCTGAGTCAGTACGTGGAAGAATTCGCACATCGCAAAGGTAGAAATGTACGCGGTATTTCAAGTTTCATTATAATATATTGTAGTTTCGATTATGTCATGCTTTTAATTGTAGTAATAGAAGATAGGAGAGACAATGTAAAAGCAAGACAAAGTACAGTAGTGTGTAATGTTATAGAGAACCAAACGGGGGGTCAAGGATGCAGTCGGCGGGGAATTGTGCTGAAGTAGCGAAAAGAAAGAGACCGTTGCTTAGCAACGGTAACCAGAGACGGTACTTAGGCAAGCAACAAGGTTAGAGTCACTTGCTTGCTTGTTTGCTTCCACTCTAAGCAAAGAATTGATCCTAGAGAACCTCTAGAATCGTGCCCGTGGAGGAGCCAATCATAGCAAGCCTCCGAAGTGTGGTGTGCTGTCTGTCAGGCTTATTTGACTTAGCCTATGTAGGCTATAGTGGGGTAACACATATGGGGTACAACACATTTCTGGGGTTTGTACTTGTACCCAACTTTCCCTTAGTCATTCTCATTCCTCGTTTCTTATCATGGTATCGAGCAGGTTCCCTAGTGGGAACGCTTCCTAGGGCCCACCACGATATTTTTTTTTCCTGCCCGGAGCGCGCTTCGCTCCTACCCGAGTCGCGCCCCGTGTGCCCTCCCTACCGTCGCGCCCTCTCACGGCCCCTTCGCGTCGTCCTTAGCGGCCCCTCTCACGGCCCCTCACGCCACCCTTACGGCCCCTCGCGCCGCTCTTACGGCTCCTAACGGCCCCTCGCGCCGCCCTTACGGCCCCTTACGGCCCCTCGCGCCGCCCGTCGGCCCCTAGCGCCGCCCTTACGGCCCCTTAAGGCCCCTCGCGCCGCCCGTCGGCCCCTTGCGCCGCCCTTAACGGCCCCTCGCGCGGCCCCCTTTGTCAAAGTTTAGAAGTAGAAAGTGAGAATGAAGAAAGAGGAAAGAGGAGGTTCACTAGCAAGCAGTTGGATACAAATAGCAAACCCTAACTGGGTTGTACTCGCTATGGAGCACCCCACTGCAGGCTAGATAACATAACATTCTGACACCCTTTCGTCCCTCGCGGCGCCCTTACGGCCCCTTGCGCCGCCCTTCGCGGCCCCTCGCGGCCTCTTTACGGCCCGTCGCCGCCCTCCGCGGCACCTCGCGCCGCCCTTCACGGCCCCTTCATCGCCCTTTGCGGCCTCTTGCGGCCCTGTCGCCGCCCTTCGCGGCCCGCCGTCGCTGCCCCTGCAGCACCAGCCGCCGCTGTCCCTACAACAGCAGCCGCCGCCGTCCCTGCAGCAGCAGCCGCCGCCGTCCCTGCAGCAGCAGCTGCCGCCATCCCTGCAGCGACAGCCGCAGCTGCCGCAGCCGTGACCAGCAGCACCCGCCGCCACCTCCCTCGGGGCCGCAGCCGCCGCCGCCGCTGACTGCAGCCGCCAGTGCGCCTCGGCCCTACCGGTGTGCCTCGGCCCTTCCTGCGCGCCTCGGCCCGTCCTTGCCGGTCCGCCTCGGCCCTGCCCCACCACATGCGGCTCTCTGCCCTGGTAAGAGTGTCGCTGCACAGCGCTGTCTCTGCTGCCACTACTGCTCCTACCGCCACTGCTGCCACTGCTACCACTGCTGCCACTGCTGCCACTGCTGCCATGGCTACCCCCAGTGTCCTTACCTTTGATGCTGAGGGCCGTGCTGTTGACTTTGAGGTCTGGGTCGATAACCTCCAGCTGTTCCTACAGTGCGATAGGGCAGACGGACTCTCCCTGTTTGATCTCACCTCTGGTGCCTCTCCTGCCCCGCCTGCTACTACTGACAGCACTATTCGCTCACAGTGGGCCACACGCGATGCTGCTGCTCGCCTTGCTGTGCGTCGCCACCTACCAACCACTGAGCGTGCGCACTTTAACCAGTACAAGAGTGCTAAGACCTTGTACGACGCTGTAGTTGCACGCTACTCCTCCCCTGCCACTTCTGCACTTAGCCGCCTCATGCTGCCGTACCTGTTCCCTGACCTTGCTGCCTTTCCCAAAGTTGCTCATCTCATTACGCACCTTCGCACTCGTGACATTTTCTACCGCGCTGCGCTTCCTGCTGAGTTCTGTTCTCTACTACATAGTCACCCGGTCCCTGACTCCCTTCGCTTAGTCAGGGACCACTTCCTCTCAGTTTGCCCCACCACACTCACCGTTGACCTCCTCGAGGAGCGTCTCCTAGCAGCAGAGAAGAGCATAGTCACTGTAGGAGCCTCTCGTGGTGACCCTCGCACCCCCGTCTTTGAGGGGTGTTCCCCCTCCCCCCTCTTGCCCTCTGTTGCTTCTGCTGCTGCGGCTGACCTTGTTGGTTTCGATTCGGTCGGCGCTGCGTCTGCCCCTAGCGGGAGATGCTGCACCAGCAAGGGCAAGGGGGGCAAGGGCGCTTGAGGGGCTGGCGGGGGCGGTGGAGGTGGTGGTGGAGGCAGTGGAGGGGGTGGGGGTGGTGGTGGGAGTGGTGGCGGGGGTGGAGGTGTTGGTGCCAGCAGTGGAGGCGGTGGAGGCGGCGACGGTGGCGGAGGGAGCGGAGGCGGCGGAGGTAGTGGAGGCGGCGGCGGCGGCGGTGGAGCTGGTCGTGGCTCTGCGCAAAGGAGTGGCTCCGGTGGTGGTCTGCGCCAGCAGCAGCAGCGCATTCGTGAGACCCTGTCCCCTCAGCAGCTTCGTGAGTGGTACGCTGCGCATCAGCGCGGTGGGGGTACTGGTCCCTGCACCTACGTCCTCCGTACCGGTGACTGCGCTGGTGAGCAGTGCGGGGGCCCGCACTCCACCCAGCGCTACTTCGGCCGCCTGACGGACGCGTGGCGTCACCAGTTCCCTGAGGCCTCAGAGATCCCTCGCTGGGGAGAGCTGTCTAGGGCGGGGGTTGCTATCTTTGATCTTGATTATGATGCTATTCTTGCTACCATGTATGCTGTGTCTACTAGTGTTGAGGGTGACTGTTATCTGTGTGTTCCGCCTGGCCCGGGCATTGAGACTGCTGCTCTAGGTGCTGGTGAGGCTGCTGCTCTAGGTGCTAGTGCGTCTGCTGCCCCAGGTGCTGGTGAGTCTGCTCTCTGAGGTACTACGTCGACTCAGGCCTTACACAGCTTCACCCTTGACTCGGGTGCTTCCCGCTCCTTCTTTCGAGACCGCACCACGCTTACGCGACTTAGTCGGCCCGTTGCAGTCTCCCTGGCGGACCCCTCTGGGGGTCCTGTCCTTGCTAGCTTCTCCACTATCTTACCGTGCCCGGCAGCCCCCTCTGGCACCCTGTCCGGTCTCTACCTCCCCTCGTTCTCTACGAACTTGGTGAGTGAAGCTGACCTACAGGATACGGGGGTTGACCAGTTCACTCCTGCGAGTCAGCGGGTGACCCAGTGCACGTGTGCTCGGACAGGCCGACACTTGGCCACGTTTACCCGTCGGCCGGGGTCGAGCCTGTACACACTTACTACTGAGTCTCCTCCGGCTGCTGAGTTTAGTCAGGTAGCTGCGTCGAGTTAGGTGTTTGCTGCAGCGTCCACGTCTAGTCCTGAGTCTGCTCCCTGCTCGTGTCGTCTCCTGTCTCACCAGACTCTCCTTTGGCACCACCGCCTTGGTCACCCCTCCCTGCCTCGTCTCCGAGGCATGCCCTCCCGTGTCCTTGTCTCTGGTCTTCCTCGGTCTCTCCCTCCCCTCCCTCCGGGGCCTGCCCCTACCTGCGTCCCCTGCGTCGAGGGGCGCCAACGCGCCGCCCCTCACTCCTCTGAGCTACCTTCGACAGAGGCTCCGTTGCAGACTCTTCACATGGACGTGTGGGGCCCCGCTTGCGTCCGTGGCGAGGGGCAGAAGCATTACTTCCTGTTGGTGGTTGACGACTTCTCGCATTACACCAGAGTCTTCCCCTTGCGCGGGATGGGCAACGTCATTGAGGTGTTGATCGACTGGATCCGCGCAGCTCGTCTCCAACTCAGAGAGAGTTTCGGCTCGGACTTTCCTGTTCTGCGTCTGCACTCTGACAGAGGCGGGGAGTTTTCCTCTGCCCGTTTGGGGGCCTTCTGTCGACCACAGGGCATCCGCCAGACCTTCACGCTTCTAGCCTCTCCATAGCAAAACGGGATTGCTGAGCGCCGCATTGGCATGGTCATGGACGTCGCTCGTACGTCCATGATCCATGCGGCTGCGCCCCATTTTCTGTGGCCGTTTGCGGTTCAGTACGCAGCGCATCAGCTCAACCTTCAGCCCCGGGTCTCCTTGCAAGAGGCCTCCCCCACCCTGCGGTGGACGGGGAAGGTTGGCGATGCGTCTGCGTTTCGGGTCTGGGGATCTCGGGCGTTTGTCCGCGACTTGTCTGCGGACAAGCTGTCCCCCCGTGCTGTTCCCTGCGTCTTCCTTGGCTTCCCCCCTGACGCGCCTGGTTGGCAGTTTTACCAGCCCACCTAGCGTCGTGTTCTGTCCTCCCGGGACGTCACCTTTGACGAGTTGGTGCCTTACTACCGTCTCTTCCCCTACCGCGCTGCGCCCCTTCCCCCGCCGCCGCTCTTCCTTGCGCCAGGTCCCCCCCCGCTAGACCCCCTCCCCCCTCAGGGTCCTGCCCCGTCAGGTGTGTCCCAGGTAGACGCAGTCGAGCCTGTCGAGGTAGCTGTTGTCTCTTGTGCTGCTGGAGGTGCTCAGCCTGCGGGTGCCGGGCCTGGAGGTAGTGAGCCTGGGGGTGCGGAGCCTGGGGGTGCTGAGTCCAAGGGTGCGGAGCCTGGGGGTGCTGAGCCTTGGGGTGCTGAGTCTGGGGGTGCTGAGCCTGGGGGTGCTGAGTCTGGAGGTGCTGAGCCTGGGGGTGCGGAGCCTGGGGGTGCGGAGCCTGGGGGTGCTGGCCTCTCGCGGTGCTTCGTCGAGGCGGGAGCCACTCTCTCCGCAGGAGCTACTCCTCAGTGTCGCCTTGTTGTCTACGTACAGAACTGGAGGAGAACGAGGCGGCTCTCCTAGGCCAGTCAGCAGGTAGGTGAGCCAGCGTAGCTCCTGTGCAGCCATGGCCCCTGCGTAGATCTCAGCCTCACAGCTGGAGGTGAGAACAGAAGACGAGCGGGTAGACCGCCAAGAAACAGAGCCGGAACCAAGGTTGAAGGTGTAACCCTGTGACGACCGCTGCGTAGCCTGGCCGTCAACCCAAGAAGCGTCTGCGTGACCTATGAGGACCACTCGACGTCGCCCTCCAAGCACTAGCCCCATGCCCGACGTACTGCACAAGTAGCGCAACACCCTCTTCGCTGCAGCCATGTGCTCTGGTCGGTGTCTCCCAGGAGCAACATAGCGTGCCAAGATGCTAAGAGGGTATGCAAGGTCAGGTCGAGTGCAGTTCATCAGGTACATGAGGCAGCCAACAAGCTCTGGGTACGGGCCACTCAGCTCTACTCATCCGAAGGCAGAGCTGAGAGCGAGTGCCGAGTAGACAGAGGAGTGGCCTGAGGCGAGGAGTACGTGAAGTCGAAGCGTTGAAGGACCTGCTGCACCATGTGTGACTGAGTCAAGGTAATGGTGCACTGTGCTCTGTCCCGCGTGATCTGCAAGCCAAGGTAGCTGCGCAGTTCACCCAGGTCTGTGCACGTGTGTCTCTTCTGCAGCTCCGACTTCACGTGGGCGAGTCCAGCAGTGTCAGCAGTGGCAAAGACCAAGTCGTCGACGTACACGAGGATGTAGAACGGCGGCAAAGAGGTGTCGGTGCGCAGAAACAACGACGGGTCGGCAGTAGAAGGAGCAAACCCAAGAGCCGCAAGTGTAGTCCTCAGTGTGTCGTGCCACTCACGGGGCGCCTGGCGGAGACCGTAGACTGGCCGCCGGAGGCTCCAGTGGGTACCAGGAGGAAACGACCCAGTGAAGCCAGGTGAGCGGCGCTGCCAGATCTCCTCGTGCAGGCTGCCCTGCAGGAAAGCTGTGCTGAAGTCAAGAGAGTGAAGCTCGTAATTTTGCTGAGCGGCAATGTGCGGCAGCACCCGAAGAGTGGTCATCTTCGGGGTGGAAGAGAAGGTCTGAAAGTAGTCAACTCCCTGCCGCTGACTGAAGCCTCGTGCAACGTAACGCGCCTTGAAGACAGGCGGAGAACCCGGCGGCCGCTTCACCCTGAAAATCCACATGCCACTGACGATGTTCGCCCCAGGTGGGGGAACCTCGTCGACGTAGGTGCCTGTGGACTTCCAGGAATCCATCTCTGCTTCCATGGCTGACTGCCACTGTGAGGAGTAGGGACCCTCGATTCCCCCGGCGTACGATCGAGGAGTCGGGATGTCTGGTGCATCCGGGTCTCCCTCAGGGGCAATCAGCGTGGACACGAGATGAGGCAAAGCAGCAGCAAAACACTGAAACTCCTCCTGCCTGTCCTCAAGGACGTCCGTGCTAAGAGCACACTCACCCCCGACGGACGGAGGACAGACAGACTTAGACTCAGCAACAAGACTAGCAGCGTAGTCTAGACGACTGCGAGCAGCAAAGTCAACAAGCTCAGCAACTAAGGTAGATGCAGCAGTGGACTCAAAGGAAGGGTCGGTGACAACAGTAGCCAGGAGACGCGTGACTGTAGGACTTGCAGCACGACGAGAGTCAGACTCCGGGTCAGCAAGGACAGGAAGAGAGGACTCCGGAGGAGACAGCAACGGGACACGCAGAGGAGCAGTGGAAGGACGTAGTGCCATCTGGTGTGTGCCTCGGACCGCAGGAGGACGCGGACGCGGAGCACGACTACTAGTGCGAGCAGCACGAACAGGCGACGCAGGAAGAGACGCAGGCTCACGACGCTCAGCAAGACCTCAAGTAGGACTAGTGTAGGGAGAAGGAGCAGCTAGGGGGGAGGCGGGCTGTAACTGTGACCACGACTGGACAGGCTGTGGAAACTCTAAGGGAGGAGCAGGACCAGTAGAGGGCGGGAGATCAAGAACCTGCTCAAGGAGCGGAACGAAGTACGGCCGCGGCGGCGCAACGCCTCTAGAACTAGCAGGGACAGTACCAGTACCCCCAGCGGCAGCACCAGCGCCAGCAGCACCTCTAGCTCCAGCAGCGCCAACTCCAGCACCCTCAGACGCACCAGCGCCAGCATCACCTCCAGCGCCAACACCCCCAGCAGCTCCAGCTCCAGCTCCAGCAGCACTGTCAGCAGCACCCCCAGGCCCAGCAGCTCAAGTACCGCCAGTACGAGCACCTCCAGGACCAGCGGCTCCAGTAATTCCAGTGTCGACCCCAGGGTCCAGTAACAGCAACACCTCTAGCTCCAGCAGCACGGCTCCAGCGCCGGGCAAACCACTCGTGCAGCTCCTGTGGAGAGGGTAGCTCCCGCCTCAACGAAGCACCCGAAGGGGCCCCAAACCCAGCACCGCTAGAGGCCACACGAGGAGACCTAGCACCCCCAGGCCCCGCACCCCCAGGCTCAGCAACCCCAGGCTCCGTACCCCCACGCTCCGCACCCCCAGGCTCAGCACCCCCAGGCCCAGCACCCCCAGACTCAGCACCCCCAGGCCCAGTACCCCCAGATTTAGCATCCCCAAGCTCAGCACCCCTAGCAGTACGGGAGTCAACAGCTACCTTGACAGGCTCGACTGCGTCTACCTGGGACACACCTGATGGGGCAGGACCCTGAGGGGGGAGGGGGTCTACCCGGGGGACCTGGCGCAAGGAAGAGCAACGGCGGGGGGAGGGGTGCAGTGCGGTAGGGGAAGAGACGGTAGTAAGGAACCGACTCGTTAAACGTGACGTCCTAGGAGGACAGAACACGGCGCGAGGTGGGGTGGTAAAACTGCCAGCCAGGCGCGTCAGGGGGGAAGCCAAGGAAGACGTAGGGAACCGCTCGGGGGGATAGCTTGTCCGCAGACAAGTCGCGGACAAACGCCCGAGATCCCCAGACACGAAACGCAGACGCATCACCAACCTTCCCCGTCCACCGCAAGGTGGGGGAGGTCTCCGGCAAGGAGACCTGGGGCTGACGGTTGATCTGATGCACTGCGTACCGAACCGCAAACGGCCACAGAAAATGGGGAGCAGCCGCATGGATCATGGACGTACGAGCGACGTCCATGACCATGCCAATGCGGCACTCAGCAATCCCATTTTGCTATAGAGAAGCCGGAAGCGTGAAGGTCTGGCGGATGCCCTGTGCACGACAGAGAGCTCCCACAAGGGCAGAGGAAAACTCCCCGCCTCTGTCAGAGTGCAGACGCAGAACAGGAAAGTCTGAGTCGAAACTCTCTATGAGCTGGAGACGAGCCGCGCGGATCCAATTGATCATCACCTCAGTGACGTCACCCTTGCTGCGCAAGGGGAACACTGTGGTGTAACGAGAGTAGTCGTCAACCACCAACAGGAAGTAACGCTCGTGACCCTGGCCACGGACGCGGGCGGGGCCCCACACGTCCATGTGAAGAGTCTGCAGCGGAGCCTCTATCGGAGGAAACTCGGAGGAGTGAGGGGCGGCGCGCTGCCGCCCCTCGGCGCAGGGAACGCAGGTAGGGGCAGGCCCTAGAGGGAGGGGAGGGAGAGACCGAGGAAGACCAAAGACAAGGACACGGGAGGGCATGCCTCGGAGACGAGGCAGGGAGGGGTGACCAAGGCGGTGGTGCTAGAGGAGAGTCTGGTGGGACAGGAGACGACACGAGCAGGGAGCAGACTCAGGACCAGACCTGGACGCTGCAGCAAACACCTGATTCGACGCAGCTACTTGACCAGACTCAGCAACCGGAGGAGACTCAGTAGTCAGTGTGTACAGGCTCGACCCCGGCCGACGGGTAAACGTGGCCAAGCGTCGGCCCGTCCGAGCACACGTACAGTGGGTCACTCGCTGACTCGCAGGAGTGAACTGGTCAACCCCCCCATCTTGTAGATCAGCACCACTCTCCGAATTCGTAGAGAACGAGGGGAGGTAGAGACCTGACAGGGTGCCAGAGGGGGCTGCCGGACACCGTAAGACAGTGGAGAAGTGAGCAAGGACAGGACCCCCAGAGGGGTCCGCCAGGGAGACCGCAACCGGCCGACTAAGCGGCGTAAGCGTGTTTCGGTCTTGAAAGAAGGTGTGTAAGGCCTGAGCCGATGTGGTACCTGAGAGAGCAGACTCACTAGCACCTGGGGCAGCAGACGCACTAGCACCTAGAGCAGCAGCCTCACCAGCACCTAGAGCAGCAGCCTCAATGTCCGGGTCAGGCGGAACACACAGGTATCAGTCACCCTCATCACTAGTAGACACAGCATACATGGCAGCAAGAATAGCATCATAATCAAGATTAAAGATAGCAACCCCCGGCCTCTGCAGCTCTCCCCAGCGAGGGATCTCAGTGGCGTCAGGGAACTGGAGACGCCAGGGAACTGGAGACGCCAGGCGTCCGTCAGGCGGCCGAAGCAGCGCTGGGTGGGGTGCGGGCCCCCGCACTGCTCACTCGTATGGTCGCTGGTACGCAGGACATAGGTACAAGGACCAGTACCCCCACCCCACTGACGCGAAGCGTACCACTCACGAAGCTGCTGGTGGGGCGGGGTCTCACGAGTGCGCTGCTGCTACTGGCGCTGACCACCACCGAAGCCGCCCCGCTGCGCAGAGCCACCCCGACTAGCTCCACCTCCTCCGCCGCCACCTCCGCCACCACCGTCACCGCCTCCTCCTCCGCTCCCACCGCCACCGCCGCCGCCGCCTCCGCCGCCACCGCCGCCACCGAAGCCCCCACCCCCGCCACCACTCCAACCACCACCCCCACTCCCTCCGCCTCCTCCACCGCCACCTCCACCGCCCCCGCCAGCCCCTCCAGCGCCCTTGCCCCCCTTGCCCTTGCCGGTGCGGCGTCTCCCACTAGGGGCAGACGCTGCGTCGACCGACTCGGTGCCAACGAAGTCAACGGCAGCAGCAGAGGCAACAGAGGGCAAAAGGGGGGAGGGGTAGCACCTCTCAAAGACAGGGGCACGCGGGTCACCTCGAGAGGCTCCTAAAGCGACTATACTCTTCTCAGCTGCCAGGAGGCGCTCTTCGAGGAGGTCAACGGTCAGTGTGGTGGGGCAAACAGAGAGGAAGTGGTCCCTGACCGAGCGAAGGGAGTCAGGGAGCCGGGTGACTATGTAGTAGAGGGTGATGTACATGGGGGGGGGGCTTTCTTGGCGAAGAACTCAGCAGGAAGCGCAGCGCGGTAGCGAGTATCACTAGTGCGAAGGTGCGTAACGAGGTCAGCGTTAGTGGGAAAGGCGGCGAGGTCAGGAAACAGGTACGGCAGCATGAGGCGGCTAAGGGCAGCAGTGGCAAGGGAAGAGTAGCGTGCAACTACAGCATCGTACAAGGTCTTAGCACTCTTGTACTGACTAAAGTGCGCGCGCTCAGTGGACGGCAAGTGACTACGCACAGCAAGACGGGCAGCAGCATCGCGTGTGCCCCACCGTGAGCGAACAGTGCTGTCAGCATTGGCAGCAGGGGCAGTAGAGGCGCCAGACATGAGATCGAACAGGGAGAGACCGTCCTTCCTATCGCACTGTAGGAAAAGCTGTAGATCATCGACCCAGACCTCAAAGTCAACAGCTCGACCCTCAGCATCAAAGACTAGAACACTAGGGGTAGCCATGACAGCAGTGGCAGCAGGCTAGGGGCAGCAGTAGCAGGCGTGGCTCGGCAGTGCTCTCACCAGGGCTGGTAGGTAGGGGGCGGCAAGCGGTGGGGCAGGGCCGAGGCGCGTCGGCAGAGACAGAGCCGCGACCGTGGCAGCAGCCCCTGCTGTTGGCGGCAACGGCTGCTGCTGGTGGTGGAGGAGCCGAGGAGGGGCCGGGAAGGGTGGCGACGGGGCCACGAAGGGCGGCGACGGGGCCGAGAAGAGGCCGCGAGGGGCCGTGAAGGGCGGCGACGGGGCCGCTAGAGGCGGCGACGGGGCCGCGAAGGGCGGCGACGGGGCCGCTAGAGGTGGCGACGGGGCCGCGAAGGGCGGCGATGGGGCTGCTAGAGGTGGCGACGGGGCCACGAAGGGCGTCGACGGGGCCGATAGGGGCGGCGACAGGGTCGCGAAGGGCGGCGACGGGGCCGATAGGGGCGGCGACGGGGCCGCTAGGGGCAGTGACGGGGCCGCAAAGGGGCCGCGAGGGGCCTCGAAGGGCGGCGACGGGGCCGCTAGGGGCGGCGACGGGGCCGCAAAGGGGCCACGAGGGGCCTCGAAGGGCGGCGACGGGGCCGCTAGGGGCGGCGACGGGGCCGCGAAGGGGCCGCGAGGGGCCTAGAAGGGCGGCGACGGGGCCGCAAAGGACGGCGACGGGGCCGTATAGGGTGGCGACGGGGCCGCTAAGGGTGGGGCGAGGGGCCGTGAGAGGGGCCTCTAGGAGGGCGCGACAGGCCGCTAAGGGCAGGGGACGCGACGAGAGGGCGGCCCACAGGGCGCGCCTCGGGCAGGGGCGACTCGCGCTCCGGTCAGGAAAAAATAAAATCGATTTCAGTGGTGGGCCCTAAGAAGCGTTCCCACTAGGGAACCTGCTCTATACCATGTGAAGAAATGAGGAATGAAATGACTAAGGAAAATGTGGGTACTGTCATAAAATTATAGCTTATACATTTGTGTAGGCTGTAGCGGGGTAGCCCATAAGGGGTACAACCCAATTAGGGTTAGTACTTGTACCCAACTCTTTCATAGTTCAATCATTCTTGTTTCTCGTCATGGTATCGAGCAGGTTCCCGAGTGGGAATGCTGCCTAGGGCCCACCACGATTTTTTTCCCCCTACCCGTAGCGCGCTTCACTCCTACCCGAGTAGCGTTCCGTGTGCCTTACCTACCCTCGAGCCGCCCTTAGTGGCCCCTTTGGCCGCCCTTACGGCCCCTCGCGCCGCCCTCTTGGGCCCCTCGCGTCGCCCTCTAAGGCCCCTCGCGCCGCCCTTACGGCCCCGCCTAGGCCCCTTACGGCCCCTCCGCGGCCCCGTCTAGCCCCTTACGGCCCCGCCTAGGCCCCTTACGACCCCTCCGCGGCCCCGTCTAGGCCCCTTGCGGCCCCGTCTAGGCCCCTCCGCGGCCCCGTCTGGCCCCTTACGGCCCCTTACGGCCCCGCCTAGGCCCCTTACGGCCCCTCCGCGGCCCCGCCTATGCCCCTTACGGCCCCTCCGCGGCCCCGTCTAGGCACCTCCGCGGCCCCGTCTGGCCCCTTGCGGCCCTGTTTCGGCCCCTCTGCGGCCCCGCTTAGGCCCCCTCTGCGGCCCCATCTGGCCCCTTGCGGCCCCAGCTAGGCCCCTTTCGGCCCCGCTTAGGCCCCTCTCGGCCCTGTCTCGGCCCCTCTACGGCCCCGCCGCCACCTGCGGCCCCGCCGTCACCTGCGGCCCCACCGCCACCTGCGGCCCTGTCGCCGTCACCCGCGGCCCCGTCGCCCTACCCTAGCGGCCCCATCACCGCTCCGCCGCCCAGGGACCGAGCCGCCAAGCAGCACAGCAGCCGAGCCGCCCAGCAGCCGAGCCGCCCCGCAGTCGAGCCGCCGAGCAGCCGAGCCGCCCAGCAGCCGAGCCGCCCTGCCGCCGAGCCGCCCAGCAGCCGAGCCGCCCTGCAGCCGAGCCGCCCTACCGCCGAGCCGCCGAGCCGCCCTACTGTCTAGCAGCTGCTGTTCCTACCAGTGCTCCCCGGCCCCTCCTTCCTCGGACTGGTGAGCTCACTTCCTCCTAGGCCACTGCAGTCATGGCTTCCCCCAGTGTCCTCACTTTTGATGCTGAGGGCCGTGCCGTTGACTTTGAGGTCTGGGTCGATGACCTCCAGCTGTTTCTTCAGTGCGATAGGGCGGACTGCCTCTCCCTGTTTGACCTCACTTCTGGTGCCTCTCCTGCCCCTGCTGCTGATGCTGACGCCACTGTTCGCTCACAGTGGGCCACGCGCGATGCTGCTGCTCGCCTTGCTGTGCGCCGCCACTTACCAACCACTGAGCGTGCACACTTTAGCCGGTACAAGAGTGCTCAAACCTTGTACGACGCTGTAGATGCACGCTACTCTTCCCCTGCCACTGCTGCACTGAGCCGCCTCATGTTACCGTACCTCTTCCCTAACCTTGCTACCTTTCTCACAGTCGCTGACCTCATTACGCACCTCCGCACTAGTGACACTCGCTACCGCGGTGCGCTTCCTGCTGAGTTCTACGCCAAGAACCCCCTCCCCCATGTACATCACTCTCTACCAATAGTCACCCGGCTCCCTGACTCTCTCCGCGTAGTCAGAGACCAGTTCCTCTCAGTTTGCCCCACCACTCTCACCGTTGACCTCCTCGAGAAGGCCCTCCTAGCGATAAAGAAGAGCATAGTCGCTGTAGGAGCCTCTCGTGGTGACCCTCGCACCCCCGTCTTTGAGGGGTGTTCTCCCTCCCCCCTCTTGCCCTCTGTTGCCTCTGCTGCTGCGGCCGACCTCGTTGGTTTCGAGTCGGTCGGCGCTGCGTCTGCCCCAAACGGGAAACGACGCACCGGCAGGGGCAAGGGGGGCAAAGGCATTTGAGGGGCTGGAGAGGGCGGTGGAGGTGGTGGTGGAGGCAGTGGAGAGAGTGGGGGTGGTGGTGGGAGTGGTGCCGGGGGTGGTGGCGACGGCGGCAGCAGTGGAGGAGGCGGAGGCGGTGGAGGTGGCGGAGGGAGCGGAGGAGGCGGAGGTGGCGGAGGAGGCGGAGGTGGAGGAGGCGGCGGAGGCGGCGGCGGCGGCGGCGGCGGCGGCGGTGGTGGAGCGGGTCGCGACTCTGCGCAGAGGAGTGGCTCAGGTGGTGGTCCGCGCCAGCAGCAGCGGAGTGGTGTGACCCTGTCCCCTCAGCAGCTTCGTGAGTGGTACACTGCGCGTCAGCGCGGTGGGGGTTTTGGTCCCTGCGCTTACGTCCTCCGTACCGTCGACCGAGCTGGTGAGCAGTGCGGAGGCCCGCACTCCACCCAGCGCTGCTTTGGTCGCCTGACGGACGCGTGGCGTCGCCAGTTCCCAGAGGTGTCAGAGATCCCTCGCTGGGGAGATCTGTCTAAGGCCGGGGTTCCTATCTTTGATCTTGATTTTGATGCTATTCTTGCTGCCATGTATGCTGTTGATACTAGTGTTGCGGGTGACTGTTACCTGTGTGTACCGCCTGACCCGGGCATTGAGGCCGCTGCTCTAGGTGCTGGTGAGGCTGCTGCTCTAGGTGCAAGTGCGTCTGCTGCCCCAGGTGCCAGTGCGTCTGCTGCCCCAGGTGCTGGTGAGTCTGCTCTCTTAGGTACTACGACGGCTCAGGCCTTCCACACCTTCACCCTAGACTCGGGTGCGTCCCGCTCCTTCTTTCGAGACCGCACCACTCTTACGCCGCTCTGTCGGCCGGTTGCAGTCTCCCTGGCAGACCCCTCTGGGGGTCCTGTCCTTGCTAGCTTCTCCACTGTCCTACCGTGCCCGGCAGCCCCCTCTGGCACCCTGTCTGGTCTCTACCTCCCCTCGTTCTCTACGAACTTGGTGAGTGGAGCGGACCTACAGGATAGGGGGGTTGACCAGTTCACTCCTGCGAGTCAGCGAGTGACCCACTGCACGTGTGCTCGGACAGACCGACACTTGGCCACGTTCACCCGTCGGCCAGGGTCAAGTCTCCTCCTGCTGCTGAGTCTGCCCAGGCAGCTGCGTCGAGTCAGAAGTTTGCTGCGGCGTCCAGGTCTGGGCCTGAGTCTGCTCCCTGCTCGTGTCCTCTGCTGTCCCACCAGACTCTCCTTTGGCACCACCGCCTTGGTCACCCCTCCTTGCCTCGTCTCCGCCAGCGCGCCGCAGCGATCGCGTGTCGGCTGCTGCAGCTCGCGCCTAGCCGCTGTCAGAACATTATAGCTTATACATTTGTGTAGGCTGTAGTGGGGTAGCCCATAAGGGGTACAACCCAATTAGGGTTAGTACTTGTACCCAACTCTTTCACAGTTCAATCATTCTCGTTTCTTGTCGGGTACAAGTAGGAAACCTAGCAATGTTGTACCCTATAGTGTCTACCCCACTACAGCCTAGATAGACTATAGCATATAAGTCTGACAAAACAGACCAAGCAGCAGGGAAACGCTGGGAGTCAGTAGCAGACGGGCCCTCTACTGACAGGTCAAGCCGCTCGCCCGACCCAACCGACCCTCACCGAGTGATTGTGCTGGTTCACGCAATCGACCACACCCCGCCAAATAAGGAGGGTACTACGGTAGACAGCCCCATACTGCTTAGTGGGAAAATCGGGACGAACTTAGTAAAAATCTTCGTAGACGGGGGAGCCAGCCACAGCCTCATCAATACTGCCACAGCACGAAAACTGCGACTGCCACTGGACAGATGTTTACCTGAGATCGACACAAGACTGGTAGATGGCACGCCGCTGGCGATACGGGAACGCGTAGACCGGGTTCGGATTCGATGTGGGGGTAACTTCTCATTTAGCGAGGAAATGCTCGCAACGACCCTCGACGGAACTGATAATTTACTCGGGCGTGATTGGCTGCGACGACACAATCCGCAAATTGACTGGACGATGGGTGACTGCACCGTGCGAGTGAACGGTAACAACATTGTCTTACCTCGCTGGGGCTCACCTGAGTCTTCGTCGGTGCGTGTCAACGCGATCACTGTTGTGCCAACACATTACAGTGGCATGGTCATTGCACTCCCATTCGGCCTACAAGCCTGCTCAGCTTCTGGAATTTTGTGGGGAGGTTGTTCAACATGTGTTCTTCAAACCCTCAAAGTTTCAAAGTTTTTGAAGCAGTTACCAAGGCATGACAACATTTTATGTTTCAAGACTTATGGCATCCCGGAAGTGTGTGTTACTCCTTTTTGGTAACACCCGAGTTCACCATTTCGGCTTTGGCCTCGTCTACCGAGCTCTGATTGGTCTGAAATTCGGTCTGGCAGTCTTTTGCCCCGCTTTGCAGGTGGTCACCAAGTTTCAGAACGATCCAAAATCTGAGCATTGCGTGACAGCTGCCGAAATTCACTGTTCCGTAGTCATGGTGCACTGTTGGCAGCATTTCCCTTGCCACCCTTTCATTGTTGTCATGCCAATGGTGCAGGGACAGAGAATGAGACAAGAAGTACAGGTGGTCAAGTGGGACTCTACAGCTCTCCTATTGAGAAGTGTGGTATTCCTAGAACCAGCTTGCAAGAGGGTGCAAGTGGGAAGACAAGCTGACTCATGGTTGGCTTAACTCACAATTGGTTGCCTTGAGTAGAGCTCTGAACATCCATGTGTGGTTGGCTTTGCTGACCTAGCTAGGACGTTTCCCATCCTTCTCTAGCTTTTCTCCCCTAGGACTCAACCTTCTCTGAGTTCTCAGGATGATCCCAACCCCTTAAGAGTCCCCTTGGCAATGTTGTACCTCACCTCTTCCTTGCATCAATGAGAATACACGTTTTCAGCCGAGATTACTTTTTTGTTCACAGCATAGCGCATACACCTCTGGTGAAAACAAGCAATACACCGCTGGAAAGCAGACACTTAAGGCTAAATGCTGTCCAAGTTTCAGCCTCATGTGTTATTGGAGCTGATCGTGACGGCGTTTTGAACAGAGGCGGTTTGAAGACGTCAGATTATGCTTAGGCGGTTTCATGGGCATCCGCTACCTCTAAGTGGACTCTTGACTATAACAATCATGATGAAACGCGCCGTAGCGGCAGGAGCTGACGTGTACGCGGTCAACATTCGGGAAGCCGAGGCAGCAGACAAAGGAGGGGATTTACAGAAACTGCTAACCGACGTACCGATTGATCTGGCAGCACTGTTGAAGCAGTACAGCGTGTCAAATGTTATATTTGCTACAGTTTGTTTAGGCTGTAGTGGGGTAGTTACTATGGGGTACAGTAAGTTTAGGGTTTCCTACTTGTACCCAACTCTTTCCTAGTTCAATCACTCTTGTTCATTCTGACATGGTATCCAGAGCCTAGGTTAGCCACCTAGGACCGCTTACTACTACGGGCCCTCGTGCGCCTTTCTCTGCCCGTGCGCCTTCTTTCTGCTAGTGCGCCCTCGCGCGCCCCGCCCTTCATTCTACCCGCGCGCCGTCCTCTGCCCGTGCGCACGGAGCCCGCTAGCCGCCCACGCAGTTTGTACCGGCCTGGCGCGGCCCCTCGAGCCGCCCGCGACCTGCCTGCACGTAGGCCACCGCCCGTAGGCTGCCCGTCGCTCGCCGTCACCCATAGGCCGCCCTTACGCTGCCTGCGCTGCTACCGCTACTACTGCTGCTACTGCTGTTCCTGCTGCTGCTACTGCTACTGCTCCTCCTGCTGCTACTGCTTCTACTGCTGCTCCTGGCGTGGCCAGATGCAGCTCCAGGGCCGTCCGCGTGTGTCCCTCACGCCCCCGCAGCTTTGTGAGTGGTACGCCAGTTGGGGTTGTCGGGGTGGCCGTAGTGGGAGTCGTCCTGGAGTGGGTAGTTCGGGAGCTTCTTGTAGTGGCCCGGTGCAGCAGCAGCGTCGTCCGCGAGAGACTCTTTCGCCCCAGCAGCTTCGTGAGTGGTACGCTCAGAGTCGAGGGTCGCTGAGTACTGCTCGCTACCCATACGTTATTAGCACGGGTGTCCGGACTGGTCAGCCTTGCGGGACGCGTGGTCACACAGAGTCCCGCTGCTTCGCCCGTCTGAGCGACGCTTGGCGTACAGAGTTTGGCGACGACGCTGAGCTCCCCGACTGGGTGGAGTTGCTTAGGCAGAGGGTAGATATCTTTGCTCTTGACTATGATGCTATTCTCACTGCAATGTATGCATTGTCTACTAGTGTTGAGGGAGCCTGTCACCTGTGTGTGCCGCCTGACCCCGGTATCCAGTCTGCTGCTCCAAGTGCCGGTGAGGCTGCCGCTCTAGGTGCTAGTGCGTCTGCTGCCCCTGGTCCTGGTGAGGCTGCTGCTCTAGGTGCAGGTGTGTCTGCTCCTTCAGGTGCTTGTGAGTCTGCGCCTTCAGGTACTGAGTCTACTGAGGCACTACACACCTTCACACAGGACTCGGGTGCTTCTCGCTGTTTCTTTCGCAATCGCAGTGCCCTCGAGCAGCTCCCTAGGCCGGTTGCTGTCTCCCTGGCTGACCCCTCAGGGGGTCCGGTCCTTGCGACCTCCACCACTGCCCTCCCTTGTCCTGCTGTCCCGTCTGGCACACTGTCGGACCTTTACCTCCCCTCGTTCTCTACTAACTTGGTGGCGGGTTCTGCGCTCCAGGACGCGGGTGTTCACCAGTTCATCCGTGCCTACGAGCGTGTGACACACTGCACGTGTGCCCAGACTGGTCGTCACCTGTCTACCTTCACTAGGCAGCCGGGGTCGGACTTGTACACACTGACCACTGAGTCCCCTCAGGTAGCGGCATCTGCGTCAGGTGAGTTGTCCGCCCCCTGCTCGTGTTGCACCCTGTTGCATCGGACGGTCCTCTGGCACCACCGCCTTGGTCACCCTTCGATGCAGTGTCTTCGTGGCATGCACTCTCGTTTCCTTGTCTCGGGTCTCCCCAGGTCACTGCCTCCCCTGCCACCGTCCCCGGCCCCTCCTTGCCTTCCCTGTGTCGAGGGGCGGCAGCGTGCCACCCCTCACTCCTCTGAGTTTCCCCCGACAGAGGCTCCTCTGCGGAACCTTCACATGGACGTGTGGGGCACAGCCCCCGTCCGTGGACAGGGTGGAGAGCGCTACTTCCTGCTGGTAGTGGACGACTACACGCGTTACACCACGGTCTTCCCCTTGCGCACCAAGGGAGAGGTCCTTGCTGTCTTGATCCTTTGGATCCGCGCTACCCGTCTCCAGCTGGAGAGGCGCTTTCGCACGGACCTTCCCGTCCTACGACTGCACTCTGACAGGGGTGGTGAGTTTTCCTCCAGCCTCTTGAAGACCTTCTGTCAGGGGGAGGGCATTCGCCAGACGTTCACGCTTCTGGCCTCTCTTTAACAGAATGGGGGTGCTGAGCGCCGCATTGGCTTGGTCATGGAGGTCGCTCGCACCTCCTTGGTCCATGCGGCTGCCCCCCATTTTCTGTGGCCGTTTGCGGTCCGGTACGCCGCGCATCAGCTCAACCTCTGTGTGAGAGTACGACGGCTTATGCCAGCTATGCTTGCTTGCCTCTACTTTATCATGCTATTTCTAGCATAGGATAATCATATGCATGCATGAATTGCTTGATTTCCTAGGCTAGGTGCTTTCATATATTTTATTATAGTTATAGCACCGAGCTAGGTTGCGTGCACCGAATTCTGGCTTTTCGGTTGCCACCGAATTGCCTTCTACCGAATTCGGTAAGGATCTGTTCGGGACGCTTCGCGACCCGCGGAACCTTCGCGTAACACCTGGTTACGGGGCCTTGTGTCGAGCCTATATATAGCCTCGTGTTGTACCCAGGTGGACATTCAATTCAATTTGAATCATCTTTTCTGAGCTCGATCCCAGATCCTCACACTTGGTAATCAGAGCGGGTTTACACGCGAGGTCTTCAAACCGCTTAGTTCCGGCCTTTAAAAACCGCGGGGGCGACGACGAAAGCGCCGATACGGGTATGTAAAACCAGTTCCGCGCAATTTTTCGAAGTCCTCCTCGATTCGGTTTTCGAACACCCCTCAGATTTACCGGTGGAAAGGTTGGAGTTTCGACCGTTCGATCGAGTTTCATCTCAACGGCCCAAAGAATTTCGCCCAAAAAAGTTGGAATTTGGAGCGTCGGATCGATTTTCTCCTCAACGGCCGAGATCGGACGCGAATTTCGCCTAAGGGAGATTTACGCAACCTACAGAATTCGCGCTCGTCGATTCTACAGTCAATTTGATTCGCAGTAAGTCAACCAGCACCTAGAATTCGATTATTTTCGTCGCGCATCTTCCTGTAAATCACCAAATGGAGGGCCAAGGCGACAACTATGCGACTACGAGCGACATTGCGAGCCTCCGCACCGACATGGAGCAGACGCAAGCGACGCTTCGTCGACTCGAGGCTTTTCTGACAAGCCAACCAGGGTTCGCCACCGCAGCAGCAGTGACCACAGCGACTGCAGCACCGACATTTCACGGACCAATGGCACCACTGTCGCCGAACCTCGAAGCAGCACGACCGAGGCTCCCGGAGGCGTTCGATCCAAGCGCGAAGGGATCCGACGTCCGGCGATTCGTGGTCACCCTCGAAATTTACTTCGAGGCCATTGGCTGTTCGACCCCGCAACACGACGCAGCAAGGATTCGGCTCGCAGCGACACTGTTATGTGGACCGGCTCTCGAATGGATTTACTACACCGACGTAGCCCGCGGGGAGAAAACGTGGCAGAAGTTTCGGGCAGATTTAATCGAGCGTTTCGAACCAATTAATACAACCTACATGGCGCGGCAGCAGATACACCGACACAAGCAATACAGTAGTGTAACACAGTACACGCAGCAGATGGAGTTACTGTTCAACCGCATCACCGACCTGACCGAAGGCGAAAAAATCCAGGCGTACACCGAAGGATTAAAAATGGAGATTCGGCGGCAGGTGATTGCGGCGAATTACAACAGCTACAGAGACATCGTGCGTGCTGCCGAGCGATACGACGCGCTGACTCGAAGTCAACCCGAAACACGACGCTTCACGCCAAACCGTACATTCGGCACGGAGCGATCGGCACCCCCCACGTTCACCGAACCGATGGATATCGACAAATACGACGCGAAGCAGCAGCCGACAAAATGCGAATTTTGCGGCGCAGCAGGACATCAGTTTTTGTCGTGCTACACAATGAGGAAAGCACGTGCGGCACTCCGGGACGGAAACAGTGGAGCACCCCCGAAGTAAAAAAAACGGGAATCGCCAGTAGCCGCGGATCGACCTGGCGATCGCGTAAAGATCCGAAAAGCAGGAAAAGGCGACGACGTGGCGACTTCGGAGCGGGTGAAAAAAGGAGAAAATGATGGCGCGAATTTAAAATGTCACGACCGGCCGGCATCAGGGGAAATCGCCAAGGCGAATGGAGGCTCCGCGAAAAAAGACTCTGCACCGACCGGGAAACTCCAGCCGAACACCCACGAAAGTAAGAATTCGTTAAAAGTATCCTATAAAGATGCTCTAACGAAGAATATTGCTTCTCGTGGTTTACAAGCCTTCAAAAAATTCAGGGGAGGTCTAGAGGCCAAGAAAAAGCCTTTAGAAATTATTCAGGTACCTGAGAAGTTGGGCAAAATACTACGGAGCGTAGAGAAGGGTCGTGCGTTCCGTAGAGTTAATATTCTCTCCCCGCAACACAGTGTTAAGGCTCCCCGTCGCCCACAGGTGAAGCCTACACAGCTGCCAAGGCTTAGAGGAGACATCCAGGCTCAGGAAAAATTATACAAGCCTCGGAAAAATCCTCCTACCCCCCAGGTGAAGTTGGAAAGCGCTGAGTCAGGTATAGGAAAAAGGGAAGGTATTAAGTTTGATGTACCCTATGATCCTATTAACGAGACCCTCTTTGGCTACTCAGCACAGCAGAAACCACTACTCCTCGAGGTGTTATGCAATGGGCGACGCCTCCAGGCACTGGTGGACAGCGGTGCATCTCACTCGGTGTGTGACCGCGGAGCATTGGAGAAAATTGGAGAGAAGGCGGAAGAGACCCAGTTTTCAGCAACCATGGTGGACGGTACGAAGCTTCCTATCCACGGCGAAGCATCACTGCAACTGCATATAGGTGCGTTGAGGTGGAAGCCGAAGCTACCAGTCACCAACATCAAAGGATTATATTTTATCTTGGGGCGAGATTTCCTGAAGTAGTTCAACCCCGAGATCGATTGGGTCAACAGCAAGGTGTGCATCTACAACAACGGGAAACGAGTGGAGCTGCGAAGCTGGACGGATACAGGGGACATACCTGAAACGACACTGGCCCGGTTCGAACAGACGGTGAACAAGAGTAACACGGGTTACCTAGCACTGGTTATGGCAGCAGCAGAGGAGGAGAAGCCGAGTTCCGAGCTACCTGCAGCAGTGAAAGAGGTCTTGAAGCAGTACAAGGATATAATGCCCGACGACCTACCTGCAGGCGTACCTCCAGCACGCACCCACGAGCACGAGATCGTGGAGGAACCAGGTGCGAAACCCGTCTCACGTGCACCATACCGACTGAGTCCGACTGAACTGACAGACATGAAAAAACAGATAGAGTATCTACTGGACAGACAACTGATCCGCCCATCCACCTCTCCCTACGGCGCACCAGTTCTCTTCACTCCAAAACCAGACGGCAGTCTACGGATGTGCATCGACTACCGCGCACTGAACAAACAGACAGTCAAAAACAAATATCCCATACCGCGCATAGACGACCTACTCGATCAACTGCGTGGAGCAACAGTATTTTCGAAGCTGGACCTACGATCGGGCTACTGGCAGATCAAGATGGCAGACAACTCCGTCCACAAGACAGCGTTCCGTACCAGATATGGCTCCTACGAATACTTGGTGATGCCGTTCGGACTCTGCAACGCACCAGCAACGTTTCAGGCGGAGATGAATCACATCTTACGACCCCTGCTGGACGAATACGTGGTGGTGTACCTGGACGACATTCTCATCTACTCCAAGAACATGAAGGAGCACGTGGAGCATCTGCGGAAGGTGTTCGAGATCCTGCGGAAAAACAAGTTCTACATGAAGCTGTCAAAGAGCGACTTCGCCCTGAAGAAGGTGCAGTTTCTCAGGCACATGGTGAGTGCCGAGGGCGTACACGTGGACCCACGGAAGATCGAAGCCGTCAAGAAGTGGAAAGTACCAGAGAACGTGAAGGAGTTACAGCAGTTCCTAGGCTTCGCCAACTACTACAACAGGTTCGTGCCACAGTACGCTAAGATAGCAGCGCCACTGACCGACCTACTGAAAAAGGATACGCCCTACAAATGGGATACCCTTCATCTGCAAGCCATGGAGCAGCTACAGACAGCACTGACTACAGCGCCAGTACTCATCTTGCCGGATCCAGACAAGGACGACGTGGTGGAAGCAGACGCTAGTGACCAAGCAGTCGGAGCAGTACTGATGCAGGATCACGGACGCGGTTTGCAGCCCATCACCTACCTCAGTAAGAAGCTACACGGAGCAGAACTAAACTACCCCATTCATGACAAAGAAGCCTTAGCGATAGTGATAGCCTTCAAGGCGTGGAGGTGTTACCTAGAGAGAGCCAAGACTACAGTCTATACTGACCACTGCAGTCTCAAATACATGAAGTCACAGCCAACACTCTCACGACGACAGGTGCGGTGGGTGGACTTCTTGGAAACTCACTTCCACTACGACATCGTCTACAAGCCCGGGCTACACAACAAGGCACACGCGTTGAGCCGCCCCGGACATGTAGCAGGCATCCAGCTCGACGGGATGAACCCTCTGCTCAAGGGTCTATTCCAACATGGGTACTCCGTGGACGCAGAGATTGCTACAGCACAGACCAAGAAGCTATTACAGTGGGAGAAAGACTTAGCTGTAAGGAAGGGTTCAGGAAAGATTTGGGTACCGAATTACGCCCCGCTACGACAGATCCTATTGGAGGAGTTTCACGACGTACCTTACGCGGGACATTTCGAGAGCAACAAGACGTTAGCAGGGATAGCGAAGTATTACTACTAGCCCGGGATGGCAGCAGACGTGCAGCAGTTTGTCACCTCTTGCGACACGTGCCAGCGGATGAAGAGCAGCAAGCAGAAAAAAGCAGGGTTACTTCAGCCTCTACCCGTACCGGAGCAGCCATGGCAAGTCGTTAGCCTCGACTTCATCACAGGGCTTCCTTCGACCTCACGGGGACATGATTCCATCCTCGTGGTGATCGATAAGTTCTCCAAAATGGGTCACTTCATACCGACCAACGCCACAGCTACAGCTGAAGCAACTGCTCGACTCTTCTTCGACCGCATCATCACCATCCACGGCATCCCCACTACACTCATCTCAGACAGAGACCCCAAATTCACGAGTAAGTTCCGGAAGGAGCTCATGGGACTGTTGGGGACAAAGCTTGCAATGTCTTCAGCATACCACCCCCAGACTGACGGACAGACAGAGCGACTCAATCAAGTGGTTGAACAGTTACTGCGCACAGCTTGCAAGGACGACGTCAGCCACTGGGACACACAGTTACCAACCCTAGAGTTCGCTTACAACAACGCATCACATGCGGCCACAGGGAAAACTCCTTTCTTCCTCTGTTACGGACAGGAACCACTCACACCACAGCAGCCAACTACACCGGCACACGTCCAAGCCGCACATGACTTCGTCACCACCATGCAGCAGCTATGGGAGAAGACTCAGCGACGTCTCACCACGATGCAGAACTCCCAGAAGCAGTATGCCGATCGTCAGCGAAGTGATCACTCAGTAGCAGTCGGAGATCAGGTGCTTCTTGACACGCGCAACTTGAACTTGTCTCACCTCCCATCCAAACTCCGGCCTCGCTTCTGTGGTCCTTTTCTCGTTGAGGCACAGGTGACACCAGTTACATTCCGCTTGCGCTTACCAGATACATGGAAGCTTCACAACGCTTTCCATGTCCAGCTACTGAAGCCCTAAAAGGACCCCAACCAACAGTTCCAGGGACGGCAACTACCGCCACCACCACCTGTTCTCATACAGGATGAACCCGAGTACGAGATCGAGCGCGTTCTCTCTCATCGGCGCCGCGGTGGCAAGACTCTCGAGTTCCTGATACGCTGGAAGGGAAACGACCCCACTGAGGACAGTTGGGTTGCAGAAGCTGATATGGGCAACGCACGCCATGCTCTCAAGGACTATCTTGTCAAGCAGGGTGTATCTCACGCCACCCAGCTTTGAGGGGGGGACGTGTAAGAGTACGACGGCTTATGCCAGCTATGCTTGCTTGCCTCTACTTTATAATGCTATTTCTAGCATAGGATAATCATATGCATGCATGAATTGCTTGATTTCCTAGGCTAGGTGCTTTCATATATTTTATTATAGTTATAGCACCGAGCTAGGTTGCGTGCACCGAATTCTGGCTTTTCGGTTGCCACCGAATTGCCTTCTACCGAATTCGGTAAGGATCTGTTCGCGACGCTTCGCGACCCGCGGAACCTTCGCGTAACACCTGGTTACGGGGCCTTGTGTCGAGCCTATATATAGCCTCGTGTTGTACCCAGGTGGACATTCAATTCAATTCAATTCAATTTGAATCATCTTTTCTGAGCTCGATCCCAGATCCTCACACTCTGGCCCCTGTCTCCGTTCCGGAGACCTCACCGACACTGCGTTAGACGGGAGAGGTTGGCAATGCGTCTGTGTTCCGAGTCTGGGGATCTCATGCCTTTGTCCGCGATACGTTCGCGGACAAGCTCTCCTCCCGCGCCGTTCCTTGTGTCTTCCTGGTCTTTGTCCCTGACGCGCCTGGCTGGCAGTTTTACCACCCCACCTCGCGCCGTGTCTTCCCCTCTCAGGACGTCACGTTTGACAAGCCGGTCCCCTTCTACCGTCTCTTCCCCTACCGCACTGCCCCGCTCGCCCCTCCGCCGCTCTTCCTCACGCCAGGTGCTGCTTTGGTAGACCCCCTACCTCCCCAGGGTGCTGCTCCCTCAGGTGTTTCCCAGGTAGACCCGGTCGAGCCTGTCGAGGTAGCTGTCGACTCTGGTCCTGCGCGAGGTACTGAGCGTGCTGAGCCTGAGCGTGCTGAGCCTGGTGGTGCTGGGTCTGGGGGTACTGAGCCTGGGGGTGAGGAGACTGGGGGTGCTGAGCCTGGGGGTGCGGAGACTGCGGGTGCTGAGCCTGAGGATGCGGAGACTGCGGGTGCTGAGCCTGGGGGTACTGAGCCTGGGGGTTCTATGCCTGGGGGTGCTGAGCCTGGAGTACCTGAGCCTGGGGGTGTTGCGCCTGGGGGCGCTCTCTCTTCCCAGCAGCTGCATGAGTGGTACTCTCGGTACTGTCGTCGCCGCCGTGGTGCTGTGGACGCTGGAGGTGCTACTGGAGCTGGAGCTGAGGATGCTGGGCCTACTAGAGTTGGTGTAGCTGCTGACCCTGGGGTTGGCGCTGGAGGTGCTAGAGCCACTAGTCCTGGAGGTGCTCGTACTGGCGGTACTGGAGCTGCTGGGACTGGGGGTGCTACTGGAGCTGCTGGAGCTGGTCCTGCTGGAGGTGCTGCTGGTGCTGCTGGAGGTACTTGAGGTGCTGGAGCTGCTGGTGGTGCTACTGGTACTAGGGCTGGTGGTGCGGCTGGTGCTGGTGCTGCTGGAGGTACTGGAGCTGCTGGAGGTGCTACTAGTGCTGGTCCTGCTGGAGGTGCTGCTGGTGCTGCTGGAGGTACTGGAGTTGCTGGTGGTACTAAGGGAGTTGGAGTTGCTGCTGGAGGCTCTGGTGCTGTCTCTGCTGGTTCTGGGGTCACTTCACGGCCACAGCCGTACTTTGTTCCCCTCTTTCGGCAGGTTCTTGGTCAGCCGCCTCCTCCTTGTCCTGCTCACTCCTTAGAGTGTCCTCCGCCTGTCCAGTCGGTGTCACAGCTACCGCCTGCCTCGCCAATCCCTGGTCCTTCTCCCTACACTGGTCCGACAGGAGGTCTTACGGAGCGTCGTGAGCCTGAGTCTCGTCCTGTCTCGCCTGAATCTCGTTCTGCGTCACCTGTTTGTGCTGCTCGCACTACTTGTCGTGTCCCGCATCAGCGTCCTCCTGCTGTCCCAGGCACTCACCACATCACGCTTTGTCCTTCGACTGCTCCACAGCGTGTCCCTCTGCCTTCTCCTCCTGCGTCCTCTCTTCCTGCCCTTGCTAACCCGGAGTCTGACTCTCTTCGTGCTGCTAGTCCTACTATCACGCGTCTCCTGGCCACTGCTGTCACTGACCCTTCTTTTGAGTCAGCTGCTCCGTCTGCCTTAGTTGCTGAGCTTGTCGACTTTGCTGCTCACTGTCATCTAGACTACGCTGCGAGTCTTGTTGCTGAGTCTGAGTCTGAGTCTGTCTGTCCTCTGTCTGTTGGGGATAAGTGTGCTCTTGGCACGGACGTCCTTGAGGACAGGCACGAGGACCTTGAGTGCTTTGCCGCTGCTGTACCTCATCTCGTGTCCATGCTGATTGCACCTGAGGGAGACCCGGATGCACCAGACATCCCGACCCCGCGCTCTTACGCTGAGGCGATCGCGAGTGAGTACTCCTTTCAGTGGCAGATAGCCATGGACGCAGAGATGGCATCCTAGAAGTCCACTGGCACTTACGTCGACGAGGTTCCCCCTCCTGAGGCGAACATCGTCAGTGGCATGTGGATTTTCAGGGTGAAGCGGCCGCCAAGTTCTCCGCCTGTCTTCAAGGCTCGTTACGTTGCTCGAGGCTTCAGTCAGCGAGAGGGAGTAGACTTCTTCCAGACCTTCTCCCCCACCCCAAAGATGACCACTCTTCGGGTGCTGCTGCATGTTGCCGCTCAGCGTGACTACGAGCTTCACTCTCTTGACTTCAGCACAGCTTTCTTGCAGGGCAGCCTGCAGGAGGAGATCTGGATGCGCCGCACCCCTGGCTTCACTGGGTCGTTCCCTCCTGGTACCCAGTGGAGCCTCTGGCGGCCGGTCTACGGTCTCCGCCAGGCACCACGTGAGTGGCACGAGACACTGAGGACTACACTTGCGGCTCTTGGGTTTGCGCCTTCTACTGCTGACCTGTCGCTGTTTTTGCGCACCGACACTTCGCTGACGTCGTTCTACATCCTCGTGTACGTCGACGACTTGGTCTTTGCCACTGCTGACACTGAGGCTCTCGCCCTGGTAAAGTCGGAGCTGCAGAAGAGACACACGTGCACAGACCTGGGTGAACTGCGCAACTACCTTGGCTTGCAGATCACCCGGGACAGAGCACGCCGCTCCATCACCCTGACTCAGTCACACATGGTGCAGCAGGTCCTTCAGCACTTCGGCTTCACCTGGTCCTCGGCACAGGCCACTCCTCTAGCTACAGGTCACTCGCTCTCAGCTCCACCTTTAGGCGAGTCCGTAGAGCCGAGTGGTCCTTACCCATAGTTAGTAGGCTGCCTCATGTACCTCATAACTTGCACTCGTCCCGACCTCGCATACCCTCTTGGCCTTTTGGCTCGCTACGTGGCTCCTGGTCGACACAGAAAGGTGCACATGGACGCTGCTAAGAGGGTACTGCGCTACTAGTGCAGTACATCAGGCATGGGGCTCATGCTTGGAGGGAGGAGCTCAGTTGTCCTGACTGGGCACTCAGAGGCTTCTTGGGTTGACGACCAGGCTACGCAGCGGTCGTCACAGGGTTACACCTTCAGCCTTGGCTCTGGTTAAGTTTCTTGGCGTTCTACACGCTCGTCTTCAGTTCTCAGCTCCAGTTGTGAGGCTGAGATCTACGCCACAGCCATGGCTGCACAGGAGTTATGCTGGCTCACCTACCTGCTGACTAACTTGGGAGAGCGGCCTCGTTCTCCTCCAGTGCTGTACGTCAACAACAAGGCTACCATTATCTTGTGTGAGGAGCACATACTGGAGCACAGAACGAAGCACATCGCTCTGCGTTACTTCCTGGCTCGAGAGTTGCAGCAGCGTGGTCAACTTCGTTTGCGTTACGTGGCCACTCACGCCAACACTGCTAATTTATTCACCAAGGCACTTCAGTCTGGTGATCATCAGCGTTTTTGCACTATGCTAGGGCTTGTGCCCACTTTTCCTCACCTGCTCTAGGCTTTGCTTGTACTGTGATCTATATATATACCTACATGCTTTTTTTGCTAGGTAGAGATCACTATGCTGTTTGTGTTGCATATATGCCTCTGCATGTGAGCTAGCCTTGTGGCTCTTTGCTTCTACTCAGAGTGTGTGGTGACGTTGTGATCCACCCTGAGCTTGCTTTGCCTCTCTTGACTGGTCTTGTGACCCCTTGCTCTCCCCCACTTTGCCTATGGGGGTGTGTCAAATGTTATATCTGCTACAATTTGTTTAGGCTGTAGTGGGGTAATTACTATGGGGTACAGTAAGTTTAGGGTTTCCCATTGTACCCAACTCTTTCCTAGTTCAATCACTCTTGTTCATTCTGACACAGCGACATTTTCCCGGACGATTTACCGACGAGACTGCCACCTCAGCGACCGCACGACTACAGGATAGAGTTAGAACTGGTGGCACAGCCAACAGTACAGCGACAGTTCCGACTGACCCAGCCCGAACTGGACAAACTGAAGAAGCAGCTCGATTACCTGTTCGAGAAGGAATTCATTCGCCCTAGTTTGTCGCCCTTCGCAACACTGATACTGTTCACACCGAAAAAAGACGGGGGATTTCGCATGTGCATAGATTATAGAGCACTGAACAGGGTTACCATCAAATCCCGTTACCCCATCCCGCGAGCCGACGAACTGATCGACCAACTGCACACAACCCGGGTTTTCTTGAAAATCGATCTCCGAGGGGGTTACCACCAGATTCGCGTCAATCCGCCTGACTGCCCTAAGACCGCATTTCGAACACGCTACGGATCCTTCGAATACACCGTGATGCCCTTCGGACTGACCAACGCCCCCGCCACTTTTCAAATGACCATGAACGAAGTTTTCCGCTCGCTCTTAGATAAGTGCGTCATAGTATACCTGGACGACATACTAATTTACAGCCCTGACAGAGCACAGCACTTACAGGACATCGAAGCAGTTTTTAAGATACTGAGTGAGAACCACCTACTGACAAAAGCGTATAAGTGTGAGTTTTTACAAGACCGCTTGGAATTTTTGGGACACGTTATTTCACCTGCAGGAGTGGAAATAGACCCGAAGAAAATTGCGACGGTTCAAGCATGGCACGCGCTGACCAACTTGACCGAGTTGGAGAGTTTTTTGGGGTTCGTCAACTACGTGCGCCGGATTGTCCCCGACATGGCGAAGCTGACTGTGAAGGAATGATGAATGAAGAAGAGAGAGGGATTTCACTAGCAGCAATGAGGATCCATATAGCAAACCCTAGATGGGTTGTACTCGCTATAGAGCACCCCACTACAGGCTAGAGAATAACATTCTGACACACCCCCATAGCCAAAGTGGGGTGTAATCAGCACAATGAGCAAGCAGGCATAGAGCAGGATTTCACAATAGTGAGCAAAGCTAGAGTCATTCACAAAGGGCAAGTGAGGAGGAGGAGGCGAGACTGTAAGAGGAGAGGAGATAGGAGGCGACGGCTGAAGCTGCAGACACACGGGCAACAGAGTCACACTGGCACAGCGGCTACCGGAACAACGCTCCGGACTATTGGAGTAACTGGCTCCGCGGCTAAGACTAGCGGCAGACGAGCAACGGACCCACGGGCAACTGGCACAGCTGGCTACGACTGGGCTACCGGAGCAACGCCCGGACTACTGGTGCTGCTGACGACACGACGACAACCTCCGTTCAACCAACCTCCCCCAGCTGCCCCACACCTTTCGACACACACCCCCTGCTCAAACCCTAGCTCCACTCCCATAGCACCCCCCTTATACCCCAAACCGCAGGCTCACACACATCCACCTCCCTCAAACCCTAGCTCCACTCCCACAGCACCCCCCTTAAACCCTAAACCCCAGGCTCCCACACATCCACCCCCCTCAGCGACAGCTGCAGCAATGGGAGACGAAGGAGGAGGAGGAGCAGGGGAGACCACACACCCGTCACCCCCTACTCGCCACCCCCAGACCCTAACACAGGGCAGGGCGGGACTACGGGTAGGGAGGTTGGGGGGGGGGGGGGGGGGGGGGGGGGGGGACGCGCGGTCTCCCAGGGCGCCAAAACAGGCGGCAGAAGGGGCGATGTTCGCCCCCCTCCCCCAGGTCGCCCCTCCCGTCGCCTGTCGAGGCGACCTGAGGGGGCCGCGTGCGGCCCCCGAAGGAGCCACAACGGGCGACAGGAAAAGGGGGGGGGGGGGGGGGCGGTGCACGTGCCCCCGGTGCGCCGCGGCTGGCGACGGGGCATGGCCGGGGCCGCAAGTGGCGGCGACGGGGCCGCTGGAGGCGGCGACGGGGCCGCTGGCGGCGACGACAGGGCCGCTGGCGGCGGCGACGGGGCCGATAGGAGCGGCGACCGGGCCGCTAGGGTCAGCGACGGGGCCGCTGGCGGCAGCGACGGGGCCGCAGGCGGAGGCGACGGGGCTGATAGGAGCGGCGACGGGGCCGCTGGCGGCGTCGACGGGGCCGCTGGCGGCGGCAACGGGGCCGATAGGAGCGGCGACGGAGCCGCTAGGGTCGGCGACGGGGCCGCTGGCGGCGTCGACGGGGCCGATAGGGGCGGCGACGGGGCCGCGAAGTGGCCGCGAGGGGCCTGGAAGGGCGGCGACGGGCCGCGAAAGGGGCGGCGACAGGGCCGCGAAGGGGCCGCGAAGGGGCCTGGAAGGGCGGCAACGGGGCCGCTAAGAGTAGGGCGAGGGGCACGCCACGGGGCGTGCCGAACACAGAGTAGCAGCGGAAGCAGTTAGGTGGGCCCAGAGGCCAGGACCGTAGATGCTCTGATAGCAAGTTAGAATTAGAACGAGAATGAAGAAGAGAGAGGGATTTCACTAGCAGCAATGAGGATACATATAGCAAACCCTAGATGGGTTGTACTCGCTATAGAGCACCCCACTACATGCTAGAGAATAACATTCTGACACAGACTGCCCCGCTGACAGACCTGCTAAGGAAGGGGGTTGAGTACACGTGGGGGGAGAAATAGCAAGCTGCCTTCTCGGCCCTCAAAAACATTTTGTGCTCACCGACCGTGCTTCACATCGCAGATCCACACCGTCCGTTCGAGCTCATCACTGACTCAAGTGACATCGCTGTGGGAGCAGTAATGTTGCAGGATTTCGGGAACGGCCTCCAACGAATCGCATACGAGTCCCGCAAGCTGCACCCGCCCGAACGCAACTACCCGATACACGACCGCAAAATGTTGGCGATCGTACACGCGTTCAAGGTTTGGCGGTGTTACCTGATTGGCGCCGACGTGACAGTACGGACAGAACACCGATCACAACAGTACCTACGCGCCCAACCGAATCTCAATCCGCGACAGATTCGCTGGTTGGACTATCTCGAGTCCAACTTCCACTACACGGTTACGTACAAGAAAGGCGCCTCCAACATCGCCGACGCACTCACTCGCCCTACCGCCCAACTCCATGCCATCCTACTCCCCCAAACCAACCCGCTTTTAACAGGCCTATTCACCCACGGATACCGCACCGACCCGTTTTTCACGACCGGAAATTCACAGCAACTGGCAGAAGCTAAAGGAGTTTATTACGTAAAAACAGGCACCAGCCACATCTGGGTACCCACGTACTCACTACTGAGGGAGCTGCTACTGTAGGAGGCACACGACAGAATTACCGGGACATTTTGGGGTAGAAAAAACACGACAGCAACTGCAGCGGTATTACTACTGGCCGGAGCTGTTGGCCAACGTGCAGCAGCACGTGGGCTCGTGCCCCACGTGTCAGGTGATGAAGAGCTCGAGGAAGCGGAAGGCGGGTCAATTGCAGCCGATACCACCACCCGAGTGCGTCTGGCAGCAGGTTACCATGGACTTCGTCACAGGGTTACCTTCGAACCCTGGGGGTAACGACGCGATGATGGTCGTCGTTGACAGGTTGACGAAGATGGCACCCTTCGCTGCGTGCAAGAAGTCAATCTCAGCCGAGGAGACCGCTCGTCTGTTCATCGCAGCCGTTGTTCGCCTGCACGGGATACCAGCAGCGATTATCAGCGATAGGGACACGAAGTTCACCAGCAACTTCTGGAATAACCTCTGGGAACAGTTCGGGACCAGGCTACAGTTCAGTTTGTCTTACCACCCCGAGACCGACGGTCAAACGGAGCAGACGAATCAGACGATGGAGCAGTTGATTCGTGCCACGTGCGACGACCCTACGACTTGGGAGCAGCAGCTGCCGTTGATCGAGTTTGCGTACAAAAATGCCACATCAGCGACGACGTAGCAGTCCCCCTTCTACCTGAACTACGGGCAAAATCCTACAGTGCCCATGACGCCGAGTCCGGACAACCCAACACCACGTGCACAGCAATTCGCCAAAATTTTGCAAGCTGCCCGCACCAGAGCCGCAAAAGCAATTAAAAAAGCAAACGTCATCGCTAAGCGCAACGCTGACCGCCACCGCCGCCTAGTCACATACCAGTCAGGGGATTACTGTCAGAATATTATGCTCTAGCCTGTAGTGGGGTGCTCTATAGCGAGTACAACCCTTCTAGGGTTTGCTATTTGTATCCTCATTCTTGCTAGTGCAACCCCTCTTCTTTCTTCTAATTTTCACAATTACGTACTGCTCGATACCCAAAATCTGCGACTGCCCGACGTACCGAAACTTCGACCGCGCTACTGTGGCCCATTCCAAATCAGCCACATGATCACGCCAGTAACCGTGCACCTACTGTTATCGACCGACTGGTACATCAGCCCTTCGTTCCACGTCAGCTTGCTTCGCCCATACATCCCAACCACAAGCCAAATGCCTCGCCACCGCCCGCCATCAATGACTCGCCCTGCATCAGAGCCGATCACCGAACCCGAAAAAATCCTGAGTCATCGGATTCGCCACCCCACAGGAATCAAGAGGATTGAATTCCTCGTTCGCTGGAAGGACCGCACGCCAACTGAAGATTAGCTGGGTGCCCCTGGCCAACATTGAAAACCACCCTGCCCTGCAAGTGTAGCCGGGGATTCCGCGATATACACGCACTCGCGAAGCGGAGGGGGCTTCTTGAGGGGGGAGGGGGGGGGGGGCGTAGTGTAAGGAATTTTCTCGGCATTCCTTACGGAGCCCGACTACATCGCGTACAGCAACAGCCGTTGTTCGCCCGTTACTGCTAACGGGACTTCGCCAACTTCGCGCGCACTGTTTTGCCAAACCTCGCACTGCTGGCCCGGCCGTGTCGGCCTACGCTTCGAGACTAGCCCGAGCCTCGCTGCCAGCATAGCACTAGCTAGCTCGCACGCACGGCGTTACCGCTTGCATGTTTCACGTATTTTTACGAGTGCAATTGATCGAACGAACGAGAATTGCACTATCGAAGCAGTCAGAATGTCATTATCTAGCCTGTAATGGGGTGCTCTATAGCGAGTACAACCCTGTTAGGGTTTGCTATATGTATCCCAACTACTGCTAGTGAAACCCCTCCTTTGTTCATTTCTCTCTTGCCTAGCTAGCTAAACCCTAGCTATGGCTCCTCACTGTGCTTACTATTCTCACATGCTATCAGAGCATCTACGCTCCTGGCCTATGGGCCCACCTAACTGCTTCCGCTGCTACTCTGTGTGTTGCACGCCCCGTGGTGTGCGACGGATTTTTCTTCCCGCCGCGCGCTCGGAGCGTGCGGCGGTTTTCTACCCGCCATGCGCCCCGAGGCGCGCGGCGGTTTTCTGCCCGCCGTGCGCCCCGGGGCGTGCGGCGGTTCTCTGCCCGCCGTGTGCCCCGAGGCGCGCGGCGGCCTTCTACCTCGTCGGTCCGCGCGTCGCCCCCGGGGGGCGCTTCGACGGGCGACGGGGACCAGCCCGTCGTCCCCCGTCGCCCGTCCCGGCCAGAGTGGGCTGCGCTAGGCCCGTGCGCGGCCCGTACGGGCTGCGCCCGGCCCACGCGCGGCCCGTACGGGCTGCGCCAGGCCCGCGCACGGCGCGTACGGGCTGCGCCAGGCCCGTGCGCGGCTCGGGCCGCCTGCGCGCGGTTCGTCGGGCTGTGCCAGGCCCGTGGGCGGCCCGTTCCTCTCTGCCCCTGAGCTGCTCGCTGTCCCCCGTGCTTCTGACGGTGCCCCACCCCTGCTGCTGCCCGTTCTCCTGAATTAGGGTTTGGGGGTGGGGGGTATGGGGGTGCAGGTTCTGTGCACCGTTCCACTACTTCTCCTCCTCCTCCATCTCCCGCTGCTGCAGCTGCCGCTCAGGGGGGTGGGTGTGTGGGAGCCGAAGGATTGGTGCTAAGGGGGTGACGTGGGAGTGGAGTTAGGGGTTCAGCAGGGGGTGTGTGTCAAGGGTGTGGGTCAGTTGGAGGAGGTTGTGTGGAGGTAGCTGTCGTGTCGCCTGCAGCGCATGTAGTCCGTCGCCCTTGCTTCGGTAGCCAGTGAGCCTGTTGCACCAGTCGCCAGTGGGTCCGTTGCTCCTGCCGCTCGTCTTAGCCGCGAAGCCAGTCACTCCAGTAGTCCGTCGCCCTTGCTTCGGTAGCCACTGAGTCAGCCGCTCCTGTGCCCGTGCCTCTGCAGCTTCAGTCGTTGCCTCCCATCTTCTCTCCTTCCACAGTTCCTCCTCCTCCTCACTTGCCCTCTGTGATAGCCTCTTGCTTTGCTTGCATTTGTGAACCTGCTCTATGACTGCGTGCTCTGCTGATTACACCCCACTTTGGCTATGGGGGTGTGTCAGAATGTTATTATCTAGCCTGTAGTGGGGTGCTCTATAGCGAGTACAACCCTGTTAGGGTTTGCTATATGTATCCCAACTGCTGCTAGTGAAACCCCTCCTTTGTTCATTTCTCTCTTGCCTAGCTAGCTAAACCCTAGCTCCTCATTGTGCTTACTATTCTCACAGAAGCAAGAGTACAATGAGCTAAGGCATGAGCGAAGAATATATAGCGAATCTACAGTGGTAACGGTAATGGACTGTGGTTGTCGCGCGACGGGCCTGGGACTGAGGTTGGGAAAAATTGTCGAAGCGGAGGCCTGGAGCGCGGGTTACCCGCCGAGCCGTGAGGTCGGGTTGCGATGTGCGAAGGTGGTGGGCGGATTGTCGATGCGAGGGTTGCGAGTGGTTACGGTGCTGACTGTGGTGCTACAGTGATATACGCGTTGAGTAGGGATGCAAAGTAAGGAAAAGGAATTTTCCTTACACTACCCCCCCCCCCTAAGGAGGTCCTCCTTACGAAAGTGCGTGTACATACCTGAAATTTCGGCTGCGCAGATACTCAGGAAGGACGGGGTGGTTTTCGATTCTGTCCAGGGGAACCCAATTGTCTTCGGTGGGTGTACGGTCCTTCAAGCGGAGTAAGAACTCGATCCTTCGGGCTCCTCGAGGGCCGCGAACTCTGTGACTCAGGATTTTCTCGGGGGTGATGATTGGTTCAGTTGGTGGTCTTGTCATGCTGGCTGGGCGATTGCGTGGCAGTTGGCTCGTGGACGGGACGTAAGGGCGAAGTAGGTTGACGTGGAATGAGGGGCTGACGTACCAATCAGCAGGGAGGAGGAGGTGGGCGGTGACGGGTGTAAGCACGTGGCTTATGCGAAATGGCCCGTAGTATCGGGGGCGGAGTTTCGGGGTGATGGGCAGTCGGAGGTTCAGAGTGTCAAGTAAAACTAAGTCGACGGGCTTGTAAGTGACAGGTCTGCGGTGGCGGTCAACGTTGCGTTTAGCGATGATGTTCGATTTTTTTATTGCGTCTACTGCCCGGGTCCGTGCTGCTTGTAATATTTTGGCGAACTGTTGTGCTCGTGGTACTGGGTTATCAGGATTCGGGGTCATGGGTACTGTCGGGTCTTGTCCGTAGTTTAGGTAAAATGGTGACTGTTGGGTCGTGGCGGATGGCGAGCTGTACGCGAATTCGATTAGTGGTAGTTGCTGTTCCCACGTGGTCGGGTCGTCACATGTGGCCCTGTTGAGCTGTTCCATGGTCTGATTTGTCCGTTCTGTCTGTCCGTCGGTTTCGGGGTGGTATGATGAAGTGAACTGCAGTCACGTGCTGAACTGCTGCCACAGGTTCCGCCAGAAGTTGCTGGTGAATTTCGTGTCTCGGTCGCTGATGATCGCGGCTGGTATCCCGTGCAGTCGAACGACGGTGGAGATGAAGAGGCATGCTGTTTCTTCAGCTGTGATTGATTTTTTGCAGGTTGCGAAATGTGCCATTTTCGTCAGTCGATCGACCACGACCAGGATCGCGTCGTTCCCACTCGCCCTGGCCGGTAACCCCGTGACGAAGTCAATCGTCACCTGCTGTTAAGCACGCTCTGGGGGTGGTATCGGCTGCAACTGTCCTGCCAGCCGCTGTCGTGATGATTTCATGAGCTGACAAGTGGGACACGATGCCACGTGTCGTTGTACATCGGTCAACATTTCAGGCCAGTAATAATACCGTTGCAGCTGCTGCCGTGTTTTTTCTACTCCAAAATGCCCCGAGGTCACTCCGTCGTGTGCCTCGTGTAACAGTAATTCCCGTAGCAGTGTATACCTAGGCACCCAAATGCGGTCAGTCATGGGTTTTACGTAATAGACTCCCTTTGCTGCTGCGATCTGCTCCGAATTTCCTCCTGTGAAGAATGGATCCGTTTGGTACCCGTGGGTGAATAGGCATGTCAGTAGCGGGTTTGTCTGGGCAAGTAGGATTGCGTGGATCTGGGCAGTGGGGCGGGTCAGTGCGTCGGTGATGTTCGAGGCTCCCTTTTTTTAAGTGACCGAACATTTTTTGTAGTGAAAGTTGGACTCGAGGAAATTGAGCCAGCGAATCTGTTGTGGGTTGAGGTGTGGCTGTGCGCGAAGGTACTGTAGTGATTTATGGTCCGTCTGACTGTCACGTCCGCGCCAGTCAAGTAACAGCGCCATACTTTGAACGCGTGCACGATCACAAGCATTTCACGGTCGTGTATCAGGAAATTTTTCTCGGGCGGATGCAGTTTTCGTGACTCATATGCGATGGGCTGTAGGCCATTGCCGAAATCCTGTAGCAGTACGGCTCCGATGGCGATATCGCTTGCGTCGGTAACTTCTTCGAATGGGCGGTGTGGGTAAGCGATGCGCAGGACGGGCGGTGAAACGAGAACATTTTTCAGGGCAGAGAAGGCAGCATGCTCTTTCTCCCCCCACGTAAAAGCGACCTTCTTCCGCAGTAAATCAATCAGTGGGGCAGTTAACCGTGCCATATCGGGGACGAACCGACGCACATAAATAACGAACCCTAAAAAGCTCTGCAGCTCCGTGATGTTCGTCGGGGGATGCCACGCTTTTACCGTATCCAGCTTCTTTGGGTCGATTTCAACTCCAGCCTCCGAAGCAACGTGCCCCAAAAATTCTAACCTATCCTAGAAGAACTCGCACTTGGAACCCTTGGTCAATAATCTGTGCTTGTCTAAAACCTTAAACACTGCTTCCAGATCTGCTAACTGCTGCTGCTATCCCGAGTGTACACTAGAATGTCGTCGAGGTAAACTATTACACATTTATCTAAGAGCGGCCTAAATGCCTCGTTCATGGTCATCTGAAAAGTCGCCGGTGTTGGAATAACTGAACAGGAATGAATGAACTAGCAGTGAAATGAGTACAAGTACCTAACCCTAGAATTGTGTACCCCCTATAGGCTAACCCACTGTAGCCTAAACTAACACAACATATATAATGTTTGACACACCCCCATAGGCGAAGTGGGGGAGAACTAGGGGTCACAAGACCAGTCAAGGCAAAGCAAGGCAAAACAAGCTCAGGGTGGATCTCAAGGATACCACACAAATTCCGAGCACAAGCAAGTGGTCACAAGACCAGTTCACATGCAGGTTTATAATAGAGCAAAGGTACAATGATCACAACCTAGCAAGAGTAAACATGCAGGTATATATATATAGAGATCACAGTACAAACAGACTCAAGAAGTAAGCAAGTGAGGTCCAGTAGGCACAAGGCCTAGAAGAGTGCAAAAGCGCTGATGGTCACAAGGCTGAAGCGCCTTGGTGAACACATCAGCAGTGTTGGCCTCAGAGGCCACGTAACGCAGGCGAAGCTGACCACGCTGCTGCAGCTCTCGAGCAAGGAAGTAACGCAGAGCAATGTGCTTCGTTCTGTGCTCCAGTCTGTGCTCCTCACACAAGGCAATGGCTGCCTTGTTGTCGACGTACAGCACTGGAGGAGAACGAGGCTGCTCTCCAAGGTCGGTCAGCAAGTAGGTGAGCTAGCGCAGCTCCTGGGCCACCATGGCTGTGGCGTAGATCTCAGCCTCACAACTGGAGCTGAGAACAGAAGAAGAGCGAGTAGAACACAAAGAAACAGAACCAGAGCCAAGACTGAAGGAGTAACCCTGAGACGACCGCTGAGTAGCCTGGTCGTCTGCCCAAGAAGCGTCTGAGTGCCCAGTGAGAACAACTGGGACTCGCCCTCCAAGCACTAGCCCCATGCTCGACGTACTGCACAAGTAGCGCAACACCCTCTTAGCTGCATCCATGTGCTCCTTCCGGTGACGGCCGGGAGCGACATAGCGTGCAAGAATGCTGAGAGGGTATGCAAGGTCTGGTCGAGTGCAGGTCATCAGGTACATGAGGCAACCCACAAGCTCTGGATACGGGCCACTCGGCTCTACGGACTCATCCGAAGGCAGAGCTGAGAGCGAGTGACCGGTAGGCAGAGGAGTGGGCTGAGGCGAGGAGTACGTGAAGCGGAAGCGCTGAAGGACCTGCTGCACCATGTGTGACTGAGTCAAGGTGATGGTGCGGCGTGCTCTGTCCCGGGTGATCCGCAAGCCAAGATAGCTTGTCAGTTCACCCAGGTCTGTGCACGTGTGTCTCTTCTGCAGCTCCGACTTCACGTGGGCGAGTGCCACAGTGTCAGCAGTAGCAAAGACCAAGTCGTCGACGTACACAAGGACGTAGAACGGCGGCAGTGAGGTGTCGGTGCGTAGAAACAGCGACGGGTCAGCAGTAGAAGGCGCGAACCGAAGAGCCGCAAGCGTAGTCCTCAGTGTGTCGTGCCACTCACGAGGCGCCTGGCGGAGACCGTAGACTGGCCGTCGGAGGCTCCACTGGGTACCAGGAGGGAACGACCCAGTGAAGCCAGGTGGACGGCGCAGCCAGATCTCCTCGTGCAGGCTGCCCTGCAGGAAAGCAGTGCTGAAGTCAAGCGAGTGGAGCTCGTAGTCACGCTGAGCGGCGACGTGCAGCAGAACCCGAAGAGTGGTCATCTTCGGGGTCGGGGAGAAGGTCTGGAAGAAGTCAACTCCCTCTCGCTGACTGAAGCCTCGTGCAACGTAACGCGCCTTGAAGACAGACGGAGAGCCCGGCATCCGCTTCACCCTGAAAATCCACATGCCACTGACAATGTTCGCCCCAGGCGGGGGAACCTCGTCGACGTAGGTGCCTGTGGACTTCCAGGAAGCCATCTCTGTGTCCATGGCTGACTGCCACTGAGAGGAGTAGGGACCGGCCATCGCCTCTGCGAAAGAGCGTGGGGCCGGGATGTCTGGTGCATCCGGGTCTCCCTCAGGGGCAACAAGCATGGACAGAGATGGGGCAAAGCGGCAGCAAAGCACTCAAACTCCTCCTGCCTGTCCTCAAGGACGTCAGTGCCAAGAGCACACTCACCCCCGACGGACGGAGGACAGACACACTCAGACTCAGCAACTAGGCTAGCAGCGTAGTCTAGACGACAGCGAGCAGCAAAGTCGACAAGCTCAGCAACTAAGGCAGACGCAGTAGCAGACTCAAAGGAAGGGTCAGTGACAACAGTAGCCAGGAGACGCGTGACAGTAGGACTGGCAGCACGAAGAGAGTCTGACCCAGGGTCAGCAAGAGTAGGAAGAGAGGAAGCAGGAGGAGACGGCACTGGGACACGCTGTGGAGCAGTGGACGGACGAAGCGCCATCCGGTGAGTGCCTGGGACAGTAGGAAGACGCTGACGCTGGACACGACTACTAGAGAGAGCAGTGCGGACACGCAACTCAGGACGAGACTCAGGCGACGCAGGACGAGGCTCAGGCTCACGACGCACAGTAAGACCTCCAGTCGGACCAGTGTAAGGAGCAGGGAGAGAGGAGGCAGACGGTAACGGCGACTGCAGCTGGACAGACGGAGGACACGCTAAGGAGGGAGGAGGAGAAGGAGGAGGAAGCTGACCAAGAACCTGCTGAAGGAGCGGAACAAAGTACGGCCGAGACCGTGCAGCGACACCAGAGCCAGCAGGGACACCCGCACCAGGGTCCGCAGTACCAGCAGCAGCCCCAACACCTGGGTCCGCAGCACCAGCAGGAGCTCCAGCACCCGGGTCCTCAGCACCAGCGGCAGCTCCAAGGCCCGGGTCCTCACCACCAGCAGCAGCTCCAACGCCCGGGTCCTCAGCACCAGCAGCAGCTCCAACGCCCGGGTCCGCAGCACCAGCGGCAGCTCCAACGCCCGGGTCCTCAGCACCAGCAGCAGCTCCAACGGCAGCGGGGTCCGCAACACGAGGCACGCCACTCCGAAGAGTGCAGCCTCACGGATCCGCTCGCGGGATTGGAGCCCCCTAACGGGAGAAGAAGTACTAGCACCAGTCCCAGCAGTACGTCCGGCTCGAGCGGTACCTCTCCGGAGGCTGCAGTACTGTAAGTACCACGCACGCAGCTGCTACGAGGAGAGGGCGCCTCCAGGTGGAGGACTCCCAGGCCCAGTACCTCCAGACCCAGAACCCCCAGACTCCGGACTCGGTGGCTCAGTACCACGAGGCTCCACACCCCCAAGCTCAGCACCCCCAGGCTCCACACCCCCAGGATCCACACCCCCAGGCTCCACACCTCCAGGCTCCACACCCCCAGGCTCCACACCCCCAGGCTCCACACCCCCAGGCTCCTCACCCCCAGGCTCAGCACCCCCAGCAGGACGAGAGTCGACAGCTACCTCAACAGGCTCAACCGGGTCTACCTGAGACACAGCTGAGGGAGCGGCAACCTGAGGGGGGAGGGGTCTGCAACAGCAGCACCTGGCGCGAGGAAGAGAGGCGGGGGGGGAAGCGGGGCAGTGCGGTAGGGGAAGAGGCGGTAGTAGGGGACGGACTCGTCAAAAGTGACGTCCTGGGAGGGCAAGACTCGGCGCGAGGTGGCGTGGTAAAACTGCCAACCAGACGCGTCCAGGACAAAGCCGAGGAAGACGCAGGGAACAGCACGAGAGGAGAGCTTGTCCGCAGACGTATCGCGGACAAAAGCTCGAGACCCCCAGACCCGGAAACGCGACGCATCGCCAACCTCCCCCGTCCACAGCAGCGTGGGCGAGGTCTCCGGCAAGGAGACACGGGGCCAGAGGTTGAGCTGATGCGCAGCGTACCGGACTGCAAACGGCCACAGAAAGTGGGGGGCAGCCGCATGGATCAAGGAGGTACGGGCGACCTCCATGACCAGGCCAATGCGGCGCTCCGCAACCCCATTCTGCTGTGGAGAGGCCGGAAGCGTGAACGACTGCTCAATGCCGTGCTCAGCACAGTAGGCTGCCAAGAGGTCGGAGGAGAACTCACCACCTTTGTCAGAGTGCAAGCGTAGGACAGGAAAGTCTGAGTGAAAACGCTCGCTGAGGTGGAGACGGGCTCTGCGGATCCAAGGGATCAAGACATCAGGGACCTCACCCTTGGTGCGCAAGGGGAAGACCGAGGTGTAGCGCGAGTAGTCGTCAACAACTATCAGGAAGTACCTCTCCTGACCCTAACCACGGACGCGGGCTGGGCCCCACACGTCCATGTGGAGCGTCTGCAAGGGAGCAGTCGTCGGGGGAAACGAGGAGGAGTGAGGAGCGGCGCGCTGCCGTCCCTCGACACAGGGGAGACAGGTAGGAGCAGGTGAGGGTGGGAGAGGAGGAAGGACCCTGGGCAGGCCAGAGACAAGGTACCGGGAGTGCATGTCACGAAGCCGCTGCACAGACGGGTGGCCAAGGCGGTGGTGCCAGAGGACAGTCTCGTGTGCTAGAGAGCGACACGAGCAGGGGGCGGACAGCTGACCTGACGCGGACGCAGACGCAAACGCAGCAACCTGAGGGGACTCAGTAGTCAGTGTGTACAGGTCCGACCCCGGCTGCCGAGTGAAGGTAGCCAAGTGACGGCCCGTACGAGCACACGTGCAGTGTGTCACGCGCTCGTAGGCAGGGGTGAACTGGTGAACACCCCCGTCCTGGAGCGCACATCCTGCCACCAAGTTCGTAGAGAACGAGGGGAGGTGGAGACCTGACAGTGTGCCCGACGGGACCGCAGGGCAGGGAAGGACAGTGGAAGAGGTCGCAATGACCAGACCCCCAGAGGGGTCAGCAAGGGAGACAGCAACTGGCCGAGCAAGCGGCTCAAGGGCAGTGCAGTCACGAAAGAAGCAGCGAGAAGCACCTGAGTCCAGTGTGAAGGTGTGCAGTGCTGCAGTCGACGCAGTACCAAGGGGGGGAGACACACGAGCACCTAGAGCAGCAGCCTCACCAGCACCTGGGGTAGCCGACACGCGAGTACCTGGAGCGGCAGACGCACTGGCCCTAATGCCCGGGTCGGGCGGCACACACAAGTACTCAGCACCCTCTCCACTAGTAGATATCACATACATGGCAGATAGAATAGCATCAAAGTCTAGAGCATAGATATCAATCCCCTTCTTCAGGAGATCAAGCCAGCGGGGCAGCTCAGTGGCCTGAGGGAACTGAACACGCCAAGCGTCGTCGAGACGAGAGAAGCAGCGCTGTGTGGCGTGCGGTCGTCCACACTGCTGACCAGTGCGGTCACCAGTGCGAATGACGTACATGCAACTAAGACCACCCCCACCACCGTGCTGAGAGTACCACTCACGGACCTCTTGGGGCGAAGGAGTGTGCTGCTGGCCCTGGCCACCGCCAGCGCCTCCACGGCCACCACCACCGCTGCCACCTCCTCGACCACCCCAACCCCTGCCGCCGCCTCGTCCACCGCCACCCCAACCGCTGCCTCCACTCTTGCCACCTCCCCCGCCGCTGCCGCCACCACCCCCACCGCTACCACTCGCCCCTCCAGCCGAGCCACCACCCCCACTGCCTCCACCGCCCCCATCGCCGCCTCCCCCGCGTCACCGCCACCACCCTTGCCCCCTTTGCCCTTGCCGCTGCGGCGCCCGCTCGAGGCACACGCAGCGCCGACCTTCTCAGCACCAAGAAGGTCGACAGCAGCAGCAGAGGCGACAGAGGGAAGAAGGGGGGAAGGAGAACACCCCTCAAAGAACGGGGTACGGGAGTCGCCACGAGAGGCACCTACAGCGACTATGCTAGTCTCAGCTGCAAGCAGCTCCTTCTCGAGGAGGGCAATGGTGAGCTCAGTGGGGCAATGGTGAGCTCAGTGGGGCAACGAGCTAGGAAGTGGTCCTTGACAGCACGCAGTGTGTCAGGGAGGCGGGTGACTAGGTGGTAGAGAGTGAGCCAGAGTGGAGGGGGGTGCGTGGCAAGGAACTCAGCATGCATGGCGGCACGGAAGCGGGCCTCACTAGTACGGAGGTGCGTGATGAGGTCAGCGACTGTGTGAAAGGAGGCCAGGTCGGGAAACAGGTAGGGGAGGGAGAGACGGCCTAGTGCGGCAAAGGCAGGTGAGGAGTAGCGAGCAACTACAGCTGTGTACAGTGTCTGTGCAGTCTTGTGCTGACCAAAGTGCTCGCGTTCGTCTATCGGCAGGGAGTTGCGAATAGCGAAGCGAGCATGGGCATCACGAGTCTGGCACTGTGAGCGAGCAGTGCTGTCAGCAGTAGCAGCAGGGGCAGTGACATGGCCTAGGGCGTGATCGTACAGTGAGATGTCATCCTTGGCTGTGAGCTGTAGGTAGATGTGCAGGTCATCGAGCCAGGTGTCAAACTTCACAGGGCGGCCCTCAGCATCGAACACGAGAACCTGTGGGCTAGCCATAGGAACAGTAGAAATAGCAGCAGTAGCAGTAGGAGAAGCAGGTAGGACGAACCAGTGAGGGCAGGGCGGCGCGGCTCGGTTCAGGTCGGGTCGCGCGGTTCAGCTGGGTCGCGCGGCTCGGCTCGGGGCGCGCGGCTCGGCTCGGGGCGCGCGGCTCGGGTCGGGGCGCGCGGCTCGGGTCGCGCGGCTCGGTGCGGTCGCGGGCTGCGGCGGGAATGGGCCGCCCAGGGCCTCTAGGAGCGGCGGGCACGGGGCCGGTTGGGGCCTCTAAAGACCGCGGGCACAGGTCGGCGAGGCGGCTTGGGGCCCTAGAGAGGCAAGCGCGGGGCCGATCGGGGCCTGAGCGGGGCTGGCGCGGGGCCGACGGGGCCTGAACGGGGCTAGCACGGGGCCGACGGGGCCTGAAAGGGGCTAGCGCGGGGCCGACGGGGCCTGAAACGGGGACGACGGGGCCTGAAACGGGGCCGACGGGGCCTGAACGGGGCTAGCGCGGGGCCGATCGGGGCCTTAACGGGGCTAGCACGGGGCCGACGGGGCCTGAAAGGGGCTAGCGCGGGGCCGACGGGGCCTGAAACGGGGCCGACGGGGCCTGAACGGGGCTAGCGCGGGGCCGACGGGGCCTGAAACGGGGCCGACGGGGCCTGAAACGGGGCCGACGGGGCCTGAACGGGGCTAGCGCGGGGCCGATCGGGGCCTTAACTGGGCTAGCACGGGGCTGACGGGGCCTGTAAGGGGCTAGCGCGGGGCCGACGGGGCCTGAAACGGGGCCGACGGGGCCTGAAACGGGGCCGACGGGGCCTGAACGGGGCTAGCGCGGGGCCGATCGGGGCCTTAAAGGGGCCGACGGGGCCTGAACGGGGCCGCTAGGGAGAGCGGGCGTGGGGCCGACGGGGCCTGAACGGGGCTAGCGCGGGGCCGTCAAGAGGGGCCTCTAGGGGCGTGACACGCCGAGGTGCCCTAGGGCGCAAGCAGGTAGGTAGGTAGGTAGTTACATAGTGGTGGGCCCTTAGAAAATTTCGGTCCTAGGAAGGACCTGCTCTATACCATGTTGGAATAACTGAACAGGAATGAATGAACTAACAGTGAAATGAGTACAAGTACCTAACCCTAGAATTGTGTACCCCCTATAGGCTAACCCACTGTAGCCTAAACTAACACAACATATATAATGTTTGACACCCGGTGCGTTGGTCAGCCCGAATGGCATCACAGTGTCTCGAACGACCCGTACCTAATCCTGGAAGCTGTTTTGGCGCAGTCTGATGGTTCGACCCTAATCTGATGGTAACCTCCCCGTAAATCTATTTTCAAAAAAACCCGTGCTGTTCGCAGTTGGTCGATGAGTTCGTCGGCGCGGGGAATGGGGTACCGCGACTTGACTGTTACCCTGTTCAGTGCTCTGTAGTCGATACACAAGCGAAAACCCCCGTCTTTTTTCGGCGTAAATAGTATCGGTGCGGCGAACGGTGACGAGCTCGGTCTGATTAAATTTTTCTCTAACAGGTAATCTAACTGCTTCCTTAGTTCGTCGAGCTCGGGCTGTGTCAGTCTGAACTGGCGCTGTACGGTTGGCTGTGCCCCCGGTTCTAATTTGATTCGGTGGTCATGTGCTCGCTAAGGTGGCAGTCGTTCCGGTAAGTCGTCGGGGAAAATCCCGGGGTATCGTTTCAACAGTTCCTGTAATTCGGGCGGTACGGCTGAAGGAGTTTCTTGAATTCACTCAGCTGCTCTGCTTCCTCTACTACTGCGATGTCTAATGCGTACACGTCAGCTCCAGCAGCGACAGCCCGTTTCATTGTGATGGCGTTGACGTGTACCGTTGAAGACTCGGGCAACTGCCAGCGAGGTAGCTCGACCCAGTTACCACTACTTCGCACGGTGCAGGTACTCGTCGTCCAGTCAACTCGCGGGTTATACCGTCGCAGCCAATCACGTCCCAGTAAAATATCGTGCCCATCTAGTGTCGTTGCGAGCATTTCCTGTGTAAACCCGAAATTTCCCCCGCAGCGGACTTTGACTCTCTCTACATTTTCTCGTATGGCCAGATGCGTGCCGTCTGACAAGATACTAGCAAGGCTTAGGAGCCATGGCTATTGAGGTCGAGTGAGTTGAGTTGAAGGGTGAGAGGAATGTCGAGAGGAATGTGGGGTTCATTAATGAGAATAGCAAGTACAAATAGGTAAACAGCAACACAAGAAGGTGCACCACCAAACATGATGCAATATGTACACTACAACTGCAAACGTTTATATAAAATATGTAACCATATTTTGACACCGTCGACTAAGCGTGCGTCTATCTCCGGTAAGCAACGGCTAAGCGTCAGCTGCAGTTTTCGGGCGGTTGCGGTATTAACTAAACTGTGACTTGCTCCTCCGTCTATAAAAATCTTCACTGCTGCTCCCTGTATTTTCCCGTGGATCAGTACTGGGCAATCCGTCGCTGTACCCTCCTTATTCGTCCGAGCCCGATCGATAGCATGAATCGGTACTGTGACTCGGTGAGGGCCGGTGGGGTTGGGCGAGCAGGCAGTCTCGTCAGTAGTTGGCCCGATTCCTACTAACTGCTGGCGTTTCCCTGCTTTGGAGACTCCCTCCCCTGCTCTACTCCGCGGCGCCTTAGCTCCTCTGGGCATTCGCTCTTGCGATGGCCCGGCCTGTTGCAAGCAAAGCAGAGCCCCTTAAACGGCGCAGCAGCTGCATTTGTTGCAACATCGTGTACAGTGGCGTGCTCGATCGGTCCCCGAGGACGATGTCCATAGTAGGACCCCGGTCTTGGACGGCGTAAAATGTCGATTTTCTCGGCGAGCGCGAGAATCTCATTGAAGTTCGAGAGCCCGCGTAGCATGATTTCGTGCGAGATGTCCGGCTTTAGCCCGCCGATGTAACGGTCCTGTCAAACATTATATATGTTGTGTTAGTTTAGGCTACAGTGGGTTAGCCTATAGGGGGTACACAATTCTAGGGTTAGGTTTTGACCTATTTGTACCCAAGTGTCATTCTAGTCAATCATTCATGTTTCGTACTTCTGACATGGTTTCAGAGCAGGTCCTTCGCTACGACCGAATTTTTTTTTGAAGGGCCCACCACTACCTACCTACCTACCTGCGCCTAGAGCGCCTCGTTCTTAAGGCCCCCTAAGGCCCCTCACGGCCTCGTGCTTCGCCCCCTAGCGACCTCTTCGGCCCCACGCTAGCCTCTCACGGCCCCCTTCAGGCCCCGCGCTAGCCCCTTAAGGCCCCGCGCGGCCCCGCGCTAGCCTCTCACGGCCCCTTAAGGCCCTGCGCTAGCCCCTTAGGGCCCCCTGTCGGCCCCGCGCTAGCCTCTCACGGCCCCCGAACGGCCCCGCGCTAGCCTTGAACGGCCCCGTGCGGCCCCGCGCTAGCCTCTCACGGCCCCCGAACGGCCCCGCGCTAGCCCAGAACGGCCCCGTGCGGCCCCGCGCTAGCCTCTTACGGCCCCTTCAGGCCCCGCGCTAGCCCCTTAAGGCCCCCATCGGCCCCGAGCCAGCCTCTCACAGCGCGACCCGGGCGAACCGCGCGACCCGAGCCGAGCCGCGCGACCCGAACCGAGCCGCGCCGCCCTCACCGAGCCGCGCCGCCCTACCAGCCGAGCCGCGCCATCCAGCCGAGCCGAGACCCGAGCTGCACCGAGCCGCGCCACCCTGCCCTATCTGGTTCGTCCTACCTACTTCTGCTACTGCTACTACTACTGCTACTGCTACTGCTGCTAGTCTACTTTTCCTATGGCTAGCCCACAGGTTCTTGTGTTCGATGCTGAGGGCCGCCCTGTGAAGTTTGACACCTGGCTCAATGACCTGCACCTCTTCCTACAGCTCACAGCCAAGGATGACATCTCACTGTACGATCACGCCCTAGGCAATGTCACTGCCCCTGCTGCTACTGCTGACAGCACTGCTCGCTCACAGTGGCAGACTCGTGATGCCCACGCTCGCTTTGCTATTCGCAACTCCCTGCCGATAGACGAACGCGAGCACTTTGGGCAGCACAAGACTGCACAGGCACTGTACACAGCCGTAGTTGCTCGCTACTCCTCACCTGCCTCTGCCGCGCTAGGCCGTCTCTCCCTCCCCTACCTGTTTCCCGACCTGTCCTCCTTTCACACAGTCGCTGACCTCATCACGCACCTCCGTACTAGTGAGGCCCGCTTCCGTGCCGCCATGCCTGCTGAGTTCCTTGCCACGCACCCCCCTCCACTCTGGCTCACTCTCTACCACCTAGTCACCCGCCTCCCTGACACACTGCGTGCTGTCAGGGACCACTTCCTAGCTCGTTGCCCCACTGAGCTCACCATTGCCCTCCTCGAGAAGGAGCTACTTGCAGCTGAGCCTAGCATTGTCGCTGTAGGTGCCTCTCGTGGCGACCCCCGTACCCCGTTCTTTGAGGGGTGTTCTCCTTCCCCCCTTCTTCCCTCTGTCGCCTCTGCTGCTGCTGTCGACCTTCTCGGTGCTGAGAAGGTCGGCGCTGCGTCCGCCTCGAGCGGGCGCCGCAGCGGCAAGGGCAAGGGGGGCAAGGGTGGTAGCAGTGACGGCGGGGGAGGCGGTGGTGGGGGCGGTGGAGGCAGTGGGGGTGGTGGCTCGGCTGGAGGGGCGGGTGGTAGCGGTGGGGGTGGTGGCGGCGGCGGCGGGGGAGGTGGCAGGAGTGGAGGCGGCGGTTGGGGTGGCGGTGGACGAGGCGGCGGCAGGGGTTGGGGTGGTCGAGGAGGTGGCAGCGGTGGTGGTGGCCGTGGAGGCACTGGCGGTGGCCCGGGCCAGAGCACACTCCCTCGCCCCAGGAGGTCCGTGAGTGGTACTCTCAGCACGGGGGTGGGGGTGGTCCTAGCTGCACGTACGGCATTCGCACTGGTGACCGCACTGGTCAGCAGTGTGGACGACCGCACGCCACACAGCGCTGCTTCTCTCGTCTCGACAACGCTTGGCGTGTTCAGTTCCCTCAGGCCTCTGAGCTGCCCCACTGGTTTGATCTCCTGAAGAAGGGGATTGATATCTATGCTCTAGACTTTGATGCTATTCTATCTGTCATGTATGTGATGTCTACTAGTGGAGAGGGTGCCGAGTACTTGTGTGTGCCGCCCGACCCGGGCATTAGGGCTAGTGCGTCTGCAGCTCCAGGTACTCGCGTGTCGGCTACCCCAGGTGCTGGTGAGGCTGCTGCTCTAGGTGCTTGTGTGTCTCCCCCCCCTGGTACTGCGTCAACTGCCGCACTGCACACCTTCACACTGGACTCAGGTGCTTCTCGCTGCTTCTTTCGTGACCGCACTGCCCTTGAGCCGCTTGCTCGGCCAGTTGCTGTCTCGCTTGCTGACCCCTTTGGGGGTCCGGTCATTGCGACCTCTTCCACTGTCCTTCCCTGCCCTGCGGTCCCGTCGGGCACACTGTCAGGTCTCCACCTCCCCTCGTTCTCTACGAACTTGGTGGCAGGATGTGCTCTCCAGGACAGGGGTGTTCACCTGTTCACCCCTGCCTACGAGCGCGTGACCCACTGCACGTGTGCTCGTACGGGCCGTCACTTGGCTACCTTCACTCGGCAGCCGGGGTCGAACCTGTACACACTGACTACTGCCTCCCCTCAGGTCGCTGCGTCTGCGTCTGCGTTTACGTCCGCGTCAGGTCAGCTGTCTGCCCCCTGCTCGTGTCACTCTCTAGCACATGAGACTGTCCTCTGGCACCACCGACTTGGCCACCCTTCTGTGCAGCGCCTTCGTGCCATGCACTCCCGGTACCTTGTCTCTGGTCTTCCCAGGGTCCTCCCTCCCCTCCCACTTTCGCCTGCTCCTCCCTGCCTTCCCTTTGTCGAGGGGCGGCAACGCGCCGCTCCTCACTCCTCCTCTTTTCCCCCGACGACTGCTCCTTTGCAGACGCTCCACATGGACGTGTGGGGCCCAGCCCACGTCCGTGGTCAGGGTCAGGAGAGGTACTTCCTGATAGTTGTTGACGACTACTCGCGCTACACCACGGTCTTCCCTTTGCGCACCAAGGGTGAGGTCCCTGATGTTTTGATCCCTTGGATCCGCAGAGCTCGTCTCCAGCTCAGCGAGCGTTTCCGCTCGGACTTTCCTGTCCTGAGCTTGCACTCTGACAGAGGTGGTGAGTTCTCCTCCGACCTCTTGGCAGCCTACTGTGCTGAGCACGGCATTGAGCAGTCGTTCACGCTTCCGGCCTCTCCACAGCAGAATGGGGTTGCGGAGCGCCGCATTGGCCTGGTCATGGAGGTCGCTCGTACCTCCTTGATCCATGCGGCTGCCCCCCACTTTCTGTGGCCGTTTGCGGTCCGGTACGCTGCGCATCAGCTCAACCTCTGGCCCGTGTCTCCTTGCCGGAGACCTCGCCCACACTGCTGTGGACGGGGGAGGTTGGCGATGCGTCGCGTTTCCGGGTCTGGGGATCTCGAGCTTTTGTCCATGATTCGTCTGTGGACAAGCTCTCCTCTCGTGCTGTTCCCTGCGTCTTCCTTGGCTTTGTTCCGGACGCGCCTGGTTGGCAGTTTTACCACGCCACCTCGCGCCGGGTCTTGCCCTCTCAGGACGTCACTTTTGATGAGTCTGTCCCCTACTACCGCCTCTTCCCCTACCGCACTGCCCCGCTCCCACCCCCGCCTCTCTTCCTCGCGCCAGGTGCTGCTGTCGTAGACCCCCTCCCCCCTCAGGGTGCCGCTCCCTCAGGTGTGTCTCAGGTAGACCCGGTCGAGCCTGTTGAGGTTGCTGTCGACTCTCGTCCTGCTGGGGGTGCTGAGCCTGGGGGTGCTGAGCCTGGGGGTGTGGAGCCTGGGGGTGTGGAGCCTGGGGGTGCTAAGCCTGGGGGTGTGGAGCCTGGGGGTGTCGAGCCTGGGGGTGTGGAGCCTCGTGGTGCTGAGCCGCAAAGTCCGGAGTCTGGGGGTTCTGGGTCTGGAGGCACTGGCCCTGTGAGTCCTTCTCCTGGAGGAGCCCTCTCCTCGGAGCAGCTGCGTACGTGGTACTTAGAGTACTGCAGCCTCCGGAGAGGTTCCACTCGTACCGGACGTGCTGCTGGGACTGGTACTAGTGCTTCTTCTCCCGTTAGGGAGCTCCCCTCCCGCGAGCGGATCCGTGAGTGGTACGAGCGACGCTGCACTCTTCGGAGTGGCGTACCTCGTGTTGCGGACCCCACTGGCGCTGGAGCTGCCGCTGGTTCTGCGGACCAGGGAGTTGGAGCTGTTGCTGGTGCTGCGGATCCGGGCGTTGGAGCTGCTGCTGGTACTGCGGACCCCGGCGTTGGAGCTGCTACTGGTGCTGACAGCCTGGGCGTTGAAGCTGTTGCTGGTGCTGAGGACCCGGGCGTTGGAGCTGCCGCTGGTGCTGCGGACCCGGGCGTTGGAGCTGCTGCTGGTGCTGCAGACCCGGGCATTGGAGCTTCTGCTGGTGCTGACAGCCTGGACGTTGGAGCTGTTGCTGGTGCTGAGGACCCGGGCGTTGGAGCTACCGCTGGTGCTGAGGACCCGGGTGGTGGAGCTGCCGCTGCTGCTGCGGACCCTGGGGCGAGTGTTCCTGCTGACTCTGGTGTCGCTGCTCGGTCCCGGCCGTACTTCGTTCCGCTCCTGCAGCAAGTTCTTGGTCAGCTCCCTCCTCCTTGTCCTCCTCTCTCCTTAGCGTGTCCTCCGTCTGTCCAGCTGCAGTCGCAGCTACCGTCTGCCTCCTCTCTCCCTGGTCCTGCTCCTTACACTGGTCCGACTGGAGGTCTTACTAAGCGTCGTGAGCCTGAGTCTCGCCCTGCGTAACCTGTCCGCACTGCTCTCTCTAGCAGTCGTGTCCAGCGTCAGAGTCTTCTTGTTGTCCCAGTCACTCACCGGATGGCGCTTCGTCAGTCCACTGCTCCACAGCGTGTCCCACTGTCGTCTCCTCCTACTTCTTCGCTTCCTGCTCTTGCTGACCCTGAGTCAGACTCTCTTCGTACTACTAGTCCTACTGTCACGCGTCTCCTGGCTACTGTTGTCACTGACCCTTCCTTTGAGTCTGCTGCTGCGTCCGCCTTAGTTGCTGAGCTTGTCGACTTTGTTGCTCGCTGTCGTCTAGACTACGCTGCTAGCCTAGTTGCTGAGTCTGAGTCTGTCTGTCCTCCGTCCATCGGGGGTGAGTGTGCTCTTGGCACTGACGTCCTTGAGGACAGGCAGGAGGAGTTTGAGTGCTTTGCTGCCGCTTTGCCCCATCTCGTGTCCATGCTTGTTGCCCCTGAGGGAGACCCGAATCCACCAGACATCCCGACCCCACGCTCTTACGCAGAGGCGATGGCCGGTCCCTACTCCTCTCAGTGGCAGTCAGCCATGGACATAGAGATGGCTTCCTGGAAGTCCACTAGCACCTACGTCGACGAGGTTCCCCCACCTGGGGCGAACATCGTCAGTGGCATGTGGATTTTCAGGGTGAAGCGGCCGCCGGGCTCTCCGCCTGTCTTCAAGGCGCGTTACGTTGCACGAGGCTTCAGACAGCGAGAGGGAGTTGACTTCTTCCAGACCTTCTCCCCGACCCCGAAGATGACCACTCTTCGGGTTCTGCTGCACGTCGCCGCTCAGCGTGACTACGAGCTCCACTCGCTTGACTTTAGCACTGCTTTCCTGCAGGGCAGCCTGCACGAGGAGATCTGGCTGCGCCGTCCACCTGGCTTCACTGGGTCGTTCCCTCCTGGTACCCAGTGGAGCCTCCGACGGCCAGTCTACGGTCTCCGCCAGGCGCCTCGTGAGTGGCACGACACACTGAGGACTACGCTTGCGGCTCTTGGGTTCGCGCCCTCTACTGCTGACCCGTCGCTGTTTCTGCGCACCGACACCTCACTGCCGCCGTTCTACGTCCTTGTGTACGTCAACGACTTGGTCTTTGCTACTGCTGACACTGTGGCACTTGCCCACATGAAGTCGGAGCTGCAGAAGAGACACACGTGCACAGACCTGGGTGAACTGACAAGCTATCTTGGCTTGCGGATCACCCGGGACAGGGAACGCTGCACCATCACCTTGACTCAGTCACACATGGTGCAGCAGGTCCTTCAGCGCTTCCGCTTTACGTACTCCTCGCCTTACCCCACTCCTCTGTCTACCGGTCACTCGCTCTCAGCTCTGCCTTCGGATGAGTCCGTAGAGCCGAGTGGCCCGTATCCAGAGCTTGTGGGTTGCCTCATGTACCTGATGACCTGCACTCGACCAGACCTTGCATACCCTCTCAGCATTCTTGCACGCTATGTCGCTCCCGGCCGTCATCGGAAGGAGCACATGGATGCAGCTAAGAGGGTGTTGCGCTACTTGTGCAGTACGTCGAGCATGGGGCTAGTGCTTGGAGGGCGAGTCCCAGTTGTTCTCACTAGGCACTCAGACGCTTCTTGGGCAGACGACCAGGCTACTCAGCGGTCGTCTCAGGGTTACTCCTTCAGTCTTGGCTCTGGTTCTGTTTCTTGGCGTTCTACTCGCTCTTCCTCTGTTCTCAGCTCCAGTTGTGAGGCTGAGATCTACGCCACAGCCATGGCGGCTCAGGAGCTACGCTGGCTCACCTACTTGCTGACCGACCTTGGAGAGCAGCCTCGTTGTCCTCCAGTGCTGTATGTCGACAACAAGGCAGCCATTGCCTTGTGTGAGGAGCACAGACTGGAGCACAGAACGAAGCACATTACTCTGCGTTACTTCCTTGCCCGAGAGCTGCAGCAGCGTGGTCAGCTTCGCCTGCGTTACGTGGCCTCTGAGGCCAACACTGCTGATGTGTTCACCAAGGCGCTTCAGCCTTGTGACCATCAGCGCTTTTGCACTCTTCTAGGCCTTGTGCCTACTGGACCTCACTTGCTTACTTCTTGAGTCTGTTTGTACTGTGATCTCTATATATATACCTGCATGTTTACTCTTGTTAGGTTGTGATCATTGTACCTTTTGCTCTATTATAAACCTGCATGTGAACTGGTCTTGTGACCACTTGCTTGTGCTCAGAATTTGTGTGGTATCCTTGAGATCCACCCTGAGCTTGTCTTGCCTTGCTTTGCATTGACTGGTCTTGTGACCCCTAGATCTCCCCCACTTTGCCTATGGGGGTGTGTCAAACATTATATATGTTGTGTTAGTTTAGGCTACAGTGGGTTAGCCTATAGGGGGTACACAATTCTATGGTTAGGTTTTGACCTATTTTTACCCAACTGTCATTCTAGTCAATCATTCCTGTTTCGTACTTCTGACAGGTCCACCCGCTCCGCTTCGTGCATGTAGCTGACTTGCTCGCATAATGCGAGAAAACCACTCGTATAGTCTTGAACCGATCCAAGCTGCCGCCAAGTGCGCAATCTCTGATGCGCCGAAATAGAAGCCGCGATCGGCTCGAAGCGCGCACGAAGCCCTGCGCACCACGCATCCCACGTGCTGTATTGGGCGGTCTCGCAGAATGAACTCCAGTTGACAGCTGGGCCCGTGGGCCCTTCCTCTTGCGACGGTGGCTCGTAGGCGCGTGGTGACGTCACGATGACTCGCCACCAGTCCATGGCGGGGCCCCTTAGCAGCGAAACGGCATACCGAATCTTCGCTGCGTCCGGCTCGACGTAATTCACGTCGAAGAAGACGTTCATCGTGAAGACCCACGATTGAACCGTCGGACCTCCACGCTGGCTCGGGTCGAAGCAGGGCGGGCGTTGCGGCTTGAGTGGCATTGGTGCCATAATGGCCTGTTCGCCACTTGTCGCCGCGAGCTCCACGAGCCGACGGGCTCCGCGAGGCTCCCGCGGGCTTGGTACGACCCTGTTTCCTCCCTTGCCAGGCATCGGCTGGGCGGCGCCATCGCTGGCTGCGACTGAGCGCTGCCCCACGCTGTTGTTTTGTGTTGGTGTGCCGAACGAGATGACGATCGGCTCGTTTGATTGTGCAGATGCATTTGTCGGTGCGTGTGGTGGCGCTGGAGTGTTCATGGTTGATTGCTGACGCACGGACTCACGTTCCGCCGTGAGCATCGCAATTTCGAGCGCCGAATCTTCAAGTTGGCGCACCAGACGGTCGAGCTGCTCCTGCGTCAATGTGGCGAGCGTGAATTCGGCCATGGCGGGGGTGTCGGGCGAGCTCAGCGAGAGCCTCGGTCGTGGCCGTGCGTGCTTACGAGAGAGCACTACGAGCGGCTGTGCTGTGTCGCTGAGAGACGTCTACCCCCCCCCCAAAATTGAGATAGTGGGGAAGCGAAGGTGTGGGTGCGGTCCGAGAGGAGATCGTAGGCTCTGAATACCAAGTGTTACGAGTGCAATTGAGTGAACGAACGAGAATTGCACTATCGAAGCAAGAGTACAATGAGCGAAGGCATGAGCGAAGAATATATAGCAAAACTACAGTGGTAACGGTAATGGACTGTGGTTGTCGCGCGACGGGCCTGGGACTGAGGTTGGGAAAAAGTGTCGAAGCGGAGGCCCGGAGCGCGGGTTACCCGCCGAGCCGTGAGGTCGGGGTGCGATGTGCGAAGGTGGCGGGCGGATTGCAGGGCTAACTTTAGTAAAATGACCCGTCTGATGTCAAGACCGGGTCCTGACTCCTTGTCTGATTGTCAGACGAAAGCTGTAACCTTGTCTAGCTTTTCAGACGAATCCTAATTACTTGTCTGAGAAGATATAAAGCTAGCAAGCAATGTACTTTCAAATATGATTTTGTATGTCAAGTAACATCAACGAACATCTCTAATGCTCCGGTCAGTAGAATATGGAGCAGTGATAACTGTGGTTTCCAGGTCGAATCTTGTCGTCTGCTTCTTTCGAGAGTTTTGCCTTCAGTCGAAAAAGGACTCAATATCTGCAGTCTCAGACGAACTGTATAAGGCTGTCTAAGAAATCAGACGAATAGAAAAAGCTTCTCTAAAAAAATCAGACGAAATTAAACAGCATGTCTACGGCATCAGATGAACCAGTAAAAATGTGTTCAGAATCCAGAAATTCATACCAAAAATTTCTTATAAAGTAAGCCCTGGCGGATTGTCAATGCGAGGGTTGCGAGTGGTAACGGTGCTGACTGTGGTGCTACAGTGATGTACGCGTTGAGCAGGGATGCGAAGTAAGGAAAAGGATTTTTCCTTACACGTATAAATGTTCGCTCATGCCTTCGCTCACATCTTTGTACTCGTTTGACACCTTAGTGCAATTCTCTCTACTTAGATTCATTGCACCCGTAACAATACACTCCAGAAGACGCACGCCCTAATAATATCGAACATGAACGCAACCCAATTCTTTTCTGATCGAGGCTACGCTGAGGCGAATGCGGTTCGAGGAGTACTGCCAGTGTGGTCGCCTGGAGACAACGCATTTTGCAATGCTTTTCCTCACAACCCGTGCCGTGGGGCAAGGCAAGGGAGGGGAGAAGCCAGACGAGTCGCGAGTGAATTCGCGCCGCGGATCGCGATTCGCGATGGCCTGACTCCAACACTTGGCTCATCGAGCATGGCCTGTGCATGTGGCTCCTTGCCACCTGACCACACCACAGAAGGGGAGATTCAGCTCACTTGTGTGTGTTTGCTCCAGTCAACGGTCCAGCCAAAAGTGAAGTTTCCTCTCTGTAGGCTTCGAGTTCCTTGTCTCTGAGGAGCACAACTTCGCCTGGTCAGTGAAAGTTACGTTTGCTTTCCATGAAAGAAATTCTTCAGAAGGATTGGTTTATAGGTTTATGGGCAGTACCTTCCAAATATGCCAGGCTGGGATGCACGGGCGGCATCAGGCTATCAAAGCCTAGTATGCGCCGCGCTCCACACAAACACAGCAGAGAAGAGCTCGACTCGACAACATGCGGGTTGGCCGCTTTGTACTTAGCAGATCACAACCATTTCGCTCTCACACTTCACTCTCGCTCCTTTTCAACAGTCCTTACTGTTAACAACTAGACTGCCAGCTTATCACTCTCCCTTGCCGTGCTTATCCAGCACGAGACATCATTTGAATCGGAGAGCCACGTGCTTTTCCTTCTCCGCGGTTCCCCATTGTCTACAGCCTCGAGCAGCGTCTTTGAGTAGTGCCCGCGCCGCTTGATTCCCACGATCTCTCGTACGGAGTCCAGCAAAACAATCGAGCTGCTTTGACCCTGAAATAGTATCGACAGCATGACGTCGACTGAACGGGTTGCTCTCGCTGCCGCTTTTCTGGCGTGTTTCGTCGCGCTTCTCGCCGTTCCTCCAGGCGCATCCGCCACTGCTCAGAACGCGTTTCTTGTAGACAAATCCAAGAAGCTGCGTGCCGCTGCAGATCAAGCCGCGACGGACCTGAAAACCGCGCAAGCGGACGCCGCCAAAAACGCGGAGGAAGTAGCCGCCGCCGAACAAGCGCTGTCCGATCTGCAGAGCCCGGAAGATGCGGCTCTCAACAACCTCGTTTCAAGCGTCTCCGACACAAACAATAGCGTCGCCGATGCACAGTACGATCTCGACATTGCGAACAAGGTTCTTGCTCTTCGGATCGCGGACCTCGCAACGTTTAAGGCCGATCCGTCTAAGCACCCGCAAATTCCGGCAGCGCAGAAGGCGGTCAGCGACGCTACTCGGCGTGCGAGCATGACGACGGTGCTGCTACAGGAATGGCGGAACGTCGTGCAGGAGGCAGCGCAAGAGGAAGCTGACGCGGAAAAGGCTCTCAAGGCGAACCCGACCTCCGACGCGGCGGTGGCGGCGCTCGCAGGAGCGCAGGAGCTGCGCAAATCTGTGGAGGAAGTTTATCCGGACATGGTGGCGCAGGATCAGCGCGCGCAGGCGCGGCTGGAGCGCATGCAGAAGGAATTGAACGATCTGATCACGCTGGGTCCGCAGGAAGAGAGCATTTTCCAGATGGCTGTGGATGACGCAAGAGCTGCGGTTACCGTCTCCCACCAGGTGTACGACGATTTGCTCGCGGCTGTCGCTGACGCGCAGAAAGCGGTTAACGAGTACCAGACGAAGAAGCAAAAGGCGGTTACTGAAACGAAGTCGCGCTTGGCGAAGGCAAAGCAGAGCCAGGCTGCCTCTGACAAGAAGGTGACTCAGCTCACGGATAAGCTCAAGGCTGCCCTGGTGCAAGCTGAGAATGCAGAAAAGGCTGCTGGAATCAGCAAGATTGCCTAAATGGGTATCGCTAAAGAACGCATCCTCTGATGAACCTGGCGGGGGGTGGGGGGGGGGGGGAAGGGGGGGGTCACATCTTACACCATTGCACTCTTCCCGTTTCAATGTGCTTCTCACGTACAGCAGTAGCACAAACGCTGCTTTACTCGAGGCTTCTCAATGCTTTTGAAAAATAAGTGCATCTGGGACCATGGTTGAAGACAATGTGAGAGTGGGGTCACGGGAGGATGGGATCTATGTGTATGAATTGTGAGTTGATTCATTTTTCATTTATTGCTTCCTTTGTTCCTTTTTTTTTCATTGCTTCCTTTTATTTACCGTATGAGTCGAGTGAGAGACCTAAAAGTGCACCACCAAGAAGACAATTGCAAGCTTGTGCATGTAGCTATGTGACGTGGAAAGCACGGGTGTTGTTGTCGAGGTTTGGAAATAACCTCTTTTTTTTTTTTTTTTTTGGAAATAACTTTGGTGTAGGATCACTCTGGGGTTACGAGGTGAGGAAAGGGTAAGAAAAGACGGTGCGGAAGTAGTGGAATCTCGAGGGATAGTAAGGAGAGAATGGCAAGGAGACGATTGGTTTTGTGTTGTACACTCTTTGCAGGATGATGCAAAGTAATGGAAAAGGAAAATTTGAAGGAAGAAATAGGCGATGTATACGTAAATGCTTGCCAGTACTTTTCAAATAGAAAATCACATTTTAGTGAATTAGTTGGGGAAGGGGAAGCCCAAAATCATGACGACATTCGTTTTGTTCAAGAATCGAGAGAATCCAAAATTCATTCAATGCGAGACGCGCTAGGCATTCAGCAGCGCAGGGTTGGCAGGACGGTTTAAAGCTCGCGGTCCAAATTGTACAACTTTACTAAAGTTGCATGTTGGGAGGTGAGGGAGCAGGGTTGGAAAGTCGAGGTGTTGGGAGGGTTGAGGGCTTAGGTTTCGCCCAACGACTCGCCAATCTCAAACACATTTCGCTGACTCAGCAGACCCCAGGGGCCACTTCGCGTTCGGTTGCATGAGTCCCATATTGCACAAATACTATCCTTGTCAGTTTCCCACCCAACCCATTCCGCAAACACTGTTTCAATTTTCCTAGCCAATCAACTCAGTGTTTCAAATTGACTAGCCAATCATCTTCCTTCGCACAACCCGTAACCTCAATTCGCAAAACCAGCACCTGCAAAACAACTATCGATCAACCTTACTAAGGTTGCCCAGCGCTGCCCGCAATTTGGGCCGCAAGCTTTAAGGTTTGACGGTATTTATTAGAATCTAGAGACAGGAATGATTGACTATAGGGAAGATGGGTACAATAACAAACCCTAGCAATGTGTTGTACCCCATATGTGCTACCCCACTACAGCCTACACCCTAACATTAAATATATAGTTTGACACACCCCTATAGGCAAAGTGGGGGAGAACTGAGGGTCACAAGACCAGTCAAGAGAAGCAAAGCAAGCTCAGGGTGGATCACAACGTCATCACACACACTGAGCACAACCAAAGGGCCACAAGGCCAGTTCACATGCAGAAGTATATATGCAACAACGACAGCACAGTGATCTCTACCTAGCAGAGCAAGCATGTAGGTATATATATCGATCACAGCACAGGCAAAGCCTACAGCAAGTGAGGAAACATGGGCACAAGGCCTAACAAACTACAAAAACGCTGATGATCACCAGACGGAAGTGCCTTGGTGAATATATCAGTAGTGTTGGCCCAAGTGGCCACGTGAGCAAGACGAAGCTGACCACGCTGCTGCAACTCTCGAGCAAGGAAGTGATGCAGAGCGATGTGCTTCGTTCTGTGCTCCAGTCTATGCTCCTGACACAAGCCAATGGCGGCCTTGTTGTCGACGTACAGCACTGGAGGAGAACGAGGCCGCTCTCCCAAGTCGGTCAGCAGGTAGGTGAGCCAGCATAGCTCCTGTGCAGCTATGGCTGTGGCGTAGATCTCAGCCTCACAACTGGAGCTGAGAGCTGAAGACGAGCGTGTAGAACACCAAGAAACTGAACCAGATGCAAGGCTGAAGGTGTAACCCTGTGACGTCCACTGCGTAGCCTGGTCGTCAACCCAAGAAGCGTCCGAGTGCCCAGTGAGGACAACGTCGCCCCATCCTCCAAGCACGAGCCCCATGCCCGATGTACTACACAAGTAGTGTAGTACCCTCTTAGCAGCATCCATGTGCACCTTTCGGTGCCGACCAGGAGCCACATAGCGAGCCCGAAGGCCAAGAGGGTACGCAAGGTCAGAACGAGTGCATGTCATCAGGTGCATGAGGCAGCCCACTAGCTCTGGGTAAGGACCACTCGGCTCTACGGACTCGTCCGAAGGTGGAGCTGAGAGCGAGTTACTTGTAGCCAGAGAAGTGGCCTGTGCCGAGGACCAGGTGAAGACGAAGCTCTGAAGGACCTACTACACCATGTGTGACTGAGTCGGTGTGATGGTGCGGCGTGCTCTGTCCCGGATGATCTGCAAGCCAAGGTAACTGCGAAGCTCACCCAGGTCTGTCCACTTGTGTCTCTTCTGCAGCTCCGACTTCACCAGGGCAAGAGCCTCAGTGTCAGCAGTGGCAAAGAACAAGTCGTCGACGTACACGAGGATGTAGAACGGCGACAGCGAAGTGTCGGTCCGCAGAAACACCGACGGGTCAGTAGTCGACGGAGCAAATCCAAAAGGAGCAAGTGTCGTCCTCAGTGTCTCGTGCCACTCACGTGGCGCCTGGCGGAGACCGTAGACCGCCAGCCGAAGGCTCCACTGTGTACCAGGAGGGAACGACCTAGTGAAGTCAGGAGGGCGGGGGAGCCAGATCTCCTCGTGCAGGCTGCCCTGTAAGAAAGCTGTGCTGAAGTCAAGAGAGTGAAGCTCGTAGTCACGCTGAGCGGCAACGTGCAGCAACACCCAAAGAGTGGTCATCTTCGGGGTGGGGGAGAAGGTCTAGAAGAAGTCTACTCCCTCTCGCTGACTGAAACCTCGAGCAACGTAACGAGCCTTGAAGACAGGCGGAGAACCTGGCGGCCGCTTCACCCTAAAAATCCACATGCCATTAACGATCTTCGCCCCAGGAGGGGGAACCTTGTCAACGTAAGTGCCTGTGGACTTCCAGGATGCCATCTTTGCATCCATGGCTGTCTGCCACTGAGACGAGTACTCACCCGTGATCGCCTCAGCGTAAGAGCGCGGGGTCGAGATGTCTGGAGCATCCGGGTCTCCCTCAGGGGCAAGCAGCATGGACACGAGATGAGGCACAGCGGGTGCAAGACACTGAAGGTCCTCCTGCCTGTGCTCAAGGACGTCCGTGCCAAGAGCACACTCACCCCCGACGGATGGAGGACAGAGAGACTCAGACTCAGCAACAAGACTAGCGACGTAGTCTAGATGACAGGCAGCAGCAAATTCAACAAGCTCAGCGATTAAGGCAGATGCAGCAGCAGACTCTAACGACGGATCAGTGACAACTGTGGCTAGCAGACGCGTGACAATAGGGTGAGCAGCACGAGCGCGGTCAGATTCAGGCTCTGGAACGTTAGGCAGAGAAGACGCAGGAGGAGACGGCAGAGGAACACGCTGCGGAGGAGAGGAAGGACGACGGACTATGAGGTGGGTGGCGGGGACAGCCGGCTGACGCGGACGAGGAACACGACGACCGGACCTATTAGAACGGACAGGCAAGATAGGACACGACGCTCAGTAAGACCCCCTGTCTGCTCAGTGTAAGGAGAAGGAGCAGGCAGTGGTGAGCCAGGCTGTAATAGAAGACCAGTAGACGAAGGGAGACTAAGAACCTGGCAAAGCACAGAGTCAGGAGGTGGCTGAGACGACGGAGACAGTGGAGCGAAGAACAGGCGCGGCTGTGCAGTGCCACCAGCACCAGCAGCTCCAGTGGCCCCAGCAGCTCCAGCACCTCTAGCAGCTCCAGAACCCTCAGCGCCAGCTCCTCCAGGACCAGCTCCACCAGCAGCACCACCCCCAGAACCGGCACCTCCAGTCCCAGGGTCTCCAGCCTCAGTGTCTCCAACAGCAGCACCCCCAGACCCAGGGTCTCCGGCAGTAGCACCCTCAGGCTCAGCACCTCTAGCCCCAGCAGCTCCAGTACCTCCAGTACGAGCACCTCCGGGACCAGCACCACCCCCAGCTCCAGTGACGTCAGCAGAGGTTCCTCCAGCGGCAGAGCCTCGAGCTCCAGAAGTGCGACCCTGACGGCGACCGTACCAGTCATGCAGCTGCTGTGAGGTGAGAGGCACACGTGGACGAAGTCGGCTACTCCAAGGAGACCGCGCGCAATAGCAGACTCAGAACCCTCAGGTGTCGCACCTCCAACACCAGCACTCGCAGCAGCTCTCGAACCTCCAGCTCCAGCGCCACCAGCGCCAGCACCTCCAACAGCTCCAGAACCTCCAGCGCCAGCACCCGCAGCAGCTCCAAAACCTCTAGCTCCAGCGCCACCAGCGCCAACACCTCCAACAGCTCCATAACCTCCAGCGCCAGCACCCACAGCAGCTCCAGAACCTCCAGCTCCAGCGCCACCAGCAGTAGCACCCCCAGAGCCGGCACCTCCAACTCTAGGGCCTCCAACCTCATAGTCGACAGCAGCACCTCCAAGTCCAGCAGAGACTCCAGTCCCAGCAGCTCCAGTACCTCCAGTACGAGCACCTCCGGGACCAGCTACTCCAGGAACTCCGGTAGAAACAACTCCAGTAGCAGAGTCACCAGCTCCACCGCCTCCCGCAGCAGGGCCCCTAGCTCCAGCAGCGCGACCCTGACGGCTAACGTACCATTCACACAGCTGCTGTGGGGATAGAGGGAGACGACGACGAGAGTGCGGCGGCGAGGCACCAGGAGAGCGACTACGGAGATGGCCGCTCCAGGGAGACTGCTCACCAGACGCTGCAACGCCCCCAGGTGTCGTCGCCGCCCGTACTGGAGGTGTCTGGTCCACAGGAGTTGCGTGAGTGGTACGTTAGCCGTCAGGGTCGCGCTGCTCGCGCTAGGGGCCCTGCTGCGGGAGGCGCTGGAGCTGGTGACTCTGCTACTGGAGTTGTTTCTACCGGAGTTCCTGGAGCAGCTGGTCCCGGAGGTGCTTGTACTGGAGGTACTAGAGCTGCTGGGACTGGAGGCTCTGCTGGACTTGGAGGTGCTGCTGTCGACTCTGAGGTTGGAGGCCGTGGAGCTGAAGGTGCCGGTTCTGGGGGTGCTACTACTCATGGCGCTGGAGCTGGAGGTTCTGGAGCTGCTGCAGGTGCTGGCGCTGGAGGTTCTGGAGCTGTTGGAGGTGCTGGCGCTGGTGGCGCTGGAGCTGGAGGTTCTGGAGCTGCTGCGGGTGCTGGCGCTGGAGGTTATGGAGCTGTTAGAGGTGCTGGCGCTGGTGGCGCTGGAGCTGGAGGTTCTGGAGCTGCTGCGGGTGCTGTCGCTGAAGGTTCTGGAGCTGTTGGAGGTGCTGGCGCTGGTGGCGCTGGAGCTGGAGGTTCTAGAGCTGCTGCGGGTGCTGGTGCTGGAGGTGCAACACTTGAGGGTTCTTAGTCTGCTGTTGCGCGGTCTCCTTGGAGTAGCCGGCTTCGTCCGCGTGTGCCTCTCACCTCACAGCAGCTGCACGACTGGTACGGTCGACGTCAGGGTCGCGCTTCTGGAGTTCGGGGCTCTGCCACTGGAGGTACCTCTGCTGACGTCACTGGAGCTGGGGGTGGTGCTGGTCCCGGAGGTGCTCGTACTGGAGGTACTGGAGCTGCTAGGGCTGGAGGTGCTGAGCCTGAGGGTGCTACTGCTGGAGACCCTGGGTCTGGGGGTGCTGCTGCTGGAGACACTGAGGCTGGAGACCCTGGGACTGGAGGTGCCGGTTCTGGGGGTGGTGCTGCTGGTGGAGCTGGTCCTTGAGGAGCTGGCGCTGAGGGTTCTGGAGCTGCTAGAGGTGCTGGAGCTGCTGGGGGTACTGGAGCTGCTGGTGCTGGTGGCACTGCACAACCGCGCCTGTTCTTCGCTCCACCATCTCCGTCGTCTCAGCCACCGCCTGACTCTCTGCTTCGCCAGGTTCTTAGTCTCCCTTCGTCTACTGGTCTTCTATTACAGCCTGGCTCACCACTGCCTGCTCCTTCTCCTTACACTGAGTAGACAGGCAGTCTTACTGAGCGTCATGAGGCTGCGTCGCGTCCTGTCTTGCCTGTCCGTTCTGGTAGTTTCGTTCATCGTGTTCCTCGTCCGCGTCAGCCGGCTATCCCCGGCACCCACCTCATATTCTGTTGTCCTTCCTCTCCTCCGCAGCGTGTTCCTCTGCCGTCTCCTCCTGCGTCTTCTCTGCCTAACGTTCCAGAGCCTGAGTCTGACCGCGCTCGTGCTGCTCACCCTACTGTCACGCGTCTGCTAGCCACAGTTGTCACTGACCGGTCATTTGAGTCTGCTGCTGCATCTGCCTTAATCGCTGAGCTTGTTGACTTTGTTGCTGCCTGTCGTCTAGACTACGCCGCTAGTCTTGTTGCTGAGTCTGAGTCTATCTGTCCTCCGTCCATCGGGGGTGAGTGTGCTCTTGGCACGAACGTCCTTGAGGACAGGCACGAGGACCTTGAGTATCTTGCAGCCGCTGCACCTCATCTCGTGTCCATGCTGCTTGCCCCTGAGGGAGACCCGGATGCTCCAGACATCCCGACCCCGCGCTCTTACACAAAGGTGATCGCGGGTGAGTACTCCTCTCAATCACAGACAGCCATGGATGCAGAGATGGCATCCTAGAAGTCCACAGGCACTTACATTGACAAGGTTCCCCCTCTTGGGGCGAACATCGTCAATGGCATGTGGATTTTTAGGGTGAAGCGGCCGCCAGGTTCTCCGCTTGTCTTCAAGACTCGTTACGTTGCTCAAGGTTTCAGTCAGCGAGAGGGAGTAGACTTCTTCCAGACCTTCTCCCCCACCCCGAAGATGACCACTCTTCGGGTGCTGCTGCACGTTGCCGCTCAGCGTGACTACAAGCTTCACTCTCTTCACTTCAGCGCAGCCTTCTTACAGGGCAGCCTGCACGAGGAGATCTGGCTGCGCCTCCCACCTGGCTTCACTGGGTCGTTCCCTCCTGGTACACAGTGGAGCCTCCGGCGGCCAATCTACGGTCTCCGCCAGGCACCACGTGAGTGGCACGACACACTGAGGATGACACTTGCGGCTCTTGGGTTTGCTCCGTCGACTGCTGACCCGTCGCTGTCTCTGCGCACCAATACTTCGCTGCCGCCGTTCTACATCCTCGTGTATGTCGACGACTTGTTCTTTGCCAGTGCTGACACTGAGGCTCTCGCCCTGGTGAAGTCGGAGCTGTTAGAATTTATAAATAACTGCCTGTAGCTGTAGTTTAGTGTAGTTATTACAAAACTGTTGGTGGTGCACCTTCGTTGCATGCTCTGTTTACTATATGTACCCTAGTGCTTTTGTGAACACACACTTTTCCCATTCTCAACTCTCTCACCTTGGCACAACCTCCTCGACTTCCCTTAGGCCTAGGCTACTAAGCCTAGGCCCTACCTAAAATCTAAGCTCACTCTTACCTAGTATCTCAACATGGTATCAGAGCGAGTTACGTCCTGGCCTGTGGGCCCGCCTTATGCTTTCGCTGCTGTTTTTCCGGTCGCGCGCCTCGGGCGCGTGGCGATTTTCGTCCTGTCCCGCCCCCGGGTGGCGAGTGACATCTTCTCTGCCCGTCGCGCGCCCCGTGGCACGCGACGGTGCCCTGCCCGTCGTGTGCCCCGTGGCACGCGACGATGCCCTGCCCGTCGTGCGCCCCGTGGCACACGACGGTGCCCTAAACCTGCCCGTCTTGCGCCCCGTGGCACGCGACGGTGCCCTGCCCGTCATGAGCCCCGTGGCACGCGACGGTGCCCTGCTCGTCGTGCGCCCTGTGGCATGCGACGGTGCCCTAAACTGCCCGTCACGTGCCCCGCGGTGCGCGACGGTGCCCTGAGCCGCCACGAAACCGCCCCTGGCGCCTGCGACAGTGCCCTGAGCCGCCACGTACCCGCCCCTGGCGCACTCGGCGGTGCCCCTGCCTCACCCGCGCCTGCACTCGCTGCAACCGCCCCTGCACCACTAGGCGCCTACCCTTGGTGCAGCCGCCTCTGCCTCACCCCACGCCTGCACTCACTGCAGCCGCCCCTTACCTACCCGCGCCGACCCTCTATAGCCGCTCTGCGGCTTTCTCACCGCCCACCCCCTCCTCCTTCGTCTCCCTGCAGCCGTGGGGGGGAAGGTATGGGGGTGGCGGGTGTTGGGGTGATGGGTGGTGTGCTTCCCTTCCCCTTCTCCCTCTTTCTTTCCCACTGCTGCAGCTGCCGCTGGGGGGGAGGGTGTGAGGGTGTGGGGGAGCCGGGGGAGTGGCACTGGGGTGGCGGGTGTGAGACCAACCAGCAGCCGTCCCTCCACCTCTCCTCTCTTCCCCCCTCTGCTGCTCCTGCAGCAGTGTGGGGGGGAGGGGGAGGGGGAGGGTGAGGAGATGGAGGGGGTGACCAGCCAGAGCCAGCCCGCCTTCTCACTCTCCCTGCTGCCCCTCCTGTGGTTGGGGGGGGAAGAGAGTAAGGGGGTGGCAGGAATTTCTTGCTGTCACCTGTCTTTTTGCTGCTGTACCTGCTCTGTTACTGTACCTGCTGTTGCTGTTGCTGGTGTACCCCTGCAGGTTGTGTTCTGCACGAACTCCTGCTGCAGGCAGTTATGGGGGAGTGTTAGAATTTATATGTAACTGCCTGTAGCTGTAGTTTAGTGTAGTTGTTATAAACTGTTGGTGGTGCACCTTCTTTGCATGCTCTGTTAACTATATGTTCCCTAGTGCTATAGTGAACACACACTTTTTCCCATTCTCGACTCTCTCACCTTGGCACAACCTCCTCGACTTCCCTTAGGCCTAGGCTACTAAGCCTAAGCCCTACCTAAAACCTAAGCTCACTCTTACCTAGTATCTCAACAGGAGCTGCAGATTAGACACATGTGCACAGACATGGGTGAGCTGCGCAGCTACCTTGGCTTGCAGATCACCCGGGACAGAGCATGCCGCACCATCACAAGGACTCAATCACACATGGTGTAGCAGGTCCTTCAGCGCTTCGGCTTCACCTGGTCCTTAGCACAGGCCACTCCTCTGGCTACAGGTCACTCGCTCTCAGCTCCACCTTCGGACGAGTCCGTAGAGCCGGGTGCTCCTTACCCAGAGCTAGTGGGCTGCCTCATGTACCTGTTGACCTGCACTCGTCCTGGCCTTGCGTATCCTCTTGGCCTTCTGGCTCGCTACGTGGCTCCTAGTCGGCACCGAAAGGTGGACATGGATGCTGCTAAGAGGGTACTACGCTACTTGTGCAGTACATCGGGCATGGGGCTCGTGCTTGGAGGACGGAGCGACGTTGTCCTCACTGGGCACTCAGACGCTTCTTGGGTTGACGACCGGGCTACGCATCGGTCGTCACAGGGCTACACCTTCAGCTTTGGCTCTGGTTCAATTTCTTGGCGTTCTACACGCTCGACTTCAGTTCTCAGCTCCAGTTGTGAGGCTGAGATCTACGCCACAGCCATGGCTGCACAGGAGTAGCGTGTGAAGATTAGAACGAGAATGAATGCATTGAGCAGAATGAGGAGTACAAGTAGCAAACCCTAAAGTGTTGTACCCCATATGAACTGCCCCACTGCAGCCTACATAGACTATAGAATATATGCCTGACACACCCCCATAGGCAAAGTGGGGGAGAACAAGGGGTCACAAGACCAGTCAAGCAAAGCAAAGCAAGCTCAGGGTGGATCACAACGTCACCACACAGTCCGAGCACAAGAGTAAGTCCACAAGGCCAGTTCACATGCAAGATCATATATATAAAGGTAAACAAGCAAGTGTAGGTATAGAAAAAGTACAGTACAAACAAGATCAAGAAGTGAGCAAGTGAGGCCAAGTAGGCACAAGACCTTGCGTCGTACAGAAGCGCTGATGATCACAAGGCAGAAGGGCCTTGGTGAAGATATCAGCAGTGTTGGCCTCAGAGGCCACGTACGCAAGACGCAGCTGACCACGCTGCTGCAGCTCACGATCCAGAAAGTAGCAGAGAGCAATGTGCTTCGTTCTGTGCTCCAGTTTGTGCTCCCGACACAAGGCCAGCATGGCCTTGTTGTCTACGTACAGAACTGGAGGAGAACGAGGCGGCTCTCCTAGGTCAGTCAGCAGGTAGGTGAGCCAGCGTAGCTCCTGTGCAGCCATGGCCCCAGCGTAGATCTCAACCTCACAGCTGGAGCTGAGAACAGAAGACGAGCGGGTAGACCGCCACGAAACAGAGCCGGAGCCAAGGCTGAAGGTGTAACCCTGTGACGACCGCTGCAGAGCCTGGTCGTCGGCCCAAGAAGCGTCTGCGTGACCTGTGAGGACCACTCGACGTCGCCCTCCAAGCACTAGCCCCATGCCCGACGTACTGCACACGTAGCGCAACACCCTCTTCGCTGCAGCCATGTGCTCTGGTCGGTGTCTCCCAGGAGCAACATAGCGTGCCAAGATGCTAAGAGGGTATGCAAGGTCAGGTCGTGTGCAGGTCATCACGTACATGAGGCAGCCAACAAGCTCTGGGTACGGGCCACTCGGCTCTACGGACTCATCCGAAGGCAGAGCTGAGAGCGAGTTGCGAGTAGACAGAGGAGTGGCCTGAGGCGAGGAGTGCGTAAAGCCGAAGCGCTGAAGGACCTGCTGCACCATGTGTGACTAAGTCAGGGTAATGGTGCGCTGTGCTCTGTCCCGGGTGATCTGCAAGTCGCCCCAGTAGCACCCCCAGTCGCAGCAGCACGTCTCCAGCGGCGGGCAAACCACTCGCGCAGCTCCTGTGGAGAGAGCGGCTCCCGCCTCAACGAAGCACCGCCGGTGGCCACACGAGCAGACCCAGCGCCCCCAGGCTCCGCACCCCCAGACCCAGCACCCCCAGGCTCAGCACCCCCAGACTCAGCACCCCCAGTCTCAGCACCCCCAGACTCAGTACCCCCAGTCTCAGCACCCCCAGTCTCAGCACCCCCAGAACCGGCACCCGCTGGCTCAGCACCTCTAACAGCACCAGAGTCAACAGCTACCTCGACAGGCTCGACTGCGTCTACCTGGGACACACCTGACGGGGCAGGACCCTGAGGGGGGAGGGGGTCTACCGGAGGAAGACCTGGTACAAGGAAGAGCGGCGGTGGGGGGAGGGGCGCAGTGCGGTAGGGGAAGAGACAGTAGTAAGGCACCGACTCATCAAAGGTGACGTCCTGGGAGGAAAGAACATGGCGCGAGGTGGGGTGGTAAAACTGCCACCCAGGCGCGTCAGGGGGGAAGCCAAGGAAGACGCAGGGAACAGCACGGGCGACAGCTTGTCCGCAGACAAGTCGCGGACAAACGCCCGAGATCCCCAGACACGAAACGCAGACGCATCGCCAACCTTCTCGGTCCACCGCAAGGCGGGGGAGGTCTCTGGCAAGGAGACCCGGGGCTGAAGGTTGGGCTGATGCGCGGCGTACTGAACCGCAAACGGCCACAGAAAATGGGGGGCAGCCGCATGCATCATGGACGTACGAGCGTTGTCCATGACCATGCCAATGCGGCGCTCAGCAATCCCATTTTGCTGTGGAGAGGCCGGAAGCGTGAAGGTCTGGCGGATGCCCTGTGCACGACAGAAGGCTCCCAGACGGGCAGAGGGAAACTCCCCGCCTCTGTCCGAGTGCAGACGCAGAACAGGAAAGTGCGAACCGAAACTCTCCATGAGCTGGAGACGAGCTGCACGGATCCAGTCCATCAACACCTCAGTGACGTCACCCTTGCTGCGCAAGGGGAAGACTGTGGTGTAACGCGAGTAGTCGTCAACCACCACTAGGATGTACCGCTCGCGCCCCTGCCCACTGACACGGGCGGGGCCCCACACGTTCTTGTGGAGAGTCTGCACCGGAGCCTCTGTCGGAGGAAACTCGGAGGAGTGAGGGGCGGCGCGCTGTCGCCCCTCGACGCAGGGGACGCAGGTAGGGCCAGGCCCCGGAGGTAGAGGAGGGAGAGACCGAGGGAGACCAGAGACAAGGACACGGGAGGCCATGCCTCGGAGACGAGGCAGGGAGGGGTGACCAAGGCGGTGGTGCCAAAGGAGAGTCTGGTGGGACAGTAGACGACACGAGCAGGGAGCAGACTCAAGGCCCAGACCTGGACGCAGCACCAAACACCTGACTCGACGCAGCTACCTGGCCAGACTCAGCAGCCGGAGGAGACTCAGTAGTAAGGGTGTATAGGCTCGACCCTCGCCGACGGGTGAACGTGGCCAAGTGTCGGCCTGTCCGAGCACATGTGCAGTGGGTCACTCGCTGACTCGCAGGAGTGAACTGGTCAACCCCCCTATCCTGTAGGTCCGCTCCATTCACCAAGTTCGTAGAGAACGAGGGGAGGTAAAGACCTGACAGGGTGCGAGAGGGGGCTGCCGGGCATGGTAAGACAGTGGAGAAGCTAGCAAGGACAGGACCCCCAGAGGGGTCCGCCAGGGAGACTGCAACCGGCCGACTGAGCGGCGTAAGAGTGGTGCGGTCTCGAAAGAAGGAGCGGGACGCACCCGAGTCAAGGGCGAAGGTGTGGAAGGCCTGAGCCGACGTAGTACCTGAGAGAGCAGACTCACCAGCACCTGGGGCAGCAGACGCACTAGCACCTGGGGCAGCAGACGCACTGGCACCTAGGGCAGCAGACGCACTAGCACCTAGAGCAGCAGCCTCACCAGCAGCTAGAGCAGTGACCTCAATGCCAGGGTCAGGTGGTACACACAGGTAACAGTCACCCTCAACACTAGTAGTCACAGAATACATGGCAGCAAGGATAACATCATAGTCAAGTTTAAAGATGGCAACCCTTGCCCTAGACAGATCTCCCCAGCGACGGATCTGTGACGCCTCAGGGAACTGGCGATGCCACGCGTCCGTCAGGCGACCGAAGCAGCGCTGGTACGGAGGACGTAAGTGCAGGGACCAAAACCCCCACCACGCTGACGCGCAGTGTACCACTCATGAAGCTGCTAAGGGGACAGGGTCACACCACTCCGCTGCTGCTGGCGCAGACCACCACCTGAGCCACTCCTCTGCGCAGAGTCGCGACCCGCTCCACCACCACCGCCGCCGCCTCCGCCTCCGCCACCTCCTCCACCTGCGCCTCCTCCGCCACCTCCGCCGCCTCCGCTCCCTCCGCAACCACCGCCGCCTCCTCCGCCTCCACTGCTGCCGCCGCCGCCGCCACCCCCGGCACCACTCCCACCACCACCCCCACTCCCTCCACTGCCTCCACCACCACCTCCACCGCCCCCGCCAGCCCCTCCAGCGCCCTTGCCCCCCTTGCCCTTGCTGGTGCGGCATCTCCCGCTCGGGGCAGACGCAGCGCCGACCGACTCGAAACCAACTAGGTCGGCCGCAGCAGCAGAGGCAACAGAGGGCAGAAGGGGGGAGGGAGAAAACCTCTCAAAGACGGGGGTGCGAGGGTCACCACGAGAGGCTCCTACAGCGACTATGCTCTTCTCTGCTGCTAGGAGGGCTTTCTCGAGGAGGTCAACGGTGAGAGTGGTGGGGCAAACTAAGAGGAAGTGGTCCGTGACTACGCGGAGAGAGTCAGGGAGCCGGGTGACTATGTAGTAGAGGGTGATGTACATGGGGGGGGGTTTTCTTGGCGCAGAACTCAGCAAGAAGCGCAGCGCGGTAGCGAGTGTCACTAGTGCGGAGGTGCGTTATGAGGTCAGCGACTGTGGGAAAGCCAGCAAGGTCAGGGAAGAGGTACGGTAGCATGAGGCGGCTCAGTGCAGCAGTGGCAGGGGAAGAGTAGCGTGCAACTACAGCGTCGTACAAGGTCTGAGCACTCTTGTACTGGCTAAACTGTGCATGCTCAGTGGTCGGTAAGTGGCGGGGCACAGCAAGGCGAGCAGCAGCATCGCACGTGGCCCATTGTGAGCAAACAGTGGCGTCAGCATGAGCAGCAGGGGCAGGGGAGGCACCAGAAGAGAGGTCAAACAGGGAGAGACCGTCTGCCCTGTCGCACTGTAGGAAAAGCTGCAGATCATCTACCCAGACCTCAAAGTCAACTGCCCGACCCTCAGCGTCAAAGGTGAGACACTTGGGGAGGCCATGACAGCAGTAGACAGGCAGTGAGTACAGTGGGGCAGGGCAGTGCAGTGGCAGAGGCGCTGCTCTTACCAAGCAAGTGAGGCGGTCCCGGGCAGGCCGACAGGCGGCAGCGCCTCAGCTGTGGTGCGGCTCGGCGGCAGGGCGGCTCGGCTGCTGGGCGGCTTGGCGGCAGGGCGGCTCGGCTGCTCGGCGGCTCGGCTGCTCGGCGGCTCGGCTTCTCGGCAGCTTGGCGGCTCGGTCGCTGGGCGGCTGAGCGGCGACGGGGCCGCGGAAGGGTGGCGACGGGGCCGCTGAAAGGGCGGCGACGGGCCGCTGAAAGGGCGGCGACGGGGCCGCGGAAGGGCGGCGACGGGGCCGCTGAAAGGCGGCGACGGGGCCGCTTAAAAGGGGGGGGCGATGGGGCCGCGGAAGGGCGGCGACGGGGTCGCTGAAAGGGCGGGCGGCGACGGGCACGCTGAAAGGGCTGCGTCGGGGCCGCTGAAAGGGCGGCGATGGGGCCGCGGAAGGGCGGCGACGGGGCCGCGGAAGGGCGGCGACGGGGCCGCTGAAAGGGCGGGCGCCGACGGGGCCGTGGAAGGGCGGCGACGGGGCCGTGGAAGGGCGGTGACGGGGCCGCGGAAGGGCGGCGACGGGGCCGCTAAAAGGGTGGCGACGGGGCCGCGGAAAGGGGGGGCCGCGAGGGCGGTGCGAAGGGGGTCGCGAGGGCGGCGCGACGGGGCCGTGAGGACGGCGCGACGGGGCCACTAGGGGCCGTGAGGGAGGCCGCTAGAGGCCACTAAGGGGAGTCACACGGGGCGCGACTCGGGGAGGGGCCAAGCGCGCTCCGGGCAGGAAAAAAAAAGGTGGATAGTCAGTGGGCCCTAGGAACAGTTCCCACGGGGGAACCTGCTCTATACCATGTGAAGATTAGAACGAGAATGAATGCATTGAGCAGAATGAGGATTACAAGTAGCAAACCCTAAAGTGTTGTACCCCATATGAACTCCCCCACTACAGCCTACATAGACTAAAGCATATATGCCTGACATTGCGTTGGCTTACCTACCTAATGACCGACTTGGAAGAGCGGCCTTTTTCTCCTCCAGTGCTGTACGTAGACAATAAGGCCGCCATTGCCTTGTGACAGGAGCACAGACTGGAGCACAGAACGAAGCACATCGCTCTGCGTTACTTCCTTGCTCGAGATTTGCAGCAGCGTGGTCAGCTTCGTCTTGCTCACGTGGCCACTCAGGCCAACACTGCTGATATATTCACTAAGGCACTTCCGCATGGTGATCATCTGCGCTTTTGTACTTTGTTGGGCCTTGTGCCTACGTTTCCTCACTTGTTATAGGCTCTGCGTGTACTATGATATATATATATATATACCTGCATACTTGCTCCTGGTAGGTAGAGATCACTGTGCTGTTGTTGTTGCATATATACCTTTGCATGTGAACTGGTCTTGTGGCCCTTTGGTTGTGCTCAGTGTGTGTGGTGATGTTGTGATCCACCCTGAGCTTGCTTTGCTTCTCTTGACTGGTCTTGTGATCCCTTGCTCTCCCCCACTTTGTCTATGGGGGTGTGTCAAATTATATGCATGTCATGTATGTGTAGGCTGTAGTGGGGTAGCCAATATGGGGTACAACCCCATTCGGGTTTCATATTTGTACCAAACCCTGATCTAGTCAATTCATCCCTACTACTAGATTCTAAGACGATCTGCTGGCCCTGGATACGGCGCTCAGCGACCGCATTTCAAGCATCTCCGATTCTAAGTCTCTCCAATACATAGAACGACCTTAATATAGTGAACAAGGTCCTCGCTCAACTAGTGGCGGATCTCATGGCGTATAATGACGATCCGTCTAATTTCCCGCAGATTCCTGCGGCCGAGAAGGCGGTGGACGAAGCGACTCGGCGCGCGAACACAACTTCTATGCTGATACAGAAATGGCAGAGCGTCGTGTAGGATGCTGTGTAGGCGGAGGCCGAGGCGGAAAAAGCGGTCGCGAATAACCCGTCTTCGACGGCGGCGCAGGTGGCGTTTGCGGAAGCGCAGGAGACGCGGAAATATGTGGTGGATGTGTATGCGGATATCGTGGCGCAAGATCAGCGCGGGCAAGCGCGCCTGGCGTGCGTGCAGCAGGATCTGAACGCTCTCCAGCAGAATCCGCCTCAATACGACGTGAACGTATTTCCGAAGGCCGTGGACGACGCACGCGCCGCGGTTTCCGTCGCCCGCAAGGTGTACGACAACATGGTTGCGGCTATCACTGATGCGCAGAATACGGTTACCCATTACAAGGCGGCGAAAGCGAAGGCGATCGCTGACGCGAATACGCGTTTGGCGAAGGCGAAGCAGAGCCCGGCTCTCGCAGACAAGATGGTGCTTCAGCTCACGGCTAAGCTCAACGCGGCGCTGGTGCGAGCTGACAATGCCGAAAAGGCTGCTGGGATCAGCAAGACTCCTGGGATGGCTAAGACTGCTGAAAAACGCAAGAAGAAGAAACACTAAATGGGCTTCGTAGAAGGCCTATGCGGTCTGACCCATTAGCGCGGGTGTCACATTCTACACTTATTGCAAAAGTTCCAATCTTGCATGCGGTAGCACTCTTGCACTCCTGAATTCTTATTGTGGGCAGCAGTAGCACTAGCACAGCGCTGCTTGAAGGCTGTCCCTGTACCTTCCAGAAATAAGTGCATGCAGGAAATGAGAATGCCCATGTTTGTTTACAAAGAGGGAATGGGGCATGAAGCTGTAAGTTTGTTTTTATTATTTTTGTTGCTTTTTTACGATTTGAAAGGTGATTTCGCATTGTACCGAAAGTTTTTGCGTTGGCTTCCGACATCTTTTTTCGGGTTTACGAGACCTGCAATTCAGAGACAAGGTCATCGACGGTTTTCATTCCAACTCAAAGAGCTGAGTTACTCAAATCGACGGCTCATTTTCCTTTTCGGGCAGGGAACCTTGCCTGTAATCTCAACCGTACAGATGCGGTTCGAGAGTGTTGGAAGTGTGGTAACGTGGAGTCAGTCAACGTATCCGGGCACAACTGTACGTCCTCTCGTGCAGCAACGCATGGAGGGGGAGGGGGGGAGGCGCCCGACGATGAGTCGCGAGCGGAATCGCAACGAAATTCTCGCGAGAGGACCTCCTTGATCACATGGCCTGTCCACCTGACTCCCTCCCTGCTACCACAGGGAAAAAGATTCGTCAACTTCTTGATTTGTGGTGTTTGCTCGCTACCTACCGTACCACGTTGAAGGAGCAGCTGTAACAAGCCTGTCTGTGTCCTGGCATACACCCCACTGCTGTCTTGCCTCAGTCCAAATTCCGGAATCGTTGGTCAAATCCAGTATTTGTCCCTAAAAAACATGATCGAAAGTCGTAAATGTCTGTTTTCTTGGTGGAAGACGCCCAGTGCTGATTTCAGTAGATTGTTGGTAAGCCAGTTACATTCGGAATCATCATGCCAGCCTGGATCCAGGCTCTCGAGAGCACAGCGCAGCATCAGGCGAACATGTCGACGAATCTTAGGCAGCGCTGAATGGGGTAGCACCGCGGAGTAGACTCCAAGGTTTTGCTGGTTTTGCTCATTCTCCACCGTACCTACCACCACTCCTCCCTGTCTTCGCATAGAATCGCACATCCCATGAACTTCCTTTTCAACACAGTCCCTGTCTACTAGTACTTATCATGTCACTCGTTCATTTGCCAGCCGAGCTCATCCACTGTCCATTCCCTATCAGAAGCTTAGAATTCCCCACTGGATTCATATTCGAGAGCCCCGTGCTTTCTTTGTCTTTCAGCTGCCAATGTAGTAGAGCGACATTGAAGTTCTGCGAACAAGCAAGCTGCTTCGATTCAGTATGACTAACGCCGGCGCGATGACGATTTCGCGTGCTTCTCTCGCCGCCGCTCTCCTGGCGTGCTTCGCCGTGCTTCTCGCCCCTCCCGGGGCGCTCGTCTCCGCGCAAAACGCTTTCCTCGTAGCGAAGGCCAAGACGCTTCGCGCCGCTGCAAATCAGACTGCGGCGGACCTTAATGCGGCCCAAGCGGACGCCGCCAAACAGGCGGCTGAAGTCGCCGCCGCCAACCGAACTCTGTCCGATCTGCAGGGCCCGGACCCCGCTCTCAACGACCGCATTGCAATGATCGCCGAAATGAATAACAGCGTCGCCGATGCGCAGTACGACCTTGAAATTGCAAACAAGATTCTCGTTCTCCGGATCGCGGATCTCGCGGCGTTTCAGGCCGATCCGTCGACGCACCCGCAAATCCCGGCGGCGCAGAAGGCGGTCAACGACGCGACGCGGCGCGCGCGCATGACGTCAATGCTGCTAGAGGAATGGCGGCTCGTCGTGCAAGAGGCCGCGGACGCGGAAAAAGACGCGGAGAGGGCGGTAAACAAAAATCCGACTTCGTTGGTGGCGCAGGCTACGCTCGTGGAAGCGCAATTTTACCGCCAATCTGTAAAGGATGTGCTCCCGGATATCGTGGCGCAAGACGCGCGCGCGCAGGCACGGATGGATCGCGTTCAGAAGGAATTGCTGACTCTGCTTTCGCAGGGTCCGCAGGAAGTGAGCATTTTCCAAATGGCAGTGGACGATGCGAGAGGCGCGGTCAGCGCCACGCGCTTGGTGTACGATAGCGCGGTTGCGGCAGTCGCTGACGCGCAGTTGGCGCTCACCGACTATCTCGCGGGCAAGGAAAAGGCGATTACTGACACGAAGGCGCGTTTGGCGAAGGCGAAGCAGAACCAGGCTGTCGCTGACAAGAAGGTGCTTCAGCTCACGGATAAGCTCAAGGCTGCGCTGGTGCAAGTTGACAATGCAGAAAAGGCTGCTGGAATCTACAAGCCTCCTGCAACCAGCAGCAAGACTACCTAAACTTAGCTTCATTTACACGCGGGTGTGTCACTCGGTCGCTCTTCGTTTACACGATCATACGTCACGTCACTCATTCGGGAATGTTTCGAGTGCACAGCAGTAGCACAAGCACTGCTTTGCTCGGCTCAAGAAATCGAAATCAGAGTTCCTTTGGCTTGTCTGGAATGTCGCATGTGTGTGCAGGTGTGCAGTGGGTTGGTTTTTGTTATTGATTGTGATATACGTAGTGCTATTCTTTTCATTCTTTGCATCACCTCATGGATAAGCTATCACATCACATCACCTGCACAGACATGAAACCCGTAAGACTGTTCCAAGGTCCGCAGTTGACAATTGGTGGACAGAAGAATGTGGGGTGATGAATTGGGAGGTTGTATGAAATGTCAACAGACGAGCCAACATGACAAGGTACAGAAAGCAAGGGTGCATAGCATAGCATACCTTCATGCTTTGAGAACAAGGCATAGGAACAAGGATGGTTAAACACGGGATCTCGGCTTGGAGAACAAACCATTGAGCCCTTCCTGTCAAGAACCTGAGCCCTTTCTGTCATGAACCCTCTCTGCAATCAAACCGCTGAGGATATAAAGGCTTGAGCAGTGCCGGTGGCGAGAATTGCGAGGCAAGAGGAACTTCTAAACCGTACACTGATGAAAAGGTAATCGTGAGATGATGTAACCTGTACACTGTACATCTGTTAAACAAGGACCCAGTACATGCTGCTCCATGCAATCTATCAATGCATAGTATTGCTGTAGGTCAGCCACCAGGAGTGCATAAGAATAGAACATGTACGACGGCCAGTTTTACCAGATTAGCGGAACGACAACCGGCCAGTAACGACAAGGAACGCCAATCGGAAGTCACTGTAGAACGACCAGAGCGGGTAGCGGAAAGTCGCCGGTCTGTTACGCTGGACGAAGAAATGCGAATACCACGCGCAGCCGTAACCGACGACAGGGGCCAGTAGGAGGAAACTAGGGTTCCGTGTGACTGCAGATGTTGTGAAGCAAGCGAGAGCGGCGACAGTTCCCGCGGTGTGCCACAAACGAGTGGCTGGCTTGCTGTGCTCTTTGAGGTAAAACGGCCAGAACTCGGTATAAGTCGCGATACGCGTGTGCGTGCGTACTGCTGGTTTCGACTCTAACGACCGTCCTGATGCGGATAGGTGATCCTCTGCAGCATCCCTGGCCATAATCGAGATTTCTTGGTCTAGGTTGTGGGGTATGAAAATAGATTGCCTAGACCACTGACTGGGGTTGGCCGCTAGGCTGGACTTACTACTACTACTAGGGTAGATTACAGCCGCATTGTCTACCTAATGTTTTGGAAGCAAGAAGACAGCTTGAGGAAGTGACCACTGGTTTGGTGATGGGTCGTCCAGTTGATCGCTCTGGCTTCTTGGCGAAATCGTCGTAGCCAGTGAGGCGATAGACGAACGTAACGTACCATGCGATTTCGCGTAAAGGCTCACGAAAAAAACTCCTTTGATCCACCCAAACGAACCCAAGCTCGTAAGGACGCGGCACCTCAAGCAATTTTGCACGATCGATCGCAGGATCGCTGATTCAACCGTACTGAAAATCTGCTGAAAGCATTCAAATCTTTTAAAACCATTTAAAACTCCTAAAACATTCGAACCTGCGCAGGGTCGATCGCAGGTTCGGTGCTAGAGGTGCCGCGTCCTAAACATCTGGGCTGGTTACCATTCCGAGATCGAAAGTGTCGCAAAACTCTGGAAGGGTTCTGCGAATTTAGATAAGGCATCACACTTCCCGGCGAAAACACGTGCGATGTGAGCGATTCTCCGCTGACTTGAATTTCTTCCATCTCGATGAATGTCTTGCCAACACCCGTCAGCCATGCAATGCAAAAATGGCGGTAATGCGGGAATTGCGGCGCATACGCAGCATGCAATGCAACTTATTCTTCGTTCTGCGCCGCTCAGGATGTTGAAGAAAATTGGCCATAGATGGCGCGATAATGGTTCGCGCAAGTAATGCGCACAAATGATGCACTGAAGGGATGCCCGCAAGTGATCCGCGCAAGTGATGCGCGCCAATGATGCGCGACAGGGCAGCTGACGCGCGCAATCGATGCCTTCCGAGTTCGCTTTTCGGTTTATTGGCGCAGAAATTCAATTTAAACGACTTAACTTGGAGCGAGTGTGAAGTTTAATCGCTCTGACGGAAAGTTGCCGTGGATTTCCTTCACTATCCTCCAGCTTTCTTGCCAAACATCATGGCGCAATTTCTAGTCGCGAAAGTGTTACCATCGCCACTCGCGTCGCGAACGTCGTTAGAATCTTTCTCTCAGCAGCACCACAGTGCACTTTGTAACAAACATGGCGGCATGGCGTTTCCACGTCAGGTCTACGTCAGATCGCGGATGACAGGTGGACGCTCGGTGGTAATGACCGCCACGGATCCGAGCCACGTGGCGCGCGGAGAGCGCACCACCAAGGACAATCCAGATCAGCCGTTCGCAGAGAAGGAGGGTTTGATTGAAGGGAAGGCCGTTTTAGCGAAGCCATCCCAGCTGCCACCAGAGCCTCCTAACAAGCTTACAGAGCTCTTTGATAAGGTAAGTTCTTGCTATGGTCTATAATATGCGAGTTTATCTAAAGCGCCTCACAGAATAATGTGGCCGCTGCCACCAGAACCGTCTAGTAAACTCGTGCGACTGGGTGGGTGGCATCGGGTCATCCCCGGGACCCTCTTGTTCTCAGGCCTCAGGCACACCTTATATCGAGTATGTTCCACTACATGCAGGAGGGGCAATCCCCGTGGATTGACAACCTGACGCGTGATTGGGTGGCATCGGGTCATCTCAAAGAGCTCGTCCGACGTGGCATCAGAGGCATCACCAGCAACCCTACTGTATGATTCATCTGCAGCTTAAAATCCCCTGAATGATCGTGGGTGTGACTAAATGAGTTCTTCTGTTTCATTTTCGTCTGTCCAGCTATTAGGTCTGAATTTGTGGTTTCAGGCCTTCATGCATGCTTGCAGTTTTCTTCTTAAACGTTTCTGTCACGAGATTGACATCCTTAATTTGCTATTCGGTGGCTTTTGCAGATTTTTGAGAAGGCAATCAGTGGGACAGACGTGTATGACCAGCAGCTCCGGTAAGCTTCACTACGTGGCTGATAGCTTACTTCTTTTACCGTCAGTGAGGTTTTTCTTGTATGTGTAAGCGAAAATAAAAGCTTTCCAGTCTCTTGTGCTGGGAGGAGGATAGGTGAATACGTTTTGGACTCATGGGGTTGATGTCATGAAACCTTTCTCAGCTGTTATCATATTTCTCAATATTATCCCATCTGCTATTGTCCCATCCGCTGTTGCTACACATTTCTTTTTTCAGGAACATTTTGTTCCGCGAGGGGGTGCTGCTGGGGGGAGGGATGTTGGAGAGCCATGGGGAGGTGGAGAGGGGGGTGGTGGAGGGCGCATATTGGGAGATGGTGAAGCAAGATATCGGTACTGCTGCTGCTTCGTTAGAAGAGCTGTTCCGTGAATCTAATGGTGAGTTTGAGAGTGCTTATAGCAAGTATAGTAAGGTGAAAAGCCATGGGGAGGTGGAGAGGGGGATGGTGGAGGCCGCGTATTGGGAGATGGTGAAACAAGATATCGGCACAGCTGCTGCTTCGTTAGAAGAGCTGTTTCGTCAATCTAATGGTGAGTTGGATGGGTGCTTATAGCAAGTATAGTAAGTTGGGAAGCTGTGGGGAGGTGGAGAGGGGGGTGGTGGAGGGCGCGTATTGGGGGATGGTGAAACAAGATATCGGCACAGCTGCTGCTTCGTTAAAAGAGCTCTTCCGTGCTTCTAATGGTGAGTTTGAGAGTGCTTGTAGCGAGTATATTGAGGTAAGGAGGCATGGGGAGGTTGAGAGCAGGGTTGGTGGAGTGTGCGAGTAGGGAGTCGGCAAGGCAAGCTATCACCATTGCTGCGCTTCGTTAGAAGAACTCTTCGAGTTGGGAGTGTTGGAGCTTGCTAGAACTACTTCAGTAGTTGTAAATTACATAATTCTAATTGTAATGCTCCCTTTTATCACGACATCAGAAGGTTTTTTATATGTTGACCATCTCTCATCCAATCAATGCTTGCCACGTCATCAGGTGGCGATGGGTTCGTCTCCCTTGAAGTCTCGCCGAAGCTAGCCTATGATACGGCAGGTTCGGTGTCGCTGGCTCAGGAGCTCCACGCCGACCTGGCTCGGCCGAACCTGATGGTCAAGATCCCTGCCACCGAGCCTGGCGTGGCTGCGATTCGAGAGATGATTTCTCGCATGAAGAATATCAATGCCACTGTGAGCACGCCTTCTGCTTTCCCCCTGCTTGTGTCCTGCTTCCCCCTGCTTGTGTCCTGCTTCCCCCTGCTTGTGTCCTGCTTCCCCCTGCTTGTGTCCTGCTTCCCCCTGCTTGTGTCCTGCTTCCCCCTGCTTGTGTCCTGCTTCCCCCTGCTTGTGTCCTGCTTCCCCCTGCTTGTGTCCTGCTTCCCCCTGCTTGTGTCCTGCTTCCCCCTGCTTGTGTCCTGCTTCCCCCTGCTTGTGTCCTGCTTCCCCCTGCTTGTGTCCTGCTTCCCCCTGCTTGTGTCCTGCTTCCCCCTGCTTGTGTCCTGCTTTCCCCTCCCTGCCACCGAGCCTGGCATGGCGGCAATTCGAGAGATGACCTCCCGCATGAAAAACATCAATGCCACTGTAAGCACCGTTGGGGCGTATTGAAAGGGTAAGCACCCCCTCTTCTTTGCTCTCTACCATGCAACTCCCTTGCTTCCGTCCGGTTCCCACATGCCAGTGAGCCTCGTGTGGCTGCCATATGAGAGATGACTTCCCGCATGAAGAACATCAATGCCACTGTAAGCACCTCCTAGGCTTTCTTTCCTGTGTGAGCCTGGTTCAACCCTGCTTCCTTCCTGCTACCGAGCCTGGTGCGGCTGCCATTCCTGAAATGTCTTCACACATGAAGAACATCGATGCCACTGTAAGCACCCGTACTCTCTCTGTGTGTCACTTACCCGTGTCGATGCTTGCTTTCCTTCCTGCCACCGAGCCTGGTGTGGCTGCCATTCGAGAGATGATTTCCCGCATTAAGAACATCAATGCCACTGTAAGCACCCGCTCTCTCTATGCGCGCCCCTCTGCTTTCTTGCCTGCTATAACCCTGCTTGCCCCGCTCCCCTTGCCACTGAGCCTGGTGTGGCTGCCATTCGAGAGATGATTTCCCGCATGAAGAACATCAATTCTCTGTGTGTCCTCTTGAATTTCCTTGCTGCTTTGATGATTGATCATGCTGCTTTGATGATTGATCATGCTGCTTTGATGATTGATCATGCTGCTTTGATGATTGATCATGCTGCTTTGATGATTGATCATGCTGCTTTGATGATTGATCATGCTGCTTTGATGATTGATCATGCTGCTTTGATGATTGATCATGCTTGTTCCCCCCAAGCACCTGTACTCTCTCTCTGCGCCGTCTCTGCTCTCCTGCCTGCTTTAACCCTGTTCCCCCCTATTATTCCCCCAACCCCTCCGCTCGTCTTCCCTCTAAAGTGCTACAGCGAGGTTATGGAGGCTTTCGTGGCAGACCTCTTTGTTTCCTCTTTGTTTCCTCTTTGTTTCCTCTTTGTTTCCTCTTTGTTTCCTCTTTGTTTCCTCTTTGTTTCCTCTTTGTTTCCTCTTTGTTTCCTCTTTGTATCCTCTTTGTTTCCTCTTTGTTTCCTCTTTGTTTCCTCTTTGTTTCCTCTTTGTTTCCTCTTTGTTTCCTCTTTGTATCCTCTTTGTTTCCTCTTTGTTTCCTCTTTGTTTCCTCTTTGTTTCCTCTTTGTTTCGTCTTTGTTTCGTCTTTGTTTCGTCTTTGTTTCGTCTTTGTTTCCTCTTTGTTTCCTTGCCCCCTGCATCGCATCTTCCCCACTCCCCCTCCTCTCCCCAAATCCCTGTTCCCTCCTTCTCCCCCTCCCCTCCCTCCCTCCCCACTCCTCCCCCAATCCCACCCCCAAACCCCCCCCCCCTACCCCCCCGCTCAGCTCATTTTCTCGCTGACGCGCTACAGTGAGGTCATGGAGGCTGACGTGGCAGACCTGGAAGGTCCTATTTCCCCACCTAACCCCTGTGTCACCCCCTCCTTTCCCCCTTCTTCCCCTTTTCCCCCCTGGGCGCCCCACTAACCGCTCAGCTCATCTTCTCCCTGACGCGCTACAGTGAGGTCATGGAGGCTTACGTGGCAGGCCTGGAGGACGCCGTGGCAGCTGCCAACGCGGCATCTGAGCTGTCAGCAGCCGCGTCTGACTCAGCAGCAGGTGCCCTGCCACGTGTCAACCTCTCCTCAGTCTCCTCCGTGGCTTCGTTCTTCGTGTCTCGGGTGGACAGCGCTGTTGACAAGCGTCTCAAGGTGTGTGTGGCTTATGTGACAGATCGAACGCGCTGAACTTGTCTCAAGGTGCGTGTGTGCTGCACGCCTCTCCTCAGTCTCCTCTGTGGCTTCGTTCTTCGTCTCTCGGGTGGACAGCGCTGTTGACAAGCGTCTCAAGGTGTGTGCGTGTGTCAGCGGAATTTAAAGTCACACAGGTGTTATTAAAGTCACACGCACACACCTCAAGGGCTGAAGTTGTGGCGAAGTTAGTTCAATTGGAGGCATGCGAACAACATAGAAACCTCTCCTTGGTTGCCTCTGTGGCTTCGTTCTTCGTCTCTCGGGTGGACCGTAGACAAACGTCTCAAGGTGTGCGTGTGGGTTACGAATGGAACAAACGACCACAGGGTTACGATTGTTGTGTGGACAAGGTATGTGTGCGGTAGGGTCCACACCTCTGCGGCCTCTCGAAGTGAGGGTGTTTTTGAGACGTCTCAAAAACACCCTCACTTGACGTGGCTATTCTCAAGGTGTGCATGTGGGTTACGAATGGAACCAACGGCCGAGATTGTTGTGTGGTCAAGGTATGTGTGTGGTGGGGTCCACACCTCTGCGGCCTCTCCTCACTCTCCTCCGTGGCTTCGTTCTTCGTTCCCCGTGTCGACAGCGCCGTTGACAAGCATCTCAAGGTGTGTGTGGGTGGGGAAACGAGCAATCTCCAGACGTGTGTGTCGCTTATGGGTACAACAAATGGGCTGAAATTGTTTGTGCTGTGGCTCAGGGAATGCGTGTGCTACACGCCTCTCCTCAGTCTCCTTCCGTGGCCTCGTTCGTTGTCTCTCGGGTTGACAGCGCTGTGCGTAAGCGTCTCAGAGTGTGCGTAAGCGTCTCAGAGTGTGCATTAGCGTCTCAGAGTGTGCATAAGCGTCTCAGAGTGTGCATAAGCGTCTCAAAGTGTGCTTGTCTAGGGAAAGAACGGCGTGCATGTGTGGTGCATGCCTTTCCTTTGTTGCCTCTTGGCTTCATTCGTTCTTCTTCTGAGGCTCCTCAAAACTCCTCCTCCGCTGTTGCCTCTGCGGCATGGTTTGTTCTTCCTCGTTTCTCGATTCGCTGCGTCTGCGTAAGGGACTCTGCAGGCCATCAGAACAGAGGAGGCTCGGGCTCTGCTGGGCAAGGCAACAGTGGCACAAGCGGCGGTGGCACATCTGAAGCGCCTCTAGAAGCTGATAGCTGTGCTGTGCCTTACAATGTGCAGGCCATCGGGGCGGAGGAAGCATTGGCTCTGCTGGGCAAGGCGGCAGTGGCACAGGCATTGGTGGCATGTGACATGTTTCATGTGCCTGAGTGATGTGTTGATTGCTGGGTGGTCTCGCATACCTGTTCCCTCTGCTCCGCAGGCCATCGGAACAGAGCAGCTGCTGGGCAAGGCAGCAGTGACACAGGCGGCAGTGGCATATCTGAGGCACTCTAAAAGCTGATTGCTGTGCCTTATCATGTGCAGGCAATCGGGACGGAGGAGGCTCGCACTCTTCTGGGCAAGGCAGCAGTTGCACAAGCCGTGGTGGCATATGACATGTTCAAGACCAAGTTCAGCGGTCCCAGGTGGGTGCAGCAGTCAAGTGTTGAGACGTCTCAAAACAAGCAGCAGTGGCACAGGCCGTGGTGGCATATGACATGTTCAAGACCAAGTTCAGCGGTCCCAGGTGGGTTCAGCAGTTTCAGGTATGTTTCAGGTGGGTTCAGCAGTTTCAGGTAAGTTTCAGGTGGGTTCAGCAGTCCTTAGTGCAGTGACCACGACGAGCATTGAAAGGAGTGTAAGATTCACGATGTTGGCAAAGAACATTGCTTTAATTTTTGCCTATCAATATTTATCAAAAGAGTGATGCCCTGCTCAGGTGGAAGGTGCTAGAGCAGTTCGGGGCGTGGGTATAGCGCCCATTGTGGGTGTCGATAGGAGGGACCAATCCATCGTATCTGGACACCAGAAAGAAAAGGAAGAAGCTTGAATTCCTGAATTTTATTGCTTATCTACTGATTGAACCCTCTTCAGATGGAAGGCTTTAGAGCAGCTGGGAGCGCGGGTGCAGCGACCATTGTGGGCGTCAACAGGAGTGAAAGATCCGTCGTATCCGGACACGAAGTACATCGACGCTCTGATTGGTCCACACTCGGCCAACACCATGCCTGACGCCACCCTGCTCGCCTTTGCGGACCATGGGGAGGTGAGAAGTTCTGTGACTTTATTGCAGTTTATCTATTCCCTCATTTTGTTGGTTACAATGATTTTGTTGGAAGAACTGATCTTTGTGCGCTTTTGTGCATACTGTTATCTGTTCTGTTTTCTGTCTCATAATTTCGACAGTGCTGCTTGCTAAGAAGCAGACACATAAGGTTTTTGAGGGACGTATGCTGCTCCACGAAGTACAAAACATTGATTACCACATGTTATCTCTGCCGGGTGTGTGCAGGTGAAGCGCACTGTAGATGCTGACGTGGATGCTGCCTATGGTGTGCTGGATCGTCTCAAGGCTGTTGGAGTGGACATGGAGGAAGTTGCCAAGGTGAGATGACCTTCTGCAGCTGCTAAACGCGCGTCCACATGCATGGCTACATGCATGGCACGCCTACGTGCATGGTGTGCTGGATCATCTCAAGGCTGTGGGAGTGAACATGGAGGAAGTTGCCCAGGTGAGATGAATTTGAAGGACTGCTAAACGCACCCTCACATGCATAGGTGTACGGCTTTTGAGTCGACTCGTAGGTCTTCTCAAGGCCGTAGGAGTGGACATGGAGGAAGTTGCCAAGGTGAGATGACCTTATGCAGCTGCTAATGCGTTCGCACGTGCCTTGATGATGCCTTGTCAATATGTGCGTGGGTACATAGGTGGCACATGCATGCATGGGTGCATGGGTATGCATGCATGGGTGCATGGGTATGCATGCATTGTGTGCATGGGTATGCATGCTTTTTGTGCATGGGTATGCATGCATTGTGTGCATGGCGAAGTTAGGAAGAAAGTAAGAAATGGCTGCTTGTTTTTTTTTTCTTTAGCCCAAGATGAGTCAAGTTTTTTGCGGAATTGTTCTCTTTTTCGCCCGATGGTCATGATTTTGGCAGGAGCTGGAGGCTGATGGCGTTGACAAGTTTGCAAAATCGTTTGATGACCTGCTTGCTGCGCTTCAGCGCAAGGCCACCATGATACGTGGTGCAAGTATCAACTAGGTGGAAGCACATGCTTGCATCCTGTTAGGTTTGCTTGCAGTTACAGGTACGGTATTTGCACTAGACCTCCGCGTTCTACATGTGCTTGCGCATATACTAAGGGATTTTTTTATCCCACGACGTTCATTTACATGCCAAGAATAGTATCAAATGGTAATGGATATATACCAATGTTAGCAGCACATGACAAGTTGCAACTGCATCAAATAATAATATTTTAGAAAGCTTGCTTTCTTGTTGTAGCAATGGCATCGTCTCATTTCAAATGGGTGTAAAGTGTGTAACACTTTCTAAAAAGCTGCTTGTAATGCAGCAATGGCAACGGCGAAGTGCTAGACGCTCTTCGCCAACTATATAGCAAGGGGTGGAGGCCATTTGGCCCCCACCCACGTCTTCGTTTGAAATTTCAAATGTCTTATTTCCCACCTACCCACCCTAGCAAAAATTGCATGTTGTCATGTGTAATGTAGGTACCATATATATCCTGGACGAGAATGATGTAATGCCCATTTGAAACGAAGCTCGTTGCCATTGCAAACACAAGAAAGCAAGCTTTCTAAATTCACCCATCTATGCATGCAGAAGGTGTGGCCGAATACTTGTTCATCCCAAAAACTAGACCCCTGAAGTATCAAAATGTGCGCGTCCTCGAGGTAAATAAATCGATATCCGCGGCGCGGCGCGAGGTGATAGGCAAGGCGCGTTGTCGTAGCAAATGAGAGCACGAATTCACTAAAGGGCGCAAAATTATCTCTTCCTGGGAGAATACTCGCCCCATGAAGCTGGTCAGGAAGGCGCACTCCGTAGCGAAGACACCCACGAAGCTGCGAGAAGCGAGTGAAGCTGGTATCGAAGGTCGCGAGAGGCTTTCGCAAGTTTTCGCCGAGGCGAAACTTGCGACCACCCTACTGGAACCTCTTGGTGGTCGCAAGTTTCGCAGGTCAGAAAATAGACTAGAGATACACTGCGGTAATGGCGGTAATGGCGGCACATGCTCCAGCAGCACGCGACGCAATGCGATGCATCTCACCGGTCGATTCGTGGCGTGCGAGAAATTTCGCGAAAATGGCGCGCGGAGCCAAACGTCAGAACGCGCGCGGAAGCGGAGCGGCCAGCCGAAGCGCGGAAACGGCGCGCGGAACTGACTCCTTCTGAGCAATTTTTATTGGCTCATACTACTACTTATATATTGACAGTCGCCCTCGTAGTCATAGCTCATCTAGACGTCATCGTAAAGCAATTCGTATCTCTTCAACAAGGGATTCCTGTGCTGATTTTCCAACAAATATTCCTATTCTCAAATCTCCGTGCCGCATCGAGCTTTCTTTCCACCATGGCGCAATCCCTTTTGGGGAAAGTGTTACCATCACCACTCCCGTCGCGAGCGTCGCTAAGATTCTCCACTCTGCACCAAAGCCGTGCCAAGCGTGGCGTCATGGCGTGTCCACCTCAGCTCCACGTCAGCAGGTGGATGACAGGTGGACGTTCGGTGGTGATGACTGCCACGGATCCGAGCCACGTGGCGCGCGGAGGGGAGGGTGTGATTGAAGGGAAGGCCGTTCTAGCGAAGCCATCGCTGCTGCCACCGGAGGCTCCTAACAAGCTTACAGAGCTCTATGATAAGGTATGAATTCATGTCTTATGAGTGATAAGAGCCTTTCTGTTCTGAGGTCACACAAATGTAATGGCATCGCTGCTGCCACTGGAGCCTCCTAACAAGCGTACGGATCTTTTTGGAAAGGTAAGAGCTTATTGTGGGTGATACTATAAGAGGATTTTATAGGCGCCTTGACTCGTAACCGTCAGTGCGAGCACCACACACATCTCCTAATCCACCCACAGATCTTTCTCCCGTCCTTTCTTGAAGTGGCCGAAACATGAGTCGTAAGGAATTTATGTATCCAAACATTAAGAAAGATTGCGTTCACGCTTCAACGCTAAGAACTTACGCTGGAGGAGCAGTCCTTGTGTATAGAAAATCTTAGCGGCCTCGTCTTGGTCACCCTCTTGTTCTCACGCACACCTTATATCGAGGATATTTCATCGCAAGCAGGAGGGGCAAATCCCCCTGAAAAGTCCCGTTTTAGCGACCCTCATGTTCACGCACACCTTGTATCGAGTATGTTTTTACTACATGCAGGAGGGGCAGTCCCCATGGATTGACAACCTGACGCGTGATTGGGTATCATCGGGTCATCTGAGGGTGGTCCTGGTCACCCTCCTGTTCTCACGTTCGCCTTATATCGAGTATACTTTTCCGACATGCAGGAGGGGCAATCCCCGTGGATTGACAACCTGACGCGCGATTGGGTGGCATCGGGTCATCTCAAAGAGCTGATTCGACGTGGCGTGAGAGGCATCACCAGCAACCCTACGGTAAGTGTTTTCTTCGTGTCACACCACGACTCAAGATGATGGCTCAAATGTTCATGGCACCGTTGGTGCTGTTCCCACCCACCAAGCATATGTATTGTCCTGCACCCCCCTAATTTCTGATGTCATTGTGAAATGATTCTTCATTCATTGTTTCACGCAAACTGGCCATCGTTCTCTCTCTCCTTTTGGGCGGCGTTGTGTGGTGTTGTTTTTTTTCTTTTCACATCAGATCTTTGAAAAGGCGATTAATGGGACGGACGTGTATGATCAGCAGCTTCGGTAAGCCACCATTAAATCATTGTTATTATTTTAATGAGATTTCCATGAACTTGCCATCAGCAGCTTTGGTAAGCCACCGTTAAAGATTGTTGTGCTTTTGATCCATTAACTTTTTATCCGCACCATGAAAAAACCTATACGGTTTTAATGAACTTTCCATTAAACTGGGGGGGGGGGGGGGGGGGGGTGGTAAGGAGGGATGGTGAGACCAATGCAGAGCTCTGGAAAATCCTGGGAGTGATGTTTCTCATTATTATCCCATCTGCTATTGTCTCACCCGCTATTACAACATTTATTTTCTTTTTCAGGGGCATTTTGATCCGTGAGGGCGTGCCACTGGGTTGAGGGATGGTGGAGAGCCATGGGGAATCCTGGGGGTGAAAATTCTTATTAAGATCCCACCCGCTACTGTCCCACCCGCTATTACCACGTCTATTATTTCAGGGACAAATTGATCCGTGAGGGCGTGCTACAGGAGGGAGGGATGGCGCAGAGCCATGGGGAGGTGGAGAGGGTGGTGGAGGGAGCGTATTGGGAGATGGTGAAGCAAGATATCGCCACTGCTGCTGCCTCGTTAGAAGAGCTGTTCCATGAATCTAACGGTGAGTCTGAGAGTGCTTATAGGGAGTATAGGGAGGCAGAGAGCCATGGGGAGGTGGAGAGGGGGGTGGTGGAGGAGAATGCTTATAGGGAGATGGCGAGGCAAGATAACACCACTGCTGCTGCTTCGTTAGGAGAGCTAGTCAGTTTGGGGGTGTTCGAAGCTTGCAAAATCATTAGTTGTAACCTTATTGGAATATTTTCTTGTTCTAAGTACCATCTCTCATCCAGCCAGTCAATGCCTGCCACGTCATCAGGTGGCGATGGGTTCGTCTCCCTTGAAGTCTCGCCGAAGCTAGCCTATGATGCGCCAGGTACGGTGTCGCTGGCTCGGGAGCTTCACGCCGACCTGGCTCGGCCGAACCTGATGGTCAAGATCCCTGCCACCGAGCCTGGCGTGGCTGCGATTCAAGAGATGATTTCCCGCATGAAGAACATCAATGCCACTGTAAGCAACTTTGGGGCGTATTGAAAGGTCCCAGTTCAGACACGGTTAGGCATAGTAAGGTCACTAATGTACAGGACAGATGGATAATTCTGTTGCAGATTACTGAGGATCAGCCACAGTTAGGCCACTTATGTACTGCTGAGGGGGCGCATGGATAATTCTGTTGCAGGTTGCTTAGAATCAGCGTTCTCCCCTTTTCGTTCTTCTTTCCCCCCTCCCGCTCGCCCCCCCTCACTTCCCCTCCCCCACGTGCCCCCTCTGGTGTCCCCTCCCCCCCCTATGTAGCTCATCTTCTCTCTGACGCCCTACGGCGAGGTGATGGAGGCTTACGTGGCAGGCCTGGAGGACGCTGTGGCAGCTGCCAACGTGGCAGCAGACGCCCTGCCACGTGTCAACCTCTCCTTTGTTGCGTCGGTGGCTTCGTTCTTCATCTCTCGTGTCGACAGCGCCGTTGACAAGCGTCTCAAGGTGTGTGTGGGTGAGGGGGTGCGTCTGTGGGTGAGGAGGTGCGTCTGTGGGTGAGGAGGCATGCGAGTGGGTGAGAGACAGAGTGCGCTCAAGGTGTGTGTGGGTGAGAGGACGAGAGCAGGCTGTGGGGGCATCTGACGTGTTTTATGTTTCAGGTGTGTTGATTGGCGATTAATATCATGTGTGTGTGTGTGTGTGTGTGTGTGTGTGTGTGTGTGTGTGTGTGTGTGTGTGTGTGTGTTTGTGTGCGTGTGTGTGTGTGTGTGTGCGCGCGCGCGTGTGTGTGTGTGTGTGTGTGTGTGTGTGTTCTGCCCTGCAGGCCATCGGAACAGAGGAAGCATTGGCTCTGTTGGGAAAGGCAGCACTGGCACAGGCAGTGGTGGCATATGACATGTTCAAGACCAAGTTCAGCGGTCCCAGGTGGGCTCAGCAGCTTCCGTTGTGTAGTCCAAGGTGGTTTCAGGAGGAGTGACAGATTCATCGTTTTTAGACACAAAGCACCTGGTCCGTTCCTTGCCAATTAGTTTCATCGTTTCTCCCTCTCTTTCCTCTTTTTTTGTTTTGTTTTTTTTTAACCAATTGGACTGCTCACAGGTGGGAGGCTCTGGAGCAGCTGGGAGCACGGGTGCAGCGACCATTGTGGGTGTCAACAGGAGTGAAAGATCCGTCGTATCCGGACACAATTTACATCGATGCTCTGATTGGTCCACACTCGGTCAACACCATCCCTGACGCCACCCTTCTTGCCTTTGCCGACCATGGGGAGGTGGGAAGTCTGCGATTCTCTTTCTGTGTTTTTTTTTTTTTGTTTGTCTGACACGTTGTTTACAGTGAACCGCACATGTTTTCTGCATCCTGTTCCCTGTTCTGGTTTCACTCCCATCTTTTTTTAGGAGTCTGTTTGCTTAAGAAGCGGATACAGAAGAGCGAGGATATTTGATGCTGCACAGGGTATGATACATTGATTTATGTGTTAATCTTTACGCGATTTGTGCAGGTGAAACGCACTGTAGATGCTGACGTGGATGCTGCCTATGCTGTGCTGGATCGTCTCGAGGCTGTTGGAGTGGACATGGAGGAAGTTGCCCAGGTGAGATACATTCATACAATCGCTAAACGCACTGCTGAACACACCCTCACATGCATGGGTGCATGGGTGTACGGCTTTTGAGTCGACTTGAAAGTTGTGTCAAGGCTGTTGGGGTGGCATAGAAGGAAGTTGCCAACGCGTGACCACGTGCATAGGTGCATGGGTTTGTGAGAGAAGTTTGACAACAATTAAATGCTTTCCCTTGTGCAGTGTGAAGGAGCATGTGCATGGATGCTTCTTTGCATGGGGAGGGAGAGTGAAGAATGGGGGAGGAGTTTACTGCTTAGTGTTGAGTATTCTTCTTGCACAAGGAATCAGGTGTTGCTACCGGTGCAGTTTAATCAGGCATTTTGCTTGCAATCTCTCTCGACCTATCGTAATGGTTATGGCAGGAGGTGGAGGCTGATGGCGTTGGCAAGTTCGCAAAATCATTTGATGACCTGCTTGCTGCTCTTCAGTGCAAGGCCACCATGATAAGTGACAGAAGCATCAACTAGGTCTGCATGGTGTTACGTTTGCTTGCAGCTGCCGTTATTTGCTGTGGTCTGAACCTCCATGTTTGAGTTGTGCTTGTGTGCATTCCGTACAGGTACTTGTAGTGCATCACTTTCCTTTTTGTACATGTGTTGGTTTGTTTGTGGTAATATTTTGAACCCGATGTTAGAGGGAAATACCATACGGTAATGCCCAGTGTTGCTCGCTGTAGTAGTATCATGCACGACCAGTCCCTGCTAGCACTAAAGTCACACTACTGAGCTGCTTGCACACTTCTTGGCAGAGAGAATTCAGCATATAATGGGTAGTGACTTGATGGTAGCTTTCCCCCCCATGTGCTGATCACCACCTCGCAATAGCTAGGATTCAGTGCCCGGCCATAGCGGAACATCCAGTCAGTGTGAAGTGGATCCACGATGCCTGGATCACTCTCAGCTGTACATATTTCCATAGCACTTTTAACAATTTGCAAGCAAGACATGTCAGGACCTGAAAGAAGCACCACAATCAGTTGAAACGAGCAGGATGATATGTGAGAGAGATGGGCAGTGAAATTTGTTGGCAAGAACCTTGAAAGCGATGGTGGGAGTATATGTGCCCTGTGTTCATTTTCTTGCGAGCGATTGACAGCACGTCTTTGAAGTCTCCTTCAATGCCATTCAGCCTGCCACACACAACAATAGGGCATAAGCAAAGATAATGAGAAATTGAATTATCACACCTCAAGAAATTAGCACTTACTTCCAGCTTCCAAGAAAGAACCTTGCAGGAGCAGATCCCTTGTTCTTGTTGAAATTCGCACACATGAGCGCAGGAATAGACGGTGGCACAGAGCTAATGTGCTGCCACAGAAGCAACGCTCCTTTCGCTCTTGCTGAAGAACTTCCTGTTTTCACCCTAACATTGTAAGCTTGAAACGCATACCCTGGTGGCTGTAGCCCTTTCACTCGGAATTTAACCCAAGTGGCAACTGCCGGAGTGGATGCACCCCAGGATGTGCTCCCACGCACTTCAGGCGTCTCTGAAAGCCAGAAGTTCCCGCTCTCCATCACCTCAACCTGAAACAGCAGCATGCGTTTTATGGCTTCCATACATAAATAAATAGGTAAAACGGGTTCTGACATCAGCAGTGCGCTCATGTTAGACGTGGGCTGCTTGTGATAGCTTTGCTGACATGGGTACCTGGTCTCGGTTATATAAGATGGCAGAATATTCTTCGCCAGGAGCGTCTTGGCTCTTGGATCCAAACCACTCATATGCTGCTGGTCGTAAGACATGTTTTGACCTTTCCATAATCATTACGACAGCCAAAGACCGACAATGCCATACCTTTCAGCTCATTCTGAAGATACTCGAGCTGCTCCTTGGATCCTGAACTCAATCCATTGTTAGAAAAGAGGCTCTGTAACGCGGATTCGAAGCTGCAATTTTGGATCGCTACCTTCTTGAGTGAAAATTAGGGTGGGATGAAACTTGCGCAACATCTCAAGGCATGCGAACTTGCGTATTTCCCAGGAATTCGGACTGCTTTCTGGTTCTGTGGAGTCTAAGTTCAACATGAGGGCAGAAATTGCCCCAAGGAATGCCATAACGCGCTTTGCAGTCACGTCTGCCCCTTGGATTTCCTAAAACTAAACTCAGTATTCTCCAATAAAACGTCTAACGCACGGATCCCCAATAATAACTTGTGTTAGCAGCACCCAGTGCTGTGAATACACACGCAATTCGCTAGCTTAGCTGGAAGCACGTGCTCAGGTGAGTAGACTGAGCCTGTGCTGACCATAGACGGATACACATCCTGGTACTATCTGTTCACTATCAGCGAGTTTATCAAGAAGCTCCGCTGACAAGTGAGCTTGCGGTAGGTACCCGTTCGGCCGCACACGCAGACCAGAGAGTGAGGAGGTTCACCAGAGAGGCAGCAACTGAAAGCTGGACAAACAGAGAAGCGAAGCAAAGGCAGGGAGTCTGCGCGCAAAAATAGTGAAACATTTTCGGGTGAAAGTACACTCTGGTACACGATTCAATGCAAATTATGCACTGATGATGTTTGTATTGACCACAACCATGAACAATAAAATGTACCAGACATGAAATTAAATCTTATACGATTGAATTGCATTAGATAAAACTAATAGTCCAAATAGATGCGCACGACCAGAATGTCTGAGAATGGAACAGTAATCCTCCGCTCCCGATTCTTCCGGCTCAACGGCCGTCCCTTTCCTCCATACAGCTCCCTGTTTAACCTCACATCAGCAACCCTCCATATTGTCACACGCTCCTCCTCGTCCACCTCCACTAACGAAAGAATCTCCTCAGACATTTTCCCTCCACTAGCAGTAGTGCTCTTGTCCCCTGTATTGTCTGCTTCGCTAGGCAGCCGGTAGTGTACATACATTGGAAGCTCCTTGAACCGGATTAAATCGTCTGGAACCTTGACCACACGCTCGGCACCAGGAGAAGAGACCTGACAGGGGTGAGAGGGGTTGGGGGAAAGAGGGGGAGAGATTACGGCAAGAAGAAGGGTAACACAGGGGAGAATGAAGGGGAATTAAGAACACGAGCAAGCTTCGAATGGTCTCACAATCGTCTGGGACCTTGACGACACGTTTGACCCGAAGGAACGTGAGAGAGATGCTACTGGGAGAGGAGCAAGCAAAGCAAGAAAGGGGTTAGGCTGGAAAAAACAATCGAAGGAAATTCTGAGGGGAAAAAAAAAAGGTGAATTCAATCATCATTCCACAACAGTACCCTGTCTGATTACAACAGGATTCATTCCCGTAAAAGAGATTGCATCCAAATGAGAATTTCGCAGAGGAAGCAGTGTGACAAAAAAAAAAACAAAAAACAAAAACAAACAAACAAACAAATCGAACCCGCAGAAATGAGCAACGAAACTAGTTGTGTTGAGGCCCTTTGAACCATCCGATCAGGGCCCCCAACCACGCTGAACCTACTGTCTGGTCTGGTGGATCAGCCAGCTGACAGCTGCAGACTCACCTACCTACCCACACAGCCCCCCACCCCCCTTTCCTACACAAAATCCTCACCTCCATCTGAACGACCTGAGGCAGCTCGCCCCTCTCCAAAGCGTCAAGAGCAACCCTCCCCCCTCCCTCCTCCCCCCTCCCCCCTCCTCACCCCACCTTCCGCCTCACCTCGATCTGAATATCCTCAGCCAGCTCGCCCCTCTCCCCAGTAGCAACGACCAGAGCGCTGAATCTGTACAATCAGCGCCCTGTAACTGTTTACAAACTATAAGCAATCCCACCCCACTCCGCTCCACTCCCCCTCACCCCACCTTCCGCCTCATCTCGATCTGAATGTCCTGAGGCAGCTCGGCCCGCTCCCCTACTGCGACCAGAACGTCAAGAGCAAAACCCCCTCCCTCCCCCATCACCCCCACCTTCCGCCTCACCTCGATCTGAATGTTCTCAGGCAATTCGCCCCTCTCCCCCGCAGCAATGACCAGTGCGTTTGAAGTTGTACAATCAGGCCCCTGTACTTGGTGCCTAGCTATAAGCTATCCCACTCCACCCCACTCCACCACAATCCACCCCCACCCTCTTACTTTCCGCCTCACCTCAATCTGAATGTCCTGAGGCAGCTCGCCCCTCTCCCCTGCAGCAATGACCAGCGCGTTACAGCGCAGGGCCCTATACTCGTTCTCTAGCAATAAGCTATCACATCCCACCCCACCCCATCCCACCCCACTCCACTCCCCCCGTTTCCTCTCCTCCTCACCTCAATCTGAATGTCCTGGGGCAGCTCGCCCCTCTCCCCTGCAGCAATGACCAGAGCGTTGAAGTCAAGGAGGAACGAGTCTATGTCCTCCACCATTGGGGAGCCGTAGCTGCGTTGAGAGGGGAGGGGGGATGGGGGAGGGGGGAGGGGGGGAGGGGGGATGGGTAATTGGTGAGTGTGGAGCAGCAATGATCAGCGCGTTGAAATCGAGGAGGAACGAGTCTATATCCTCCACCATGGGGGAGACGTAGCTGCGTTGAGGGGGGAGGGGAGAATGGGGGATGGGTACATGCAGTGTGCAATAAAGATTGGGGGAGACGGGGAATAACACGGACAACAGGGCAGCTCGCCCCTCTCCCCAGCTGTGATGACCAGAGCGTTGAAATCAAGGAGGAACGAGTCTATGTCCTCCACCCTGGGGGATCCGTAGCTGCATGCATAAGGGACGGGGTATGGGGGATGGGGAATGGGGTATGGGGGATGGGGAATGCGGTATGGGGTATGGGAAATGGGGTATGGGGTATGGGGGGATGGCGGATGGGTGTGTGTGGCGCAGCAATAGAGAGGAGGTGGTTGAAGTCGAGGAGGAACGAGTTTATATCCTCCACCCTGGGGGAGCCGTAGCTGCACAAGCGGGAGCGACAGGACCTCCTTCTTTCCACCTGCAGCAATGAACACCGTTGAATCAAGGAGGAACGAGTCTATGTCCTCCACCATGGGGGAGCCGTAGCTGCACAAGAGGGAGGCAGGGGAAAAGCACATGCGACGAGCATTCGAGATGGTTGAAGCTGGCGTACACTTGGGCAGCTCCCCTCTCTCCCCCGCAGCAATGACCAGAGCGTTGAAGTCAAGGAGGAACGAGTCTATGTCCTCCACCCTGGGGGAGCCGTAGCTGCATGCATAAGGGGTGGGGGGTGGGGAATGGGGTATGGGGGGATGGGGGATGGGCGTGTGTGGCGCAGCAATAGAGAGGACCTCGTTGAAATCAAGGAGGAACGAGTCTATGTCCTCCACCCTGGGGGAGCCGAAGCTGCAATAGAGATGGGGACAAGGAGGAAGGGGGGGGGAGCGGGGGGATATATGATGGAGGTAGAGGTAAGGACAAGGGCTTAGGGATAACTGTTGGGGCTTATGGACGTCTCACAAGGACAAGGGCTTCGGGATAAGTCGACTGAAAAATCGCCCCAAAGCAGGATAATGGCTTAAGGGTACAATCTTCCTTTCCCCCTCCTCCTCCCCCTCTCTCACCCCCCCCCCCCCATTCCCCTCCTCCCTATTCCCCTCCACGCCATTCCACTCCCCCCAATCCCCCTACTTTTATTCCCCCCCCTTCAATTCAACTACTTTCAGTTTCCCCCCCCCAACTCCCTGTCACTCACACGTCACTGAGTTTGTCCAGTCGCATGCGAATACAGTTCTTCTCCGGGCACACCTTGAATCTGTACAGCTCAAACTCCCCCAAACACTCACCTCCCCTGTTTTCACCATCTAGCCCCTCCCCCGAAAGAGCCCGCCCACTCACACATCTGTCAGCTTGTCCAGTCGCACGCGGATCCAGTTCCTCTCAGGGTAAACCTTGAAGCCATACAGCTCAAACTCCCCGCCGTACTTGCTCCTCCCTAGCAACTCCTACCCCCAGCCCACAGGCTTCCTTTCCCTTCGCTTTCTTTCAACCAACCCCATATGTCCCCATCCGGGCATCCCTGTCATGTCACTGAGTTTGTCCAGTCGCACGCGGTGACTTTTGAGTCGACTCAAAAGTCCCCCTCCACTCCCGTTGCTTGGTCCCCATCCCTGTCACTCACACGTCACTGGGTTTGTCCAGTCGCACGCGGATTCAGTTCCTCTCAGGGTACACCTTAAAGCCATACAGCTCAAACTCCCCCCCATGCTTGCTCCTCCCTAGCAACTCCTACCCCCAGCCCACAGGCTTCCCTTCCCTTCGCTTCACTTTCTTTCAACCACCCCCGTTTGTCCCCATCCCTGTCACTCACACGTCACTGAGTTTGTCAAGTCGCACGCGAATCCAGTTCCTCTCGGGGTAAACCTTGAATCCGTACAGCTCAAACTCCCCACCGTACTTGCTCCCTGCCAGCACCGCCTGTGCCAACTCCAGCGCTGTCTGCCCCCACGCTGCCCCGTTCAAGACAAACCCTCCGCCATCCAGCCCGTCTCCAGGCTGGAAGGGGAGGAAAGGGAACCAAGGGAGGGAGGGGAACGAGAAGAAGCAACGGGTTTAACGCTCAAACTCCCCTCCATATTTGCTCCCTGCTACCACCGCGTCTGCCAACTCCAGCGCTGTCTGCCCCCACGCTGCCCCGTTCAAGACGAACCCACCTCCATCCAACCCATCTCCAGGCTGGAAGGGAAAAAAACCACCAAAGTGAGGGAGGAGAACAGGCAGGAAAAAGAAACGGCTTTGTCTTGTTGAACAGCTCATAGCCGATATTTCCCATATGCAGCTCAAACCCCCCGCCGTACTTGCTCCCTGCTAGCACCTCCTGTGCCAACTCCAGAGCTGTCTGCCCTGCCCCCACGCTACCCCGTTCAGGACGAAGCCTCCGCCGTCCAACCTGTCTCAGGGCTGGGAAGTGAGGAAAGGGAACGACGGGAGGGAGGGGAACGAGAAGAAGCATTAGGTTAACCTCCCCTCCGTACTTGCTCCCCCCTAGAACCTCCTGTGCTAACTCCAAGGCGGTCTGTCCCCGCGCTGCCCCGTTCAGGACGAAGCCTCCACCGTCCAATCCGTCTCCATCTGGTTGAGGTGGAAAAGCAAGGGAGGGACGGAAAAATGGGAGTTTGTTTTGTTCCCTTACAGTGCTCCCTCCTTCCCACCACCTCCTGTGCATTTTGAAACCTTGAAACCTTAAACGTTGAACCTGAAACCCTGGATGAACCCTGCTGACGAGTGGGGCGGGGACCTTTTTTTGGACCTAACCCGCCAGCTTAGACAACCCTTCCCAGTGTCGCGTTATTAACACTTAGCTGGCAACTAAGTGTGAATTCCACAGCAGCCAAGGTGAGGTGTACTATAGTTTACTGCTTTTTGCATTTTACTTTGTTTGCTCTTTTTGGAATGTTACTGTACTATACAGAGTCGAGCTACTGAGGAGTTCGAGGGGGTTGGTGAGGAGGATGAGGGCGAATTCGATTCTAGCCAGCCTGGGAATTCAATTCGACATTCACAGGCTGGAAGGCGGTGCATGCCTAGTGGGCCCAGTGGGACCCAGCTAGCACCTTGAAGCCTACGCGATCAGCTCGGCTGACTCGCGCTTAGGAGTAGAGGTAGCTTGCGGGACAAGGCACCTAGGCAGGAGAGGATGTAGTCGGAAGTAGCGCTCGGACTCATTGCTTTTTGCTTGTATGTTTCTCATTTACTGCAATTGTGATTTCCTAATCCACGGGGAACTAGCAGTAGAGAGGAGCTGAAGCAAATCGGCGGAGCCCTTGCGAGGGAGTTAAGTCTTGTTTCTGGGAAGCCTGAGATACGAGGAGGGGATCAGAACAGAGTGATTACATACGTCAGGAGGAAGAAGGGATGAGCCGGTCACCTGGATGAGAGGCGGAGGGAGAGGGAGGAGGAAGTCAGGCAGGGATTCAAGGGAGAGTGAGAAGGAAGGGATAGCAGAGGGGGATTCACGACACCAGCCTAAACCCAACTTCTCAAAGTTTTTCCCAACTCACAACAACTCTTGTGCACCAACCACCACAGTTCTGCAACGCTCAGCAGCACTCTGCACTGCTTACCACCACGTCGGCCGCATCTTCCTCCTCAAACTCCCACTCGTCCTCCTCGTCCTCCCCCTCCTCCTCCCTCTCCCCAACCTCGTCACCCACGGCTTCCTCTGCTGCGTGTGAGGGAATGGAATGGAGAGCCGCCAGGTGGAATGGAAGGCGGCGTGGGGAGAGGAGAGCAAGTGTGTGGGAGACAGGCAGGCACGGGGAGGGATGGAGGAATTAAGGAAGGTGAGAAGGAACACAGAGAGGTGGGAGGGACATCAGCGTCGATGAGATGGCCTTATTTGTTCCATACAAAGGAAGACAAGTGGGGGACGGATGAAGAGAAAGAAACAGGCACGGGGAGGGATGGAGGAATTAAGGAAAGGAAGGTGAGAAGGAACACAGAGAGGTGCAAGGGAGGGAGGTCAGCTTTGATGGGATGGCCTTCTTTGTTCCATACAAGGGACGACAAGTGGGGGACGGATGAAGAGAAAGAAACAAGCACGGGGAGGGATGGAGGAATTAAGGAAGGTGAGAAGGAACACAGAGAGGTGGGAGGGACATCAGCGTCGATGGGATGGCCTTATTTGTTCCATACAAGGGACGGATGAAGAGAAACACAGAAGTCACCTTGATTCGACTCCACCTGCTGCAGCACCACCAAGGTGCCTTCGTCTCAACGCCTTCTGCCAGCCAAGAGAAAAGGCACTTCTGCCCCTGCCCTCCCAACATAGCGACCAGACCAGCCAAGACACCCCAAGACGAGTCGACTCATAACCCACCTTGACTCGATTCCACCTGCTGCAGCACCACCATCTCAACTCAACTCCCTCTGCCACCGGCCCGGCTGCCCCCGTTTCCCTTCCCCAACCTACTGACCAGCCACGATAGGCCAAGACGGCTGTCCGTCCTCCTCTCGTTATAAAAGAGATGTTTTGAGACGTCTCAAAACATCTCTTTTATCAGATATAAATCTATTGGATTCGAAACGCAGCAAGCCTGCTAAGAGTAACGATCTGAGTCTACTAATATGAAAATTGAGACGTCTCAAAACATCTCAAAACATCTCTTATATCACCTGACCAGCCAAGATAGGCCAAGACGGCTGTCCGTCCTCCTCTCTCAACATAACGACCGGCTAAGACAACCCAAGATACAGTCGACTCATAACTCACCTTGACTTGATTCCATCCACCCACTGCAGCACCACCGTCTCGGCGCCTTCTGCCATCGGCCCTTCTGCCCCTCCCCTCTCAACATACCGACCAGCCAACACACCCCAAGATGAGTCGCCTCATAACCCACCTTGATTCGACTCCACCCGCTGCAGCACAAGCGTCTCCACTCCCTCTGCCACCGAGCCCTCTGCCCCTTCCTCCCCTCCCAACGTACTCACCGTTTAAGATGCTCAAGATGAGTCGTGAGTCAGAACTCGACAAACGATCCTGATTCCTGACTCGTAACTCACCTTGATTCGACTCCACCACTCGCTGAAGCACGACCGTCTCAACGCCCTCTGCCACCGGCCCCTCTGCCTCCACCCACGTGCCGTCATCCCCCTTATAGAGAACCACCGTTTCGGCATAACCCGTTTCATCCCCCTTATGAAGCACCACCGTTTCGAGATCAGTTTCTCCTGAAGGCAATTCTTCCTCCTCGGTTTCCTTTCCTGGGGCAATCTCGATGGAACCACTTTGTTTCGTTTCAACAAACCCCTTTGCCGTCTCACTTCCCTCCTCGTTCTCCGCAGCATACCCTACCACCTCGCCTTTCTTCCCCTCCTCCTTCCTCTTATCCCGCTTCTCTTTTTTTCCCTTCTTCTCCTTCTTCTCTTTCTCTTTCTTCTCTTTCTTTTCCTTCTTCTCCTTTTTCTCCTTCTTCCCCTTGCTCCCTCCATCCAATTCGCCAGCTGTCAGATCCACTACATTCTCGTTATCGTCACTCTCGCTATTTTCACCGCCGTCTCCCGAAACTGCCAGCATTCGCAGAGTTTGCTGACGCGGCAGCGACGGTCCGAAACCCCTTGCGTGATAAAAACGAGCATATTTCCCAAGTGCGGAGCATTGGATGCCTGCTGGACGCGTGACTGTAACGGAAGGTGGCAGAGGAGTCACTCGGATAAATGCGACTGCCGAAGGTGACAATAGCAAATGCGCAGACGCCATTGTAGCAGCTCTTCGGCTTGCAGCAGCTGGAATACTCAGAGGACTGAATCTAAAAATGGCCGCGGTTTTCCTGAAACTACTAGCCTCGGGATTGCCTGTAACCGCGGGTTTGAGTGGAGCCGCGACAGCAAAGCAGGTCAGCGTCCGAGGCGCCTCGAAAGTGGCCGTGGCAGCAAAAGAGGTCAGGACCTTGGTTTGGATTCGTTTTGGGAGAGAGAAACAGCTGGGGATAGCAGAACGGTTCCAGAGACGGTCGAAAACGCGCGACGACGCAGCGGGAAACGCGGCGGATAACGCGGCTCTGGAAGTCATGCACTGCGAGTTGGCGCGTCGCCGTGTTACGCGACTGGGCTGACTGAAAACGGAAACGGGAGATTTGCTTGTAAGCTGGTCCAAGTGCGATTTGCTGGGTTGTAGGAGAAAGGTGTGGGAAAAAATCAGTGCCCCGCAGAGTCTTAGTAATGCGAAATTGATTTTGTATGTTCAGTAGTGTAGTTACGTGTAGTCTCCCTAAGAGAGTTTCTGAGTTGAGCTGTAACGCATAATATTTTGCGACATGATCTGTAGCGAAGTCCAGGTGCAATCGTCGCTCGAAAATAAATTTGGCGAGTGGCTTTTGGACTGGCTGCAGTACAAGCCGTGCGCCTAGGTAACAAAGTAACCCTGAGTCTGGCTGACTACTACGAGGACATGTTGGGTACGCATCGCAGACGAGACGAAGTACGTCGTACCACCCCGATGGTACTACATCGCGGATAAACCGCTGATCTTCGCAGAGCGTCCTCCGAGAATCACGCAACTCTCGAGCGGTTATTAGAGTAGCTTGAAAGTTCCTAGTAGAGGACACGGTAAGTTAGCTTCGTCCGATTCTTCCTGCGACTTTTTTACAAGACCAGGCATTGGCGATGACGTGTACAAACCGTCGCGGAATCTGCCTTTGTTCATTGCCGAGATTAGCTTGACGCTTGTACGCGTGAACCGTGCATGAGTAGCTAAGTTCCGTCCAATGCTACATTCGTTAACGCGTAAGCTGCTATAACGCGTACGACAACCGGCGTCAATAGCGAATGGCTAATTCCCTCCTACCGCTTGCCGTAGCGGCGACAGGCGCGCTGCTAGTCTCCGCTTCCACCGTCACCGTAATGCTTCCGCTGCTCCCTGCCACGTGGACCAATCGCCTGCTTCCAAGTGTCTCTCTTGAAGACTTGTGAGTTGCGAGCTCAGCTTACCATGCCTTGCTGCTTCCCCCCGCATGTCTCTCCCCTATTTTCCCTCTCCGCTTTCCTGCCGCGCTCGCTGCAGCCTGGTGCGCATGACAACTTGCCTCTCCCATCCCGCATCCCCCATTCCCCCATCTCTCCGCCTTGCCCGCTTCCTCCTCTCCTCGCCACAGCCTTTATTACTGCAGCCTCGTAACCGTGATAGTTGCCTTGCCTTTTTACATCCTCCATCCCCTATTTCCTCTTGCCTCCCCCCGGCCCCCCCGCTCCCCTCCCGACTCCCCACTTTCCACCCCTTGCCGCAGCCTCTACTACTGCAATTCGTGCCCACGTTAACTTCCCTTGCCCCTCTACATCCACTTTTTCCCCTTGCCCTCCTCCCAGATCCCCCGGCTCCCCGCTCCCCTCACTACCCCGCAAGCCTCCTTGCAGCCTCTAATACTGCAACCTCATGCCCATGACAGCTGCAACCTCATGCCCATGACAGCTGCAACCTCATGCCCATGACAGCTGCAACCTCATGCCCATGACAGCTGCAACCTCATGCCCATGACAGCTGCAACCTCATGCCCATGACAGCTGCAACCTCATGCCCATGACAGCTGCAACCTCATGCCCATGACAGCTGCAACCTCATGCCCATGACAGCTGCAACCTCATGCCCATGACAGCTGCAACCTCATGCCCATGACAGCTGCAACCTCATGCCCATGACAGCTGTCCTGCTTCTCCCCATCCACCTGCACCCAATCCCCTCTCCCCCCCTTCTTCCCCCCTTTCTTCCCTGCCTTCTTCCCCCCCTTAACCCCCCCACTCCCCTCCCCACCGCCACTGCAGCCTCTACTACCGCAGCCTCGTGTCCATGACTATTTTCTTGCTTCGCCTTATTTCCTTTTCCCCCATGTCTCCCTTACCACATGCACCCAATCCCCCCTCCCCCCTCCCCTCCCCGTTCCCGCCTATTACCCCCCACCCTCCGCCTGCCTCTTCTGCAGCCTCTACTACTGCAGCCTCGTTCCCATGACAGCTGTCGTCCTCGTATTGGCTGTCTACGGCCACTGGCTGTGCATCAAGCTGTACAGGCACGCGTGAATTGTGCTCCAATCTGTACAGCACAGTACATCTTATACGGTACCGGTACAAGTTTAAGAATAACAGAACGTCTTTTAAGGAGTAGCCACTGTAGCCTGTAGGTAAGAAAGAAACTGGCTCATTCTCCATAACGATTTGCTCCATATGGTCTGTTCTTGTTGGTGTAGATGCAACCATTTGCTGCTACTATCCAATGGCTGGACCAATGATAGCTGACTGGCTATGAGGCAGGAGCTGGCTGATTCATCCTCCATAACAATTTGTTCCATGGTCACGTTCTCGTTGGTGTAAATGTAACAATCTGCTACTTTCCAATACCGTTCGTACCTTGAAGAACAATGATGGCTTGCTGGCTACGAAGAAGCTGCCTTATCCCCCATAACAGTTTGTTCCATGGTCATGTTTTCGTTTGTGTTGTAGCAGCTGCAACAATGATGGCTTGCTGGCTACAAAGAAGAAGCTGGCTCATCCTCCGTGGTGATTTGCTCCATGGTAATTTGCTCCATGGTGATTTGCTCCATGGTTACTTTCTCGTTGGTGTAGATGCAACAGTCTGCTGCTTTCCAATACTGTTCGTACCTACCAGAACAATTACGGTATGACTGGCTGGCTACGAGGAAGCTGGCTCATCCTCCGTGGTAATTTGCTCCATGGTTACATTCTCATTGGTGTAGATGCAACAGTCTGCTGCGATGCGCATCGCCTTTTTCACTGTAGACAAGACGAAGAAAATGGCCAAACAGAGAAACCCATGGAGGGGAGGAATTGTAAGGAGAAAGCTAGAGAGCAGGAAATTGACACGAGAGTAGTGCAGCAGAGGTGAGTTTTGAGCCGTCTCAAAAGTCACCTAGAGAGCAGGAAGTTGACACGAGACTAGCGCAGAGAACCTGGCCATGCCAATGACATGCCACCATGACCTCTCACATGTTCAAGTGTTCCCAACAGACATGCCATGCCATACCCACAACATCCCCATCCCCATCCTCATACCATGCCCTCAACTCAGAGATGTCTGCCGATGCCCATTGCAACCCCTCCCCTCCTATCCCATTCCCATCATCTCCCATCATATCACATGCCATTCCCCAACCACGCACCTATGGCTTCAGCACTCGTGCTGCCATGCCATGTTGTATGTGCAGGGAGTTTTTGAGAATTCTCAAAAACTCCCTGCAATTCCAAAACAAACTGTACCATGGCCCACACCACACCACGCACCTACGGCTTAACCACTCAGGTCAGGGATGTCTGCTAATGCAGTCCCATCCACCCCATGCCACTTCTACAAGCCATCCTAACAAGCCATCCCATGCCATCCCATCCCAACCCCATGCCACACACAGTCAGGTCAGGGACGTCTGCCAATGCAATCCCATCCCCTTGCACCCCTCCCATCTCATCACACCCCATCCCATCACAACTCATCACGCCTCGCTCCTATGGCTTCAGCCGTCAAGTCAGGGATGTCTGCCAATGCTTTTGCTGTCGCCAACACATAGGGACCTCCACTCACTCCGCCATGCCCACTGATCATTCCATGCCACCTTACATGTGCCATGCCAATCCCATTCCCATGCCATCCCCACACCACGCACCTATAGCTTCAGCCGTCAAGTCAGAGATGTCGGCCAATGCCTAAGGACTTACACCCTTGCCCGTTGCCCAAGCCATCACCACCCCATTCCACACCATCCCATTCCACCATACCCCACCACTCCACGCACCTATGGCTTCAGCCGTCAAGTCAGGGATGTCGGCCAATGCCCGTGCTGCTGCCAACGCATAGGGCCCTCCAGAACCGATGCCTGGGGGAAAGGGGGAAGAGAGGGGGGAGAGGGGGAGGGAAGGAAGCAGGGGAGGGGGCGGGAGGTGGGAAACGTGTCAAAGAAGGAAGACCTTTTCAGAAGCTCTTTGTCGGAGAAACCCCTCTTGCGTTACCTGCTTGTGTCCTTGTACTCCTGCTGCTTTCTCCTTCTCACCCTTGCATCTATCTTGTCCCTGTCCCCTGGTTCCCTTCTTCGTACTCAGCCACTACCTGAGAGATTCTGGCTCCCACACGATGGCTGCCCTTAGTGGCCTAGTCACCTAGCTGCTGTAGCGTTAGAACGGCAACGTAAATCCACTATTTTAGGCAAACAAACGAGAGAACAGGGATGCGATTGCTACCCTAGGCTACTTTATTCACCCTCACCCGTGTTGCCAATTTCTTGGCGAGTGAATTGGGCTCGAGTCGCCTGGGCCTTGGATTGGCCGATCCTGATTTCCTGTCTCTCGAGGCTTTCTGAATCCAACCCCTTTGTACCCAGCAGTGCCCTATTCTACCAACTTCACGTCACCCTCCAGAACCCAACCAACCCTCGCTGAAACTGAATACTACAAGCTACACCCCTCTACACCTCACAAGCATGTAACAGAACATAATGCTTTTACCTTTATGTTCTGTGACATCTTCAGATGCCTCCCTATGCCCTCCGGGGTGACCCCCTCCGGGGTGACCCCCCCCGGGGTGACCCCCTCCAGGGCTCTTCAGATGTCCCAACTCTTAGTGCCCTCCGGTCCGGGGCGACCCTAAATCGTAGACTAAAAAACCTTCAACCTTCTTAGTGCACTCCGGAACCAACCTTACCAACCTTCAAACCAATCGCCAGGTGCCTCGCGGACGACTTTTGAGAAGTCTCCAAACCAACCTTCAATCACAGATGCAGAGGCAGAAGAGCTCGTTTCTTGTGGACGAGCAACACGAAGCTGGGGAAGAACAGGGGTTCTTCAAACATGTCACATCCTTGTAGCCACGAGTAGATAGGTTATTTTTTAGACGTCTCAAAAATAATCTATCTACATGAAGCTGGGGGAAGAGCAGGGGTTGTTCAAACATGTCACATCCTTGAAGCTCTTCACATACATCATATCACATGCCATCATCCAACCCCCATCATGTCACAAGAAGGGTTCTTCAAACATGTCACATCCTTGAAGCTCTTCTGCCTGTGCCCCATCCTGTGGCTCCAAACATGTCACACATGCCGGTCAAACTCACCAATAATCCCATCATGTGGCTCCAACACGTCACCATTGCCCGTTATTGTGAGAGACACCTTGGCATCTGCCTGCCTGCCGATCCACCTACATAATGCCCCATCATTCACTCACCGATAATCCCATCATGTGGCTCCAACACATCACCATTGCCGGTGATGGTGAGCGACACCTTGGCATCTGCCACTACTAGCATGGCCTGTAGAGGGCGAGAGGGCGAGATAGGGGAAAACAGAGGGATGGAGAGGAAGAGAGGTAAAATCGGGTACATGCTTGGGTGCTGTTCATTGTGAGAGACACCTTGGTATCCGCCCCGCCCCGCCACTACTAGCATGGCCTGTGCGCAGGAGAGGCGAGGGAGGGAGAGCGATGAAGAGGAGGGGAATGAGGAAACCTTCTGCCACTACTATCAGGTGGATGAGTGCCAGCTATATTCGTGTGACTTTTGAGAATTCTCAAAGTTGACTTTTGAGAATTTCAAAAGTCACACGAATATACCGTCTGCCACTACTATCAGGTGGATGAGTGCCGGATAGTGAGAGCGACACCCACAACTAGCATGGCCGGCAGAGGGCGAGCGGACGAGAGAGGGAGAGGAAGAGGAGAAGGGGGGGAGGCAAAACGATGTGTGGTACATGCGTGGGTGGCTGCGATGGTGAGCGACACCTTGGCGTCTGCCACAACTAGCATGGCCTGCAGAGGGCGAGCGGACGAGAGAGGGAGAGAGAGAGAGGGAGTGAGGGAGAGAGGGAGAGGGGTAGAGGGAGAAAGGGAGAGAGGGAGAGAGGAAGAGAGAGGGAGAGAGGAAGAGGGAGAGAGGGAGATGGGAACGGAGAAATGATGTACGGTACGAGACATCTTGTTGTAAGACATCACATCACCATGCGCAAAAAGTGAAGTTTTGAGACGTCCCAAAACATCACCATGCCTTTGCCAGCAGCAGAATCGGCTGCTTTTGAGTGGAAGGGGAAGAAGGCTCAACAAACATCCCCACACCCCCAATCACTCCACTCCATCCCTCTACCCCCCCCTTCCCTCCATTCCCCTTCATCTCACATCCAGCTTCCTCAGGTGCTCGTCGGTTCGTCACACCTTTGCCAGCAGCTAAATCAGCTCAATCAACACCCCCACACCACCACCCACCACACTGCATCCCTCTTCCCTCCCCCCCCCCCCCCCCCCTCACCACACCCCCTCATCGCACATCCAGCTTCATCAGGTACTTGTCAGTGCGCCATGCCTTTGCTAGCTCTAGAAGCAGCCCAATCAACACCCCGGCACACCCACCAACCCTACTCCATCCCTCTCTGCCCCCCCACCCCTTCATCTCACATCCAGCTTCCTCAGGTACCTTGTCAGTGCGCCATGCCTTTGCTAGCTCTACTGCTGCTCGTACGTTATAACTTGACCCAGCCACAATCACACCCCACCCACCCCACGCACCACCTCTTCTCCCCTCTCCCCCCTACCACCCCTCCCCCCTCCCCTCTCCCCCCATCCCTCTCCATCCCACATCCAGCTTCCTCAATAACTTGTCGGTTCGCCATGCCTTTGCCAGCTCAATCTCACCCACCCCACCCACACACCCCACCCCTCCCCTTCCCCCATCCCCTTTGAACTCACATCCAGCTTCCTCAGGTACTTGTCCGTTCGCCATGCCTTTGCTGACTCTAGAGTAGGCTCAATCAATACTCAGGCAACCCCATCCACCCCTATCCACCGCACTCCCAGCCCTCCCATCTCCACCCCACCCCCCCCAATCTCACATCCAGCTTTCTCAGGTACTTGTCCGTTCGCCATGCCTTTGCTAGCTCTACTGCCGCTCGCGTCAGCTGGTAGGGAGAGAGAGAGGGAAGAAGGGGGAAGGGGGCACGGGGAAAGGGGAGGGGGGAAGGGGAAGGAGGAAGGGAGCACGGGGAAAGGGGAGGGGGGAAGGGGAAGGAGAAAGGGAGCACGGGGAAGGGGGAAAAGGGCATGGGAAGGGAGGGAAGGGGAAGGGAGAGGCGAAACGGGAGCCAGAAAAATGGAAAGGGGGGAAGCAGCAGGAAGCAAAGTAAGCGAGGGAAGGACAGCAGAGGTATGGAAAGGGGCAGGGCAACTTCGAGCGAGCCGAAGTCGATCACGCTGCTGTGAGTTGAAAGCCAGAGTGAGACGGGAATGCATCCAAGTGACTCTTGAGTCGACTCAAAAGCGACTTTGAGCGAGCCGAAATCGATCACGCTGCTGTGAGTTGGAAGCCAGAATGAGGCGGGAATGCATCTAATCAACAACACTGAGGATGCTGCGTGTCATGGCATGGCATGGATGGCATGGCATGGCATGGCATGGATGGCATGGCATGGCTGGCATGGCATGGCTGGCATGGCATGGCATGGCATGGCATGGCATGCTGCATGGCATGGCATGGCATGGCATGGCATGGCATGGCATATGGCATGGCATGGCATGGCATGGCATGGCTGGCATGGCATGGCATGGCATGGCATGGCATTGCTGGCATGGCATGGCATGGCATGGCATGGCATGACATGGCATGGCATGGCTGGCATGGCATGGCATGGCATGGCATGGCATGGCATGGCTGGCATGGCATGGCTGGCATGGCTGGCATGGCTGGCATGGCTGGCATGGCTGGCATGGCTGGCATGGCATGGCATGGCATGGCATGGCATGGCATGGCATGGCATGGCATGGCATGGCATGGCATGGCATGGCATCGCATGGCATGGCATGGCATGGCATGGCATCGCATGGCATGGCAGGGCATCGCATTTGAATTCTCAGAACCAGCATTCATCTTATCGCATGCACCTGGCCTGAAGGTTGGGATGGCCGTGAGCATCGGTGTTGGTCGATAGGAGCCATGCATGGAACATGCACAGATCATTCAGGCAGGCAGGCAGGCAGGGAGTGCAAGTAGAGTGAGGGAGGTTGCATTGCAAGGTGGTGATAAGGGAGGGGAGGAAGGGAAGTAAAGGATGGGATGGGAAAGCAGGGACGGGGGGGTTGGGGCGATTGGGGGATTGGGGAAGAGAGGTTGTCAGGTTGAACAATATGCGACAAATGCCACGAGTAATGACACGAGATGATTTTGTTGTAAGCACCTTAACATTGTTGGGGAGAGAAAAAGCAAAATTGCAGCAAACACCTGACTTGCAGGATTGAACGTGACTCGACCACCTGCAACTGGCAGGCTAGCGAGGCAGATATACCTGGATATTCGTCAATTCGAGAATCGAAGCGGCTTACGAGGCGCCTCAAAACCGCGAGTCGTGAGACGACTTTTGAGGCGCCTCAAAAGGCAGGCTAGCAAGGCAGATGTACCTGGATGGATATTCGTCAATCCGAGACTGCTTTTGAGTCGACTAAAAAATAGACTCATCACAGGCAGGCAAGCAAGGCAGGTGTACCTGGATGGATATTCATCAATCCGAGACTGCTTTTGAGTCGACTAAAAAATAGACTCATCACACGCAGGCAAGCAAGGCAGGTGTACCTGGATGGATATTCGTCAATCCGAGACTGCTTCTGAGTTGACTCAATAATAGACTCATCACACGCAGGCTAGCAGGCAGGTGTACCTGGATATTCGTCAATCCGAGACTCAAAGCGAGGAGACTTTTGAGTCGATTCAAAAGTCGGAAGTTGCGTGTAAGTAGCAAGCAAGGCAGGTGTACCTGGATATTCGTCGATTCGAGATTCGAAGCGGTCGAAGAGAGTGAATGCATCCGCTGTGGTGCCTGAGGGGTGATGAGGGGTGGAGTGGGGTGGAGCGGCGGGAATTGGGGGGGGGGGGGGGGGGGGGGGGGGAGGTTGCAACGGCACCCAAAGCAAGGAGGGTTGGTGAGAGAGATCGCGGCAGATGCCTGACTTGCATTGCAAGGACCGCTTAAAAGGCTGCAATACTTACAAAGGAAATATTTTGAAGGCGCGGGTTTAGGTGCAAGGGAAATGATTACAAGGGAAAAAAGCTTGCAAGGGTCTGCTCGAAAGACTTTTGAGGCGCCTCAAAAAGCTTGCAAGGGTCTGCTTGGAAAAGCTGATCCTGCAGCAGCAGCAGCTGGCTCACCTGCGAAGCCTGCAATGACTAATTTCTTCTCCCCCAGATAAAGCAAGGGAGGCGCCTGAAAAATTGGCAGAATCGCAAAGGAAATACTTGCAAGCGGAAACGGAGGGGCCTGCGGCAGCAACAGCTGGCCCACTTTTGAGTCGACTCAAAAGTCCTGCAGCAGCAAACAGCTGGCTCACCTGCAAAGCCTGCAATGACTGATTTCTTCTCCCCCAGCCGTCGCACCTTGCGCACATTGGGCTTTAAGATTTGCGCTCCCATGGTCACCTGTGGGTGCACAAACATGGACACGAGCGCACAAACACATAAAGCATGCACCTTGAATTGAGATGCTTATGGTATCCTGTTGGGCTTTAAGATCTGGGCTCTCATGATAAAATCATGAGCGATAGATTCAGAGCAATACATTCTGTCGCTCACCCACGCAACCCAGCTACCACAACTCAACCCTACCCACTACGCACCTGCCCCTCTGCTTCTCACCTGCCCGTCTGCTTCTCACCTGCCCGTCTGCTTCTCACCTGCCCCTCTGCTTCTCACCTGCCCGTTACCTTCTCACCTGCCCGTCTGCTTCTCACCTGCCCGTTACCTTCGCACCTGCCCGTCTGCTTCTCACCTGCCCGTTACCTTCTCACCTGCCCGTCTGCTGCAATCACCACTGAATTCCCCTTCCGCACGCACAGCACCGTCGTGCCATGGATATCCACCGAGCTGTACCCCCTTGCACCGCTTGATCCAAATGCGCCAGTAAAAGCTGTAGGAGCCCCTTCAGTCTTCCCTTCTCCTCCTCTTCCTCCTCTGTTTAGAAATTGCAGCAGCGGCTGCTGATGGTGGTGCAATAGCGAGGATGGCGACGGTGATGACGAGCCTGTGGCTGTGGCTTGGAAGGAGGTTCGGGGGGGTTGGTGTGACGCGTGAGGAGCGGGAGCTTGGGCGGGGCATGGTCGAGGTGAGGAGGGTGACGTGGATGGCCATGATGGTGACGTGTCGTTGCGAAGGATGCTTGCATCAGCGACCAGAGATGACGTGTGCAGAGCCAAGGAGGCAGTTGCTGGGACGGCTGAAGCACAGGAAAAGAGATCCAGAGAGAAAACAAAATACGACAGACGGGTTACGTGAAAGAGGAACTGCGGAGAGCGGAACACGAGAGAAGGAGAGAGATGGACAAACTTCAAAAGCTGAGAACGAGGTGTGGAACTGAGCCCAACGTCAAACCGAGCCAGTAGCCGAGAAGCGAGTTTTCTAAGGATATCGGCGGGAGCGACGGAAGATGAGAGTGGATAGCAGCAGCGAAAGGCTGAGACAATCAGCAGTAGGAATGAGCCTTTTCCAGGCGTCTCAAGAGACGTTGGCAACAGAGAGCAATCGCTTGCGCGGAAGCGGGAGCACAGCGCGCGACTACGAGCAGTGCAACATCGTCAGAATCTGACCGACCTGCGAGGGATCGCGAAAAGATTCCGCTAAGCGCCTTGCGGGGTAGAGCAATCGCCGCCATGGCTGCCAAGCGACGTATGACGCGCCCCGTAGGATTCTGACAAGAGAGGAGCTGGAAAATGAGGAGGATGAGGAAGTTATTGTTTGCGTTATTGATGTTACCAAAATTTCCCGCTACAATGATGGTTATAACGAGTATCTTGGGCTAGAGTCCGAATACGAAATTGGGTTCAATAAAACCCGAATAGCTTACACCAAAAGTAGGAAAATTGGAACTACCGTAGGTTGTATCCAAGCTTCACAACTTGTAGCTTTCAGCCATAATGGTTAAAAATACCCCACACTTCGTTGTGCTATGACTTCATTACTCTGCCATTCAATTCAAAAATGGTAATGGTATCGTATGACTGACGAGGCAATTTGACAACCCTTAGTTAGCATGTACCATACATCATGACTAGTCTAAGAGCGTGTTCCTACGGCCTCATATCAGGCAACCTCGTATCAGATTCGCGTCGAAACACACTAAAACGCATCCAACCGCAGTTGAACACACTGAAACATTATGTAACCACGCGAAGCTGATACGAGATGTGTCTGATACAAGGTGTAGGAACACGCCCTAAATATACATGTTCAGTCCATTTTACATGTCAGCAGTACCATTCGGATCATCAATTGCTGCTGCAGTAAGATACGCATGCCTAAGCAAAGCATTTACTCTTCGCCTAAGTGCTGCTTCGTCCTCTAGCAAGTCACCCACAACATGCCGAAATGCGCCGTCCACCGTATGAACTCTGCCCAATACACTGCCTCCATCTTCACCCTGTCGGTCTCCTAACGATTCATCACAGCCGTCGATTCGTGCCTGCACAGCTGCTGTACCATCAAGTACACCCTTTCTTTCATCCGAAAGGCTTGTACTTGTATCGAATCTGTTGTTAACGAGTGCAGCAGCTGAGCTGCTAGGCTTCAGTAAACGTGCCTGCATAGCCGAATTGTGAGAAATGGGAAACAAAATAAGCATATGGAGATCTGTAATTTCTAAAAATCCGAGAGTAACACACACACAGGAAGGCAACATGAATTGAGAAGATCACACACACCCCGTGCAGTGCCAGCAAAGAGGCATTTGGAAGAGTTTTTTTTTACGACTGGTCATTCCTTGCAACACGCACCTCTGCTGCCAGCAGCTCAAGCCGCCTGTTCGACGTAACCAGCAGCTCCATCTCCTCTTGCACTCCTGCTGTGAGCAATGTGAGTGCTTCTGTGATTATATAACACCACTGCTCTGCAACACATACCTCTGCTGCCAGCAGCTCAAGCCGTCTGTCCGACGTAACTAGCAGCTCCATCTCCTCTTGTACCCCTGATTGCATGCCTCTACCTGACCCCATTCCTCCACCACTCTCTGCTGCTGTCCGCTCTGTCTCCTCCCCTCCTCCTGTTCCTAATCCTCCCTCTGCTCCTCCGCCACCTCTATTGATGCCATCCCCACCTCCTCCCTTGCTCTCTCCCGTCCCTTCACCCCCTGAAAGCCGTTCCACAGCGGCGTCTTTCATGCGCTGCCGCAGCACCCGCACCTCGTGAAGGAACCGCTCTGCCTTGCCCTGCCACGCTGATACAGCACCACTGTGCGCCTCCTGTTGGGCCTGGAGGGGGCAGATAGGGCGTAAGAGGAAAGCACATACCACACAGTGACTTTCATGCGCTTCCGCAGCACCCACACTTCGTGAAGGAACCGCTCTGCCTTGCCCTGCCACGAGGATAACGCACCACTGTGCGCCTCCTGTTGGGCCTGTAGAGGGCCTAAAGAAAGAAGCGAAATTGCCTCCAAACTCGAAACAAATCGCCTCATCAGAAGCGTTTTACATGTCTTGCTTCTGCACTCGCACCTCTCTGCAGTTCAAGTTCAGCCAAGCAACAAAGACAATACCTCCAGCCCAGCAGCCCTTGTGGCGCGTCAAAAGCTGCAAAAAAAAGAGGGTGCTGCACTCGCTCCTTTCCCAGTTCAAGTTCAGCCAAGCAACAAAGACAATACCTCCAGCCCAGCAGTCCTTGTGGCACCTCACAAAACCACGAGTAGATAGATGACTTGTATAGCGCTTTAGAAGTAACCAGCTAACTAACCAATCACGTACCTCCAGCTCAGCGGCCCGCCCCTCTGCCGCCCGCCTCTTCCTCTCAGCCTCGGCAACGGCCTGCCGAAGCTGCTTCACCTCCCGAGCCAGCAGCTTTGCTTCGGCCCGAGCCTGAGCCTCTGCCGCCCGCACAGCTGCCAGCTCAGCAGCCTTGTCTTGTTGTGTCTTCTGGTGCTCCTCTGTTGCTGTCTGTAGCTGCTGCTGTAGCTCTGCCTTCTCTTTCTGGATGGGTGGAGTGCGGTACACAGGGGCGAAAACAAGCCAATTAAATTGAGAAAAAATCCGTTTAGTTATCCCTCTGTTGCTGCTGTAGTCGTGCTTTCTCTCACTGGTTGGACGGAGTCAAACACATAAGTTCTTGAGGCAGCGTGAACGAGAACTACTGTAACCACTCTGTCACTCCACCACTCTACAACACAACTTTAGTCGCACAATTCACTCGCCCCCCGTCATCCCATGCTCTCCCGTTCTCCCTCGCTTCACCCAGCGCAGCCCGATCCTCCTCTGCCTGCCACTGTGCTGCCAGCTGCCGCTCCCACTGCCACAAGCCCGTTCTTGCACTCTGTCTACAAGCATGACTCACCTCCAGCTGTGCCACGCTCTCCCTCGCTTCACCCAATGCCGCCCTGTCCTCCTCTGCCTGCCACTGTGCCGCCAGCTGTCGCTCCCGCTCCTCCCGCACCTCCCTCGCCACCTCTGCCCGCAGCTTCCTCCGCTCAGCGTCTAGTTCAGCCTCCAGCCCTCGCACCTGCAAGAGGAGGGTAAGAAAAAGTGGGAGGGGAGGGAAGAGGGGGTTAAATGCCTTAGTGGCTATTGCTCCGCTCCTCCCGCACCTCCCTCGCCACCTCCGCTCGCAGCTTCCTCCTCTCCGCGTCTAGTTCAGCCTCCAGCCCTCGCACCTGCAGGATAGGGGTAGCAATCAGCGGGATGGGGGAAAGGGGCGATCATGCCTTACTAACTATTGCTCCCGCACCTCCCTCACCACTTCCGCTTGCATCTTCCTCCTTTCCGTATCCAATCCTGGCTCCAAGCCTCACACCTGCAAGATGCCGGTTGGGATAAGCGGGAGGCAGTTGGAAAGTGCCATGTTAGTAACTCCACCTTCCTCCTCTCGCCTTCCACTCTCCTGCCTCTCGCCTTGCTCGCTAGAAACTCCTTCACAGCAGCCTCCTGAGCCACTCGCTCCATGAGCTCGCCCATGTCGGTCTAGGCTGCTCATGACAGATGCACACACAGTAACTACCCCCCTGACTCTTTACAGCACAGTTTCACGACACTTAGAACTCTAAACCCTCCCTCTCTCACCTTGCTCGCCAGAAACTCCTTCACAGCAGTCTCCTGAGCCACTCGCTCCATCAGCTCTCCCATGTCTGTCTGGGCAGCTACCAGGCGCCTCCGAAGCCCAGTCAGCATCTTTTTCACCGCTGCCCGTTTCTCCTCGGGCAGGCTCAAAGCCACCTGCCCGGAAACGCCTTGGACAAGCTCCGCCATGAGTTCGGCGTCGCCGGGGTGTATGGTGGTGTGTGGTGCGGTGGTGGGGTCTGCGGAAGTGTGTGGTGCGGTGGTGTCACTGGGATGTATGGTGGTGTGTGCGGTGGTGGTAGTATCAATAACAGTATGTGGCAGCACACTTGCATGCCCATCCATTCTACCATCCACACTCCCATTCGTTGCCATCCTCCCATCCCCCAACTCCTTCCCTCCACCAACCCGTTCACCCAACTCCTCCCCTCCAACAATCCCCCCTCCTTCACTCTCCCTCTCGCCCCCCACCAACACAGCTCCCACCTCTCGCCTGCCCATTCCCAAACCTCCATCTCCCAAACCTCCATCTCCCAAATGCCTCGCCCCTACTCTTGCTCCCTCTCCGTCCACTCCCCGTCCTGCTGGCGTCTGTGATTCATCTATAGCCCTCTCAACCTCTCCGCCCGCACCTGACACAAGTCCATCTCTGTTCCCCTGTAATCCACTAGCCACATGCTCACTGTTCGCTGCAGCGGTGTGCACCGGTAGGTGCATGCTCCCACCCCCATCCCCCACTCCTGCAACCTCTCTGCTTAACGAGGATGCCTCAAACGAGGCAAGAGGGTGTGAGGCAGCGACCGGGAGAGGGGAAAGCTTCTGAGATTTCTCAAAAGCAGGCGATTCAAGAGGCGCCTCAAAAGCAGGCGATTCAAGAGGCGCCTCAAACGAGGCGAGAGGGTGCGAGGAGGCGGGGTGAGGGGAGGGGGTGACAGCAGAGGAAGCGACAGAAGAGGCGTCTGAAAATTCACGTGTGAAAGCTACCATGCGGGAACCATCGTGGTACTCAAACCCGCTCCCTGCGTCGCTCCCTCCTCCGAAGTCACGCCCCATATTATCACTCCCAGCTGCTGCTGCCGCCGCCGCCGCCACTGCAGCTGTATTCGTTTTAGTCACACTGCTAGCTGCCGATCCGCTTCCAAAACCCCACAAACTTAAGCCTCCCACTCCCACTTTTCCTCCTTCTCCTCCTTCTTGTCCTCCTCCTCCTCCTCCTCCTCCTCCTCCTCCTCCTCCTCCTCCTCCTCCTCCTCCTCCTCCTCCTCCTCCTCCTCCTCCTCCTCCTCCTCCTCCTCCTCCTCCTCCTCCTCCTCCTGCTGGTGCTGCGCCTTTCCCTGCAGCATTCGCTACAGGTGCCCCCACGGCCCTCCTCCGCCTGCCAGATGCTTCCAGAACGTTCTCGTCCTCCTCTGCTCCCTCCTCCTCTCTCTCCCCCTCCTCCTCCGCCTCGTCTTCTGCCAAAGCAGCTGCAGGGGTGACAGGCAGAGGAAGAATAGGGGGGAGAAGACGGGGAGAACAGCAGGAGGGGAGGGAGAGGGGGGGTTGGGGGGGGGGTTGAAAGGGTGGCGCGGGTACAGATGCACCCACCGCCCTCTTCCGCCTGCCAGATGCTTCCAGAACGTTCTCGTCCTCCTCTGCTCCCCCCTCCCCTCTCTCCCCCTCCTCCCCCACCTCGTCCTCTGCCAAAGCAGCTGCAGGGGGGGCACAGGCAGAGGGGAAACAGGGGGAGAGGCGTGGGGAGCGGTTGAAAGGTGCAACAGATCCATGGGGGGGGGGGTGGAGGGTGGGCGGAGGGGTTGCCCAAGTTGGGGAGGGAAAGGTGGAAAAGGTGCATTGGGGGGGGGGGGGTGTGGGGAGGAAAGGGTGGAAAAGGTGCATGGAGGGGGGGTGGGGAGGAAAGGGTGGTTATTGAGCACTTCAAACATTGCCTCGAGATGGCTTTTGAGACGACCCAAAAGTCACCTCGTTGCCCAAGTTGGGGAGGGAAGGGTGGAAAAGGTGCATTGGGGGGGGGGTGGGGAGGAAAGGGTGGTTATTGAGCACTTCGAACATTGCCTCGTCTTCTGCCTTTTGAGGCGCCTCAAAACGGGGGTTGCACAAGGTGGGGAGGAAAGGGTGGTTATTGAGCACTTTGAACATTGCCTCGTCTTCTGCCAGCCACCGCAACTGCAGGGGTGAGAGGCAGAGGGAGAATAAAGGTAGTCTGGAAAAGGAGAGCAGATGGGGGAGTGGGTCGAGCACAGGAGACCTCCACGTCATCCAGCAGCTGCTGCACACCAGGCTTCTTCCGCCATTTCTTCATGGGGTTTGTTTCGTTTTCCTAATACAACACGAGTTGATGGAAGTAAGGCCTCCGCAGCCCACCTGTCCTCTTTTGACAGCTCCTGCACAGGAGACCTCCACGTCATCCAGCAGCTGCTGCACACCAGGCTTCTTCCGCCATTTCTTCATGGGGTTTGTTTCGTTTTCCTAATACAACACGAGTTGATGGAAGTAAGGCCTCCGCAGCCCACCTGTCCTCTTTTGACAGCTCCTGCACAGGAGACCTGCGCGTCATCCAGCAGCTGCTGCAGCCAGCCGCGCATCTAAAGCACGGCGCCGCTGCTCCAGGCGGTGGCCTTGGAGACCCAGTCGCAACAATACTTCCTTTGCTCACCTGCTCTAGCAACCCTTTCAAGCTCTAGAAAAGCTGCCATGGGGCGAGAGCGCGACACCTCCACGTCATCTAATAGTTGCTGCAGCCACGCATCTAGAGCACGGCGCCGCTGCTCCAAGCGATAGTTATCCGTGGAAATTCGTTGCAGTGGCAGCTTGGGGGGAGGGGCGGGGAGGCGACGACGATCGAAGGAACGGAGAAGCTGGGAGGGTAGAAAGGGGGAGAGGAGAGAACGCAAAGGCGAGAGGAGAGGAAATGAGTGGGGTTGAGAGATGTGTCTGTGCTTCTCTAAGGGGCGCCTGTCGGTGGGTCATGTCGAAGACAATCATGTTTTGACTCGACTCAAAACAAGGGGGGGAGGAGAGAAAGCAAAAGCGAGAGGAGGGGAAATGAGTGGGGTTGAGACGTGGGTTGAGAGACGTGTCCGTGCTTCTCTAGGCGGTGCCTGTCGGTGGGTCATGTCAAAGACAATCATCCTCATGTCAAAGACAATCATCCTCATGTCAAAGACAATCATCCTCATGTCAAAGAAAAATATCCTCATGTCAATCATCTTCACGTAAAAGACAGGTGTAATAATTACACACATCATCCCTGTTAAACAGTCTGTAGCATGAATGACATGCAGTTTACACGAAAATATCCCATGTTTCAAGACATTTATTCATTATCTATATATGTTTCAACACATATATGATATAATGTAGCTTACCATGCTGTAGAGATTGATGAAGTCGGAGAACCTCCTGGGAACACGAGTGACAGAGGTGATGCCTCGAGGAGACCGCACTCCCACACACACGTGAAAGAACTGGGAAGAGGGAGAGAAGTCGAAGTGAGGAAGACGGAAAGGCCTTTAAGTTGACTCAAACGAATCTCCTGGGAACACGAGTGACAGAGGTGATGTCTCGAGGTGACCGCACTCCCACACACACGTGGAAGAACTGGGAAGAGGGGAATACAGAGTGAAAGTATTCAGACACACGCAGGTGAGGAATACCGGAGTTCTCTTTCAGCCTGTGTGGAAGGAATGCAGTGAACGGTTCATCATGTCTAGCCTGTCCCAGACTGACTCGTTACGCATGCTTTTGAAAAAAAAAAAAAAAAAAAAAAAAAAAAAAAACTTCATCTGGGCTGAGACACATTGGGAAAGGAAAGTACCTCAAAGGTTCCTCTGGTGGCTCCCTAACCTTTTTGTCCAGTACTCACCAAAACAGAAGCAGGATCAGACGCCTTGGGGAAGAAAACATGCAGATAAGAGACACATTCAAATCGCCACTGTTATCCAGTCTGTTGCCCCCTGTCCCTCCTGACTGACAACTCCTGACAACCCTCCTGACTGACAACTCCTGACAACCCTCCTGACTGACAACTCCTGACAACCCTCCTGACTGACAACTCCTGACAACCCTCCTGACTGACAACTCCTGACAACCCTCCTGACTGACAACTCCTGGCAACCCTCCTGACTGACAACTCCTGACAACCCTCCTGACGACTCCGTAGGACCCTTCCCACACTCACCACGACGGGAGCTGGTTCAAATGCTTTGGGAAGGAACACAGAGACCAGAGACGCACCCAGGGCGCCACTACTGCCCCTCTGCTCCTCCTTGCCGGGCCTGCCCCTCCCATACCCACTCCTTGACAGACGAATCTATATGACCTTTCTCACACTCACCACCTCTGGAGCCGGATCAGACGCCCTGGGGAAGAGCGTGGAGACCAGAGACGCGCCCAGATCGCCACTGCCGCTCGATCTGCTTCCCCCTCTACTCTTCCCTGTCCCTCCTGACAACTCGCTCAAGAAACCCCTGGGTCCCCGCTCACACTCACAACGACAGGAGCCGGATCAGACGCTTTGGGGAAGAGCGCGGAGACCAGAGACGCACCCAGATCGCCACTACCGCCCCCTGCCCCTGGACTCCTAAGCCTGGCCCCTCCAGAAGCTGTTGCAGCAGCCGCAGCACCACCAGCAACACCAGACGAATTAGCAGCGGCAGCACTAGCAGCAGCAGCAGAGGAGGTGGGAGGATAGGCGGGCGTCCAGGTGGGAATGAGGGTGCAGAAGGCCCAGCAGCCGTCAGGCACGTGCGGCCATGCTGTGGTGCGCCGACCCGCCTGGTGGAAGGGGGAATGAGAGGAGAGATAAGGGGTGGGAAGGAGGCAGCGGGTGTAACGAGGGGGACAATAGGCCCAGCAGCCGTCAAGCACGTGCGGCCATGCTGTGGTGCGACGACCCGCCTGGTTTGAGTGGGGGAAAGGAAGGGAAACGGCATTTGAGGAGCCTCGGACTGAGGCGAACGGACGAGAAATGAGGGGATGGAAGGAAGAGACTACAGGTATCCTGAGATGTTTCAGCAGTCGGCAGGCACGAGCAGCCATGCTGTGTTCGTGCGAGGACAAGGCGATGACAGACAAGCAGGGACGCGGAAAACAGGAGAACGAGTGCAGGTAGGGAAGTGGCTCTACTTCTCGAATGTCTCAAAAGTCGTCTGGATACACGCGAAAAGTGGGAAGAGAGGCGAGCGAGTCTGGGAAGGGAATGCTCATTCTAGTGTTTTTTAGAAGTCAAAAAAATCTCAAGCAGGGAAAGAGATTGCCAGAATAAGGCGGAGAAATGAAGTGTTGAATTGCGGAAAGAAAACGATCCAAGCTCTGGGAGGGATCCATGGCGAAGGACACGCGCTGAGGGGACTAGCGAACATGAATCCACATGGAAGTAACGAGAATGAGCTACCATGGATTCACTAGAAGAGTTGTTAGAGGGAGAAACGGGCTGGTTTTTTAGAATTTTCAAAAACCAGCTACCATGGATTCACTAGAAGAGTCGTAGAGGGAGTATCGGGCTGGTTTTTTAGAATTCTCAAAAACCAGCTACCATGGATTCACCAGGAGAGTCGTAGTGGGAGAAACGGACCCAGTGGACGGGTGGCGGGGAGGAGTCCACTCCCCGCGGTAAGGGAGAAGTGCCATCATTGCGAAAGACACGCGCTGAGGGAATTAGCGAACATAAACACCATACGAAGAGTCGTAGCAGGAACGCACCCAGTGGGCCGGCGGCGGGGAGGAGTCCATGCCAAGCGGTAAAGGCGACGTGCCATCATGGCGAAAGACACGTGGATTCGACACCGCTTCTCCGCCACGTAGCTGTTGCTGCTGATGATGTTGATTATTCTGGCGTGGATCGCTGTGCTCCTTCCATCCTGTGCCTTCTTGGCCTGAATGCCGTCCTAACATGGTTCCGACACAGTACACGGAGCTCGGTAATTTATTCCAAATTCTACACGGTTCCTTGGTTTGTCGTTCACAAAAAGAGTTCGCGACGCGTTAGACAATACGCCGGTCGCCTCTGTTCAGCTGGTCGCGGAATCGAGATGGAACTGGCATCTAATCGGACCGCTGCATCAGTGCAAACAACAATGTTTAGACCATAGTGGTGAAAAATGGCCGAAGCAGAGTGGAAAAGTTCCTGGAGCCTTGGGATTCCCAAATCGGAGGTGTGACCTTGTTTTCCTATCCTGCAAAGATTTTTTTATAATCAGCATTTTGACACTACAATTTAGCTGCAAAAAGTGTACCCATTTAACAAGTTGAGCCTTCTGCTTATATGAAGGAAAGACAACTTAGAGGGCTGGGCTGACCTCTGCTGTGGGGACCAACTAGCCACCAACCAGCTGCAACTTCAAGCCAACTCCAAGGCAACACTGTTCTGTCGGTGATCAAACTGCTCTTGTTTTGCATATCTTTAGTTTCTCGCAGCGTTTCAGCAAATTTGAATCCGCTTCCTGCATTTTCTTCTGCATTTTCCCGCTGTTCTGAGGCTCGTCATCGAACTTTCCTCAGATCTCGGGCCACTACGAGTTTTTTTTTTGTCAAGCAATGGCCGACAGGCTTCCTGGAGTGATCGCTCTGTTCGATGTGGATGGCACTCTCACGCCGCCACGAAAGGTGCCTCGTTCTGTCACCCTATCCGTCTGGTCAAGCATCGTGCTCCTGATCCCTACTTGCAACATCTGGACACGTAACGATCTTTTCGCGCGGTTGTAACATTTTCTTCGCGCTGTCTTCGCCCTTGCTGTGCTGCAGCTAGTGGAGCCTGAAATGGTGGAGTTTATGCAGAAGCTCCGCAAGGTAACATATTCTCCCAGATTCTCCACGCCTTCTGGCCTCTCGACCCAGTAGACTTGTTTGGCAGTTTCCCAATTTTTCTTGAGCGAAGGACTGAGTGCGTTTGTTTTACTCCTGCGGTTGATGTTATCAGACAGTGACCGTTGGAATTGTTGGAGGATCGGACCTGTCAAAAATCACCGAGCAACTGGGGCCTGACAGTAAGTGATGTCAGCTTTAGACTTATCCTTGATCCACATCACCACTCGAATTCGTGAAGACTGTCAAAGAATTGTGGAAGAATCCCTCTAACGCAACAATGACCTTTGCAGCCTTGACGGCATACGACTACGTGTTTTCTGAGAATGGCCTCGTGGCACACAAAGGAGGAGAGCAGATCGGTAGCCAGGTAGGCGATTTTGAACCACATCGGCCGGTAGTCGTGGCACAAGCACTTTTTCTCAGATACTTCTCCTGACCTGTTTTGACCAAATCAGTCTATCTGTGTGAATTTCAGAGCCTGAAAACCTATCTGGGCGATGATAAGCTCAAGGTAATGGGGGTCTCGAGTTCTTTTGCACAGTACCGAACTCTAGGCTCGCATCGCTTGAACGAAGCGCGTGGTTGTGATGCAGGAATTCATCAATTTCACTCTCCACTACATCGCCGACCTTGACATTCCTATCAAGAGGTGAGAAAAGGCTGCTGTATTGTTAGCAAATACAGCTCCTTCTTTACATTTCCAAGTTTTGAGGCTCTTGTTGTGCATTAAATCCCTCGATTCTCTCCCATTGGCAGAGGAACATTCATAGAGTTCAGAATGGGCATGCTCAACGTGTCTCCTATTGGACGAAATTGTAGCCAAGAAGAAAGGGATGAGTTTGAGCGATATGACAAGGTACAGTCGAGCTGGTTTGATTGATCTAGTGTCATGTTACACCCTTTCATGGAAACGAGCATTGATCCGGGCTCCATCTTTCACTCACGTACCCCCACCCTATACCTTGCCTCCTTCCCTTACCAGGTTCACAAGATTCGTGAAACTATGGTTGGAGTGCTGCGGGAAAAGTTTTCAGATTTGAATCTGACGTTTTCGATTGGTGGCCAGATCAGTTTCGATGTGAGTTTCATTTTTATCGCTCGACCACGCGAGATAAGTCAAAGGAATATCTAACTAACGCGACATTTGCCAACCAGGTCTTCCCGACTGGCTGGGACAAAACGTACTGCCTCCAGTTTGTTGACAAGGACTTCCCAACCATCCACTTCTTTGGAGACAAGACGTACAAGGTATGTATATGGTTCACAAGATACTGCATAGGCAAATCAGGCCAGTTTTGGCTGAACTTGTGGCCACCTTCTGATGCAGGGGGGCAATGACCACGAGATCTTCATTTCAGAGAGGACAATTGGTCACACTGGTAAGCTTAGTCCGTTTGTTTTAAGCTTCATATGTCTAAAACGCTGTTCTCATATTTCTTTACTTCACTTGCAGTAACGAGCCCTGCTGACACTCGAGCCCAATGCACGGAGTTGTTCCTCAAATCGGCTTGACAGCCTGGTGAAGCATTATGCTGTGGATGCAACTGAGGGGCTGTTTAGTGTTTTTTCAACTGTATGCAATTCAAGAGTATCAAACTACCTCACAGTTTGTTTGAAATGACAGAAAGTGTTCATCAGAAAGCTGGTAAAAACAAGCCTTAGACCTCGAAGTGTGAGCAAGGATTCATGAAGTTTCCACTGACAGGAACTTCACGCATAAAGAGCGGGCGAGATTACAGTATTTGTCCACTTTTTGGGCATGACCCGCCTTCAAATCATTGCCTTCTTGAGGCTCACTTGGCGGGCCCTCTTCATCGTGCCTCCAAAACTCGAAGAGGGGAGGCACTCAGATAAGATCAAGTGAGAAGAATGCGGAAGACTTGCTGAATTTATAGGCCGATGTGGAATGAAGAGCACTCTGTTTGTTGTCATAGGAAGAGCTGGTTCGCACCAAGTGAGGGTATTGTACCCTGTGCACCATGAAACACGGGCAACTGGTGATGGAATAATGAATAGTGGGGGTGGAATTTTGAAATTAGATCATTGGATGTTCCGAAGCTACCAGCGTATATTCCGTGAACCTTCTTCAGGAACTTGGTCATAGTACATCTTCGCAACTCGGTGTGATTCGGTGCATGGAGCAACTGCATCCTTCCAAAACTCGCTGAAAATCATTTCAGGGCAGCTCCTCGCTCTCACTGGCTCGTCCACATGTTCAGCGGGATCAGTTCCACTTTTTCGGGCTACCCTGCTGAGCTGAACACTTTTCGTGCTGACAGAGTTCCCGGTCAGCCACTGAGCGCACTCCACCACAGCCTCACACGCTTCCTCGAGAGCCACCCGTCGGCCGTTCATAACGTCACCCAATCCACAAATGCAGATTATCCACGTCAGTGCAGCTATTTGCAAGGTCCTGCTTTCCACGTCAGATGAAATTTCTGTGATTCCATCAAAGCTGGAATCCTGGCTTCGCGCGTCGTCTGGAGGTTTGCTCTCCTCCACCACTTCCCCGCCTTCCATTCCGTTCTCTCTGATCACATCACTTGAATCCTCCACTATTCTAGAATCCATCTGGAGCTTCTCAGCTCTCCCATTCCCTGTTACTATCCGTTCAGGCTCGCTTCAAGTCACTGATTCCTTTGCGTTTGCCACTGTCTCAGCCTCTCTTTAATTATTTGTTAGCTGTTCCGACCGTTTCACAGCAGCATGGCAACTGCTACTGCTCATATCGCCCGTTCACCGCTGCACGTCGCGGCTGCAGCGGACGAGCGTGCTGCTCCAAGCGTTAGAAATGTTTCAGCTATTGGTTCGTTGAAGCGGTTTGACGGGCTGCGATCCCACGGCGCGGCCGCTAGGGTTCAGCCTGCACAGGTCAAGGTAACGCAGAGGAGGCCAAAAGGAACAGTTTCAGCTACAGCCACGTCAGCAGATGCGCCTGCAGCAGTGACGTCTACGTTCATTGGAGTGAAGACCGAAGAAGGTGAGGTAGTCTGCTTGCATTCGCGTTTGCATCTTGCATCTGCCAGTTTTCGTGAAGGCCTGAAGCATTCTGCCTGGAAGGTAATGTGTTACGCGGAGACAGCTTAATTACGGATTGAGACGAGAACTTCCTTGGAAGGTTAACCGTCCAACACGGGGCCTTCATGTTTCAAAGAACGCGGTCCGTCCTCCCGTCGCGTCTCTTACGGTGTAACACGCTGGAAGAGCTGTTCGTAATGTTTGTCGATCAGAGCCATTGCAATGGGCCATGTAACGAACTTTTTTTCTAGACGTCTCGAAATTCTGCAGCTACCATCCTCGCCACCTCAGTCATCACCGTCGTCACGTCAGTTACCGCCATCGCCAACTCATCGCATGATCGTTCTCTCCCCTCCTCGCTATCGTCATCATCCGTTTTCCATGACGTGCGCAGAGATGATGGACGCGATAATCAAAGAGGCAGGTATCGCCTTCCCGAGCGCGTGGTGCTGGGCATGCCTCAAAGACCCCATGGTCGTTCTCTCCTCCCCCCCCCCCCCGTTTGTTTCCGTGACTTTGACGTGCGCAGAGATGATGGATGCGATAACCAAGGAGGCAGCCAAGTATCGCCTGCCCGAGCGCGTGGTTCTGGGCATGCGCGATTTCTACCACTCGTACGCGAATGCGGTAAGCCCGTTGAAGTCAACCCTCGGGCGCAAATGGTACTAGATGTTACCACTTGTACGCGAATGCGGTAAGACGTAATCCGAGACACAGTCAAACGCGTTTCGATTTGAAGGATGGCAGCGCTATGATTGTTCGTCTGCCCGAGCGCGTCGTCCAGGGCATCCGCGATTCCCACCACTCCTACGCGATTGCGGTAAGCCCGTTGACGTTAGACGTTAACACCCGTTTGCGAATGCGGTAAGAACGTCATTATCAAACGTTACCACTCTCGCGCGAATTCGGTAAGCTGTAATTCGAAGCACACTTAGTCAAGCGCGTCTAAGTTTGGCACATTTCAAATCGTTCGTGTTCCCGAGCGCGTCGTGCTGGGCATGCGCGACGTTTACTGCTTGTACTCGAATTCTGGTGAACTCGTTATTAACGATGCCAGCTGTGCTCGAATGCAGTATGCTCGTCATTGTTAATTGTTACCACATGAGCACGAATAAGCTGGTCGATGTTCCTTCTTGTATGCAAATTCTATGTTTCCAGTTGTACGCATATGCGGTTTACAGTAATCTGAGACACGCGCATAAGATCGTTCGTGAGCCTGAGCGTGTGATGCGATGTCCTCATCGCGTGATGCTCATGTTCCCACCCACCGCATGCACGAATACTTTCAACCCAACCACACTCACGACGCCACATTCATCCCTCGCTCTTCCCCTCTGTGTCGCCACGGCCTCTCTCTCCTCCCTACTGCAGGTTGCGTCCAGCGGAATCGAACACGCAGAGCAGCTGTCGCTCGAGTTCATGTCGACCGTCTTTGACTACAACATGTCTCATCCCGCACCACATTCGTTCCCCCCTCCGCCACCCCCCGCCCCTCTGTATCGCCACGGCATCTCTCACCCCCTTACTGCAGGTTGCGTCCAGCGGAATCGAGAACGCAGAGCAGCTGTCTCTGGAGATCATGTCGACCACTTTTGACAGAATCATGTTCCAACTCAGGGTGAGTGGTTGGAGTGAGGGAGCTCTGGTTCATGTTTTAACTCAGGGTGAGTGGCTGGAGCGAGGAAGGCTTGATTCATGTTCCAACTCAGGGTGAGTGGTGGAAAGCTGTTCGTTCAGGCTCTCGTGAACACAGCTGAAGGCGAGCGGTGAGTGGGAGGCGTGATGGAGTGGCTTTTGAGTCACCTCGCATACCGCGAGGAGTCGCCCTTTGGGGATAAATGTTGCCGTCTTCGACTCGATCGTGGTTTGCATCGCATGAAGGTGAGTAGTGAGAGGGAGGCGTGATGGAGTGGCTGAGTCACCTCGCATCCCATGCGGAACAGCTTTTTGGGAATAATGTCGGCTGTCTTGGATTCAAGCGTGGTTTGAGACATCTCAAAACTCGGTCAACTCGCATCCCATGCGGAACAGCCCTTTGGGGATTGTGTCGACAGTCTTTGACTCGATCCTGGTTCGGATTTAAGTGAGCGGTGAGAGGGAGGCGTGATGGAGTGGCTTTTCAGTCACCTGGCATCCCGTGCGGAGCATCTCTTTGGGGATTATGTCGGCCGTCTTTGACTCGATCGTGTTCCAGCTCAGGGTGAGTAGTGGGAGGCTACCTTTTAGGGAGGCGTGAGGGAGTGGCTTTTTAGTCGCCTTGCAGTCCATGCAGAGCATCCCTTTTGGAATTATGCCGACTGCCATCGACTCGATCATGGTTCTCATTAAGGTGAGTCGTGGGAAGGAGGCGTGATAGAGAAGAGTGTTACTCAGGAGGAAACGACAGCAACGCGCCTTCTCAATGCAATCCTGAGCCGTTCCAATCCAACCGAAGGGCAGAGAAGCCTTCAGATGAGATGAGGCCCTGCCTAACGCAGAGACGTTGATGGTACTTTTGAGAATTCTTAAAAGTACCATTAAGGCGGGGAAGCCTTTAAATGAGGCCCTGCCTAACGCAGGAGAAGAAGTATGTACAGCTATCAGCTATCAGCTACCAGCTACCAGCTGATAAGCTATCAGCTACCAGCTATCAGCTATCAGGGAGCTTCACAGCTTGTCCACTTTTTTTTTGTTGTAAATTTTCCCATTCTTTTGTAACCGGCCCACAGGAGCGTCATCAGTTTGAGTCGCATCACCTGGCTGTGCGGGAGCCGTTTGACTACTACGACTTTGGACAGAAATACGTGAAGCCCCTCATCAACTACTCGTAAGCAGCTCTAAGAGTCAAATTTATATATTTCTATAAGGCAACTTGAAGCACACCTTTGTGCAGAACTGAAATGCAACCTCTCATCAACTGCTCAAAAGCAGCTTTTGTGTTGTGAGTCGCCTCAGAAGTGAGTTTTTTATGGACCAAAAACAATGTAATAAAGGTCACGGAAATGTGTGTCGTGAATCTATTTGAAACATTTCTGTATTCCGACCTTTTGTTCGACCCTCATCAGCTCCAGTAAGCAGCGTTTGACTAAGTGCAATGAAAATGTTTCCCTCATTAAGTGTGCTCTACCCAAGTACTCTCAACCCTATAGGAATCTGCAAGTTCCACATTAAGAAGCTACGAGGTGACTTTTGTGTCGACTTACACCCAGCACCAGGAAATCTCAATGTTCGACTAGTTGCGAAGCAAACGTCTCTCCCTCTCCCTCCTCGTCCCTATTGCAGGCGGTCATACATTGGCAATGTGAAGATATTGGATCAGATTCAAGCCAACCTTGATGCTGTGAGTGCCAATATGTCACATTGCTGTGAGTGCCGCCCGCCGGTCAAGATAACATTTCATTAGTGAGGATTCTATCATGCTGTGAGTGCCTCGGATGGTTTCTGGTTTAGCATAAACCATATGCATGTATACAGATGCATATATATGACGTTTCTTTTACATTGTTTTCTGATGTTTCGGGGTTCACGGCCGGGGATACAAGGGCTGAGGTTTTAAATTTTTAGTCAACTCAGAAACCTTGCTGTCTTCTTTTGATGTCAGAGTTAACGGTTGGGATACAAGAGCTGGGTTCCTGTGGGATCTAAAGTTTGCCCAACACGATTTTTGAGGCGCCTAAAAAAATTGATGTCAGAGTTCATGGTCGGGGTTACAAGAGCTGGGTTCCCGTGGGATATATAGCTTACCCGAATCTCCAGACAAGTGGAGGGGGGTGTGTTGGAAACCGTGCTGTCTTCATTTTATGTCAGAGTTCATGGTGGGGGATACAAGAGCTGGGTCCCGTTGGATGTATAGCTTGCCCAAAACTCCGGACGACTGGAGGGAGTGTGTTGAAAGTGATGACTGAAGCAGGTGTATTTTGAGGTGCCTCAAAATACACCTTACTATGTCAGAGTTCATGGTCGGGGATACAAGGGCTGGGTTCCCGTGGGATATGTAGCTTGCCCGAAACTCCAGACAAGTGGAGGGAGTGTTTTGAAAGTGATGACCGAAGCAGGTACCGCTGATATTGCCAGAGCAGCAAGAGAGAGGGAGCAAGAGGGCATGACGGAAGGCAAATCGTGTGAGGGAAACTAAGGACAGCAGAGGGAACGTGGTCAGGAGACCATGTTTCCCAATGTAGCATGTTGAAAGAGGGCGTGTTGAATGTGATGACTGAAGCAGGTACTGCTGATTCTGCCAGAGCAGCAAGAGAGACGGATCGTGAGGGCATGACGGAAGGCAGGGCATGCGAGGGAGACTAAGGGCGGAAGTGGGAATGTTCCCAACCAGGCAGACGGGAAGCAACCAGTTACCATGTAACTCGAGGCTGCTCTTGTTTGCTGCTCTGCTCCGTCCCTTTCGCTGCCTCTGCTCCACGGCTCTCACTTTCCTCTTTTCTTGCTGCTGCTGGCTACGTGGTGAGACTGAAAAGGCAACTATCTGATTCATGGACCCTCCCTCTGTAAACAAGCTTAGGCTGTGATGAGTCGAACACAAAGCAAACGAGGTGACTCTGAGTTGATCTCGGAGGCGCCTAACGAAACGTATGACGGCGATCAAACACTACGCATCTGGCTCACTCATGCGTAAAGAGCATCTGGTTGGCGTTCTTTGGTTGTCATTGCTGCCGTTTCCATCACAATCCAACCACCCACAAGAGGGTCCACTCCAAAACAAACATATTTTTCGCTCCTCCTTCCCCCTTCACCCCACTACACATCCCTCTGCCTTCCACTTTCCCTCATTCTCGTTCACTTCCTTTCCCCCTCTCACACACCATGGCCACAACGTGGTGCTGATGACAAATCCATCAGACAGGGGCGGACCCGGGTGTCATTGCTCTCATTGCACTCACTGTCCCCCTCTCCTCACTCGTTTCCTCCTCCCATTCCTTATCCCCTTTGACCCCCATCTCACCCCACCAGGGTCACAACGTGGTGCTGATGACAAACCACCACACAGAGGCGGACCCGGCTGTCATCGCTCTCATCACACTCCCTCCCTTCATTTGTCTCTCACTGCGTCTCCCTCCCATCAGGGTCACAACGTGGTGCTTATGACAAACCACCAGACAGAGGCTGACCCGGGTGTCATCGCTCTCATGCTCGAGAACAGCCACCCGCGCCTGGCCACCAGCATTGTACGTCAGTCAGTCAGCCATGCTGTGTGCCGATTGTTATGTCTGTGTCACATGTGTTATGCGCCATGTGCCTTCTTTATTGCCCTCATGCTCGAGAACAGCCACCCGCGCCTTGCCACCAGCATTGTGCGTCATGCGTGTTGTGTGTAACCATGCAATATACGTCTTGTGCCATAGGCAATGCTCTCATGGGATGGACCCGCTGTCACTGCACTCATACTCCAGAACAGTCACTGATCCCCCCTGAGCCCCCTCGCCCCGCCTCACCCCCCTCACACCGCCTCACCCCCCTCACCCCGCTTCACCCCCCTCGCCCCGCTTCACCCCCCTCACTTTGTTTGACCCCCCCCCCCCCCCCCCCCCGGGGTGTGCAGACGTACAAGGCGGGCGACCCAGTAGTGTTTGATCCTTTCTGCATGCCCTACAGCCTCTTCCATGCTCACTTACCTATCCCAACCCCTCACAACCCCGTCTCACCCAGCCTGACCCCCCCCCCCCCCGGTATACAGACGTACGTGGCGGGCGACCGAATTTTATTCTACCCCTTCTGCATGCCCTTCAGCCTCACCCCTGCTTACTCACCCCCCCCCCCCTAACCTTTCTCGACCCCTCATGACCCCGCCCGAACCCCCCTCACCCCTTCTCACCTTCCTCACCCCTGCTCACCCCTCCTCACCCCGTCTCACCCCGCCTTACCCCGCCTGTGTGCAGATATATGTGGCGGGCGACCGGGTTGTCTTTGACCCGTTCTGCGTGCCCTTCAGCCTCGGCAGGTGAGAGGTTCAGTGCGGTGCGGTGCTTCACCCCCCATCTCACCCTGCCTCGCCCCGCCTCGCCCCCCCTCGCCCCACCTCGCCCCGGCTGCTCCCCCCTGTGTGCAGACGTATGTAGCAGGCGACCGTGTTGTGTTTGACCCCTTCTGCATGCCCTTCAGCCTGGGCAGGTGAGTGAGTGCATGTTAGTTTAGTTGGTGCATGGCAGTACATGCGTTTGCGGCAGGTGCGTGCATGGGCAGGGTTCAGGAGGAAGCGCCTTTCTTCTCACACCTCAAAACACTCCCCTCCACCCCTTGAAACCTCTGTACCCCTCCATACCCCTCAGGAACCTCCTGTGCGTGCACTCAAAGAAGCACCTCAACGACGAGCCAGAGCCGGCAGAGAAGAAGCACCCTCCTCCATCTCACCCGTTAAAGGACTCTTTACCGCATTCAACCCCTCTCCACCCCTCAGGGATCTCCTGTGCGTGCACTCTCAGAAGCATCTGAACGACGAGGCAGAGATGGCAGAGCAGAAGCACTTCCCTCCTCTCCACCCCTTAAAACTTCCTGTTATCCCCTTTCAGATTCCCTCTATCCCTTTCAACTCCTATCCACCCCTCAGGAACCTCCTGTGCATGCACTCAAAGAAGCACCTCAATGACGAGCCAGAGCCGGCAGAGCAGAAGCACCTTACTCCTCCTCACCTCACCCCTTAATACTCTCTCTCCACCGCATTCAACTCCAACCCCACCGCATTCAACTCCTCTCCACCCCTTCCAACCCCTCTCTACCCCCCAGAAACCTCCTGTGCGTGCACTCAAAGAAGCACCTGAATGACGTGCCAGAGCTGGCAGAGCAGAAGCGAGCGGAGAACCGCAAGACGCTCAAGGTGATGGCGAAGCTGTTCAAGCAGGGAGGCAACTTCGTGTGGATTGCTCCCAGTGGTGGGCGCGATCGCATCAACCCCGACACCAACTATGTGCCTCCGGTGAGTGCATTCCGGTGGGTGCTGGGGTGTGTTGGAAAGGGTAAGAGGCTCAGAGAGGGCCAGTTCACAGTGAATCTCGAGGGGTTATGTCGAAGCTGTTCAAGCAAGGAGGCAACTTCGTGTGGATTGCTCCCTGTGGTGGCCGTGACCGCATCAACCCAGAAACCAACTATGTGCCTCCGGTGAGTGTGCTACAGGAAGGATTCGTTTGTCAGGAGGCAGTAGGCAGTGGATTGACCGTAAGGCAGCAAAACGCTCAAGGTGATGGCGAAGCTGTTCAAGCAGGGAGGCAACTTTGTTTGGATCGCTCCTAGCGGGGGGCGTGACCGCATCAACTCGGAAACAAACTACGTGCCTCAGGTGAGTGACTGAAGGGCAGGAGAAAGTCATTAAGGGCTGGCTCAGGGTCATCCGCAAGGCGGTGATGGCGAAGCTGTTCAAGCAGGGAGGCAACTTCGTGTGGATCGCTCCCAGTGGCGGCCGCGACCGCATCAACCCCGACACGAACTACGTGCCACCAGCAAGTGCAGTATGGTGGGCGTTAGGGTGACTCAGAGGATAGGAGAGGGTGAAAGAGAGGGCCGTCTCACCCTTAATTTGCTCCCGGTGGCGACCGCGAGGTGGCTCTCATGCATTGGCCCACATTGGAATCGAGACTGCATCTCTGAGTAGCCTAAACAACAAACCTTATTCCTCTTCTCTGCTCTCTGATCCCTGCCCCCTTATCTCCCTGCCTACCTGCCTCCCTCTCTCCTTCCATCCACCAGTCCCCATTTGACTCCTCGGCTGTGGCTCTCATGCACCGACTCACATCGGAATCAGGAATCCCCAGCCACCTGCACCCCACCGCCCTCTACTCATACGACATCATGCCACCACCGCGCACTGTAAGTAATGATGTGTTTCTTGCTGGTAACAAGGTGGCTTCAATCGGCTGTTTAGCCATCTGCACCCCACCGCACTCTACTCGTATGACATCATGCCACCTCCCCGCACTGTAGGTGACCATAAAGGGTGCAAGGTCTTGCTTGTAACGAGATGGCATATATTGAGTCCCCTATCACCTGCACCCCACTGCACTCTACTCATATGATATCATGCCGCCGCCCCGCACTGTAAGTGTTGGTGTGCCGTATTGCTTGTAACGATATGTTTTATATTGAATCCCCAGCCACCCTGCGCCCCACTGTGCTCTACTCATATGACATCATGCCGCCGCCTCGCACTGTAAGTGTTGGTGTATCGTTTGCTTATAATGAGGTAGTTATAATCAATCTCGCAGCCACCTGCACCCCACCACCCTCAACTCATACCACATCATGGCCCGAAACCGATCTGTAAGTTAGCAGTTGTTTGTTTATCAGGATTGCTGGTGTGACGACTTGCTTACAATGAGATGGCTTACTTGGACTTCCCAACCACCTATGGCGGCTGGAGAAGCAGCAGGGAGAGAAGCGCATTATTGGCTCCAATGGCATAGAAGCGGGGGTGACGATGCGATGTGAACATAAAATGTGTGTGTATGCCTCCCCCATTTTCCCTACTTACCCCTCTCCTCCCTGCTTGCCTTTCACAACCCCTCGTGTGTCTGTAACGTCTGGAGAAGCAGCTGGGGGAGAAGCGCATCATCATCGGCTGCCATGGTGTGGGGGGTTTGAAAAAGGGTCGCACATAGGAAGAGCACATCGGCTACCACGGCGTGGCATGAGCGAAGAGGCCTGCTTGCTTTATTACCTTTCCCTCCTGCCTTTCTCTCCCCCTCCTCTCCCCCCCCTGTGGCAGCTGGAGAAGGAGCTGGGGGAGAAGCGCATCATCGGCTTCCACGGCGTGGCATTCAGCGTGGGGGAGGAGGTGGACTTTGGTACCGTGACGGCTGGCATCGAGGACCGCAGGGAGGTGAGCGATTGGTCTGAATATCCTAAGTACTTGACAGGAGGAGGGGAGAGGAGTTTGCTGTAGGAGGGTGGGTTGGTGAGATGGAGATGGGTGGTTTGAACCATGTGCCACTGAGCGAAGGTGGAGGGTAGTGGAACTGAGTGAGTGGTGAGAGAGGAGGGGATCGGGCTGTGTGTCGTTGAGTGTCAGAGAGGAGGCGAGGAGGGGACTGGCGAACTAGAGGGATGTGGATGGTCAGCAGAATATTTTTCTTCAACATGTGTGGAGAGGGGGGAGGTGGATAGAAGAGGGAGGTGAGAAGAGGAGGTATGTGAGGAGGGGAGGGATGTGGGAAATGGGGAAACAAGGCATCTGATGCAAATTTAGGGATAAGCGTCCAGGCCTCCATTCCGTTCTTACTCTTTCCCATTCCTTCCCCCCCTATCCCACTGCGCCCCTGACGTGCCCATCCTCCTTATAAGCAGGCTGCAGAGAAGTACAGCGACGCGCTGTTTGTGGCAGTGGAGGAGCAATACGACCTGCTGGTGCAGGCAGTGCAGTAGAAGGGATTGGATGGTAAGGCAGTCATCTCACCTCCCTTCCTTTCCCACTCTTCTCCATGCCCCCTCCCCCCTTCTCACTGTGCCCCTCACGTGCCCATCCTCCTTATAAGCAGGCTGCAGAGAAGTACAGCGACGCACTGTTTGCGGCAGTGGAGGAGCAATACGACCTGCTGGTGCAGGCAGTGCAGGAGAAGGGGCTAGAGGCTTCCACAGATAAAGTCCAGCTGGAGCAGACATGGCTGTAGCAGAGTGGGCTGTAGCAGGTGGAGCAATACGATTTGGTGGTGCAGGCGGTGCAGGATAAGGGTCTGGATGGACTTGAGGCTTCCACAGATAAAAAGTCATGCTGGAGCAGACATGGCTGTAGCTGAGGCGTGACTGTATCGATGTGATTGTAGTTGATATGGATGTAGCAGGTGAGGGCGGAACTGACAAGGGCAGGTGTGGTTGGGGTTTAGGTGACCCTGACTACATGCTCTGTATTTCATACCATTATCTATATTGTTGTCTTTCAAGTGAATGCCGCATTCAGTTCATGTAGGTCATAGGAGTTTGACTGTAGACACTTTTTTTTTGTATGATTGGATTGTAACGATTAAGAAAACTTGCATGGTAAAGGTCATAACTATCAGAATTTATTATTGCATAAAAACAAGCTCTAATGTTTTGGGGATTTTGTGACTTGACATGAAAAATCGCATTCCATCATTGTGTCGCCTAGCCAGTAGTACCGCCAGTACTACCGCCAGTACCACCGTCGCCGGTGCTCCCGCCGGTACCACCGCCAGTAGCAGGGGTCGTCTGCATGACGCACGCGCCCGTTTCCAGGTCCCAATTCTGCTGCACCAGGAACTTCATATTGTTGTTCCCCAAAAGGTTGTACCTAAATTCCTTACCTTTCGCGTTATAAGCGTCATCGCGGGAAAGGGAAATTGCGTTTTTGGGTGGCCGAAGGTTTTTCTGCGTGGGCCTTGCGTGATTGTTGCGACATGTGTAAAAAAAACAAGGTCCGTAAAATGCAACATCCCCACCATCAATAACCGCACACTCGACCACAACATTACCGCCACCAAACGGTGACTTTGCCGTCACCTGCGCCATTATCCGCGCCGCCTCTACGAAGGCGCCTCGAACACATGCGGCTCGGGCCCAGAGCGTTCACAATACTCGGTATTAGCGTGTCGCACAAACCCCGCTACAGTTTCCGCGTCAAGCCTATCTACACACTTATTCCGAAAACCGTAACCAACATACGCAACCAACGATATGCCTCTGCAAACCGGCTACTTCCCATAGTTAAAATGTGCCATTTGCAAAAATCTCCGCGTTCAGACTTACAAAGCACAACAACACACAAAGCCATACTCTACCGTCAGCCCGCAACCACATCTACAAACCACGCCCACCCTACAACCCCCCTCCCCACAACAACATCACGGCTAGCGCACTACACGGATGCACTGTCGGACGACCCAGAACTGTGCGCACGCTTCTTCGGTGTGCGGTTTAGGCAGCTCACCACCTCTCCATTAGAGGCGCCAACAACAGGCGCCACTTCCGTTGGGGCAATCCCCAGCGCCTCAGCGTGACACACGTACGCGTGCGTCACATTGCGGATGGCACGCCGACGGCTTCGTTCGTCTTGTTGGGCTGAGAAAATAGCCCTTAGGATCTTTGCAGAGGAGAACTCTTGGGTAGAAAACTTGTAATAGCGGAAGCGTTTGATGAGGATTGTGAACCGACCTTGCACTGGTGTGTGAGAGCAAAGTAGATTGAATTAAACAAGCAAATACAAGGATTTATATAAGAGTACAGGGAATACGAATAGATAGGTAGATAACTGTATTGCTGTTGCGGTTCGATACAGTGCGACTCGGGCAACTGCTCTGTAACGAGTCAGTTGTGTGTCCTTAACTGTCGCGCTGTGATTGTCGAGTCAAAGGTCAGCGACCTTTGACTTTCTCGTAACCTCCAGGCGGTTACCCTAACCTCCGAGGTTGACTCGATGCTTCGATTGGGACTGCTTCGCTTGGTGCCTTGGGTTTTGATACGACAGAAGCGCACTTAGGACTTATTGTTTCCAACACTCCCCTTCGCTTCTGGAGTGTCGCTGCTGGTGACGTGGCCTTGTCCAGTCAGCATCATGCAGTATTCGAACTTCTGCTTTCCGAGTTTCTTGGTCAAGTAATCGGCTGCCATCTCGGATGTTGGGCAGTATGACAGATCGAGTTTCCCTTTTTCTATCTCGTCCTTCACGAAGAAATAGCGCAGGGCGATGTGTTTCGTCCTGTTTGCGAAGCCGTTTTTGTTGGCGATGCGAATTGCCGATTGGTTGTCGCAGAACACGGTGAAGCTGGGTAACTCGGCTAGTTTCGCTTCTTCCAGTAGTTCGCGAAGGTAAAGTCCCTCCTTGGTGGCTGAGCAGAGTGCGATATATTCTGCTTCTGCTGAAGATAGTGCGATTAACTCCTGCTTGCTTGACTGCCAGGAGATAGGACCGATAGGCTCAAGGCGGTAGACATAGCCGGTGCGTGAGCGCCTGTTGTCGGTGTCGCCGGCGTGATCGGCGTCGACGTAGCCGATTAGTTTGGTCGGTGTAGTCACGTTTTTGTGATAAGTTAGTCCGATCGTCGCGGTGCTGACGAAGTAGTGGAGAGCACGATCGAGTTCCGCCAGATGCTCTGCTTCAGGTCTCTTGAGATAGGTAGCGAGCTGACTCGCGGAGTAGGATAGGTCGGGACGGCACGTGACTGCTGCGAAAAGAAGGCATCCTAGCTTCTTCTGATAGTCGCGTATGCTGGCGGGTTTAAGTAGAGTAGATTGCCCCTTTTCGGTTCCTGACGCGTAGCGATAAGGCGTGGAGATGGCGCTTGGTGTGAGACGAAAGCGTTTCGCGATAGTGTCGGCGTACTTCTCGGCGCTTAGGTAGATTGCGTTTTCTTCCTCACGGATGTTGAGCCCGAGGTATTGCGTAACCGTAGAAGAGACCGTGAGCGTGAGGTCTTTCTGGAGCTCCCCTTCGAACCACGCGGCGATGTTGTCGGTTGACCCAATGTAGAGAAGATCGTCCACATAGACGATTAATAGGACGTAATCGCCTCCTTTTGTGAGGCGATACATGCCTTGGTCATGCGGGAGTTGTTTGAAGCCGATGCGAATGAGGCGGGCGTGTAGGTACTGCTGCCACAGTCGCGGTGCCTGCTTGATCCCATAGAGTGATTTGAGTAGTTGACACACTCGGTTGGGTTCGCCGTGGGAGCCGTGCGGGAGTTCAACGAAGATTTCTGCATCCACAGGTGCGTAGAGAAATGCGTTCGCAACGTCGATCTGTCGCAATTTCTTTTTCTTCATGGCGGCGACGGCGATGAGGATTCGGAGTGAGGTGTGGCGACTGACCGGAGCGAAGGTTTCGGTGTAATCTCTTCCGTGCTCCTGGTCGAAGCCACGTACGACCCAGCGGGCTTTGAATTTGTCGATGGTGCCATCAGCTTTCGTCTTCACACGGAAGACCCATTTTCCGGTAAGAATGTTTTTATTTTGAGTTACACCGATGGGAACAATTTTCCAGGTGTTGCGCTCCTCCAGTGCCTTCAGCTCTTTGTCCATAGCTTCACGCCATTTCTCCCTGTGTTCCCCCCCCAGAGCCTGCTGAACCGTCGCAGGCTCCTCAGGAATGCCGGCGCCATGGACTGCGGTGACGAGACCAAGGATTTGCAGCCCAGTCTGTGAGTATCGAGGGAGTTCTGGATCCTCGGGATAAGCTGCTTCGTCTCCCGTTTCTGGGTCGGGCATGAAATTTGGCCCTACCCTTTCTGCTTCGTTGGTGTTGACTGTCACAGGTGTTATGTAACCATCGTCGGCGAAACGGTAGAAGATTTCGGCGTTGTTACTGTCGCGAGGATTATCCTCATCCATGGGCACGTCGACGGAGCAGTATGGGAGAGGTCCGGCTTCTTCTGAGGCGTTGTCGACGTTCTGTTCATCCCAGTCTGCTTCGTCCGCTGCTGACGCGAAGGCTCGGTCACCACGAAAACCACTGGTGAGGTCCCGATTCTCGTGCAAGTTGGCGAGGTATGTCTGAAGGGTGAGTCTTTCGTAGAAGATCACGTCACGTGCTGCTACTGTTTCCTTTGTGTGGACGTCGAAGATTTTCCATGCGTTGTAATTTTTCTCGATGCCGAGGTGTAGTCCCCACTGTGCCCGTTGCGAAAATCTTCCCGCTCGTGCTTCTGGGGGTCTGTACTGTACCATGCACCCGAAAACTCGTAACATTTTCGTGCTGCCCTGCTTCCCTGTCCACAGCAGATGCGGTGATGCGTTGTTCGGGAGTGACGACGACGACAACAAGTTGTGCAGCATGACAGCGTGGTCCATTGCTGCTGGCCACTGGTGGTTGGGTAGCCGCATGCCACGTAACAGTTTGCGCATGCTGTTCTGCAGGGTCCTGTTCAGTCGTTCTGCAACACCTTGCTGCTGATGTGCGTAGGGAAGGGAGAGGAGTTGCTTGATCCCCCTTTCCGCCAAGAACTGCTTGAAGCGCTGAGAGGTGTACTCGCCACCTCCGTCTGACTGGAAATTTTTCAGTTGTGTTCCGGACTCTCTCTCTGCTATCGGTAGCCAGGCGGCGAATGCTGCGAGCGCCATGTCGCGGCTGGGTAGGTTGCGATGCCAGACGTATCGAGTAGCAGCGTCGATGAAGGTGATGGTGTAGTTGTAGTTGACTTGTCCTGGTTCGCGATTGTAGAGGATGTCGCTGTAGACTTTTTCGAGTGGTGCGTACGCTGGAGCGCTCGGGTTGTGATGTGAAGCAAACGGTCGATGAGGTAAGTCAGCTTCGGGACATATAAGGCAAGTCCCTCGTGCCTTCTGGAGTTCTCTGCCATCGGGTAGAAGTAGAGAGTCTTTGTCGAGGACTCCTGCTCTTATCGTGTTATTCAAAACTGTGTTGCTTGGATGTCCTGTGCGTGCGTGCCAGATCTCTTCAGAGGCGCGGTGTCCGGGTGAACGCTGATATGCGTCGGAGTTGGAGTAAAAGCTGGCGACGAGGTTGGCGCTTCGGTGGACTTCACGCTGAGTCGGATTCAGCTGTTGCGCGAGTGTTGGTGGTGCTTCGTCGACTGTGACTGGTGTCGTTGTTCCTGCTGCTGCTGATGTTGTTGCTGCTGCCGATGTTGTTGCTGCTGTCGATATTGTTGCTGCTGTCGATGTTGTTGCTGCTGCCGATGTTGTTGTCTCTGCTTCTTGTTGAATTGTTGCTAACGCTCTTGTTCGTTCTGCTTCAGGGATAGTGTGGGAGTACCAGAAACCTCCCGGGCTGAAGTCGGGATCGAGATCCGGAGGGTGTGTCCATTCAGCAAAGTTCACAATGGCGTCGCTGTCTGCAGTGCCGAGGTCGGGAGCGAAGTCGAGGACGAAGACGTTGTTCTTCAGCACTGCTTTCCCGATGTAGAGACCGCCTCTTCCGTGGTAAAGCTTGAACTCCTGGGTCGTGCTGTCGGCTTCCAGATGAATTCCTTTCGCCATCAACTGGCTAACGCTCAGTAAGTTGTAGCCGAGTCCTTCAGCGATGAGTACCTTAGACATGTGCAGTATGACATTTGTTTCTCTTGACTGAAGCTGTACCACTCCTTGTCTTCGTGTGCGCAGGTTTTGGTTGTTGGCAACCGTGATGATCACTTCCCGTTGGAGTCGATGTTCGCGTTGTACGAAACGCCCGGACGAGCACATGTGTTGCCCGCAGCAACTGTCCAAGAACCAGGTGTCTTGGCCGGACGGTTCACTTTGAGCGATAGCGGCGTAAGTCGGATTTGGATGGAGTGATTCGCGACGAGGCGTCCTGTTGTCGAGCTCCTCTTCCGGTGAGTAATGGGGTGGTGACTCTGTTATGCAAGAGTCGTTTATCTTGACCATGCAGTTGACTATGTGTCTTGCTCCTTGTGCAGGTTGTCCAGTTGAGGTCGTTGAAGCTTGAATCGTGGTTGTCGAACTTGCTTGTGTCGAAGCAACTTGTGTGCTTGAAGGCCGCAGTTGTCGCTGTGGTGTTGTCTGTCGAGACGGGCAGTGCGAGCGTGGGTGTCCTGATGTCTTGCAGATGTGACAAAATGGAGGTACTGACTTCGGCTGCTGCTGTCGATTGTTGTAGTAGTTGTGTCGTCGCTGAGTATGGAAAGCAAACTCCGGTGCTAATGTCCTTTTCTTGTGTCTTTCTTCTTGCAGGTCCATATCCTGCTGTTCCGCGTGAATTTCTGCGCAAAGTGCCGCTTCGGAGATCCTCCCGTGTGCTCGAAGAATTGCTTTGGTGGCGCGCCACTGAGGACCGAGGCCGCCTATGACGACTGTTACGAAGGCGTCTTCAGAGATTGACCCTCCACATCGAAGAAGCTTGTCGCGCAATTCGCGACATCGGCTGATATACGCCAACCCTTTTTCTCCTGGTTTCATTTCCACTGTTGTCAGCTGCGCCATTAACCTGCTCTGGTTTACACTGTCTGTTGCCTGGTACAGGTTCTTCAGATGGCCGTACGCGAGTTCCGCCGAGTTGCCGAAGTTCCGGTAGGAGCGAATGTTCTGCTGCTGGGTTGGTGTGATGTTTCTCAGTAGAATAGTATACGCCATCATGGATTGATACGTATACTGCTGCTTTTCATACTGTGTCCCGTTTGCTGGATACTGCAGGGATCCGTCGAAGAAGCCAAGTATCTGCGCGCCCTCCATCATCAACTCGAATTCAAAGGACCAGGTAAAGAAGTCCTTTCCGTCGAAAGGTCTTGACGTCTGTAGTTTCAGAACATGCGCGAACTGCGACTGTACTTGTAAGGCATCCATTGGTTTGTCTTGCGCAGGTGGAGGTTGAGGCAGGAAGCTGATCGACCCGCGTTCGTACGGGGCGAAGGTGGGTTGCTGCTGTTGATTCCCTCGCGCATATGACGACCCGTCAAGGCTCATGGGTGTCGCTCCGTTGTTGCTGTTGTGTGTCTGTGCAGGTCCCGACTGCTGGTGTTGCTCGTAGAAGGACATGAAGGAGAAAAATTTCTCCATCATGTTCTGGTCGAAGTCAGAAGGATGGTTCGTGGGGGTCTCGGTTGACGTTCCCCTTGGTCTTGCTGCCGTGCCTTCCTCTGTCTGCGGGCCAGAGGCTGGTGGTGGAGTAGGAGTAGTCCCCGAGGAGCCATTAGGGGAGCTCCTTTCCTTGTTTGTTGCCATGTCTTGTAATGAAAAAAAAAGTTAGAGTTTTCCCCTGTCTGCTCTCATACCATGTTGGGCTGAGAAAATAGCCCTTAGGATCTTTGCAGAGGAGAACTCTTGGGTAGAAAACTTGTAATAGCGGAAGCGTTTGATGAGGATTGTGAACCGACCTTGCACTGGTGTGTGAGAGCAAAGTAGATTGAATTAAACAAGCAAATACAAGGATTTATATAAGAGTACAGGGAATACGAATAGATAGGTAGATAACTGTATTGCTGTTGCGGTTCGATACAGTGCGACTCGGGCAACTGCTCTGTAACGAGTCAGTTGTGTGTCCTTAACTGTCGCGCTGTGATTGTCGAGTCAAAGGTCAGCGACCTTTGACTTTCTCGTAACCTCCAGGCGGTTACCCTAACCTCCGAGGTTGACTCGATGCTTCGATTGGGACTGCTTCGCTTGGTGCCTTGGGTTTTGATACGACAGAAGCGCACTTAGGACTTATTGTTTCCAACACGTCTCGCATCAGAGGCCCATCCGGAAGGCACATTTCACCCTCGTCCCCTGAAGACGTGGGTGTAGTGGGCGTCACCAACTTCACTCCTGCCTGCTCCATTAACCACTCATCGCATGTCACGTAGTCGGACGTCGGCATATACAACGCTGGACGCACACGGAACTCACGTAGCAGCACCAGGAGGTCCGCCGTGGTAGAGACAAGCGGCTCGTACATGCCTGCCGAATACATGCCGTGCAGGTGCCACATCAGCGGCCACCATGACTCCGGGACGCATCCCGCCCTCCACCAGCTCCTTTGCATCGTTGCCGCCGTCAGCGCCTTCCAGGTGTCAAATCATAATGTTCTGTAGGCTGTAGTGGGGTAGCCTATATGGGGTACACATTTCTAGGGTTGCATATTTGTACCACATTCCATTCCTTAGTGCATCATTCTTGTTTCAGTATTCACATGGTATCGAGCAGGTTCCCTCGTGGGAACTGTGCCTAGGGCCCACCAAGTCGAAAGTTTTTTTTTTCCTGCCCGGAGCGCGCTCAGCCCGAGTTGCGCTCCCTTCTCTGACTTCGTCGAGCCGCCCTAGCGGCCAAGTCGCGCCGCCTTAGCGGCCCCTGATTCGTCGCCCTAGCAACCCCGTCGCCCTACCTACGGCCCCGGCCCCGTCGCCCTACCTGCGCCCCGGCCCCGTCGCCCTACCTGCGCCCCGGCCCCGTCGCCCTACTTGCGCCCCGGCCCCGTCGCCCTACCTGCGACCCCGGCCCCGTCGCCCTACCTGCGCCCCGGCCCCGTCGCCCTACCTGCGCCCCGGCCTCGTCGCCCTACTTGCGCCCCGGCCCCGTCGCCCTACCTGCGACCCCGGCCCCGTCGCCCCCCTTGCGACCCTGGCCCCGTCGCCATACATGCGGCCCCGGCCCTAGCCCCGTCGCCCTACATGCGCCCCAGCCCCAGCCCCGTCGCCCTGCTTGCGACCCTGGCCCCGTCGCCCCACCTCCGACCCCGGCCCCGTCGCCCTACCTGCGCCCCGGCCCCGGCCCCGTCGCCCTACCTGCGCACCGGCCCCGTCGCCCTACCTTCGACCCGGCCCCGTCGCCCTACCTACGGCCCCGCCCCGCCGCCCTACCTGCGGCCCAGCTGCCCTACCTGTGGCCCAGCCGCCCTACCTGCGGCCCCGCCGCCCCACCTGCGGCCCCGCCGCCCTACCAACAGCCCCGCCGCCCTACCTGCGGCTCCGGCGCACTACCTGCGGTCCCGGCCTCGTCCCCTACCGCCCGAACCGCCTACGCAGCCGAGCCGCCCGCGCCGCCAAGCAGCCCGAGCCGCCCGTTCCACCCGAGCCGCCCGAGCCGCCCGAGCCACCCGAGCCGCCTGAGTCGCCCGACCGCCCGAGCCACCCGAGCCGCCCGAGCCACCCGAGCCGCCCAAGCCGCCCGAGCCGCCCGAGCCGCCTGAGCAGCTGAGGAGCCGAGCCGGGGGTGCCGCCGAGCCGCAGTTGCTGCCGAGCCGCCCGAGCTGCCCGAACCGCCCTGTCTGGTGAGCGCAGCGCCTCTGTCACTGCACTGCCCCTGTTCTACAGTTAGCGCTGCTAGTCTACTGCTGTCATGGCTACCCCCAGTGTTCTCACTTTTGACGCTGAGGGTCGGGCCATTGACTTTGATGTCTGGGTAGATGACCTGCAGCGTTTCCTACAGTGCGATGGGGCAGACGATCTCTCCCTCTTTGACCTCACATCTGGTGCTTCCCCTGCCCCTGCTGCCGATGCCGACGCCACTGTTCGCTCACAGTGGGCCACTCGCGATGCTGCTGCACGTCTTGCTGTGCGTCGCCACCTCCCTACCACTGAGCGCGCGCACTTTAATCAGTACAAGAGTGCTCAGACCTTGTACGACGCTGTAGTTGCGCGCTACTCTTCCCCTGCCACTACTGCACTGAGCCGCCTCATGCTACCGTACCTCTTCCCTGACCTTGCTGCCTTTCCCACAGTTGCTGACCTCATTACGCACCTCCGCACTAGTGACACTCGCTACCGCGCTGCGCTTCCTGCTGAGTTCTGCGCCAGGAACCCCCCCCCCCATGTACATCACTCTCTACTACATAGTCACCCGCCTCCCTGACTCCCTTCGTGTAGTCAGAGACCACTTCCTCTCAGTCTGTCCCACCACTCTCACTGTTGACCTCCTCGAGAAGGCCCTCTTAGCAGCGGAGAAGAGCATAGTCGCTGTAGGAGCCTCTCGTGGTGACCCTCGCACCCCCATCTTTGAGGGGTGTTCCCCCTCCCCCCTTTTGCCCTCTGTTGCCTCTGCTGCTGCGGCCGACCTCGTTGGGCTTGAGTCGGTCGGTGCGGCGTCTACCCCTAGCAGGAGACGCCGCCCTGGCAAGGGCAAGGGGGGCAGGGGCGCTGGAGGAGCTAGCAGGGGCGGTGGAGGCGGCGGAGGGAGTGGGGGTGGCGGTGGGAGTGGTGGCGGGGGTGGAGGTGTTGGTGGCGGCAGTGGAGGCGGATGCGGCGGAGGCGGTAGCGGTGGGAGCGGAGGCGGCGGTGGTGGCGGAGGTGGAGGAGGCGGTGGTGGAGGAGGTGGAGCTTGTCGGGGTGGCGCTACGCAGCGGGGCCGCTCCGGTGGTGGTCAGCGCCAGCAGCAGCAGCAGCAGCAGCAGCAGCAGCGTTCTCGGGACATCCCCCCCCCTCAGCAGCTCCGTGAGTGGTACGCTGCACGTCAGCGTGGTGGGGGTACCGGTCCGTGCACCTACGTCCTACGCACCGGCGACCGCACGGGTGAGCAGTGTGGGGGTGCACACCCCAACCAGCGCTGCTTTGGCCGCCTGACGGACGCTTGGCGTCACCAGTTCCCGGAGGCCACTGAGATCCCCCGCTGGGGTGAGCTGTCTAGGGCGGTTGTAGCTATCTTTGATCTTGACTTTGATGCTATTCTTGCTGCCATGTATGCTGTGACTATTAGTGATGAGGGTGACTGTTACCGATGTTTCCCGCCCGACCCGGGCATTGAGACTGCTGCTCTAGGTACTGGTGAGGCTGCTTCTCTAGGTGCCAGTGAGGCTACTGCTCTAGGTGCCAGTGCGTCTGCGTCCTCAGGTGCTGGTGAGTCTGCGCTCGCAGGTACCGCGTCGGCTTCGGCCTCCCTCACCTTCACACTTGACTCAGGGGCTTCTCGCTCCTTCTTTCGAGACCGCACCACACTCACGCCGCTTGGTCGGCCGGTTGCAGTCTCCCTGGCAGACCCCTCTGGGGGTCCTGTCCTTTCTCACTTCTCCACTGTCCTCCCGTGTCCGGCGGCCCCCTCTGGCACCTTGTCTGGTCTTTACCTCCCCTCGTTCTCTACGAACTTGGTGAGTGGTGCTGACCTACAGGATGCGGGGGTTTACCTGTTTACTCCTGCGAGTCAGCGGGTGACCCACTGCTCGGACGCTCGCACAGGCCGGCACCTGGCCACGTTTACGCGTCGGCCGGGGTCGAGCCTGTACACCCTGACCACTGAGTCTCCTCCTGTCCCTGCGTCTGGTCAGGTAGCTGCGTCGGGTCAAGTGTTTGCTGCAGTGTCCACGTCTGGTCCTGAGTTTGCCCCCTGCTCGTGTCGCCTCGTGTCTCACGAGACTCTCCTGTGGCACCACCGCCTTGGTCACCCCTCCCTGCCTCGTCTCCGAGGCATGGCCTCCCGTGTCCTTGTCTCTGGTCTTCCCCGGTCCCTTCCTCCCCTTCCTCCGGGGCCTGACCCTACCTGCGTCCCTTGTGTCGAGGGGCGGCTGCGGGCTGCACCTCACTCCTCTCAGTTTCCCCCGACAGAGGCCCCGCTGCAGACGCTTCACATGGACGTGTGGGGCCCGGCCCGCGTCCGTGGACAGGGTCACGAGCGCTACTTCCTGCTGGTGGTTGACGACTACTCGCGTTACACCACAGTCTTCCCCTTGCGCAGCAAGGGTGATGTCGCTGAGGTGTTGATCGACTGGATCCGCGCAGCTCGTCTCCAGCTCAGGAGGAGCTTCGGCTCGGACTTTCCTGTTCTGCGTCTGCACTCTTACCGAGGCGGAGAGTTCTCCTCTGGCCTTCTGCGAGCCTACTGTCGTGCGCGAGGCATCCGCCAAACCTTTACGCTTCCGGACTCTCCACAGCAAAATGGGATTGCTGAGCGCCGCATTGGCATGGTCATGGACGTCGCCCGTACGTCCATGATGCATGCGGCTGCCCCCCATTTTCTGTGGCCGTTTGCGGTTCGGTACGCGTCGCATCAGATCAACCTTCACCCCAGGGTCTCCATGCCGGAGACCTCCCCAGCTTTGCTGTGGAAGGGGGAGGTAGGCGATGCGTCTACGTTCAGTGTCTGGGGATCTCGGGCGTTTGTCCGCGACTTGTCTGCGGACAAGCTGTCCCCTCGTGCTGCTCCTTGCGTCTTCCTTGGCTTCCCCCCTGACGCGCCAGGGTGGCAGTTCTACCACCCCTCCTCTCGTCGTGTTCTGTCCTCCCAGGACGTCACGTTTGACGAGTAGGTCCCCTACTACCGCCTCTTCCCCTACCGCACTCCTTCCGTGCTGTGTCTAGAGTCGCCGCGCGGCCTCGGCCGTACTTCGTTCCGCTTCTTCAGCAGGTTCTTGGTCTCCCGCCTTCCACTAGTCCTCCTCCTCCCTTAGAGTGTCCACCGCCTGACCCGTCACAGCTACATTTACTGCCGGCCTCCCGACTGCCTGCTCCGTCTCCCTACACTGGTCCTACTAGAGGTCTTGCTGAGCGTCGTGAGCCTGCGTCTCGCCCTGCGTCGCCTGTCCGTGCTGCACGCACTAGTGGTCGCGGTTCGCGTCAGCGTCCTCCTCGTGTCCCTGGCACGCACCGGATGTCTCTGCGTCCGTCCACTGCTCCTCTGCGTGCCCCTTTGCTTTCTCCTCCTGAGTCTTCTCTTCCTGCTCTTGCCGACTCGGAGTCGGACTCTCTTCGTGCTGCCAGTCCTACTGTCACGCGTCTCCTTGCTACTGTCGTCACTGACCCTTATTTTGAGTCCACTGCTGCGTCTGCCCTAGTTGCTGAGCTCGTCGGCTTTGCTGCTCGCTATCGTCTAGACTACGCTGCTAGTCTTGTCGCTGAGTCTGAGTCTGTCTGTCCTCCGTCCGTCGGGGGTGAGTGTGCCCTTGGCACGGACGTCCTTGAGGACAGGCAGTAGGAGTTCCAGTGTCAGGCTCCTGCTTCACCTCATCTCGTGTCCGTACTGCTTACCCCTGAGGGAGACCCGGATGCACTTGACATCCCAACTCCGCGCTCTTACGCAGAGGCCGTAGAGGATCCCTACTCCTCTCAGTGGCAGGCAGCTATGGATGCAGAGATGGCTTCCTGGAAGTCCACAGGCACCTACGTTGACGCGGTTCCCCCACCTGGGGCGAACATCGTCAGTGGCATGTGGATCTTTAGGGTGAAGCGGCCGCCAGGTTCTCCACCTGTCTTCAAGGCGCGGTACGTGGCTCGTGGCTTCAGTCAGCGGCAGGGAGTTGACTAGTTTCAGACCTTCTCTCCCACCCCGAAGATGACCACTCTTCGGGTGCTGCTGCACATAGCCGCTCAGCGGGACTACGAGCTTCACTCTCTTGACTTCAGCACTGCTTTCTTGCAGGGTAGCCTGCATGAGGAGATCTGGCTGCGCCGCCCACCTGGCTTCACTGGGACTTTTCCGACTGGCACCCAGTGGAGCCTCCGGCGGCCAGTCTACGGTCTCCGCCAGGCACCGCGTGAGTGGCACGACACACTGAGGACTACGCTTGCGGCTCTTGGGTTTGCTCCCTCTACTGCCGACCCGTCGCTGTTTTTGCGCACCGACACCTCTTTGCCGCCGTTCTACATCCTCGTGTACGTCGACGACTTGGTCTTTGCCACAGCTGACACTGCTGGACTCGCCCACGTGAAGTCCGAGCTGCAGAAGAGACACACGTGCACAGACCTGGGTGAACTGCGCAGCTACCTTGGCTTGCAGATCACCCGGGACAGAGCACGCCGCACCATTACCCTGACTCAGTCACACATGGTGCAGCAGGTCCTTCAGCGCTTCGGCTTCACGTACTCCTCGCCTCAGGCCACTCCTCTGCCTACTCGCCACTCGCTCTCAGCTCTGCCTTCGGATGAGTCCGTAGAGTCGAGTGGCCCGTACCCAGAGCTTGTTGGCTGCCTCATGTACCTGATGACCTGCACACGACCTGACCTTGCATACCCTCTTAGCATTCTTGCACGCTATGTTGCTCCTGGGAGACACAGACCGGAGCACATGGCTGCAGCGAAGAGGGTGTTGCGCTACTTGTTCAGTACGTCGGGCATGGGGCTAGTGCTTGGAGGGCAGAGTCCAGTGGTCCTCACTGGGCACGCAGACGCTTCTTGGGCTGACGACCAGGCTACACAGCGGTCGTCACAGGGTTACACCTTCAGCCTTGGTTCCGGCTCTGTTTCGTGGAGGGCTACTCGCTCGTCTTCCGTTCTCGGCTCCAGTTGTGAGGCTGAGATCTACGCAGGAGCCATGGCTGCTCAGGAGCTTCGCTGGCTCACCTACCTGCTGACTGACCTCGGAGAGCTGCCTCGTTCTCCTCCAGTGCTGTACGTAGACAACAAGGCCATGCTGGCCTTGTGTCGGGAGCAGCGCCTGGAGCACAAAACGAAGCACATTGCTCTCCGCTACTTTCTTGCTCGTGAGCTGCAGCAGCGTGGTCAGTTGCGACTTGCGTACGTGGCCTCTGAGGCCAACACTGCTGATATCTTCACTAAGGCACTTGCGCCTTGTGATCATCAGTGCTTCTGTACTCAGCTTGGTCTTGTGCCTGCCTTGCCTCATTTGCTCACTTCTTGACCTTGCTTGTACTGTCACATCGTCGGGGTGCACTTTCAACTTCTGGATGATGTCCTTCAAGGGGGGCTTCACCGAGCTCATACTGGCCACCAGCATACACTCAACGACGGGTGGGTAGGTGGAGATGAAATGACGAACCTCCCCAAAATAGGCCACCGCATTCCGAAACCGTACGCTTCGCCTCCAGCTGTGCTACCTTGTATTGGCTCCACACAGCCACAAACACAGAATCGCCCCAAAATGCTCTCTGACCACTGCTTGCCAGGTGCACATGTGCACAGTTTCCATTGGCCAAAACTTGCATTCTCGGATGTCGTTCACGTCACACAGGTTGCAGCTGCCAGTCACAAACACTTGAAATCCGAACGTCGAACCAATAGCCCCTGCCACATATCCCATATGATTCTGTAACCACCGTGTACCTGCATTACAAAACCAACATGAACTCGGCAAACCGTCAACCCGAATAAAACACCGTGCTAACAGAATCTCTTACAGCCATTATCATAAACCCAACACTGCCCACCAAATTACTTGTATGCCAACCATTTTAACATTCCCACAATCCCACAAAACATGCACAACAAGGCAAAGCACGAGACCGACCGCCTGTTCTGTTCCACACTCGAGTTCCGTTACCTCCTACGCCTCCACCCCTCAACGTCAGTACCCCACAATTCCCCCCTACTGTTATTGTAACCAAAACCCATCCCACATTTCCAGATAAAAGCCCCTACTCCTATTACTTGTAGAGTAGAAACTTGTTCACCAGCAGCACACGTGGGTTGCTGTAAGATGGGCATACGTGTACAACCCTCTGGAGGCTCTTCAACAGCACCACTGCGAACCGCACATTCTGACGAGCTGGATACAACTGGGTACACGTTGTGATGGGACACTGCCCGGCTGCTTCGTAGTACCTCACGTACGCACTCCCAATCCACTTGCCCTCCGCGTTCAACGCCTTGAAAATAGACAGGCATCTAGCGAACCAATCTCCACCTCCCCGAGCCAACAGTGCCACATCTGAGAACAACTTCTCTCGCGGGGATGCCTTTACGAACGTCCCCTTCGCCACCAGCACACCCCCCTGTGTTCGTGGTATGGCCACTGCTGTGTGTGTCTGCAAGCGAAGGCAAGCACCACATACAATTGAAGACTGTTAGGCACTCACACACATTCCGCATACCACAGGTGCGATTCTGCTCACCATACGCTCAATTACCTGCACACTGTCACACGCCATCTGCATCTGCCTCAGCTGACCAGGTAGGCCCGCCATCTGATCCCCGTGTACTGCTGCGTACTCTGCAAACGCACTGTCACCGCTGCATCCGAGGCGCATGATCCTGTACTTCTTCATCAGCACAGGCGCTAGCTCTTCCACGGCCTGCCGCACGCAACCACCGGCAAGGTAGCATGAATTGCATCAGAATGCATAAAAACCGTCCATTAGTACTTCAACTGGAAAAATTCTCTACATCAGCATCATTCGCAAGGTGATAAAATTATGAGCAAGTTGATAAAATTTAGATAATTTTGTAAACTTCTCTGCTTTCTCCAATAAAGGTGTAAGGTAAGATAAATAATTAGATATTTCTTCTTTTTCTCCAGAAATATTATATTTGTCTGTTGCTATGCAAGCGTTATCCGGAATGATTGGGCGTAAAGCGTCTGTAGGTGGCTTCTTAAGTCTGCTGTCAAATCCCAGGGCTTAACCCTGGCCAGGCGGTGGAGACTACTAAGTTGGAGTACGGTAGGGGCAGAGGGAATTTCCGGTGGAGCGGTGAAATGCGTAGAGATCGGAAAGAACACCAAGGGCGAAGGCACTGCACACCGAAATCAGGTCGTTCATCGCCCTGCGCTATTCCCCTGGTCCAGCTAGCAACCTATCGCTCACCACACGCAGCGCTGATACATACTGCCAACCTCCTCCCGCATCTGCCGCCACTTCTCTGTAGATCTCACGCTGCATCTCCTCATCCACAATTCTCCAAGGAATGTCGGCCCAGTTGCTCCCCCTCACGGGACTCTTCACTGTCCCCTTGTGTGCTCGCTCCCACATCTCCGTGCTGTAGTGGTGTGGCATCCCCCTTGTTTCCACGTTCTCGAGAAGATGCTTTATCATGTGGATCTTGGGAATTTCCCACTTTGACGCCTGGTCCGGGAAAGCGACGGGAAGCAGCTCCATCAACCTGCAATTCAAACTGTGGTTTAGCGCATAGGTTCTGACACCAGACTGCAGCGCACACGGTACAAACTGCACAAAGATTGCCAACAACACCTGTGTCCAACCACCAAACTTACGCGACGGCATGTTGCCTCGCCGCTTTCAACGTATCGCGGGTGTGCGCCGCCACTCCCAAAAACGACTTGTAGAACATGGCGTAAAACCGGAAAGCTCTGACCTGCAACGCCCTTAACTCTCCCGCCTTTCCCCTCTTCAAGGCACTGGAGTCCGCTATGATGATCGGCATGATTTGCATCATGGCGCGATGCTCGAACGCCGCATAGTGGGCGCCAGAAAGGAAGAAGGACGATCCGCCCGGAATCCTTAGTAGCACTCTTGGCGTGTCGCTTTTCAAATCTTTCTTCCTCCTGCCACGCAATGTGGACCAACGGGCCACAATCGCATCAGCCCAAACACAAAGACAATACTTCCTAGCAACAAACGTCGCTCTGTCCACAACGACAGAGGACCCCTGGTTTCTACACGCCTCACCTCTCCAGGATGCAGATCTCGACTTTCCCCAGGGGGGAGAGGTACTCGTCCATCATGTGTACGAAGACATGTAAGATGTCAGCCAGACATGCGAGGTACACGTTGAGAAAGTACGAACGAGAAGTGGAATGACTATGAACGAAGTGAGTACAAATAGGAAACCCTAATTGGGTTGTACCCCCTATGGGATACCCCACTATAGCCTACAGAAACAAGTAAGCTATAAGTTCTGACACACCCCCATAGGCAAAGTGGGGGAGAACAAGGGGTCACAAGACCGGTCAAGCAAAGCAAAGCAAAGCTCAGGGTGGATCACAAAGTCACCACGCATTCCGAGCACAAGTTCAAAGGCCACAAGGCCAGTTCACATGCAAGATCATATATAGAGATATACAAGAGCAAGAGTATATATATGCGAAAGTACAAGCAAGGTCAAGAGGAGAGCAAGTGAGGCAATACAGGCACAAGACCCAACTGCGTGCAGCAACGCTGATGATCACAAGGCGCAAGTGCCTTGGTGAAGACATCAGCAGTGTTGGCCTCAGAGGCCACGTACGCAAGTCGCAGCTGTCCACGCTGCTGTAGCTCACGAGCAAGAAAGTAGCGAAGAGCAATGTGCTTCGTTCTGTGCTCCAGTCGCTGCTCTCGACACAAGGCCAGCATGGCCTTGTTGTCTACGTACAGGACTGGAGGAGAACAAGGCTGCTCTCCAAGGTCGGTCAGCAGGTAGGTGAGCCAGCGTAACTCCTGTGCAGCCATGGCCCCAGCGTAGATCTCAGCCTCACAACTGGAGCCGAGAACAGAAGACGAGCGGGTAGCCCGCCACGAGACAGAGCCGGAACCAAGGCTGAAGGTGTAACCCTGTGACGACCGCTGCGTAGCCTGGTCGTCAGCCCAAGAAGCGTCTGCGTGCCCAGTGAGGACCACTGGACTGCGCCCTCCAAGCACTAGCCCCATGCCCGACGTACTGCACAAGTAGCGCAACACCCTCTTCGCTGCAGCCATGTGCTCTGGTCGGTGTCTCCCAGGAGCAACAAAGCGTGCGAGAATGCTAAGAGGGTATGCGAGGTCAGGTCGTGTGCAGGTCATCAGGTACATGAGGCAGCCAACAAGCTCTGCAAACGGGCCACTCGACTCTACGGACTCATCCGAAGGCAGAGCTGAGAGCGAGTGGCGAGTAGGCAGAGGAGTGGCCTGAGGCGAGGAGTACGTGAAGCCGAAGCGCTGAAGGACCTGCTGCACCATGTGTGACTGAGTCAGGGTAATGGTGCGGCGTGCTCTGTCCCGGGTGATCTGCAAGCCAAGGTAGCTGCGCAGTTCACCCAGGTCAGTGCACGTGTGTCTCTTCTGCAGCTCGGACTTCACGTAGGCGAGTCCAGCAGTGTCAGCTGTGGCAAAGACCAAGTCGTCGACGTACACGAGGATGTAGAACGGCGGCAGAGAGGTGTCGGTGCGCAGAAACAGCGACGGGTCGGCAGTGGAAGGAGCAAACCCAAGTGCCGCGAGCGTAGTCCTCAGTGTGTCGTGCCACTCACGTGGCGCCTGGCGGAGACCGTAGACTGGACGCCGGAGACTCCACTGGGTACCAGGAGGGAAAGACCCAGTGAAGCCAGGTGGGCGACGCAGCCAGATCTCCTCGTGCAGGCTGCCCTGCAAGAAAGCTGTGCTGAAGTCGAGAGAGTGCAGCTCGTAGTCACGGTGAGCAGCAACGTGTAGCAGAACCCGAAGAGTGGTCATCTTCGGGGTGGGGGAGAAGGTCTGAAAGTAGTCAACCCCCTGCCGCTGACTGAAGCCACGAGCCACATAACGCGCCTTGAAGACAGGCGGAGAACCCGGCGGCCGCTTCACCCTGAAAATCCACATGCCACTGACGATGTTTGCCCCAGGAGGGGGAACAGCGTCAACGTAGGTGCCTGTGGACTTCCAGGAAGCCATCTCTGCATCCATAGCTGCCTGCCACTGAGAGGAGTAGGGACCCTCTATCGCCTCCGCGTAAGAGCGCGGAGTCGGGATGTCTGGTGCATCCGGGTCTCCCTCAGGGGCTAGCAGTACAGACGCGAGACGAGGTGAAGCGGCGGCCAGACACTGGAACTCCTCCTGCCTGTCCTCAAGGACGTCCGTGCCAAGGGCACACTCACCCCCGACGGACGGAGGACAGGCGGACTCAGACTCAGTGACAAGACGAGCAGCGTAGTCTAGACGACAGCGCGCAGCAAAGTCGACAAGCTCAGTGACAAGGGCAGACGCAGCAGACGACTCGAAGGAGGGGTCAGTGACAGCAGTAGCCAGGAGACGCGTGACAGTAGGACTGGCAGCACGAAGAGCGTCCGACTCCGGGTCGGCAAGAGCAGGAAGAGAGGAAGCAGGAGGAGAAGGCAAAGGGGCACGCAGAGGAGCAGTGGACGGACGCAGTGACATCCGGTGCGTGCCAGGGACACGAGGAGGACGCTGACGCGACCCGCGACCACTAGCGCGCTCAGTACGAACAGGCGACACAGGACGAGACGCAGGCTCACGACGCTCAGTAAGACCTCCAGTCGGACCAGCGTAGGGAGAAGGAGCAGGCAAAGGGGAGGCAGGCTGTAGCTGTGGCTGTGACCGGACAGGCTGCGGACCCTCTAAGGGAGGAGGAGGAGGTGTAAGACCAAGAACCTGCTCCAGGAGCGGAACGAAGTACGGTCGGGGCCGCGCGGCGACGCTAGAAACAGCAGGAACAGCACCAGCAGCCCCAGCAGGAGCACCCACTCCAGCAGCACCTCCAGCAGCACCAGAACCTCCAGCCGCAGCACCAGGAGCACTGTCAGTCGGGCCGCCAACGGCAGGCTCAGCGCCAACACCCTCAGCAGGACCAGCTCCAGGAGAACTCTCAGACTCAGCAGCTCCAGCACCCACAGTACGAGCGCCGGCGGGGCGCGCAGCAGCAGTGCCCTCTGCAGCCGAAGAACCACCAGCACCAGAAGCACGCCTCCAGCGCCCGGCAAACCACTCACGCAGCTCCTGTGGGGAGAGTGGCTCCCGGCGAGACGAAGCACCCCCAGGCACAGCACCTCCAGGCACGGCACTCCCAGGCTCAGTACCCCTAGGCACAGCACCCCCAGACTCGGCACCTCCAGGCTCAGCACCCCCAGGCACAGCACCTCCAGGCTCAGCACCCCCAGGCTCAGCACCCCCAGACTCGGCACCTCCAGGCTCAGCACCCCCAGACTCCGCACCCCCAGGCTCAGCTCCCGCAGCAGCACCAGAGTCACCAGTGACCTCGACAGGCTCGACCGCGTCTACCTGGGACACACCTGAAGGGGCAGGACCCTGAGGGGGGAGGGGGACTACCGGGGGGGGACCTGGTACCAAGAAGAGCGGGGGTGGGGGGAGGGACGGAGTGCGGTAGGGGAAGAGGCGGTAGTAGGGTACCGACTCGTCGAACGTGACGTCCTGGGAGGACAGAAAACGTCGAGAGGTGGGGTGGTAAAACTGCCACCCAGGGGCGTCGGGGGGGAACCCCAGGAAGACGCAGGGAGAAGCACGAGGGGACAGCTTGTCCGCAGACAGGTCGCGAACAAACGCCCGAGATCCCCAGACCCGGAACGCCGACGCATCGCCAACCTTCCCCGTCCACAGCAGGGCTGGGGAGGTCTCCGGTCGAGAGACCCTGGGGTGGAGGTTGATCTGGTGCGCAGCGTACCTGACCGCAAACGGCCACAGAAAATGGGGAGCAGCCGCATGCATCATGGACGTACGAGCGACGTCCATGACCATGCCAATGCGACGCTCAGCAATCCCATTTTGCTGCGGTGAGTCCGGAAGCGTGAAGGTCTGACGGATGCCTCGCACACGACAGTAGGCACTCAGGAGGCCGGAGGAGAACTCTCCACCTCTGTCCGAGTGCAGACGCAAAACAGGGAAGTCAGAGCCAAAGCTCCTCCGAAGCTGGAGACGAGCTGCGCGGATCCAGTCGATCAGCACCTCAGTGACCTCACCCTTGCTGCGCAAGGGGAAGACTGTGGTGTAACGCGAGTAGTCGTCAACCACCAGCAGGAAGTAGCGCTCCTGACCCTGTCCACGGACGCGGGCTGGGCCCCACACGTCCATGTGAAGCGTCTGCAACGGGGCCTCTGTATGAGGAAACTGGGAGGAGTGAGGGGCAGCACGCTGGCGCCCCTCGACACAGGGGACACAGGTGGGGCCAGGGCCCGGAGGAAGGGGAGGGAGAGACCGGGGAAGACCAGACACAAGGACTCGCGAGGCCATGCCTCTGAGCCGAAGCAGAGAGGGGTGGCCAAGGCGGTGGTGCCAGAGGAGGGTCTCGTGAGACAGACGACGACACGAGCAGGGGGCAGACTCAGGACCAGACCTGGACGCTGCAGCAAACACCTGACCAGACGAAGGGACCCTACCAGACTCAGCACCTGGAGGAGAAGCAGTGGTCATTGTGTACAGGCTCGACCCTGGCCGACGTGTAAACGTAGCCAGGTGGCGACCTGTATCTTCCTCCGTGCAGTGGGTCACCCGCTGACGAGCAGGGGTGAACTGGTGGACACCCGCATCCTGGAGGTCAGCACCACTCACCAAGTTCGTCGAGAACGAGGGGAGGTAGAGACCAGTCAGGGTGCCAGAGGGGGCCGCCGGACACGGGAGGACAGTGGAGAAGCGAGCCAGGACCGGCCCCCCAGAGGGGTCAGCCAGGGACACTGCAACCGGCCGACTCAGCGGCGTGAGAGTGGTGCGGTCCCTAAAGAAGGAGCGAGACGCTCCAGAGTCAAGGGTGAAGGTGTGAGAGGCCGAAGCCGACACAGTACCTGAGAGGGCAGACTCACCAGCACCTGAGAGCACAGACGCACTGGCACCTAGAGCAGCAGCCTCACTAGTACCTGACGCGGCAGTACCAATGCCCGGGTCGGGCGGGAAACACCGGTAACAGTCATCCTCATCACTACCAGTCACAGCATACATAGCAGAGAGAATAGCATCAAAGTCAAGATCATAAATAGCTACTCCAGCCCTAGACAGCTCTCCCCAGCGGGGGATCTCAGCGGCCTCCGGAAACTGCTGACGCCAGGCGTCGGTCAGGCGGCCAAAGCAGCGACGGGCTGCGTGGGCGCCTCCACACCTCTCCCCCGCACGGTCACCGGTGCGAAGAACGTAGGGGCAGGGACCAAGAGCACCACCGCGCTGACGCTGCAAGTACCACTCACGGAGCTGCTGAGGGCCGGGGACGGTGCGAGAGCGCTGCTGCTGCCGCGGCTGCTGCTGCTGCTGCTGCTGCTGCTGCTGCTGGCGCTGACCACCCCCAGAGCTGCTCCGCTGGGACGAGCCACTCCGACCCCCGCCCCCACCACCACCCCCGCCTCCACCGCCACCCCCGTCTCCACCGCCACCTCCCCCACCAGGACCGTCGCTCCCACCGCTCCCACCGCCTCCTCCGCTACCACCTCCGCCGCCACCTCCGCCTCCACCGCCGCCACTAGTACCTCCACTCCCGCCACCACCTCCACCGCCACCCCCACTCCCCCCGCCACCCCCACCTCCTCTGCCACTGCCTCCTCTAGATCCACCCGCTCCCTTGCCCCCCTTGCCCTTGCCAGAGCGGCGTCTGCCGCTGGGGGCAGACGCCGCACCGACCGACTCAAAACCAGCGAGGTCGGCCGTAGCAGCAGAGGCGACAGAGGGCAGCAGGGGGGAAGGAGAACACCCCTCAAAGATGGGGGTGCGAGGGTCACCCCTAGAGGCCCCTACAGCGACTATACTCTTCTCAGCCGCTAGCAGGGACTCCTCAAGGAGGTCGATAGTGAGGGTGGTGGGACAGACAGAGAGAAACTGGTCCCTAACGACACGAAGGGACTCAGGAAGACGGGTGACGAGAAAGTAGAGAGTGATATACATGGGAGGAGGGTTTGCGGCGCGGAACTCAGCAGGAAGGGCAGCGCGGTAGCGAGCGTCACTAGCGCGGAGGTGGGTAACGAGGTCAGCGACAGTGGGAAAGGAAGCGAGGTCAGGGAAGAGAAACGGTAGCATGAGGCGGCTAAGGGTAGCGGAGGAAGGGGAGGAGTAGCGTGCAACTACAGCGTCGTACAAGGCCTGAGCGGTCTTGCACTGACTAAAGTGGGCACGCTCAGAGGAAGGGAGGTGGCGACGCACAGCAAGACGTGCAGCAGCATCGCGGGTCGCCCACTTGGAGCGAACGGCAGAGTCAGCATCAGCAGGCGGGGCAGGGACAGCTCCAGAGACAAAGTCAAAGAGAGAGACCTCATCTATCGCATCACACAGTAAGTACAGCTGCAGGTCTTCAATCCAGACGGCAAAGTCAATGGCCCTCCCCTCAGCGTCAAAAGTAAGAACATTGGGGGTGGCCATGGCAGCAGCTGAAAGTCTCACCGGGCTGGAAGAGTCGGGTAGGTCAGCAGTAGAGGAACACAGCTCAGGGACAGCAGCACGGCTCCTCAGGTGGCTCGCGTGGCTTAGGCGGCTCGGGCGGCTCGGGCGGCTCGGGCGGCTCGGGCGGCTCAGGCGTCTCGCGCGGCTCGGGTGGCGTAGGGGCTCACGGGCGGCGCGGGCTGCTGGGGCTGCTCACGTGCAGCACGGCGGGCTGCAGCAGGGCCGGTGGTGGGCTGTAGCAGGGCCGGTGGCGGGCTGTAGCAGGGCCGGCGGCGGGCTGTAGCAGGGCCGGCGGCGGGCTGTAGCAGGGGCCGGTGGCGGCTGTAGCAGGGCCGGTGGTGGGCTGTAGCAGGGCCGGTGGCGGGCTGTAGCAGGGGCCGGTGGCGGCTGTAGCAGGGCCGGTGGCGGGCTGTAGCAGGGCCGGCGGCGGGCTGTAGTAGGGGCCGGTGGCGGCTGTAGCAGGGCCGGTGGCGGGCTGTAGCAGGGGCCGGTGCGGGCTGTAGTGGGGCCGACGAGGGGCCGAAGTGGGGCCTAGGCGGGCCGGCGGGCTGTAGGCGGGGCCGACGCGGCGGGCTGTAGCAGGGGCCGGTGGCGGGCCTAAGCGGGGCCAGCTCGGGGCCGACAGGGCGTAGGTGGGGCCGGCGCGGGGCCGAAGAGGGGCCTAAGCGGGGCCGACGGAGCCTACGCGGGGCCGACACGGAGCCGAGACGGGGCCTGGGCGGGGCCTACGCGGGGCCGACGAGGGGTACGCGGGGTCGACGAGGGGTACGCGGGGCCTACGCGGGGCCGACGAGGGGTACGCGGGGCCTACGCGGGGCCTACGTGGGGCCGACGAGGGGTACGCGGGGCCTACGCGGGGCCGACGAGGGGTACGCGGGGCCGACGAGGGGTACGCGGGGCCGACGAGGGGTACGTGGGGCCTACGCGGGGCCTAAGCAGGGGCCGACGAGGGGCCTAAGCGGGGCCGACGAGGGGCCTAAGCGGGGGCCGACGAGGGGCCTAAGCGGGAGCACGACGGGAGGGGCGACTCGGAGGGTCGCGAAAAAAAAAAATGCGCGCCTCGGGGCGCGCTTCGGTGGGCCCTAGGAACAGGCCCTAGGAAGGGACCTGCTCTGATTCCATGAGAAAGTACGAACGAGAAGTGGAATGACTATGAACGAAGTGAGTACAAATAGGAAACCCTAATTGGGTTGTACCCCCTATGGGATACCCCACTATAGCCTACAGAAACAAGTAAGCTATAAGTTCTGACACACGTTCCCCCAGGTGGTGTCCCCAAAGTTCCACCACACCAGCACGCACTGCGCCCAAAAGGAAACATGTCTCGAACACATATGTTGCAGTTCGTCACAACTCAAATGAATGTTTCCACGACACAATGGCAAGCTGCAGCTTACCTCTATTGGATGGGTTGACCACTGCAACTGGAATTTACGGGCGTCCTCCTTTTTGGCAAACACAAAAAACTGCCGCACTATGTCCTTCTGCCTCTCCGGTGTGCGGGGATCCTTTTTGGCTGTCAGCCGTGTCAGGTCTCCAACTTCGGCATAGCAGCTAGCGCACGGGCGATGTGTGCCCGTCTGCAGCGTTGCTGAAGCCCTACTGTTCTCAGGATAGTCTCCATGGTATCCATAGAGGCAAGGTACCGCCTTGACCACTTTGCCCGCAGCGTCTGTCACATAAAAGTACCTCACTGGAGCACTGGATACAGAAAGGAGTTTCCAAAGTTGACGGTCCTCGAATACATCACTTGCAACGATTATGCACACTGATGCCAAACGTACCTTGCGGTTTCCCGCATCAAGGGTCCAAGTATGATCTTCAGCGCCTCCTGAAAAACACGGGCCTTCTCTGTCGGGCTAGCCCATTCCGGGCAGAAGGGCAGCACCGCAGCAAGAGTGTGGCCTGGCTCAAACCACCTCAGTTCCTCAGGTATGTTAATGAGCGAAATCAGGACAGGCCACGCATTCCTCCGCCCGTTGCGCGACGCCTGCGTGCTATCGCTGTACACGATGACCCCGAGAATCAGAGCCTTGTCGTCCTTGATCTCTTTCTGCCACACACACAAACCGGAGTGGGACATTAAGGAGCACGCCCTCCATCGGACACGACTGTTGCAGCATGGCGACGTACCTGCGCCTCGTGCATCCAAGTGCCTGTTTCCGGCCCCTCGAAAACGCGCTTCCCCTGCTCGTTGTACTTCTCCTCTGGCTTCCACACGAAACCCTTCCTCCGCGAAAAGATGCGGACAAGCTTCTTCACAAGCTGCGCACCAGAAAAGGCCCATGACTATCAACGGTCAAAGAAATCTAGATAGACACGTTTCATGCCCTCAGTTAACGCTTTAGCGGAATATATGCAGTACGCATTTGACGGCAAGCTCACCAACTCTGTGTCACAGAAGTGCAAGAGAAGCTTTTGAGACATTCCTCTGGGCCCGTGCACGACGATATGCTCCGTTTTCCATGGAACCATATCTGGCGGCGCACGCTCTTTCCCCCATCGCTTCACGTCAGCGTAGTTGCGCCACCTACGTAATTCCTTCAAACTGAACTACGGGTTACGATATATGTTAAGAAGTCTGTTGACTTCTCGGCGAGATAAGTCTGCGTCCGGGAAAAAAAGGTACAGCCCCGTGAGTGTGTCGAAGAAGTCGGAGACGTCGCTAGCCTCCGAACAAGAAGAGTCGCCATCATCGCCATCATCCCCTTCATGTTCTGCCTGCGACGCCTGCGGTGGAGAGACATCTGGCGGCTCGGCTGTAGGTACCCCACGGGTTTTGGCCCCAGAAGTCGCAGGGCTGCGGTGTCGTTTGTGCCCAACACTGTTTAGCGCTTCCAGGTAAGCATCAAACATAAGATGCTCGAGATTTCTCTTCAGCGTGTCCCCGCATTTAGTTCTATCTGAAAGATGAGACTGTAAATCACGGTCACTGGGAAAATCCTTACTGCATACGCCGCACTTGTTTCCCGTCATCTCGCTCTAACTACGAACCCTAATCCAACCACCAACAAACGGTTAGGTAGGCTGTTTTCATAACCTCATCGAGCGTGAGCGTCAACCTTTGAAGAGTGTGTGTTTCGATTGCACAAATAGGACCACTAGTAAGGACTACACCCTGATGTTCTAATGATACAATACCAACAGCAATAAGTTAAATGAACGCCACGACCGTTGAATCACACCAACGCTGCATTCATAACTCATGCATATCCAAATGAATGTTCTCTCATACATTCGCTTGTAAACATAAACAACCATGATCAACCCACTATTAGTACCGTTCACAAACAGGCTTCCGCTGTCACCATTACTAGGAGAAACGCGCATGTACATGCCGCGTATATGTGCTCGTACTCGATAGAGTACGCGTCAACAAATGCTTTCCCATGCGGCATAGTTTGGTTACTGCTAAGGGCGGGTCCAACTTTGCACACTCCCAATGTTGTCGTTATTTTTACGTCAACACACATGTCAAATTTGACTGCACCCCAGGGCGTAGTACTAAGGTTTCCTGACCAGTTCGGAGTGTACAGTGCGGATTTTTGACGAGGTACATGATCGTTGCGAGGCACATCACCTGGAAAGGGCGTTACCAACTGTTACGAGGGTTTCCGCATCTAAGGCGCAAGGGATAATATCATGGCGAAATGGTGTTGGCGAAAAAGGGGCGTTACTGTTTGAAGACTTTGACGGGAAGCGATTTGTGAGACGAACCTTCGGATGTGTTACACACGTCCCGGTGCACGTTTCCGAAATGAGCTCATTTATGTACAGTCTCGCGTCAAACTGATTTCGTACGTAAAAAGTTATGTTACATGCTTACTTCTGGTAACTGACCTGAAAATTTTCCGTACATGTACAATGTTTGACCCGCCCTAAACTTGCCAATTGGCCCATCGTTTACACCTAGGCCAAAGCTGTATCTAGGCAATCTGTGTTCGGATGTGCCGAACCGAATGTACGCGATTGTACAACAATGTTACATTTTCGGTCTGCACAGTCAGAAACAAAGGAGGATGCCAGCTCAACAGAATAGCATACGAAATAGCGCTGAACACAAACTCGAATTTAGTATGCATGATCTAACAACCCTCGTACACTCACCCCCGTTATTTTCAGCCTCCCTGCATGTCAAGCTGGTTACAGTGCACTGATATGCACCCATCCAGCTATTCTGGAGAATTCTGTGGCGCATAGGTGTCATCATCTCGGTGAACTGTCACATGATGCGCGAACATCGTGTAACCCAACTGTAGATCTGGCATCCATTGGGGGGTGATGTGACTACTTCTGCTGCCTTCTTCCCATAGACTATAGCGATGACGAGAATTCGCACGCACCAGAACCCTAACGGTTTTAGTGAACTGTTTCCACCGTGTCCGGGAGAGAGAACACCTGATTTAGAGATCCCTTCCGTCTACTAATCTCGCGTCGACCATGCTGTCAAATCATAATGTTCTGTAGGCTGTAGTGGGGTAGCCTATATGGGGTACACATTTCTAGGGTTGCATATTTGTACCACATTCCATTCTATAATCGCATTCTCATTTCAGTTTTCTCATGGTATCGAGCAGGTTCCCTCGTGGGAGCTGTGCCCAGGGCCCACCAAGTCTAAAGTTTTTTTCCTGCCCGGAGCGCGCTCGGCCCGAGTCGCACTCCCCTCTCTGACTTCTTTGAGCCGCCCTAGCGGCCAAGTCGCGCCGCCTTAGCGGCCCCTGATTCGTCGCCCTAACGACCCCGTTGCCCTACCTACGGCCCCGGCCCCGTCGCCCTACCTGCGCCCCGGCCCCGTCGCCCTACCTGCGCCCCGGCCCCGTCGCCCTACCTGCGACCCCGGCCCCGTCGCCCCACCTGCGACCCTGGCCCCGTCGCCATACCTGCGGCCCCGGCCCTAGCCCCGTCGCCCTACCTGCGCCCCGGCCCCGGCCCCGTTGCCCTGCTTGCGACCCCGGCCCCGTCGCCCCACCTCCGACCCTGGCCCCGTCGCCCTACGTGCGCCCCGGCCCCGGCCCCGTCGCCCTACCTGCGTACCGGCCCCGTCGCCCTACCTTCGACCCGGCCCCGTCGCCCTACCTACGGCCCCGCCCCGCCGCCCTACCTGCGGCCCAGCCGCCCTACTTGCGGCCCCGCCGCCCTACCTGCGGCCCAGCCGCCCTACCTGCGGCCCCGCCGCCCTACCTGCGGACCAGCCGCCCTACCTGCGGCCCCGCCGCCCTACCTGCGGCCCAGCCGTCCTACCTGCGGCCCCGCCGCCCTACCTGCAGCCCCGCCGCCCCACCTGCGGCCCCGCTGCCCTACCAACGGCCCCGCCGCCCTACCTGCGGCCCCGGCGCACTACTTGCGGTCCCGGCCTCGTCCCCTACCGCCCGAGCCGCCTACGCAGCCGAGCCGCCCGCGCCGCTAAGCAGCCCGAGCCGCCCGTTCCGCCCGAGCCGCCCGAGCCGCCCGAGCCGCCCGAGCCGCCTGAGCAGCTGAGGAGCCGAGCCGCGGGTGCCGCCGAGCCGCAGTTGCTGCCGAGCCGCCCGAGCTGCCCGAACCGCCGTGTCTGGTGAGAGCAGCGCCTCTGTCACTGCACTGCCCCTGCTCTACAGTTAGCGCTGCTAGTCTAGTGCTGTCATGGCTACCCCCAGTGTTCTCACTTTTGACGCTGAGGGTCGGGCAATTGACTTTGACGTCTGGGTAGATGACCTGCAGCTTTTCCTACAGTGGGATAGGGCAGACGGTCTCTCCCTCTTTGACCTCACCTCTGGTGCTTCCCCTGCCCCTGCTGCCGATGCCGACGCCACTGTTCGCTCACAGTGGGCCACTCGCGATGCTGCTGCACGTCTTGCTGTGCGTCGCCACCTGCCTACCACTGAGCGCGCGCACTTTAATCAGTACAAGAGTGCTCAGACCTTGTACGACGCTGTAGTTGCGCGCTACTCTTCCCCTGCCACTGCTGCACTGAGCCGCCTCATGCTACCGTACCTCTTCCCTGACCTTGCTGCCTTTCCCACAGTTGCTGACCTCATTACGCACCTCCGCACTAGTGACACTCGCTACCGTGCTGCGCTTCCTGCTGAGTTCTGCGCCAGGAACCCCCCCCCCCATGTACATCACTCTCTACTACATAGTCACCCGCCTCCCTGACTCCCTTCGTGTAGTCAGAGACCACTTCCTCTCAGTCTGTCCCACCACTCTCACTGTTGACCTCCTCGAGAAGGCCCTCTTAGCAGCGGAGAAGAGCATAGTCGCTGTAGGAGCCTCTCGTGGTGACCCTCGCACCCCCATCTTTGAGGGGTGTTCCCCCTCCCCCCTTTTGCCCTCTATCGCCTCTGCTGCTGCGACCGACCTCTTTGGTCTTGAGTCGGTCGGTGCGGCGCCTACCCCCAGCGGGAGACGCCGCTCTGGCAAGGGCAAGGGGGGCAGGGGCGCTGTAGGAGCTAGCGGGGGTGGTGGAGGCGGCGGTGGAGGCGGCGGAGGGAGTGGGGGTGGCGGTGGTGTGGAGAATAGAGCGAGAATGAATGAACTATGAGTGAAGTGAGTACAAATAGCAAAACCCTAATTGGGTTGTACCCCCTATGGTATACCCCACTGTAGCCTACACAAGAGCATAAGCTACATATATGTTCTGACACACCCCCATAGGCAAAGTGGGGGAGAACAAGGGGTCACAAGACCAGTCAAGCAAAGCAAAGCAAAGCTCAGGGTGGATCACAAAGTCACCACACAGTCCGAGCACAAGAGCAAGGCCACAAGGCCAGTTCACATGCAGGAGTACACACATATATATATAAAGCTAGACAAGCAAGAGCAGGTATATATATGTGACAGTACAAGTAAAGTCAAGAGGAGAGCAAGTGAGGCAAGAGAGGCACAAGACCCAGCTGGGTGCAGAAGCGCTGATGGTCACAAGGCGCGAGTGCCTTGGTGAACACATCAGCAGTGTTGGCCTCAGAGGCCACGTACGCAACCCGCAACTGTCCACGCTGCTGTAGCTCACGAGCAAGGAAGTAGCGAAGAGCAATGTGCTTCGTTCTGTGCTCCAGACGCCCCTCTAGACACAAGGCCAGCATGGCCTTGTTGTCTACGTACAGCACTGGAGGAGAACGAGGCGGCTCTCCAAGGTCAGTCAGCAGGTAGGTGAGCCAGCGAAGCTCCTGTGCAGCCATGGCCCCTGCGTAGATCTCAGCCTCACAACTCGAGCTGAGAACCGAAGACGAGCGAGTAGCCCGCCACGAGACAGAGCCGGAGCCAAGGCTGAAGGTGTAACCCTGTGACGACCGCTGCGTAGCCTAGTCGTCAGCCCAAGAAGCGTCCGCGTGACCTGTAAGTACCACTGGACTCCGCCCTCCAAGCACTAGCCCCATGCCCGACGTACTGCACAGGTAGCGCAATACCCTCTTCGCTGCAGCCATGTGCTCTGGTCGGTGTCTCCCAGGAGCAACATAGCGTGCAAGAATGCTAAGAGGGTATGCAAGGTCAGGTCGTGTGCAGGTCATCAGGTACATGAGGCAGCCAACAAGCTCTGGGTACGGGCCACTCGACTCTACGGACTCATCCGAAGGCAGAGCTGAGAGCGAGTGGCGAGTAGACAGAGGAGTGGCCTGAGGCGAGGAGTACGTGAAGCCGAAGCGCTGAAGGACCTGCTGCACCATGTGTGACTGAGTCAAGGTAATGGTGCGGCGTGCTCTATCCCGAGTGATCTGCAAGCCAAGGTAGCTGCGCAGTTCACCCAGGTCTGTGCACGTGTGTCTCTTCAGTAGCTCGGACTTCTCGTAGGCGAGTCCAGCAGTGTCCGCTGTGGCAAAGACCAAGTCGTCGACGTACACGAGGATGTAGAACGGCGGCAGTGAAGTGTCGGTGCGCAGAAACAGCGACGGGTCAGCAGTAGAAGGAGCAAACCCAAGGGCCGCAAGTGTAGTCCTCAGTGTGTCGTGCCACTCACGTGGTGCCTGGCGGAGACCGTAGACTGGCCGTCGGAGGCTCCACTGGGTGCCAGGAGGGAAAGTCCCAGTGAAGCCAGGTGGACGGCGCAGCCAGATCTCCTCGTGCAAGCTCCCCTGCAAGAACGCAGTACTGAAGTCGAGAGAGTGAAGCTCGTAGTTGCGCTGAGCGGCTATGTGCAGCAGCACCCGAAGAGTGGTCATCTTCGGGGTGGGAGAGAAGGTCTGAAAGTAGTCAACTCCCTGCCGCTGACTGAAGCCACGAGCGACGTACCGCGCCTTGAAGACAGGTGGAGAGCCCGGCGGACGCTTCACCCTGAAGATCCACATGCCACTGACGATGTTCGCCCCAGGAGGGGGAACCGCGTCAACGTAGGTGCCTGTGGACTTCCAGGAAGCCATCTCTGCATCCATAGCTGCCTGCCACTGAGAGGAGTAGGGACCCTCTACGGCCTCCGCGTAAGAGCGCGGAGTCGGGATGTCTAGTGCATCCGGGTCTCCCTCAGGAGCAAGCAGTACAGACGCGAGATGAGGTGAAGCAGCAGCCAGACACTGGAACTCCTCCTGCCTGTCCTCTAGGACGTCCGTGCCAAGAGCACACTCACCCCCGACGGACGGAGGACAGACAGACGCAGACTCAGCAACAAGACTAGCAGCGTAGTCTAGACGACAGCGAGCAGCAAAGTCGACGAGCTCAGCGACAAGAGCAGACGCAGCAGCGGACTCAAAAGAGGGGTCAGTGACGACAGTAGCAAGCAGACGCGTGACAGTAGGACTGGCAGCACGAAGGGAGTCCGACTCTGGGTCGGTAAGCACAGGAAGGGAGGACTCAGGAGGAGAAGGCAAAAGGGCACGCAGAGGAGCAGTGGACGGACGCAGAGACATCCGGTGCGTGCCAGGGACAGGAGGAGGACGCGGACGCGAACCACGACCACTAGCGCGGGCAGCACCAACAGGCGACGCGGGACGAGACGCAGGCTCACGACGCTCAGCAAGACCTCCAGTAGGACCAGTGTAAGGAGAGGGAGCAGGCAGTGGGGAGGTTGGCTCCAACAGTGACTACGACTGGACAGGCTGTGGACACTCTACCGGAGGAGAAAGACCAAGAACCTGCTGCAGAAGCGGAACGAAGTACGGCCGAGGCCGCGCGGCAGCTCCAGACTCAGCAGGGACAGCACCAGCACCCTCAGCGGCAGCACCAGCGCCACCAACACCTCCAGCGGCAGGACCTCCAGCAGCACCAGCAGCAGAACCACCGTCAGGACAGTCAGCAGCAGACTCAGCACCAACGCCCTCAGCAGCCCCAGCTCCAGTAGGACCCGCAGGCGTAGCACCTCCGGGACCGGCGGCACCAGTACCCTCGACGGTCGAAGAAGCTCCAGCTCCAGCAGTACGCCTCCAGCGGCGAGCAAACCACTCGCGCAGCTCCTGTGGAGAGAGGGGCTCCCGCCGAGACGCAGCACCAGGAGAAACCCGAGGCTCAGCGGCTCCAGACGTAGCACCCCCAGGCTCAGCAGCCCCAGACTCAGCACCCCCAGGCTCAGCAACTCCAGACTCAGCACCCCCAGGCTCAGCAGCTCCAGCTCCAGTAGGACCCGCAGGCCCAGCAGCTCTGGGACCGGCAGCACCAGCACCCTCAGCAGTCGAAGGAGCTCCAGCTCCAGCAGCACGCCTCCAGCGGCGAGCAAACCACTCGCCCAGCTCCTGTGGAGAGAGCGGCTCCCGCCGAGACGGAGCAACCGGAGAGCCCCCAGGTCCAGCAGTCGCAGGCTCCGCACCTCCAGGCTCAGCACCCCCAGGCTCAGCAGCTCCTGACGTAGCACCTCCCGGCTCAGCACCCCCAGCAGCAGCACCCCCAAGCTCAGCACCCCCCGGCCTCGCACCCCCAGGCTCAGCACCCCCAGCAGCAGCACCCCCAAGCTCAGCACCCGCAGGCGTAGCACCCCCAGACTCTGCACCCGCAGCAGGACCAGACTCAGCAGCAACCTCGACTGGCTCGACTGTGTCTACCTGGGACACACCTGAAGGGGCAGGAACCTGAGGGGGGAGGGGGTCTACCGGGGGGGGAACTGGCACCAGGAAGTCCGGTGGGGGGGGGAGGGAAGGAGTACGGTAGGGGAAGAGGCGGTAGAAGGGGACTGACTCGTCGAACGTGACGTCCTGGGAGGACAGAACACGACGAGAGGAGGGGTGGTAGAACTGCCACCCTGGAGCGTCAGGGGGGAAGCCAAGGAAGACACAGGGAGCAGCACGGGGGGACAGCTTGTCCGCAGACAAGTCGCGGACAAACGCCCGAGATCCCCAGACACGGAACGCAGACGCATCGCCGACCTTCCCCGTCCACAGTAACACTGGGGACATATCGGGCCGAGAGACCCTGGGGTGAAGGTTGAGCTGATGCGCCGCGTACCGAACCGCAAACGGCCACAGAAAATGGGGGGCAGCCGCATGCATCATGGACGTACGAGCGACATCCATGACCATGCCAATGCGGCGCTCAGCAATCCCATTTTGCTGTGGAGAGTCCGGAAGCGTAAAGGTCTAGCGGATCCCCTGTGCACGACAGTAGTCTCGCAGAAGGCGAGAGGAGAACTCCCCACCCCGGTCAGAGTGCAGACGCAGAACAGGAAAGTCCGAGCCGAAGCTCCTCCTGAGCTGGAGACGAGCCTCGCGGATCCAGTCGATCAGCACCTCAGTGACAGCACCCTTGCTGCGCAAGGGGAAGACTGTGGTGTAACGCGAGTAGTCGTCAACCACCAACAGGAAGTAGCGCTCGTGACCCTGCCCACGGACGGGGGCCGGGCCCCACACGTCCATGTGAAGTGTCTGCAGAGGAGCCTCTGTCGGGGGAAACTGGGAGGAGTGAGGAGCAGCCCTGAGGCGCCCCTCGACACAGGGGACACAGGAAGGTCCTGGTCCCGAAGGAAGGGGAGGGAGAGACTGGGGAAGACCAGAGACAAGGACACGGGAAGCCATGCCCCGAAGACGGGGCAAGGAGGGGTGGCCAAGACGGTGGTGCCACAGGAGAGTCTCGTGAGACAAGAGGCGACACGAGCAGGGGGCAGACTCAGGACCAGACCTGGACGCAGCAGCAAACACCTGACCTGACGCTGCTACCTGACCGGACGCAGGGACAGGAGGAGACTCAGTGGTCAGGGTGTAGAGGCTCGACCCCGGCCGACGCGAGAACGTGGCCAGGTGCCGGCCTGTGCGTGCGTCCGTGCAGTGGGTCACCCGCTGACTCGCAGGAGTGAACTGGTGAACCCCCGCATCCTGCAGGTCTGCACCACTCACCAAGTTCGTCGAGAACGAGGGGAGGTACAGGCCAGACAGGGTGCCCGAGGGGGCAGCCGAACACGGGAGGACAGTGGAAAAGTGAGCGAGGACAGGACCCCCAGAGGGGTCAGCCAGGGAGACTGCAACAGGCCGACCAAGCGGCGTGAGTGTGGTCGGTCCCGAAAGAAGGAGCGAGAAGCCCCAGAGTCAAGTGTAAAGGTGAGGGAGGCCGAAGCCAACGTGGTACCTGAGAGCGCAGCCTCACCCGCACCTGAGGAAGCAGACTCACTAGCACCTAGAGCAGCAGCCGCACCTGTACCTGGAGCAGGAGACTCACTAGCACCCAGAGCAGCAGCAGCCTCACCAGTAGCTAGAGCAGCAGGTCCTATACCCGGGTCAGGCGGTACGCACAGGTGACCGGCACGGTCAGCACTAGTAGGCAATGCATACATGGCAGTGAGAATAGCATCATAGTCAAGAGCAAATATATCTACCCTCTGCCTAAGCAACTCCACCCAGTCGGGGAGCTCAGCCTCGTCGCCAAACACGGTACGCCAGGCTACGCTCAGACGGGCGAAGCAGCGGGACTGTGTATGACTAGGTGTCCCACAAGGCTGACCAGTCCGAGCACCAGTGAGAATCACGTAAGAGCAGCGAACAGAACTGAGAGACCCTCCACTCTGAGCGTACCACTCACGAAGCTGCTGAGGCGTGAGAGACGCGCGGGGGGGTCGCGGGAGCTGCATCTGGCCGCCACCAGTAGTAGAAGCAGCAGGAGTGGTAGCAGTAGTAGCGCCACCACCCCTACAGCCCCAACCAGCGTACCACTCACGCAGCTGCTGGGGCGTGAGGGACTCACGCAGACGTCGATGGGGCCGCATCTGGCTCCACCAGTAGAGGCAGGAGCAGGAGTAGCAGCAGTAAGGCAGGCAGCCAGGCAAGCCAAAAAGGGAGGCAGGCAGGCAAGCAGGCAACGCGCAGCGTGCTAGCAGGGCAGGGGCTCACCAGTGGTGGGTAGAGTAGGCTCGGCGACTCAGAGGCTCGGCAGCACGGCGGCTCTGCGGCTCAGGCGACTCGGGCGGCTCGGCGGCAGGGCGGCTCGGCAGCAACTGCAGCTCGGCAGCTCGGCGACCCGGCGGCGCGGCTGTAGGGCGACTCGGCTGCTGGGAGGCTCGGGTGTAGAGCGGCTCGGCTGCAGGGCGGCTCGGCTGCTGGGAGGCTCGGGTGTAAAGCGGCTCGGCGGCGAGGCGGCTCGGTTGCAGGGCGGCTCGAGACGAAGGAGGAGGAGAAGTAGGGGAGACCACACACCTGCCACCCCTCAGCTGGCCCCCGAAGGAGCCGCGACGGGCGACGGGAAAAGGGGGGGGGGGGGGGGGGGGGGGGGGGGAGGCGGCTCGGGCGGCTCGGGCGGCTCAGGCGGCTCGGGCAGCTCGGGCAGTCAGCGGCACAGGCGGCTCGGGCGGCTCGGCTCCTCAGCTGCGCAGACGGCTCGGGCGGCTCAGGCTGCACGGCGGCTAACGGGCGGCGTGGGGGGCCAGGACGGCGGCGTGCAGCAGGGACGGGCGGCGCACGGGCGGTGTGAGGCCGGGACGGGCGCGCGCGGGCGGCTAGGGGCCGGGACGGGCGTGCGCGGGTGGCTAGGGGCCGGGACAGGCGGCGCGCGGGCGGCTAGGGGCCTGAACGGGCGGCGCGCGAGCGGCTAGGGGCCGGGACGGGCGGCGCGCGGGCAGCTGAGGGCCGGGACGGGCGGCGCGCGGGCGGCTAGGGGCCTGGACGGGCGGCGCGCGGGCGGCTAGGGGCCTGAACAGGCGGCGCGCGAGCGGCTAGGGGCCGGGACGGGCGGCGCGCGGGCGGCTAGGGGCCTGAACGGGCGGCGCGCGAGCGGCTAGGGGCCGGGACGGGCGGCGCGCGGGCGGCTAGGGGCCTGAACGGGCGGCGCGCGGGCGGCTAGGGGCCTGAACGGGCGGCGCGCGAGCGGCTAGGGGCCGGGACGGGCGGCGCGCGGGCGGCTAGGGGCCTGAACGGGCGGCGCGCGAGCGGCTAGGGGCCGGGACGGGCGGCGCGCGGGCGGCTAGGGGCCTGAACAGGCGGCGCGCGAGCGGCTAGGGGCCGGGACAGGCGGCGCGCGGGCGGCTAGGGGCCTGAACGGGCGGCGCGCGAGCGGCTAGGGGCCGGGACGGGCGGCGCGCGGGCGGCTAGGGGCCTGAACGGGCGGCGCGCGAGCGGCTAGGGGCCGGGACGGGCGGCGCGCGGGCGGCTAGGGGCCTGAACGGGCGGCGCGCGAGCGGCTAGGGGCCGGGACAGGCGGCGCGCGGGCGGCTAGGGGCCTGAACGGGCGGCGCGCGAGCGGCTAGGGGCCGGGACGGGCGGCGCGCGGGCGGCTAAGGGCCGGGACGGGCGGCGCGCGAGCGGCTAGGGGCCTGAACGGGCGGCGCGCGGGCGGCTAGGGGCCGGGACAGGCGGCGCGCGGGCGGCTAGGGGCCTGCAGGGCAGGCCGAAAGAGTGAGAGCGAGGGCCCGGAGCGCGCTTCGGGCAGAAAAAAAAAAGTTTAAAAGTGGTGGGCCCTAAGAACAGTTCCCACGGGGGAACCTGCTCGATACCATGTGGAGAATAGAGCGAGAATGAATGAACTATGAGTGAAGTGAGTACAAATAGCAAAACCCTAATTGGGTTGTACCCCCTATGGTATACCCCACTGTAGCCTACACAACAGCATAAGCTACATATATGTTCTGACAGGTGGGAGTGGTGGCGGGGGTGGAGGTGTCGGTGGCGGCAGTGGAGGCGGAGGCGGCGGAGGCGGTAGCGGTGGGAGCGGAGGCGGCGGTGGTGGCAGAGGTGGAGGAGGCGGTGGTGGAGGAGGTGGAGCTGGTCGGGGTGGCGCTACGCAGCGGGGCGGCTCCGGTGGTGGTCAGCGCCAGCAGCAGCAGCAGCAGCAGCAGCAGCAGCAGCAGCAGCAGCAGCGTTCTCGGGACATCCCCCCCCCTCAGCAGCTCCGTGAGTGGTACGTTGCACGTCAGCGTGGTGGGGGTACCGGTCCGTGCACCTATGTCCTACGCACCGGCAACCACGCGGGAGAGCAGTGTGGGGGTGCACACCCCACCCAGCGCTGCTTTGGCCGCCTGACGGACACTTGGCGTCACCAGTTCCCGGAGGCCACTGAGATTCCCCGCTGGGTTGAGCTGTCTAGGGCGGGTGTAGCTATCTTTGACCTTCACTTTGATGCTATTCTTGCTGCCATGTATGCTGTGACTATTAGTGATGAGGGTGATTGTTACCGGTGTTTCCTGCCTGACCCGGGCATTGAGACTGCTGCTCTAGGTACTGGTGAGGCTGCTGCTCTAGGTGCCAGTGAGGCTGCTGCTCTAGGTGCCAGTGCGTCTGCGTCCTCAGGTGCTGGTGAGTCTGCGCTCTCAGGTACCGCGTCGGCTTCGGCCTCCCTCACCTTCACACTTGACTCAGGGGCTTCTCGCTCCTTCTTTCGAGACCACACCACACTCACGCCGCTTGGTCGGCCGGTTGTAGTCTCCCTGGCAGACCCCTCTTGGGGTCCTGTCCTTTCTCACTTCTCCACTGTCCTCCTGTGTCCGGCGGCCCCCTCTGGCACCTTGTCTGGTTTGTACCTCCCCTCGTTCTCTACGAACCTGGTGAGTGGTGGTGACCTACAGGATGCGGGGGTTCACCAGTTTACTCCTGCGAGTCGGCGGGTGACCCACTGCTCGGACGCTCGCACAGGCCGGCACCTGGCCACGTTTACGCGTCGGCCGGGGTCGAGCCTGTACACCCTGACCACTAAGTCTCCTCCTGTCCCTGCGTCTGGTCAGGTAGCTGCGTCGGGTCAGGTGTTTGCTGCAGCGTCCAGGTCTGGTCCTGAGTCTGCCCCCTGCTCGTGTCGCCTCGTGTCTCACGAGACTCTCCTGTGGCACCACCGCCTTGGTCACCCCTCCCTGCCTCGCCTCCGAGGCATGGCCTCCCGTGTCCTTGTCTCTGGTCTTCCCCGGTCCCTCCCTCCCCTTCCTCCGGGGCCTGGCCCTACCTGCGTCCCCTGTGTCGAGGGGCGGCTGCGGGCTGCACCTCACTCCTCTCAGTTTCCCCCGACAGAGGTCCCGCTGCAGACGCTTCACATGGACGTGTGGGGCCCGGCCCGCGTCCGTGGACAGGGTCACGAGCACTACTTCCTGTTGGTGGTTGACGACTACTCGCGTTACACCACAGTCTTCCCCTTGCGCAGCAAGGGTGATGTCACTGAGGTGTTGATCGACTGGATCCGCGCAGCCCGTCTCCAGCTCAGGAGGAGCTTCGGCTCGGACTTTCCTGTTCTGCGTCTGTACTCTGACCGAGGCGGAGAGTTCTCCTCTGGCCTTCTGCGAGCCTACTGTCATGCGAGAGGCATCCGCCAGACCTTTACGCTTCCGGACTCTCCACAGCAAAATGGGATTGCTGAGCGCCGCATTGGCATGGTCATGGACGTCGCCCGTACGTCCATGATGCATGCGGCTGCCCCCCATTTTCTGTGGCCGTTTGCGGTTCGGTACGCGGCGCATCAGATCAACCTTCACCCCAGGGTGTCCATGCCGGAGACCTCCCCAGCTTTGCTGTGGACGGGAAAGGTAGGCGATGCGTCTTCGTTCCATGTCTGGGGATCTCGGGCGTTTGTCCGCGACTTGTCTGCGGACAAGCTGTCCCCTCGTGCTGCTCCTTGCGTCTTCCTTGGCTTCCCCCCTAACGCGCCAGGGTGGCAGTTCTACCACCCCACCTCTCGCCGTGTTCTGTCCTCCCAGGACGTCACGTTTGACAAGTCGGTCCCCTACTACCGCCTCTTCCCCTACCGCACTCCTTCCCTCCCCCCGCCCCCGCTCTTCCTTGTGCAAGGTCCCCCCCGGTAGACCCCCTCCCCCCTCAGGGTCCTGCCCCTTCAGGTGTGTCCCAGGTAGACGCAGTCGAGCCTGTCGAGGTTACTGGTGCTGCTGCGGGTGCTGACTCTGGGGGTGCTGAGCGTGTGGGTACTACGCCTCGGGGTGTTGGGCCTTCGGGTGGTACTACTGGGGGTGATGAGCCTGGGGGTGCTGAGCCTGGGGGTGCTGAGACTGGGGATGCTGAGCCTGGGGGTGCTACGCCTGGGGGTGCTGAGCCTGGGGATGCTGAGCCTGGGGGTGGCACGTCTGGAGCTGCTGAGCCTGGGGGTGCAGAGCCGGCGGCTGCTGGGCCTGCTTGTGTGGCGTCTGGCGGTGCTGGGCCTGGAGGTCCTCCGGGTGCTTCGTCTCGGCGGGAGCCACTCTCTTCACAGGAGCTGCGCGAGTGGTTTGCCCGGCGCTGGAGGAGTTCTGCTAGAGCTGGAGCTTCTTTGGCTGCTGAGGGTGCTGGTGCCGCCGGTCCCGGAGGTGCTCGTACTGGGAGTGCTGGAGCTGCTGGGCCTGCGGGTACGACTGGAGCTGGAGCTGCTGAGGGTGTTGGCGCTGAGGCTACTGCTGTCAGTCCTGGCGGCAGTCCTGCTGCGGGTGCTGCTGGTGCTGCTGGAGGTACTGCAGCTGGAGGTGCTGTTGGCGCTGGTGCTGCCGCTGGGGGTGCGGGTGCTGTCCCTGCTGTGTCTCGAGTCGCCGCGCGGCCTCGGCCGTACTTCCTTCCGCTCCTTCAGCAGGTTCTTGGTCTCCCGCCTTCTACTAGTCCTCCTCCTCCCTTAGAGTGTCCGCTGCCTGACCCGTCACAGCTACAGTTACTGCCGGCCTCCCCACTGCCTGCTCCGTCTCCCTACACTGGTCCTACTGGAGGTCTTGCTGAGCGTCGTGAGCCTGTGTCTCGCCCTGCGTCGCCTGTCCGTGGTGCACGCACTAGTGGTCGCGGTTCGCGTCAGCGTCGTCCTCCTGTCCCGGGCACGCACCGGATGTCTCTGCGTCCGTCCACTGCTCCTCTGCGTGCCCCTTTGCTTTCTCCTCCTGAGTCTTCTCTTCCTGCTCATGCCGACCCGGAGTCGGACTCTCTTCGTGCTGCCAGTCCTACTGTCACGCGTCTCCTTGCTACTGTCGTCACTGACCCCTCCTTTGAGTCCACTGCTGCGTCTGCCTTAGTTGTTGAGCTTGTCGACTTTGCTGCTCGTTGTCGTCTATACTACGCTGCTAGTCTTGTTGCTGAGTCTGCGTCTGTCTGTCCTCCGTCCGTCGGGGGTGAGTTTGCTCTTGGCACGGACGTCCTTGAGGACAGGTAGGAGGAGTTCCAGTGTCTGGCTGCTGCTTCACCTCATCTCGTGTCCGTACTGCTTACCCCTAAGGGAGACCCGGATGCGCTTGACATCCTGACTCCGCGCTCTTACGCGGAGGCCGTAGAGGGTCCCTACTCCTCTCAGTGGCAGGCAGCTATGGATGCAGAGATGGCTTCCTGGAAGTCCACAGGCACCTACGTTGACGCGGTTCCCCCACCTGGGGCGAACATTGTCAGTGGCATGTGGATCTTCAGGGTGAAGCGGCCGCCAGGTTCTCCACCTGTCTTCAAGGCGTGGTATGTGGCTCGTGGCTTCAGTCAGCGGCAGGGAGTTGACTACTTTCAGACCTTCTCTCCCACCCCGAAGATGACCACTCTTCGGGTGCTGCTGCACATAGCCGCTCAGCGCGACTACGAGCTTCACTCTCTTGACTTCAGCACTGCTTTCTTGCAGGGTAGCCTGCATGAGAAGATCTGGTTGCGCCGCCCACCTGGCTTCACTGGGACTTTTCCTACTGGCACCCAGTGGAGCCTCCGGCGGCCAGTCTACGGTCTCCGCCAGGCACCGCGTGAGTGGCACGACACACTGAGGACTACGCTTGCGGCTCTTGGGTTTGCTCCCTCTACTGCCGACCCGTCGCTGTTTCTGCGCACCGGCACCTCTTTGCCGCCGTTCTACATCCTCGTGTACGTCGACGACTTGGTCTTTGCCACTGCTGACACTGCTGGACTCGCCCACGTGAAGTCCGAGCTGCTGAAGAGACACACGTGCACAGACCTGGGTGAACTGCGCAGCTACCTTGGCTTGCAGATCACCCGGGACAGAGCACGCCGCACCATTACCCTGACTCAGTCACACATGGTGCAGCAGGTCCTTCAGCGCTTCGGCTTCACGTACTCCTCGCCTCAGGCCACTCCTCTGCCTACTCGCCACTTGCTCTCAGCTCTGCCTTCGGATGAGTCCGTAGAGTCGAGTGGCCCGTACCCAGAGCTTGTTGGCTGCCTCATGTACCTGATGACCTGCACACGACCTGACCTTGCATACCCTCTTAGCATTCTTGCACGCTATGTTGCTCCTGGGAGACACAGACCGGAGCACATGGCTGCAGCGAAGAGGGTGTTGCGCTACTTGTTCAGTACGTCGGGCATGGGGCTAGTGCTTGGAGGGCAGAGTCCAGTGGTCCTCACTGGGCACGCAGACGCTTCTTGGGCTGACGACCAGGCTACACAGCGGTCGTCACAGGGTTACACCTTCAGTCTTGGTTCCGGCTCTGTTTCGTGGCGGGCTACTCGCTCGTCTTCCGTTCTCGGCTCCAGTTGTGAGGCTGAGATCTACGTAGGAGCCATGGCTGCTCAGGAGCTTCGCTGGCTCACCTACCTGCTGACTGACCTCGGAGAGCCGCCTCGTTCTCCTCCAGTGCTGTACGTAGACAACAAGGCCATGTTGGCCTTGTGTCGGGAGCAGCGCCTGGAGCACAGAACGAAGCACATTGCTCTCCGCTACTTTCTTGCTCGTGAGCTGCAGCAGCGTGGTCAGGTGCGACTTGCGTACGTGGCCTCTAAGGCCAACACTGCTGATATCTTCATTAAGGCACTTGCGCCTTGTGATCATCAGCGCTTCTGTACTCAGCTTGGTCTTGTGCCTGCCTTGCCTCACTTGCTCACTTCTTGACTTTGCTTGTATTGTCACATATATATACTCCTGCTCTTGCTTGTTTAGCCTTTTATATATGTATGTGCTCCTGCATGTGAACTGGCCTTCTGGCCTTGAACTTGTGCTCGGAATGTGTGGTGACTTTGTGATCCACCCTGAGCTGTGCTTTGTTTTGCTTGACTGGTCTTGTGACCACTTGTTCTCCCCCACTTTGCCTATGGGGGTGTGTCAAATCATAATGTTATGTAGGCTGTAGTGGGGTAGCCTATATAGGGTACACATTTCTAGGGTTGCATATTTGTACCACATTCCATTCTATAATCGCATATTCGTTTCAGTTTTCTGACATGCCTCCGAAAAAAGCGCTAAGCCGGAACCAAGAATCGAGCGATTACTCGGAGGCCGAAATTAGAGAAGTAGGTGCGACACGCACGCGTAAGGGAAGGACTGCCAGCACGAACAAAAAAAAGCAAAGTATGACGGCGGAGGATGAGGAGGAAGAGATTATGGAAGATGTTGACGCGACCGTAAGCGCACCTGCTGAACTCCCTCAGCCCGACGATCTGGTGGCGGCGTTGGAGAAGAATTATTACAAAGTCGAATATCGCAACATGGAGCTAACGAATCATCGGGCCGTGGTCAGCACAGTCGACAAGAAAGACCTCGCCTCTATCGCGGACAACACCTGGTTGACAGACGGAGTGGTCGACTTTCACAACGTGTGAGTAACGCTGCCGACGCGCTACCTGCGCGTCGTGTATGTGGTGATAGACTTCGCATCAGCATGATCTGATGGCCCCCTGTTCCGCCAAAACACCCACGTGTCCGTCATGTGCTTTCAGGCTTCTAAGCATCCGTGTGCCGAAGCTGTCAAACGGGAAGACATGGGCGGCGCTCGATTGCAACACTTTCGCGAACACCACTGCTCACAACACGCCAGTCAATGGTGGAAACGGCCTGCCGCTCCTTGAGCACGACTACCTTGCGGTCCCTGTCTACAGGGGGTAATTATCGAGCCACTTGACTTGTTCAACAAGAGCCGTAGGGTGCATGCATTCTTTATGCGCGTGACTAAACACCGTCCTTTCCTACCGCATGCCTCCCTGTAGAGAGCACTACTCAATGGTGATAGTCATATCACCCCACCGGCTGGTGGATAAGAGGACAAGGAAGGATAGCCCGCCGCTGGAAATGGTGTTGTTCGACAGCTCTTGGGCCCCCATGAGTACACAGAAGGTTTTCAGTGGCGTGAAGGTGTGAGTGTTTGCTTTAGTAGTGGTACTTCAGTTGTTATTTGCACATGCGTGGGTGTAACTGGGTTGTGTTCTCCGAGATGTTCCGCAGGGTGTTGTCAACCATGGCCAGGGAGACTCATCCACATGTAGACATGGCGAACTTTGAACAGCTGCTGAAGGACGTTCCCTGCCATGTCCTCACCGTAAGTGTGACTTTCCTGGTTTTTTTGGTGGACAGATGTTGTTACACAAATGTGAGAAGTGACCACCAGGTGTGCAGTTTCTTTGCGCGCAGGAGAACCACATCCCCAAGCAAGAGAACGGTCATGATTGTAGAGTCTTTGTTTGCCACTACTTGAAAACTTTGGTCTACTCCGACTTCGCCAACGTGAAGAGTGGCATGTGGTTCAAGGGGGTCAGCGTGCTGCAGTACCGCCGCATCATGCGCGCTGATTTATGCGCACACGCTATGGGAGAGTTGCTCAGGAAGCTAGAGGAGGATGGCTTGGATGTTCCTTCTCAGCAAAGCGGCTTGACCACCAACACGACTTTGAGGGAGGGTGCGACGGAAGGACGTGAGAAAGAAGAACATCGTATAGACCAGCTCGAGGCGGAGGTGTGCTTGTTAAAGCGCGAGGTCAGTGCGATGACTGTAGGATTCGCCGCAATTGGTAGTGTGCTTGGGATGTCGAGGGAGCAGTTGATCTCAGCAGGCGAAAACATGCTGCAGCAAACTGGCGTCGCTGTGTAAGGATCGAGGGGTACGGATGGGCGCAAGCACGGACCGCACACTCCAATGCGGCCATCAGGCTACACGAAGCAGGTGAAAGACAGCCCAGACGAGGATATGATGGGCTCGAACACGAGAGTGTCGCTCGCCAGCAAATTCGCGTCGGCCGTTGGTGCGTACCCCTGTTTCCCGGCACCTCTGCCAATCCCCGGGACGATTCCACACTGGGTGTTGTCACGGCAGCAGGCAGCTGCGGTTTCACTAGTCCAGCCATTCTATCCGGTGTATGGGATGGCGCAGAGCGGTGCGGGCGCACACCACGGCTTCATAGCTGTACCTAAGCAGGAGACATTGGCGGGAGGAGAGGAGTCGAAGGAAGATGGAGAGGGCGAGAACGAGCTAGGAACAAAGCCGACCAAGTACACAGGGGTCTATGTGGAGGCCGATACAGGCAAGTATGGGGTGAAGGTCCACGCAAAGGACAAGGAGGGGAAGAAGATAACGAAGAGAGTCGGCGCGTACACCACGATAGAGGAGGCAGCGTATTGCTACACGGCAGATGCCCACGTGCTGAGGCCTGGTAAAGGCACCCGGAACTCTGTGGCTTTAACATCGGCTAATAAGGCAGCTTTGAAGGGGTGCACTCCCGAAATCCTGAAAGTCATGGTGGATGCCCGCATGTGGTGGCGCTGGAGGGTATGGAGGGAGACTTAGGAAGGTCTGATGCAGAAGGCAGCGCGCACAAAGAAGAATGCAAAGCGTGCAAAGAGGGGGAGACCGCGCAAGGGGAGTGGTGATCAGGGTGGGGGCACGGCAGGGGAGGGTGAAGGCGAGAAGGCTGGCAGTGAGGACACCGTAATCGTTGCCCACGAAGCAGAAAACAGCAGGGCGCGTAAGATGGCCCGCGGTGCAAAGGCAAAGTCCTTCGAGGACAAGACAGATGAAACTGGTCGTGGGAGGCAGAAGGATGGTGCTTGGGATATCAGTGGGAAATGAGAGTGGATCATGGGGTAGAGAAGGCTTCCCTGGAGGATGCATGTACGCATGTGTGGTTTGTACTTTAAATATAGTGTGTCATTAATAGTTTGATACTGTGTTGTTTCCTCTGTTGAATGTTTAATTGGTATGAAATAGCTAGCAAGAGAAGGAACTATTGTAGCAGGACTCGGAAACGGTATCGAGAGTGCGGGTGGTCGGATGAAAGTTGACAGTGATCAGTGGATGTTGTTGATTGCGTTTATCCTGATGGGCGGCAATGGTTTCGCTCGATGGTTGTGGACGTTGTTGAGCAAGGTTTACGCATTACCGTATACTTTGCAAGGTCAATCCGAGTACTTAGGCTTGCGTGCCGTGCACGCAAACAATGTCAGTCGTTAACAATGGAGACTTCCGTTGCTTCTGAAGATACTGGCAACGCGGGGCGTGCACGGCGAATGTCCCAGCCCCCGGCGTACCTGCGCGCGGCATATCAGCTTGCAACTCCTCGTGGGCGCATGCCATGGGGGACTCGCGGAACGGCCTTGCCAAAGCGTTTGGCCATTACTAGAGCGGATGCTGGCGGGAAAGCAATTCGTGACAGTAATGACGGTTTGATGTGCTGGTTGTACAGAATGTATGACGCTGCTTTAGCGTTTTGTGGCCGTTTTGATTAAGAAAGTGTTGTGTTTCCCCCTACTTCCGCCTTGGAGCTTGTGTTGCCCGGATTTAACTGTCTCCTCCGCCTACATTCCCACGTCTACAAATAATACTGGGGGTGAGACATTGGACGCTTCTCCTGGCAGGGTCGGCAAACAAGCGCTGGTGAGTGACTCGCCCGATTCGCGTTCCAAGAGCGACGCTGCTCCTCGTATGGCGAACCGGAATCAAGGCGAGGACGTAGAAGGGGGCAAACAGGCACACATCGTGAGCAATATAAACGCATCCGAAGAGGAGGATGACGAGGATGTGGGTGACGCGATGCGCACGATGTTCGAAACCAACGCATACCGCGAGAACGATGCTGTGGACACGCATGGCGAGGAGGTGCGCGTTTCCGCGGGAGTATTCAGGAGCCTGCTTAAGTCGCAGGACGAGAGCGCGCAGAAGGTGGCCCACTTGGAAACTCTACTTTTGGAGGCGCTGGCGAAGTCCGATGGGGGGTCCCGTCGGCGCAAGGCGGAGCGGCAGAGGGATCCCGGGCAGGGATGCATGAACCCAAAGCGCCAGCATCGCAACAAGGCAGTGGCAGATGTTGAGGAGGATGACGATAAGGAGGACGACAACGACTACGAGGACATGGCACAGATTCGCACGCGTCGGAAGCACATGCGCTCTGCGAAGTCGCCTGTTCTGCAGCGCGCACTTGATCTGCTGCCGGCCGACAAGGCTTGGAAGGTGGGATGTGCTACCAAACGTGTAACATTACTTTCGGAGCGTACGCTTTCTGCCATGCGATGGACTGTTGTGGAGCATTGTACTCATTCAGAATTTCCCATGGTACCTGACTTGTGTGCAGCGCCTATGCGAGCTGGTCCGAGTGCAGCTGTTCTTGAAGAAGCCGGCCGCAACCATGACTTTCTATCCGAGCTCTGACGACAAGACTTATGGCGTTTGCGCAGTGATTGACCGCCTGCCACATAGCTTCGCGTGCCTTGCGCTTGCCGCGGACAAGTCCCGCCGTGCTGACCTTAACACGATGCTGAGCGAGTGGAAGACAAGGGCTGCCAGACGGGTCCGGGACATTGCGCTCCCTAAGCTTGGATTCTTCTGTGATGAGCACGACGAGGCAAGCCCGTGGGCAAGGGACAACGCACGCACGCTGGAGCAGATTCGGGAGCGCATTGGGCTCGGTGCGGAGGAGAGCGGTAAGCGGTGTTCTGGTGCTTTTAGACATTGGTGAGGGGTGCTTTTGTGGTTTTAGTCTTTAAACCCCACCATTCTATCCGCGGTGTGTACGACAGATCTGGTGCCGAGCAACTGGTCAAACGACCGCGACGGGATGCCCTTTGCGTCTGCCGCGTTTGCGGCGTGCGCAAAGGCTGCCTTCATTCCGAAGAAGGCTGCACTGCCGCTCACTTTGAAGGTGTACCACCTTGCGTGGCTGGAGCACGTGGTGAGTGACATTGTATGACTTTGGTGGTTAGTTTGAACATGGCTGTAGTCTTACAAGGCGTGCGCCGTGTGTATTTCCTTTCAGGTGTCCGACAGCATCATGTATTGGGAGCAGAGGATGGGCCGCCTCTCTAACCCGGCCGGGTGGAACAGCCACGTCGTGAACGGGCTCAAGGTGCTTGTGAAGGGCTCCGTTTCACAGGCCATCCGTCACTTCAATCCCGAGTACGACGACGAGAAGGAGGAACGGATTTGGGGACGCCATGGCCTCCGCCTTTCTGCTTGTGGTCTTGAGAACATGAAGCCTAATGCTGGCGCTAGCGGCGGAGACGTCTCCGGGAATGATGTGCAGTCGGTGTCAGTCGGGGGCGTGTAGAGTAGCGGGGAGGGGGAGGCCGGGATGATGGAGGGCATAGACGTGCCCTGGAGTGGGATGATGTTGGTTGTGTGTGCGCTTTTGATATTTATGTTCCGTGTTTGGGTTTTTAGGTTGCTAGAATTCCGCCTAAGTATACGGTGTTTGAAGGCAGATAGACGGTTGTGTTAAATGTATTGTGATGCTTGTTTTGTGTGGGTTTAGTGGACATGGTTTGGTGCTTTTTGTACTACACTACTGCGCGGGGATGAGAGTGTGGAAATCACCAAATGAACATAAAAACCCAAAGCGCGCGTGAAATGCGCCGCATTTGTCGCCGCGGTAGCCGGAGAGTACCTGATCGGGCAATGACTGCCGGATCCGGCCATCCAGAGAGCAACACGCGGGTTGCCGTGATTGGCGCAAAAGGTTGACGAGGCACCATATGCGGTAGATGATGAGTGCAGGTGTCGGCACGCAGTTGGCGTGTTGGAAAAAGGTGGCGTTTGTGACAGGTGTATAGGTGACGCGTGTCGTTGTAATGTTGGTTCGTTTCTATCCACCGTGGACGCCTCTCCTGATGCCGCGATTTGTGCGACGCAGGAAGTGTGGTGCAGGCGACGATGTTATACGCGGTGCGATAGGGCGACAGGGCGACACGTGCACGACGCTGGTTTTTGGGTGATGGGCGTCCTCCCTGAGCGGTCGGAACGAGGTGGTGCTGTGAAACAAGTGAACAGGAATGAGAATGACTAAGTCAGAGTTGGGTACAAATACAACCCTAGAAAGCTGTACCCCGTATGTGCTACCCCACTATAGCCTACAAACATGCATCAGCTATAATACTCTGACACACCCCCATAGGCTAAGTGGGGGAGAACAAGGGGTCACAAGACCAGTCAAGCAAAGCAAAGCAAAGCAAGCTCAGGGTGGATCACAAAGTCACCACACAGTCCGAGCACAAGAGCAGGGCCAGAGGCCAGTTCACATGCAGGAGTACAGACATATATATAAAACTAGACAAGCAAGAGCAGGTATATATATATGTCACAATACAAGTGAAGTCAAGAGGAGAGCAAGTGAGGCAAGACAGGTACAAGACCCAGCTGGGTGCAAAAGCGCTGATGGTCACAAGGCGCAAGTGCCTTGGTGAACACATCAGCAGTGTTGGCCTCAGAGGCCACGTACGCAAGTCGCAACTGACCACGCTGCTGCAGCTCACGAGCAAGGAAGTAGCGGAGAGCAATGTGCTTCGTTCTGTGCTCCAAGCGCTGCTCTCGACACAAGGCCAGCATGGCCTTGTTGTCTACGTACAGCACTGGAGGAGAACGAGGCGGATCTCCAAGGTCAGTCAGCAGGTAGGTGAGCCAGCGAAGCTCCTGTGCAGCCATGGCCCCGGCGTAGATCTCAGCCTCACAACTGGAGCCGAGAACCGAAGACGAGCGAGTAGACCGCCATGAGACAGAGCCGGAACCAAGGCTAAAGGTGTAACCCTGTGACGACCGCTGCGTAGCCTGGTCGTCAGCCCAAGAAGCGTCCGCGTGGCCGGTAAGGACCACTGGACTCCGCCCTCCAAGCACTAGCCCCATGCCCGACGTACTGCACAGGTAGCGCAATACCCTCTTCGCTGCAGCCATGTGCTCTGGTCGGTGTCTCCCAGGAGCAACATAGCGTGCAAGAATGCTAAGAGGGTATGCAAGGTCAGGTCGTGTGCAGGTCATCAGGTACATGAGGCAGCCAACAAGCTCTGGGTACGGGCCACTCGACTCTACGGACTCATCCGAAGGCAGAGCTGAGAGCGAGTGGCGAGTAGACAGAGGAGTGGCCTGAGGCGAGGAGTACGTGAAGCCGAAGCGCTGAAGGACCTGCTGCACCATGTGTGACTGAGTCAAGGTAATGGTGCGGCGTGCTCTGTCCCGAGTGATCTGCAAGCCAAGGTAGCTGCGCAGTTCACCCAGGTCTGTGCACGTGTGTCTCTTCAGCAGCTCGGACTTCACGTAGGCGAGTCCAGCAGTGTCCGCTGTGGCAAAGACCAAGTCGTCGACGTACACGAGGATGTAGAACGGCGGCAGGGAAGTGTCGGTGCGAAGAAACAGCGACGGGTCAGCAGTAGAAGGAGCAAACCCAAGAGCCGCAAGCGTAGTCCTCAGTGTGTCGTGCCACTCACGCGGTGCCTGGCGGAGACCGTAGACTGGCCGTCGGAGGCTCCACTGGGTGCCAGGAGGGAAAGTCCCAGTGAAGCCAGGTGGACGGCGAAGCCAGATCTCCTCGTGCAGGCTACCCTGCAAGAACGCAGTGCTGAAGTCAAGAGAGTGAAGCTCGTAGTCGCGCTGAGCGGCTATGTGCAGCAGCACCCGAAGAGTAGTCATCTTCGGGGTGGGAGAGAAGGTCTGAAAGTAGTCAACTCCCTGCCGCTGACTGAAGCCACGAGCAACGTACCGTGCCTTGAAGACAGGTGGAGAGCCCGGCGGCCGCTTCACCCTGAAGATCCACATGCCACTGACGATGTTCGCCCCAGGAGGGGGAACCGCGTCAACGTAGGTGCCTGTGGACTTCCAGGAAGCCATCTCTGCATCCATAGCTGCCTGCCACTGAGAGGAGTAGTGACCCTCTACGGCCTCCGCGTAAGAACGCGGAGTCGGGATGTCAAGTGCATCCGGGTCTCCCTCAGGGGCAAGCAGTACAGACGTGAGATGAGGTGAAGCAGCCGCTAGACACTGTAACTCCTCCTGCCTGTCCTCTAGGACGTCCGTGCCAAGAGCACACTCACCCCCGACGGACGGAGGACAGACAGACGCAGACTCAGCAACAAGACTAGCAGCGTAGTCGAGACGACAGCGAGCAGCAAAGTCGACGAGCTCAGCTACAAGGGCAGACGCAGCAGTGGACTCAAACGAGGGGTCAGTGACGACAGTAGCAAGGAGACGCGTGACAGTAGGACTGGCAGCACGAAGAGAGTCCGACTCAGGGTCGGCAAGCGCAGGAAGAGAGGACTCAGGGGGAGAAGGCAAAGGGGCACGCAGAGGAGCAGTGGACGGACGCAAAGACATCCGGTGCGTGCCAGGGACAGGAGGAGGACGCTGACGCGAACAGCGACCACTAGCGCGAGCAGCACGAACAGGCGACGCAGGACGAGACGCAGGCTCACGACGCTCAGCAAGACCTCCAGTAGGACCAGTGTAAGGAGAGGGAGCAGGCAGTGGAGAGGAAGGCTCCAGCAGGGACTGCGACTGGACAGGCGGTGGACCCTCTACTAGAGGAGAAAGACCAAGAACCTGCTGCAGGAGCGGAACGAAGTACGGCCGAGGCCGCGCGGCAGCTCCAGACTCAGCAGGGACAGCACCACCACCCTCAGCGACAGCACCAGCGCCACCCACACCTCCAGCGGCAGGACCAACAGCAGTAGGCTCAGCACCAACGCCCTCAGCAGCTCCAGCTCCAGGAGGACCCGCAGGTCCAGCAGCTCCGGGACCGGCAGCACCCGCACCCTCGACGGTCGAAGAAGCTCCAGCTCCAGCTCCAGCAGCACCTCCAGACGCAGCAGCACGCCTCCAGCGGCGAGCGAACCACTCGCGCAGCTCCTGTGGAGAGAGGGGCTCCCGGCGAGACGCAGCAGCAGGAGAAACCCCAGGCTCAGCAGCTCCAGACGCAGCACCCCCAGGCCCAGCAGCTCCCAGCACAGCACCCCCAGGCTCAGCAGCTCCCGACCCAGCACCCCCAGACCCAGCACCTCCAGGCACAGCACCCCCCGGCTCAGCACCCCCAGGCTCCGCACCCTCCGCAGTAGCACCCTCAGGCCCAGCACCCCCAGCAGTAGCACCCCCAGGCTCAGCACCCCCGCGCACAGCACCCCCAGAGTCAGCACCCCCAGGCTCAGCACCCGCAGCAGCACCAGAGTCACCAGTAACCTCGACCGGGTCAACGGCGTCTACCTGGGACACACCTGAGGGGGCAGGAACCTGAGGGGGGAGGGGGTCTACCGGGGGGGGAACCGGCACAAGGAAGTCCGGGGGAGGGGGGAGGGAAGGAGTGCGGTAGGGGAAGAGACGGTAGAAGGGGACTGACTCGTCGAACGTGACGTCCTGGGAGGACAGAACACGACGAGAGGAGGGGTGGTAAAACTGCCACCCTGGGGCGTCAGTGGGGAAGCCAAGGAAGACACAGGGAGCAGCACGAGGGGACAGCTTGTCCGCAGACAAGTCGCGGACAAACGCCCGAGATCCCCAGACACGGAACACAGACGCATCGCCAACCTTCCCCGTCCACAGAAAGGCTGGGGACATCGCAGGTCGAGAGACCCGGGGGTGAAGGTTGAGCTGATGCGCCGCGTACCTCACAGCAAACGGCCACAGAAAATGGGGGGCAGCCGCATGCATCATGGACGTACGAGCGACATCCATGACCATGCCAATGCGGCGCTCAGCAATCCCATTTTGCTGTGGTGAGTCCGGAAGCGTGAAGGTCTGGCGGATCCCCCGTGCACGACAGTAGTCCCGCAGAAGGCGAGAAGAGAACTCTCCGCCTCTGTCCGAGTGCAGACGCAGAACAGGAAAGTCCGAGCCGAAGCTCTTCCTGAGCTGGAGACGAGCCTCGCGGATCCAGTCGATCAGCACCTCAGTGACCGCACCCTTGCTGCGCAAGGGGAGGACTGTGGTGTAACGCGAGTAGTCGTCAACCACCAACAGGAAGTAGCGCTCGTAACCCTGCCCACGGACGGGGGCTGGGCCCCACACATCCATGTGAAGCGTCTGCAGGGGAGCCTCTGTCGGGGGGAAGTGGGAGGAGTGAGGAGTAGCCCGGAGGCGACCCTCGACACAGGGGACACAGGAAGGTCCTGGCCCGGAGGGGAGAGGAGGGAGAGACTGGGGAAGGCCAGAGACAAGGACACGGGAAGCCATGCTCCGAAGACGGGGCAAGGAGGGGTGGCCAAGACGGTGGTGCCACAGGAGAGTCTCGTGAGACAGGAGGCGACAAGAACAGGGGGCAGACTCAGGACCTGACCGGGACGCAGCAGCAAGCACCTGACCCGACGCAGCCACCTGGCCAGACGTAGGGACAGGAGGAGACTCAACGGTCAGGGTGTAGAGACTCGACCCCGGCCGACGCGAGAACGTGGCCAGGTGTCGGCCTGTGCGTGCGTCCGTGCAGTGGGTCACCCGCTGACTCGCAGGAGTGAACTGGTGAACCCCCACATCCTGCAGGTCCGCTCCACTCACCAAGTTCGTAGAGAACAAGGGAAGGTACAGACCAGACAGGGTGCCCGAAGGGGCAGCCGGACACGGGAGGACAGTGGAGAAGTGAGACAGGACAGGACCCCCAAAGGGGTCAGCAAGGGAGACCGCAACCGGTCGGCCGAGCGGCGTAAGGGTAGTGCGGTCTCGAAAGAAGGAGCGAGAAGCCCCGGAGTCAAGTGTGAAAGTGAGGGAGGACGAGGACGACGCAGTACCTGAGAGCGCAGTCTCACCAGTACCTGAGAGCACAGACGCACTGGCACCTAGAGCAGCAGCCTCACAAGCACCTAGCGCAGCAGTACCAATGCCCGGGTCGGGCTGGAAACACCGGTAACCCTCATTCTCCTCACTATAATCCACAGCATACATAGCAGCAAGGATAGCATCAAAATCAAGATCAAAGATCGCTACACCAGCCCTTAGAAGCTCATCCCAGCGAGGGATCTCACTAGCCCCAGGGAACTGCTGACGCCAAGCGTCCGTCACGCGGCCAAAGCAGCGCTGGGTGGCGTGGGCACCCCCACACTGCTCACCCGCGCGGTCGCCGGAACGAAGAACGTAGGTGCAGGGACCAGTACCCCCACCCCTCTGACGCCCAGCGTACCACTCACGAAGCTGCTGAGGCGGAGGGATGTCCCGCGAGCGCTGCTGCTGCTGCCGCTGCGAGCGCTGCTGCTGCTGCCGCTGCGAGCGCTGGCCACCACCACCGCCGCTACGCTGCTGGGTACCACCTCGACCAGCTCCACCTCCTCACCCTTCCCATCCTCACCCTTCCCATCCTCACCCTTCCCATCCTCACCCTTCCCATCCTCACCCTTCCCATCCTCACCCTTCCCATCCTCACCCTTCCCATCCTCACCTGTCCAGATTTCAGGCCGGAGTGGTCTCAACCTTTGCGGCCGGCAATTTGGGTCGCCCCAACCCCATGAGCATGTTGGGTACTTCCTCGAGTGCTTCTTCCTTTTTCCCTTCTCACCCTGCCCATTCCCACCTTTCCCATTCCCACCCTTCCCAATTGCATCCTGTCTATCCCCAACCTCCCATTCTCACCTTTCCATCCTCCAGGCCGGAGTGGTCACGGCCTTTGCAGCCGGCAACGAGGGCCGCCCCAACCCCATGAGCATATGGGGCACTCTCTCGAATGCCTCTCCCTTCTACCTCACAGTGGGAGCAAGGTACGGCTGGAGTGGGGGGGGAAAGGGATGGGGGTTGTGTTGCAAGTGATATATGGAATGTGATTATAGCAAGGAAGGAGTGGTGGCTCGATCCCAAAAGGATATGGGGGGCACCCATGGGGAATGACTCGGGGGAATGGCTCGGGGGAATGGCTCGGGGGAACGGCTCGGGGGAATGGCTCGGAAAAAAGTCTCTTCCTTCCAAGTTCCCAGCCACGATAGCCAGTGTAATCCAGGCTCCTTGCATCAGGAGGGAGTATGGGGATGGGATAACAGTTGGGTTTAATAAGGCGACGTGTGAGTCGGCTCAAAGGTATTCAGGCAGGAGTACCAAGATCAGCTCGATGGGGTCGAACAATCTTCAAAAGTCTTCTTGTTTCCACAGCAGCACTATGAGGCAGGAAGAACTTCCCACTCCTCGTCTCCCTTCCCCTCAACCCCACTCTTCAACACCCCCCACCCTTTCCGCCCCCCTCCCCACTCCGCCCTCCCCCTCTTCCCATTCCCTTAACCACTGCGTTCCCCACCGCAGCACCATTGGCCGAAAGTACTCGGCTGTGCTCACCTTGGGCGATGGAACCACCTTCACACGGCGCAGTCACGGTGGCACAACTGCCACGACATCAGCGCTGCCCCTCAGACTCCCGCTTCCCCCCTCCCCCCCACCACTGCCCCTCCCCTCAGCACCATCGGTCGAAAGTACACGGCTGAGTTCACCTTGGGCGATGGAACCACCTTCACAGGATACAGCCTCGGCGGCACCACTGCCACGGCGTCACCTCTGCCGCTCATGCTCGCCGGGTCTGCTGCGTCCCCTCCCGAAGCCACGGGCGCGGTGAGCTCCTTCTCTGGTTTACATGCTTGCTTAGTCAGCGCTGCACCTTGTTGCTAGTTGAATCAGTACGACCACTTGTTGCTTGCTGAGAATGCATCAAATTCCAGAGGGGTATGGCGCAAGGTGAGCTTCACACTCGTGGGTTCACAGCTGGGGTTCACAGCTGGGGTTTCATATCAACTATATCTGAGTAACTTGCATATTTTCAGAGGAGAAATTTCTCAAACGACTCAGAGTCGCCTGCCATCTCTGCACCCCTTTCATCCACCGGGCATCCACCGGCAAGATTGAATGCATAGATGAAAGGAAAGTCAACTTTCTAAGTCGACTCGAAATTCAATTCCGCACCCCTTCCATCCATCAGGCTTCCACCTGTGACCCGGAATACGTGGATGCAACGAAAGTCGCCGGCAAGTTTCTTGTCTGCATTGTGACGGAGTGGGTGCACAGGGAGTGGAGCTATGACGCGGTGCTCATGTGGGCAGACACGCTGGGAGCGGCTGCCATACTCGTTATAAGCGAGGCAGCGGAGTACGACGCGGTTCCTATCTTCTCCTACTCGAAGACTCCTAGCATCGTGTTGAAGTTCTCGCACGGGCAGACCGTTAAAAAATACATTGAAGCTGAAAGCAGGCAAGAAGCTCTAACCTCGTTATCTCTTTCTCCTGTTTTATCTCTTCGCGCATGCTTAAAATGCCTTTTTCAAATATCCTCTACTTTTCAAACACCCGCCTTTTTTATTGGTCCTTCCCACAACCCCCACCCCAAACCCACCCGACCCACCTTCCCTTTCCCCCTCTTCTCCACTGCCCCTCCTCTCTTCTCTCCACTCTTCCCTCTTCTCTTCCATCATCGCATCCCTATCTTTATCCCATCCATCCACTCCCCCATACACAACCACTTCTCATTCCCTTCCGCTTTCCCTCTTTTCCCTTCCATCTCCCTTTCTCCTCCCCTTTCCCCCATTCCTCGTCCCCTCCCCCCCCTCCCCCCTTCCTCCTTCCTCCTTCCCCTTCCAATTTCCCACTTCCCCGTTCCCCCCCCTCCCCTTCATGTCAAAGCAGCCCCCACGGCAACACTCTCCACTTCCACGGTCTCCCTCTACTTCACCGCCCCCCAGCTCGCTTACTTCCACTTCCCCCTTCCCCCTT